>CM060925.1:468317013-469529513 GCA_030737875.1 Allium sativum
GCCGAATGACACAAGTAATAAATGCATGCGAGTTGGAGCCAATTTATAAAGGGATCATTTTATTATGAACACATGATGCTAGTTGTAACATTATTAGTTGGTGTAGAGAGATGGAAATGAGTGCGATAGCATATTTAGTTCATCTTGCCTTATCTTACCTTATGTTATCTTGTCATTATAGTGTTGTCCTATATTCAATTTTTTCATGTCATGGTCCTTTTTCTTGTTTACATGCTGAAAAATCACTGGACTTACCAGACTTATGTCTGACCCATTTTCTTTCGTCTTCTTTTCTTCCGTTCCCCCCCAAGGTCCGCTGGGAGAGAATACTTCAGCTTAGTTCAGACCTTTTCCAGCTTGAAGAGAGTAGATGTATTGCTTGGATTCTCTTTTCTTGGACTATAGCTGTGGTTACACTTTTATTGGGCATTTATGCCACTTTACTACTGCTTTATGCTTCTTTATGTATTTTGAGTTTTTAATCAAGACAGAAGTTTTATTGTAATAACTTGGTAGTTGGGTTTTGAGACAATGGCTGTAATGTTTTGACTAGACCACGTTGCTTATGAAATAATTCCAGTTTTTCCGCTGTTTATATGTCTGTCTTGTAAATTATCTATATCTTTTACCTATAATCCTTCACCGAAGTTAATGCATTCCCTTTGTGAGTGACCTTAACGGAGGTGGGGTGTTTCAACTTTCACATCTCCCTTGCATGTTGACTGATTGATTGACAGATTGAAATAAGCATTAATTATTTGGTTGAAGCTTATATGAATATAGGAGCACACTTGATGTTATTTGGATGTTTGATAGTTGTTTACAACTATAGTTGGATGTAAAAAATTCATGCTAGTAAAATTATATGATGTTTGATTAAATTTCATTTCAATTCGGAACAAATATAAATGCTTTAAAAATTATTTATCCAGTGAAAAATTGAGGGTTGATTTTGATACCCGATTTTGGATGGATACGTATATAAGAGATTTTGAAGATAAATGATTGTAACGAGTTTTCAAAGATGAATATATATATTTTATATAATTTACAAAATTAGTTTGGTAGTATATCGATTTATTTTTAGATTTATAAATCGAATTCGGGTTGGAATAGGGCGTGTTGCACAGCGACAGTTTGCAAATTTCAACCTGGAGAATGGACGTAACGAGAGATTCGACCATCGAATCCTCCTGAAAACGGAACTGTTGGGTTCGTATCAAAAATATCTTTCAAACAAATATAAGGTATTTAAATTCTAACGTTTGGATGTTTAAATATGTCAAAATCAAATTTGGAAAGGGTAGTTACGGATGCAGTTCAGTGGCCGATATTGGAAACCGATTATAAGGGCATTAATAAAATTATCAAAAATATGAATAAATTATGATAAATCATAATAAATGATTTAGAAAGTGTTTGGAATAAGTATTCCGTGGTTTGAAAGATAAATATTATTTTTATCTGAAAGTGTTGTTTTATAACTAGAAGGGAAATCCACTGTATCAATATAACACAATGGATTTAAAAAAAGGTTTTAATATAACCAGAGTTTTACAACATACAAATTGGAAATGATTTGGATAGAAAGTATCTTCGGATGTTTTAGTATTAGATTCCGATATTATACATATATTGTTGAGGAATTTCAAAGAAATAAATATCGTTATTCCAGTATTGTATTTGTTGGTTTTAGAAGTTGGTATTGAAATAAGTCGATACGATTTTTATTCAAACCTTGTATTAAATATCAAAATGGGATTTTGGGTTTGTCATGAATGGTATCTTCAATAGTATTATTCTTGAACCCATTTGTAAATAAAATAAATCTTTTAATTAAGATTTAGTGATGTTTTCCAATTTATTTAATAAAATTGAAATTGATTGGATTTCGATTCATAATAGTCGACATGAGCTTCTTTAAAGGAAGGCCATTACTATTTATGAAATTCAAAAGGCTTTGCCCCTATACCACTTATAATATTAGTCGGATACGGAAATTTATATCGATTCATAATAGTCGACATGAGCTTCTTTAAAGGAAGGCCATTAATTGTTTAGTTCTTTAACCTAGTTAATGACATGGTTAATTTCCTATAGTTGAATAATTATTAAGTAAAAAATTTTAGATTAAAACTAAGTTGGAGTTTTAATGAATCTTTAAATCGATTTAAAGTTAAATGGTAATTAAATTTACCAAACACGAGAAGTATTCGAGATGAAGTATCACCAGTTTTACTCTATGTAATAGTTGAATCTTTAATTAGATCTGAACATGAAATGGTAATAAAATTTACCGATAACACCATGAGTGTTAGATATGGAGTACTACCAGTTTTTCACTATGGGAGGAATAAGTTGGAATTGGGTTAATAAAATGAATGGCTACTTCAGTATGGTTTGACAATGTGGCATGTTGGATGCATGGGTCAAAGCTTTTGTTGAAAAGCATAGCTTTGTGGATGGTCTTAAAATCAGGGCTTTAATATAGCATTGCTTTGTGTACAGTGTTAATTCGCGAGCTACACACTCTGGTATGAGTCAAAAACGGATGAGGGGCAGTAGGGAGAATATGCGTTGCTTTGTAGCTAGGAGTGATGTCATGGTATGGAGCCTATAATTTTACTTATGTGGATGATGGATAGCGAGACGCCTTGGATATAGTACTGTATAAGGCTAATATGGTCGATGTACTGAACGGGTTATAATTCTAATAGGACCGGAAAATGTATGATTTAGGCATAAATAATCAGCAACATGCAGGCTGACCGTCCCTATCAATCCAAGGGCTTCCCAGAGGTATGATCCTAGAGGACATCTAGAGATGTCCGTATTCGATGAGGAGAGATCCCTTGCCTCGGCTCATAGATGGATTCTAATTTCCAATATGCGACTTTATGGTTTTAGTTGTAAACCTATATGGCGACATTGTTGGATGGGGTACTATGCCGTTTTGGATTGATACATTTATATTCAAAGTCGTTTTCTACACTATGCACTTATAATATTATGAAAAATATTTGTTACAATAGCTCAATTTTTCCAAAAACTATTGTGTTGTTTATTACTTGTTTTATTTCAAAGTATTCATAGGAGTAAACCCGTTCCTTGTAATACGGCGTGGTCCTATGATTTTCCCAACTTTTAAAGTAAAGTTTTAATAACTATTTTAAGTTCTCACACTAGTCCCATGATTGACCTGAAGTTTATAATTTCCACCTAAATTCTGGGTGCCCATATTTTTCACACGGGCAGTTGGTAGTTTTGGTTTTGCAGATCTTTTCTTTTCACGGGATCCTGGATTACGGTTGGAGTTATACTATGGAAAGCTTTGTATCCGTGTATTTCTTTCAACTGTGTTTGTTGATGTTTTCTGCTACACATTGTATTTATGTATTACATTTCCGCTGCTATGTAATTTATTTATTCTCTAATAATTGTATTTCCGCTGTGTATTGTTATTTCCACACTCTGATATTCTTGTACACTGATGTAAATTTTTGTAATAGCAATGAAAAATTCCCTTATTGTGTATTCAGATGTGTCGTGTTCTCACAACAATCCGCTTTACAGTTCAGTCTAGACCGGCCGGAGAATCGGGTCGTTAAAGGGTGGTATCAGAGCTTTGGTTTACAAAGCTCGAGAACAAAACACACTAGAACCAAACAAAAGAACTCGTCAGAGATAGAATTAGTAACATTCTATTTAAGAATACTCATTAGGGATGTGATCAGTAGTATCCTAGAATGAGAAACTCATTAAAGATGGGGTTAGTAATGCCCTAAAATGAGTACAGAGTGATATGTTTATAGGAAACTTATTTGTGATTGTTATATATGTATATATATACGTATGTATATGTATATGTATATATGTGTGTATGCACAACTTGATTTTGAAAGTATACTTAAAATATATAAAATTTGTAAATCAATTGATTGTTTGTGTGATTAGTTGATTTCCTGTTCAATTACTTAGGATGTCTGATTTATTTAATTTAGACAAAATCTTCGACGATTTTGGATAGTGAATATATGAAAAACACTTGTTATTTATTTTAACTGAGTTAAGTTAAACTGAATTGAAAATTAGTTAGAACTGGATAATATACATATATATATGTCGAACAGGTTGTTGTGAAAAGGTTAAGAAGAAGAGAAATGAAATTGTGTGCCCGGCAAAAGGTACATATTTATTACATTAGTTGCACAATTTAATTATTACTATTATTGTGAGTGAATTGGATGCACTGTGATGGTTGCTTGTGTGGAAGTAAACATACAACTTTTGATAGTAAAAAATAATTATGGACTACACCACATACTGCGTACCATAACATATCCATATGGGCATGTATTTATTTGATGCTTATATGACGAGGTTTGGATGACCATATGAGCATGTAAATATTTGATGCTCGTATGATGAGAACTAAATTATAAACTGAATTGTGGACAGATTGTGGACTTAATAAATATATAACGATAAATTACAGGATTTAATATAAAACCCTACATGGGTCTCGAGATGACAAAAATATACACGTTTCTCTTGTATTTAGATAAGGCACATGGATGCGACTAATCCCAATCATAGGGTCAAGGGACGATTTTTTTACTCATCTCTCGTAGGTGTAGACAGGCACAATTGTTTTGCTTGGGTTTGTACATTAATATATTGATTTATTAGAGCGTCTAGAGGCCATTTATATTTGTTCAGATCAACCTATACAAAGGAGGTTATGGCGAAATTTTTCAAAAATTTAAGGCATTAGCCAAATTTCAGAGAAATTCGAAAGTTCTTCGAAACTGAAAAATTAAAGAGCTTGAGTTAGAATGAAGGTTGAGTTGGTTAAGTAAACGACCTTCTACTCTGCTTTCCTTTTTGGGGATGAAAAGTTCCAAGTGGGGGAGATTGTAACAATTCGGAAATTTGGAGCTAATTTAAAATTTATTTTCAATTGATTTTAATGAAAATTAAAAAATTTAAATGTTTATTCTAAAAATAAACGACTTAAAATATGTTTAAAAATGAAGTTTGAACGTAAGAATTTAAAATTTAGTTAAAACGAGCCTATAACATCGCGGTTGTTCGTAATGAATATACATAATTCAATATAAGTCGGATTTTGGTAAAACAAGAAATGTTAGAATCTATTTAATAGTATCTTTCTAATGACAGAAAGAAATCGAGATTTCATATTATAAAATGTAAGTTATGTCCAATTCAAAATTTAAAATAGTCGCTATGGAATTTATTAATATTTTTAATATTACATAGCCCTTAAAAATGGGTACTTTGCAAACGACCTCCGTTTTCGACGAAACTAATTTTGTTGGATTTGGAGTATTAAATTATTGCTAGATTTCAAATTTCGCGCCTAACGGACTTAGTATGTGGTTGTGCACGATAAAACCATTCGATGTAATTATTTAAGCGGTTTTGCAAAGGAACTTTATTGGAAGACCTCGGAATTTGATGCAACTTTTTTTATTGAATCTGTTGTGTCGTATAATAGTAGGATTTCAAATTTCTTGATTTTTGGAGTCAATATGTGGCCATGTGTGATTTTACAGGGAAAAACAGTTGATATTTTGACAATAAATATTCGATGTTTGCGAAAACGGACTCAGAATTCTACGAAACAAGTTTCATTGGGTCCATAATATCAAAGATTAGCTGCATGCCAATGTTCAACGAAAACGGGATCCATAGGTGATCACACGGATTTTTAAACGATGAAAATAAGCAACAATTGAGTATAATTAAATATAAAATCAACTAAAAAATAATTAGCATATGTTATATAACATCTTAAAAGCTTTTAAAACTAACCTAAATCACTCATTCATTGCAGACCCCTTTTCATTTTCTAAACCTAGGCCTAGAGCTTCAAAAATAAAAAGAAATGAAATCAAATGCTATAAATCTCGATACACATATATTGGAGTTCGTGAAGCAATCCTCTTCAATCTAATGTGTGATTTGGGCCGTTCAAATCAAGTTTTCTCGCTGCCATATTTTACAGCATGAGGAAGAAGCTTAGAGCTCAAGAATGTTGGTGAATTGAAGCTTCAATGCATGTTTTGGTTGTTATATTTGAGTTCGTGATAGGAATTGTCAGTTGTATGCGAAGTTTGAGGCTTTTGGCTATGTGAAGTGTCGAGAGAAGGAGAAGGCAGCGTGTGTTTTGGGAGGTTAGGACCTGGTGCATGCGGCACTTAGAGGAGCAAAAGATGAGGGAGGACTAAGGAAGTTAATGAAGGGTAATTAATTAATTATGTTAATGGTCAATGACATATATGTACACTAATCTTGTAAAATGCATAACTTTTTCATACAAATTCAGAATTCAGCGAAACAGGATCCATTGGAACCGTATCGACGAGGGATTCACAATAATCTGACTTGGACAGATTTGGAGCTAATTTAAATTTTTGGTGGAAAAAACGTAAGATTCAGTCAATCGACCGTTTGTTGTTATCTAGCGAAAACGACCAACGTGAGAGCTTCTCACTCAAAATATTTTTTTACAGTTATTATAATCATAATTGAATATATATTGATTGCATATACTGATTTTTATCCGATTAATTATCACAAATTTGTTATACGGTATATGGTAGCTCACATCACAAATTGTTTGAAAACCTTATGGATGAATAGATGCTTGATTGTATTATGATTTGAATGCGATGCTGAGTTAATTAACATGTTAATGTGATGTTAAAATATTTATGGTAGTTGAAATTGGAATAAATATCCATTTATATTTCAAATGATGAATTTACCATCGCGTGTTTAAGTGTGGTTAGATTGAAAAATAATTTAAATTGAACTAATTATGATTAAATTCATGAATTAATAGTTGATTTAAATTGATTGATTGTTGGTCGAAAACCCCACATGGGTCTCAGGATGATATTTGACTTTCACATCTCAGTGGTATGTAGTTTGTATGTTGATCAGTTGATTAACATATTGAAATAATTGTCAATTATTTTATTGAAGCTTATATGAATGTAGGCGCACACTAGATGTTATTTGGATGTTTGATAGTTGTTTACAACTATTGTTGGATGTAAAAAATTCATGCTAGTAAAATTATATGATGTTTACTTAAATTTCATACCAATCCGAAATAAATATAAATGTTTTAATAATATAATATCCAACGAAAAATCGAGGTTTGATTTCGATGTCCGATTTTGGATGGACACGTAGATAAGAGATGTTGAAGATAAACAATTGAAACGAGTTTTCAAAGGCGAATATATATTTTATAAAATTAATTATGAAGTATATTGATTTATTTTTAAATTTATAACTCGAATTTGAGTTTGAATAGGACATGTTGCATAGCGATACCTCGTGAAGTTCAACCTGCAACTTCGAATGGACATAACGGGAGATCTGACCGTCAAATCCTCTTGAAGCCGGAACTGTTGGGTTCATATCGATAATACATTTCAAATGAATATAAGAGATTTAATTTCTAATGTTTGGATTTTTAAATATGTCAAAATCAAATTTGGAAAGGGCCGTTATGGATGTAGTTCAATAGCCGGTATTGGAAATCGAATGTAAGGGCCTTAATAAAATTATTGAACATATGAATAAATTATGATAAATCATAATAAATGATTTGGTAAGAGTTTGTTTGATTAAATATTCCAAGGTTTGAAACGTAAATGTTATTTTTAACTTAAATTGTTGTTTTACAACTAAAAGGAAATCCAATGTTTTTATATAACGAAATGGATTTAAAAATTGGTTTTAATATAACTCGAGTTCTCCAATATATAAATTGGAAATGATTTGGATAGAAATTATCTTCGTATGTTTCAGTATTGGATTTCGTGATTATATAGATATTATTGAGGAATTTGGAAGAGACAGATAGCGTTATTCCAATATGATAATTGATGGTTTCAGAATTTGGTATTGAATATAAGTAGATAGGATTTTTATTTAAAGCTTTATTAAATATCAAAATGGGATTTGGGTTTGTCGTGAATGGTATCTTCGATGATACTATTCTTGAACCGATTTGTGAACAAAATAAATCTTTTAATTATGATTTAGTAATGTTTTCCAATTTATTTAATTAAATCAGAATTGAATGGATTTCGATTCATAACAGTTGACATGAGCTTCTGTAAAGGAAGGCCTTTACTATTTATGGAATTTAAAAGGCTTTGCCTTCATTCCACTTATAGTGTTAGTCAGATACGGAAATTTATATTGATTATAAATTGTTTAGATCTCCGTGAAGATTCCATATTAATGGAAGCTTATTTTGGGTTTATCGTGAGCAATGTCTTAAACGACATGGTTAATTTCTAAAGTTGAATAATTATTAAATAATATTTTTTTAGATTAAAACTAAGTTGGAGTTTTAATGAATCTTTATTTAGATTGAAAGTTGAATGGTAATTAAATTTGCCAAGCACGTGCAGTATTTGAGATGGAGTATCACTAGTTCTGCTCCGTGCGATAGCTGAATCATTAATTATATGTGAATGTGTAATGAAAAATAAATTTACCGATAACACAATGGGTGTCAGGTATGGAGTACTACCAGTTTTTCTCTATAGGATGAATAGGTTGGGATTGGATTAATAAAATGAATGACTACTTCGGTAAGGCTTGATTGTCCCGACTAGTTTTATAAACCATAATCTGTTTTAAGTTGGGAAAAGATACTATAAAATATTTAGAAATGATTTCCAAGGAATGAACTAAACAAGAGGTTTTAATGAAGAAAATCTTTTATAAGATTCGTGGGAATAATCTCTAATATTAAGAATATTTGAATAACAGAATATCTGAGTTGGAATGAGGCGCATGAGGTGTTTATATATCACTTGATTATAAAGATACGCGAGTTATTCAGAAAGACCGGATTTGACCCATTCTGAATAACTGTTACGAAGATTAAATGTCGAAGGTATGAAGACGGTGGTCGAGGACCAGAGATCTTCACATTATTATGGCTATTAATGATGTCTTGGTTTGGTTGGCCACCCAAAACAAGGTAATAAGTGGTGATTGTCCAGACATACTTGGAGATTGAGCGGATATGTGAGAACCTCTCTCCTGTATTGGACATATAAGATGTGGAACAAGGTGCCTCCAATTTCGTTCAGAAATAGAACGGACTTGCAAATGGATTATATGTCTGACATTGTACTTTGTGATGTATTCAGTGATCTTTGCTAAAAGTATATCTATTTGGTGGCGAGGAATTTATTCTCTTAGCTTAATACCCTTCTCTGAGTCGTATGAGCTTAGTGGTTATATATTGGTGGAAATCAATGGTACGGTATGGTTTGACAATGTGGCATGCTGAGATGCATGGATCAAAGTTTTTGTCGAAAAGCAGAGCTTTGTGTATGACGATCAAAGCACGACTTTAATATAGCATAGCTTTATGTGTAGCGTAAATTTGCGAGCTTCACATCCCGGTATGAGTCAAATAAGGGATTAGGGGCAGTAGGGAGAATATGCGTTTCTTTCTAGGTGGGAGTGATCTCATGGTATGGAGCCCAGACATTTTACTTATGTGGACGATGGATAGCGAGGCGCCTCGGATATAGGATCATAAAAGGCTTATATGGTCGATGTACTGACTCGGTTTGATACATTTATATGTCATCTAGGATGGGGTACTATGTCGTCTTTACGGTTTAGTTGTAAACCTATATGGCAACTTTAGTTTTAAACCTATATTGCAACATTGTAGGATGGGGTACTATGTCGTCTAGGATTGATAACGTTTATATTCGAAGTTGTTTTCTACACTATGCACTTATAATAATATCAAAAATATTTGTTTTAAGTGTAAGCATGCTTGGCTATTATAAGGTAAAACCTCTATTCTCTGGTTTGTGTTGGATTGTGTGATGGGACCTGAGTCTTATAATAACTCCATTTTTCTAAAAAGCATTGCATTGTTTATTATTTGTTTCATTTCAAAGTATTCATGGAAGTAAATCCATTCCGTGTCATACGGCGTGATCCCAAGATTTTCCCAACTTTTAAAGTAAAGTTTTAAGAGCTGTTTTAAGTTCACACACAAGTCTCATGACTGACCTGGAGTTCATTGTTTTCCACCTAAATTCTGGGTGCCTATATTTTCATCAAGGGTAGTCGGTTGTTTTGGTTTTGCTGATCAGTTGTTTTCACATGATCCTAGATTACGGCTGGAGCTGTACTCCAGAATGCTTTGTATCCTTGTATTGCTTTAGGCTGTGTTTGTTGATGTTTTCTGCTACACATTTATTTATGTATCATATTTCCACTGCAATGTAATTTACTTATTCTTTGATAATTGTATTTCCGCTATGTACTTATTTTTCCGCACTTTGATATTCTTGTACTCTTATGTAAATTATTGTAATAGCAATGAAAAATTCTTTTATTGTGTGTGCGTCGTGTTCTCACAACAATCCGCATTCCAGTTTGGTCTAGGCCGAGCGGGGGTTCGGGTTCATAATTATTCTCTCTATAACACTCAACCTGAGTCGCACGACAACTTATTTTTTGATTACAAATTTAGCACTGTCATCATGAACACAACCGGACATAGAAATGAAGTAACTTTTTCAGGAAACTTAGAAGTTGAACTAATTTACCTGAAAACGCAGCAGCTCTTGCCATTGCACATGCAATAGATCCAGATACCTTCAGTTCACCATGCTTGGAAGGAGAGAAATCAGCGATTTTTCTAGAAGAAGAAAACATACAACACCATGGTGAGCAGATTGACCCATACCGACGTTGACATACTACTGGGTAGGATAAAGAAGAAATTTCTTACCAAAAATGTCCTGGAAGCAGCGAGCACTTTGTAATAATGGGATTTCTATCTGCCATGGTGCTCTAATTTTGCCATTTGGGGAAACTTTTTTGGGTTTCTGTGTTAACGAAGAACGCGATTATGGTCATTTGGGAAGGCTTGGTGCGTATCAATCATTTTCCTACCTACCATATTTATGGTCTTTTGTTTTTTCTGCATTTGTTTGATTTGTGTGTGTGTGTGTATATATATATATATGTATGTATGTATATATATAGGAGTGTTCCTGGGCACCCTCTGTTTTGCAACACCCCTTTAGAACCTCTACCCTACCGTGAGGTATACTAATCCAAATCCAGTAATATTTTGTAAATGTTTAATCCACATATTTATTATCATCTATCCAAAATTTGAGCTCATTCCAACATTCTTAAAATAATATATTTGATGTTTAAATTTAACGGTTCGAATAAATGTCTGAACGGTGAAGAATCGAGCTAGGATTTTGAAAATGTTAGAACGAGCTCAAATTTTGGATAGATAATATATGTATGTATATATATATATATATATATATATATATATATATGAATTGAACATTTACATAATCTTATTAGATTTGAATTAGTTTAGCTCACGGTAGGATAGGTGTGCTAAAGGGGTGTTGGAAACTGGGGTTCCTCGAAACGCTCCGGGACACCCCTGTTTTGCAGCAACCTTTTAACACCCCTACCCATTCGTGTGCCACACCAATCCAAATCCAACGAGAATTTGTAGACGTTCAATCCACAATATTATCATCTATCCAAAATTTGAGCACGTTCTGACATTCATAACATTTTCAAAATCTTAGCTCAATTATTCACTATTTAGACATTTATTCGAACCGTTAAATTTAAACATCAAATGTATTGAGAACGAGCTCAAATTTTAAATATATGATAATACATATGTGTACTGAACATTTATGAATTCTCGTTGGATTTGGATTAGCGTAGATCATGGTATGGTAGGGTGTTGCAAAACAGGGGTGCCCCGGAATGCTCCTCTCTCTTTCCCTTTCTCTATATATACACATACACACATTTCAATTCTACAGTTACTAAAACAATGCCAATTTTCGTTTTTATTCCCTATTCTGTATATTCCATCTTCCGTTTTCATACACGTACACATTCGTTTCATTTCAAAATCTTATAGTTTCATTTCATTTTATTTTCCAAACTATTTCATTCACAATTTACAATTGTAAGTACAACAACTTTCACGTTTTCAGTTTACAATTCTCGATGCAACTCAACCACCATTCCCTCCTACAATAAAACTTAAGGGTTTTTATGGTAGTGGTTACTGTTACCATTTGCCAAATACCGTTACTGTACTGTTTTCATGGGTAAATCAAAATGCTTACTTTTAATGCTACCGATCAACTGGTATACGAAGACTGGTATACCGATAATCTGGTAAACATTACACTAGTAACGGTAAATTTCTGTCCAGCAAAATTTGTATCATAATATGTTTTTTATATGTGGTGCATCTTTATTATACTATATAAAGTGTTAGTTAATTAAAAAACATAAATAAGAAATAAAATATGTGCATTCTGAATTATTTCTTCTTAGTATGGAACTAAATTTGTACATTTATTTGGTTCTTACTACATGTTATAAAGCATGTCAGAAGAGAATAAATATGCTTTAAATTGATTAGTAAAATTACTTTTACCATTGGGATTGAAGAAAATTTACCGATAATTTACCATCAAAAACGGTAAATTTACTGTTACTAAACGATTTTAACTGGTATACCGATTTTAATTAAAAATGTTTACCGATCGACCGGTAATGGTATAATAATGATGAAATTTACCGTTACCATAACAACCCTAAAACTACTGCCTTTCACTTCCTCCTAGCCACCACATCATTCATCTGGAGCAGCATTCGCAAATCACTGTCATACACCAACGCTGAAACCAACTTGTTACCTCTTTCTCAACCACTTCACAGTAACATCACCATTCCCAAGTCAATACCACAAAACTGCAAGCAACCACTACCTTTTCGACATCTATTTAAGTAGCCCTTACTGCCAAAAGTCACCTTCAAATCCTAACCACCAGACACACCACTTATGCACCTTGCACATGAAGTAGTAACAGTACACAACTACATACCATCTCCATCTCTATTTGCTAACCTCATCTATCTTTTGAACTTTAGCCAAAACACCCTTAAAACAATGCTACATCATCATAATTTATTACTACATCGTCAACCACTCCTAAACATCCCTTGCCCTTCTTCCTCTCAACCACGTCATATGTTGCTACTTCGGATGAATCGGATCAAGACTGCAACTACCATATTACAACCAGTCCAGACACCGTTGCCTAACCCTTTTATCTACCACACTTCAACAACTTTCATTCACTATCTCTACCAATATCAAGGCACTTTCACAACCATTACATCACCACCATTCCATCATAGTTCACATTCCTCTATACACACCACTCCACTCGGCCTCAACAACCGAAACCGCAACTGAAATCACTCATCTTCAAACTGCACCAACTCACTTCGAACTGCACCAACTCACTTCGAACTTCCACTACACTATCCGCAACGTCCTCACATCATCAATTCAAATAACCTCTAGAACCACATAAAATCCAAATTGTAATTTCATTCCAATCAAAATTCACAACAACCAACCACTGAAGTCGAACTACCACTTCAATCATGGGACCTACCCAAACCCTAAACCCCCAACTCCTCCACCACAACGTTCAAAAAGCTACCCTAATTCATGAATTACGCGTAATGAAAACTACCTTTCCTCCTCTAAACCAACTGCAACTGCGATTACCTCTATAAGCTTCTCGTTAACCCAAACAAGTTGTTATTAAATTTGATTCTAACTTTGAATTTAAGAATTTTTAATTACCGAGTTTGTTTAACTTTGGAGTTAATATGTGGTTAAGTGGAAGTATTTTGGGATCTAAGTAAAGTTTTGGTTGCTTTGTGTTTAGATGACAGTCGGAACAAAGCCCGCTCTTCCTTTCAGCATAGGGCACACGCATATGAGTTGACACACATTCTTGTAACAAAAGGAATCCCCTTTGATACATGCTTACCAACTCATATTTGTGCTCCACTCCTTCAATTTGTTCCGTGATATGAGATTATTTATTCAAATCTTTCATTCTTCTCTTAACAACATGCAATGCGATATAACGCTTTGTCTATTACTTTTTATTTCCTTTGTTAGTGTGTATATTTATATAAAATAATCTATGTGAGTTTATGTTCTAAGTTTTCAAGTGTTTTTAAGTTCCGTAACCTTGACTTGGTTTTAGATTTAAAAAAGCCGTCTTTTCTTTTCAGATTGCAGTAAATTAAAATGAAAATTTGCTCTGCTCTGCTTTGTTGTATATAAAGAAAATAGCTGCTAAAAATAAATTATTACATGTTCTAGTATTGTTTTCTCAATTCCTATTTTTATTTACTTGCATTACTGTTTGCTAGCATTTACATTAAAAAAATGAAATAAAATTTATTTGTAGTTGCATTGTTAATTCACATTTAATTCCTTTTTTGCGTTCATTCCTATTTTTATCTTTAAAGGCCATGCCAAAATTCAAATAAGGTGAGGACTTCATAACCCTTTCTTTGCGCAGAAAATTGCATTCCGTCATAGTATTTGCCTAATCAATAAAGATTAGACAATGGACTTAAGGGTGTCATGAGCTCATCTATAACATGTTTGTGCTTCGATAAATCATTTTATTTTATCAAAACTTTCACTTGGTGTCTAAGGAAATGAAAGAGTTTCAATCACTTATAATTATCACGGTGATTTATTGATAATATAGTGATTGTTTCTCTGAAGGTGCTTAAACCTTCAGTTTCGTCGCTGTAGTGATTCGTGGTGTAGTGATAAACCCTGCCGTTTACCTGGCTAAGAATTGTTTTGTTAATTTAAATCAAAATGTCTTGATATAGATTTGGGTTAAGTGAAACTAAGGACTTAAAACTTTTGGTTAAGTTCTAGCATTCATTGAGTTATATTAGATCATGCATAAATAAGAAATACGAAGAAAATTCAAAAATAAAAACAAAAAAATCGTTTTCTTTTGACAAATACTTCTATTTTTTTTTTCAAAAAATAAATTAAAAAAACATTTTTTTTAACCTTTCATTTCAAGAAAAACTCCAAAAAAGACAACTTTCCTTGTAAAACATATGTCACTTCATTTGTACAAATTCTTCTTGTTGTTCATCTCATTGGCTTCTTAATTTGTTCTTGTGTGCATGAACATTTGAACTCATAACACTTCCATAAATCATTTAATTCGAATTTATCTTTTTCTCAAATGGCTAACGAAAATTATCCACGTACACTCATGTATCGAAGTTTTATCCCTACTTGTATCACTTTGCCCGCTCCCATGGGTAATCATTTTGAAATCCATTCAAACCACATTACCATAGTTCCAAAATTCAGCAATTTTGAAATCGATGATCCTTATATCTTTCTATCGAAATTCGAACAAGTCTGTTCAACCATTAAACTCCAGTGATTATGTGATGATGGAATCAAACTTTGCTTTATTCCATTCGTACTTACTGATTATGCCGAAAAATGGTTGTATAGCTTTCTCTCGAATACGATTAATAGTTAGGAAGAATTCTTGAAAATTTACCCTCTTGAAACAACATCCAAAATTCAAAACAAAACAGTAAATTTTCATCAATTCGAGAGTGAATCTTCGGAAAAATACTTTGAAAGATTGAAGGAACTTTTAACCAAATTTCTGCGTCCTAATTCTGAAAAATGAACTCTTTTCTAAATTACTTATAATGGTCTTGAAAATATTTCACGAACTATGCTTAAATCAATGTTTCAAGGAAAATTTCTAAACATTACGATGCAACTTGGCAATTCTTTGAAAATTTAGTTGAAAAATCTACCCAATAGGAACAATATAGCAAGAAATCAATCTATTCGCGATCGAGTTCCAGTTCTATAGGATATATCTTGCTTTAAATGCTAAAATCGATGTGATGATATTTTTTTTGATAATGATCTTTCAACAAACCTAATGAACCAAGCTTCTCAACTTCTATGCTATAAATGCAATGATCTAATCACATCGTCGAACAATGCACTCAGTTGCTAGAACAATTCAACACTTTTAATTAAGTTAGGAATAATCCATTCTCTCCAACTTGCAAACCCTGTGAGGACCTAAAAATTCACCTCTCGAAAACTCGCACTGATGCCCTCATCCATGAATTCCCAAGTGGGGAAAAGTCGGAAACTCAATAGTGAAGTAAAAGAATAAGAATAAAACAGAAAACAGCGGGATACAACAGATTCTCACATCAAATGGATAATATGTAATAACCAATTAACCCCGAGCCAATATGGTCCAGTAGCTGTATGCGGATTTGTATCGAAATGGGGTTCTTCTTTAGGAATTGCTCCTAAATACCAAGCTAATCCTTGTGGAACACTAGCATTGTTCCAGTCATGTTACCATGGTCCGATTGCCCCGTAATTTCTTCGAGTTGAGCGAGGAAAGTGTTCATGGTAGCTTCCTGTCGATGGAAGTATTTCTCATGTTTTTCTAAACGAGAAGCGAGATCCTTAGTCAAATTCTTGACGACTCCGTCGATGTCGCTCGGGTGGCGTAGGTTGATGGATGTCCATTCGAGGAAATTTCCTGACTTTCCACCATACCTTTTCCTTCCGAGCGAGCTAACTGTTTTCTTTTTGCCATGGCAGAATCCGATAGAATTCCAAGTAAAACCAAGAATATAAGTTGAAGTTGTTGCGCCTCCTACACCCAGTTTATAGTAATTATTCATGGTATATTTGTCGACTACAATGTTTGTATATGTTCGGACAATCAACGTATACAAATTAGTACAATTGAATAACAAATAGCTTGTTAATTCATAACATTAACCAAAATGCCCTTCTTCTTCTTCGTAGAGAGAAAGTGTGTATTGGTGTCCAAAAAATAGCTTTGATGTCGAAAATTATGCATGTATGTCAAGAAGATGTCCAAAAGTCAAAGTGAATGCCAAAACGTTGTAGATAAACGTTTATCTAATATCTATAAGTCCAAGAAATGTCCAAAATCCATGCAGATGATGGCGCCAACCATTACTGGTGTCTTAGTGCTCCAATCTCGTATGCCAAAGTGTAGGCAAGGTCCAAAAATGTCAATCCCTTATAATGTCAAGCAAAGGGGTACTCATAGGTAAGGTTTAGAGGCATCAACCCGAATTTCATATTCTGAAGGGATGCAAAATTCGCATTCCAAAAATTTAGCCAAAAAACTCATGTTGCTTGTGAAATTTCGCACCCCATGGTAGTACATAGGAAAACAGGTGATCGGTGCATGTGGATCACCTGAAAAGACGTGATCAACACAAGCTTGGCACGATCTGAAATTTTCCAAGACCAGAAGCATATTTCATATCACATTGATGGGATACAAAATTCGTATCCCATGGTGGGATACGAAATTTTTAACAACCCAAATTCCAACAGGTCCAAATTTTCCCCAAAATCTATATCCGAAACCATTGAAAATCGTGTTTGGCTTGTCCGGTATCCTGCAGAAAAGACAGAGATAATAAATACATCAGAGCTCGATAAAACATCTCAAAGCAGAATGGATAAAATATAATAATCAAATATAGCCTTACCGAAATAATGACGCTGCCTAACAAATGTCCAAAGGCTAACAAATCTCTGCCATAAATCTAACATGTGAGTATGTTATGAGGAGGGGGTCAGAACACATGTTCTGGTCAGAGGACAAATCATACATTCTGAAATAACCCTACATATACCATACAGTTACATTTCTTAATTATTAGGTTATTCGGGTTAATAACACTCTAGGCCCTACACATACGTCACACCTATTTACTCTCTAGTAGGTTAAACCTAATATAAAATACGTAGCTATACCCAACGTCTCAAGGTACTCCCTATAGGACCCTCCTTGTATGGTCTCCTCCGTCACACCATAAATGTATGCACAACCTCCATCCTGCACCAAACCGCGTACAGAATTCTGTAATGTTACACATGTAATCGCACAAAACCACTATCGCTACGCCTTGTATGCATACAGATCCTCGTATTCGAACTTCTTAGTTGAATCACGTCTCAACACAGATCAATTCCTTACCGTTTATATTACATCACCCAATGCGTGTATCTAGACCCTCACCCGAACGTACTACCTACTATAAGCCGAGTCCCGTAATAGGGATGCATACAATACACAGAACTCGATCCGGAGCTTTCGATGTCTATAAAGGACAACTTCGTTAGACCTACAATACAGATATCCACATATGGTCAGTCTCTTTTCACGGTGGCTATGTCCTCACCTAGGCCCCTCCCTCAACTAATGAAAGACTACATCAAGAGCTAATGACGTGCCCTTAACGACCAACCTAACATACAATTAGGTGTGTTCCTCAACCAACGTTTCAATAGCGAAAGATTATTGTTTTATTGGTTTAGCTCCTAGTCATTCTACATCCCACTAGCTGGCTACCGATGACAGGTATCCGACGCTTACTTTCCTTAATTTGGTCCTGACCACCTCCTCCCAGAGCGAGACAAACCGCAAAATCACCTAATGCCTTCTGACTGCCACACCACAGTTGCAGTCAAGGTATATTCAAAATGGTGCAACAGGCCTGCCTCCGAGCGACGGCTTCATCCGGTTATTCCACAGAGGGCCATCAAAGAGTACCCTACCACGTCCTATAGAAGCCTCGTGCTTCCCTCTGGTCCCATAGAATAATCAGTTGGGCATGCTCCTCTTCTGTCTCCAAACACCTCGATTATAAACCCTGCTGGGTTCTTCATCTCCATATGTACAGACTAGTCGAAGCGCATCTCGCCATCGCGTTTTTAGATCATACGTCTAATCTTTTAATCACACTCTTGTTTTAACTTATCACATTGCTAATTAACTTGATTATTTACACATTCATTTTCCATTCAAATTACTGATTTATTTGCTTACATTTGGTCGATTATTTTCCCTAATTAGCCCCATGTTGTCGGAATAGACCCTATCTATGAGCCACTTATTATTACATTCATCAACCTTAATATTTTCCCATTCATAAGTTTACTAATAATAAGCCTCTTCTTTCTTTTAATTTTTCATGTTATTTATAACTTCATGTTATACCATTACCACAACCGTTGTTGTGGGTTTACTTATTAACTTAGTCCCTCTAACTAAGGTTTATTAATAAGTTCTCATCTTATCCCTTATTATAACCCACGTTATATCGTTACCACCACAGTTGCTATGGATTTACTTATTAAATTGGTTCCCTTAGCTAAGGTTTATTAATAAGTTCTCTTTTCATCATTCAATATAACCTATGTTATAATTCCACTTATCCCTTGGACAAGTCTACCTACTATATTTCATTCCCATTCACATAATTTAACTAGGTTATATTACCCGTTCATCACCTTGTTATTTAAAAAACCTTTATCGTTGTAACCTTTCTTTATTTACCATCATGTACATTTTTATTATTACAGAAAATATCTCACACACTTCATTAATTTGGCGGATGGAATTTTATAAAAGTCTATTTCCGTGATATACATTAATTAAGATCCTTAATTGCAAGCTATTTGTTTTTATTACATCATATATATATTTGATTAGTGTGCAATTCAACATTTTTTTCTTGCAACTAAATACTCTGTAATTTACTATAATGGTAATTATGGAAAAGTATCCATTTTCTTCCACAATTAACTCAGTCTACTACTATATTTCCTTTTTCTTTCCGAGTTATATTATTTTCTATTTTCATACACAATTCCTAATTCCACATTAATCATGGTAAGTTTCTGTACAAAATTAGGCTTGCTAATTCTTATTCTAATTTACCTACACTTTGCTATAGTCTTTCTCAACCTAACAATTCCATTGTATTCTAAACAATATAAGTTGGGTACATACATAATTTACCATCAATTTTACAATCCTATCATTACAGTAATTTCTTAAGCCCAAATAGAAAAATATAGGAATGCATTTTATATACAACAGTAACATTCATAATGCTTTTAGGGAATGATTTACATCACAATTACGACAATTTTAATTATTCATTACTTTAATAATTACGAGCAATTAAATGATAAATATACCGTTACCAAAAGATATAATTTAGATCCACTCATCTGACTGCTTCCCAATTTCTAAATCTCCTTCACATCTGCTACCCTGTGGTTTTCCTAATTGAATCTAATATTCAAATGACCACGGATTTACTAATCTAATGCTAAAAGAAAGAAATCCTAGTAATTCAGATTTATAGAATTTACCTCATGTAGACAAGAAATCTGAACATGTATATCGTAAATCTGTATAATTTGTCCTCAAATCTTGAATCAAAATTCCTAAAATTAATATTCTAATTTTTGAGAGATTTGGAGAAGAAAGTAAATGGCAGAGCCTTGGCGTCGTCTTTGAAAATATGAGTTGGAGGCTAGGCTTTGTTAGTCTATTTATAGGTGCATAAAAGAATCTTATTTGTCAGATTAAATATAATATAATCAGTGCCGTATAAATCGAAAATATAATGTCAGTTTGCGCATAATTGGGTCGACCTAGCTCTAGGGTGTGTCGACCCCTAGGTCAACCCATATATGGTCTAGGTCGACCCATGACTTGGGCCTTTAATGTTGATTTTGCCGAATTTGAATTTTAATTTAACGTTGCTTGTAACATTCTTTTTTTGCTAAATATTGCTATGTAAATTATTTTCTTTCATTTAGAAGGTATATTCATTATTTCAATTTTAAACTTATGCACGTATGTACAAGAATTACTCTACAATCCTTTATCCGTTAATATCTACACAACAAACATTACTACTTAATGTTATCAGTTCATTGATTCCTTCCTTTTTAATATATGTTCAAATTTCAAATGCAACTATTCTCTTACCTAATTTTCATTCATTCCACATTTAATACTTTCTATATTAAGTTTGTGCCTTATATCCTTATTTTGAATATGTGTGAATATATTTACGTGCAACCCCATTTATTTTCAAAATTCAAACATCATTTTTCTGACATTTAATTTTACTTCTTTTGATTGATTGCATGTTACTTTTGAATTTTATATTCATATGCAAATAAATATATTTACATATATATATATATATATATATATATACATATATACATATACATGTGTGTGTATATTTATACTCACCTATATTTTTTTCTTATGATATGTTCATTCACATACATTTTCTCTTAGAATATGCATTTTTTAGTTGACCCTCTTAAAATTAAAAACACAACGTTGGTTGGACTCGAACTCCTAACTTCCACCTTGGGAAGTGCATGCTTTTCCAACTCACCTAACTTAGCTTTTATTCACAAGACTAAAAACATTGGTAGCTATTATTCTTATTTGTGTTTCTCTTATATCTTCTTTTTCACATTTGTTATTAAAATTCATATAAAGATATCTTCTTCGTTTTATGTCGATTTTCTGCAAATCATAGGTCCAAATTGATCAGAAAATCGCCACGAACACAATGGTTTCGTGACCAAATTTTGTAAATTCTACAAAATTTTGTTTTACTATGTAATTTAAAAATGCGGGGTGTTACATTCTCCCACCCTTAAGAAATTTCATCCTCGAAATTCGGTAAGGGCAAAATTATGTAATTCCTCGTATAGTTTACAACTATCATGTGTACATCCAATTTTAGTAACCATTTATGCACTTGTGCAAAGTGTAACACAACACAATAATACATGAATGCAGTAATGCCTAAGTGGTACCTCCTATATGAATGCAAATTTTCTTGAAAACCTTTTGAAAACATGATGCACACATCCTAAATACCGGTAATTTCTAAATGAATGCAATATGTTGAAAATCAAAATCACTTTTTCATTTTATTTTCCAACACTGTTATAGAGCAAGAACGTAGTTCATCCAATTTTTGCATCCCAACCTTACCAACCAATTTTAAATTTGAGAATTACAAAAAAGATTATTTTTATGAATTTGATTTCTTACTTTAGAAAAAGGTAGAAAACAGAAAATTACATTTTTTCTATTCACCTTTTCCCTATTATTGGAAAACTAAATTGCTAATTTTACAAAAATTCCTATTTTCTATTCCAAGCACAGTCTGCATAAGAAGAATTTCTTTTCTGTTTTCCAGAATTCATTTTCTTTTATTTTTGTTTATTTTTTTGCAGTTGTCACCAATGTTTGTTTTCTTTTAGTTGTTCATCGAATGCCTTCCTTTTCATTTATTCACAAGATATGTGTTTTTTATCTTACCCGGCGATCACTATAAACACCTAAGAAGAAGATATCTAACAAAACCATTCTATATTGTTTTCTAAATTAGAACAATACATAAGAATGTAAGTTTATACTAAAAGAAAGCTTTGCTATTCCCTATTAAACAGTAACAACTTTAAACATCTTTTAAAAATTCCCTCAAAACTTTACTATCTATCCATGCACACTAATGAGATCCTTTCTTACTAAATTACTTTTAATTAAGATCAAGTTTCTATGAACCCTTTCGCCTATATTTTGTACATCTCTTTCACTGCACATTTCTTAGCCACTTTTAACAAAACGTGTTAACTTACAAGTCCATTGATTTATAAAAACTTATCTAATAATTCTTCTTATCCCAATAAGTCAAAGTGTGTTACAATCTGTCCTTTAAGAAAACTTCATGTTTTATTTAACTCAAGGTCACCTACACACCCTTATACGGATAATTCATTTATTCACGCTTTCTCTTAACCACCTATATCGTTTAACCCCACAAATTGCTTACTCATTTAGTACTTTGGAAACAAGTTTTCACAATTACCTCAAAAATCCTTTTAATGCAACTCTTAACATTACAAACCAATAAATTTCTAAAATTGTTAGCTTTTAAACTTTTGAAACTTGAATTTTTTTTCTAGAAATCTTTTTCTACGCTTACAATTTTTTTCAAGTTCTTTTTAAAAGTTCTAACCGGAAGGCTAATTGCGATGTGGTTTTTGACTATAACATTTCCCAAGCTCTTTAGGCGAAATTTCATTTCTTCATCCTAAATTTCTTCTTTACATAAATTTCTTCCAACTTATGTTTGAACAGAAGTATAAGACTAGCGCATCTTTAGCGCCAAATGTGTGTGTGTGTGTGTATATATATATAATCCTAATCCATATATATTCTTAATTCATTTTCTCCTTCTTAATCTTTTCTCAATTTACGAGGCCTAACTGCCCAATCCACTTACCCGAAATACGAAAATTTCAAATATTTACACATGGAATCTTTTTTTCCAAACATTTTATACACTTTCCATCCGCCCTAACCACTCATGGGTCTATAATCCTCAAACTTCCATGACCATTTCCGAAGTGTACAAAATTGACATCCATTTTCCTGTATGTGTCATCCACTTAATTAGTGGATTCCTCTATGGATATAAGTATATTTATATATAATACATTTATATTTTAAAATTGCTTCACTCACTATCTATATAGGAATCCTAAACCTAAGCTTTGATACCAGAAGTAACAACCTAAATTCCAGCGGGTCCGGATTTTCCCAAAAATTCTAAATTTGAAACCACTGAATCTCGAGTTGGCTTGTCTAGTGTTAGCAGTGAAGAATGAGATAATGAATATATCAAAGCTCGATAAAACATTTCACACCGGTGTCCAAAGGCTACCATACCACTGCCTTACCGAAACAATGACACTACTTAACAAGTGTCCAAAGGCTACCATACCACTGCCATAAATCTAACCTATGAGTACATTATGACGAGGGGTCAGAACACAAATTCTGGTGAGAGGACAATATTATACATTCTGAATAACCCTACATAAACCATTCAGTTACATTTCTTAATTATTTGGTTAATCGGGTTAACAGCCCTCTAGGCCCTACACACACGTCGCATCCATCTACTCCCCAGTAGATTAAACATAATATAATATATGTAGTTATACCCAACATCTCAAGGTACTCCCCATAGTACCCTCCTTGTATGGTCTCCGCCGTAAAACCGTAGAAATATGCAGCTTATGCCAAATCACATACGAAAATCTATATTATTACGACACATAATCGCATAGAACCGCCATCGCTATGCCAGCTGAGCATACAAATCCTCGAATCAAACCTCATCGGTCAACTCACGTCTTAACATGGAGTAATGTCCTACCATTTACAATACACCACCCAGTGCGCATATCTAGACCCTCACCCAAATGCACTACCTACTATAACTTGAGTCCCATAATAGGGCTGCATCAAATGCACGAAATTCGGTCGAGAGCTTTCTATATATGTAAAGAACAGCTTCGTTAGGCCTATAACATGGATATCCCATAAGGTCTGTCTCTTTTCACGGTGGTTATGGCCCCACCTAATCCCCTCCCTCAACTAATGGAATACTACAACACGAGCAAATAACGTTCCCTAACAACCAGTCTAGTATCCAATTTAGCGTGTCCGTCAACCAACGTCTCAATAGTGAAAAATCGTTGGTCTGTTGGTTAAGCTCTTAGTCTTTCTGCATCCCACTGACTGCTGATGACATGTATTTGATGATTACTATATTTGATTTGGTCTTGATCACCTCCTCCTAGAGCGAGGAAAATCGCTGAATAATCCAACAACATATGCCATAACCTTCTGACTTCCACACTATAGTTGCAGTCAAGGTGTACTCTACATGGTGCAAAAGAATATCCTCCGAGCGACGGCTTCATCCCGTTATTCCTAAGAGGGCTATCTTAGAGTGCCCTACCACGTCCCGCACAGGCTCTGTGCTTCCCTCCAGCCCCGTAGAATAATCAGTTGGATGTGCTCCACTCGTTTCTCCATACACCATGATGATCACCCCGTTGGGTTCTTCATCTCCATGCGTACGGACTGGTCCAAGTGCATCACGTCATCGCGTTATCAGGTCCTACGTCTAATCTTTTAGTCATGCGCTTGTTTTAACTTATCACATTACTAATTAACTTAATTATTTACATATTCCTTTTCTATGCAAGTTATTGGTTTATTAGCTCACATTTGGCAGCTTATTTTCCCTAATCAGCCCCACGCTGCTAGAACGAACCTTATCTATGAGCCTCTTATAATTACATTCATTAAGCTTAATATTTTCCCATTTATAAGTTTACTAATAATAAGCCTCTTCTTTCTTTTAATTTTTCATATAATTTATAACTTCATGTTATACCATTACCACTACCGTTGCTTTGGGTTTACTTATTAACTTAATTCCCCTAACTAAGGTGTACTAATAAGTTCTCATCTTATCTCTTATTATAACCCATGTTATATTGTTACCACTGCCATTGTTGTGGATTTACTTATTAACTTAGTACTCTTAACCAAGGTTTATTAATAAGTTCTCTTTTCATCATTAATTATAACCTATGTTATAATTCCACTTGTCCCTAGGATATGCCTACCTATTATATTTCATTCCCATCCACATAATTTTGTTATAATAGGTTATATTCCCCGTTCATCGCATTTTCTCATGGTTTCTTGGTATTTAAGCAAACCTTTACTATTGTAGCCTTTCTTTATTTACCGACTTGTACATATTTATTATTACAGGAAATATTTCACGCACTTAATTAATTTCGTTGGTGGAAACAAATAAAAATCTATTTTCATAATATATATGACAACTGCCCACAACCCCTGCACTAAACAAGAGGAATAATGCGCTGGAAGGTGTGTAAGGCTGCTATGGATGATCATCAAGGTATGATAACACAAATAGTACCTATCGTCGAACTCACAGTGCAAGAATAAAATATACTAGAACATATACAACAGGTAATAATAGTGAAGCATCATATAACAAAATTTTGAAACCTTCAAACATCCAGAAAGATCTCCCATACATCATAGGCAATATCAAAGTCTGTACATAAAGCCTTACTACAACACTCATAGAGCAACTCAAATAGTGGAAATAGAAATGCTAGATAGTATAAAACTGATACGTAAGCCTCCAGCTTGCCTCTGAACTATAACATCGTCTTTACTAAGCAATCACCTTTCATCTAGTCTGCCCATCCACAACTGGATGAACGACCCAGGATAACAATAAGGAAACATAAAACCTTGAGTCAAACAACAGTTTTAGTGAGCAACAAAACCGCTAACAAACATCAACAATAAAGTATATGAGAATAGACAGATAACAACTAATCTACCCAAACACCAGAGAAGAACTCAACCCCGTCTTGCCCCACGTCGGAAGTGATAGCCCTTACATCAAACACTTCAACCATGCGTCCATGGTAATCATAACAACTATTCATTCATGGTAATCATAAGTAAACACTACTAGCATTCATAGCATCCGGATTATATGTATCTCACGCAAACCATCCTAACCGAATTCAACATTCCTCAAGCACATTCTCTAAAGGTCGAAACCAATATCAGACAAGCACCCAACAAACATCTCCTTCGACATCGGACAGTCTACGCGAGATGGTACGAACAAAGCAACCAATCAATCATGACAGACTTTGGCTATCACCGCCAATCCTGCTTCGAAACCATCATTAATCGTGTGACGGCCAACCTTACCATATGTCAAGGGCTAATGGTAACACCAGTTCTAGAAAACTCCATACACTTTTTTACAATAAGTATGTTTGTCCAACCTTGACAACTAGGCCTATCAACGATACCCAGGGCACTCGACCAACAACCTTTCAGTCTTTTGGGTGCCCCTATTGTACCCCTACTTTGAGCCTGCTACAACTTACAACAAAGATAACTCATCGGCCTTCGCATCTCTAGTCATCCAACCCGATGACTTTTCGTATCTCAAGCAACCTTCTCAAGCAATCATTATTATCCAACTTGCAACCTTTGAGTTGCCACTTCATTCATTGTTCTGCACCGACCAATAGACACATTCAACACTTTGAACATTCCCACTTGAATTCTCCTCGAAGTCATAACGTCATTGAACCAAATAACAATGATACATGGGACTACGCCGCGACATGGGTTCGGGTACTTCTGCCCGATTTTTTTAAAAGGGCCTTTTTGTTTAAATCTGGGTCAAACCTGATTTTTTTTCCAGAAATGACCCTGTGCGACCGATTGACCTCAACATTGTGCGACCGACCAGCTCCTTATCTCGACTGACTAACCACATGGTGATCGATCGGCCGACCAGCTCCTTGTCTCGACCGATCGACCAGCTCCCTGCCCCGAACGACCGGCTCCTTCCCCGACCGACCGACTGACCAACTCCCTTCCCTGATCAACTCCCCGGCTTGTTCCCTAAGACAAGGATTTCAGCCGATCCAGTTTATAACCGACCGACCCAACAACTGGACAGACCCAATTCACCTAAGAATTCAACCAAAACTTCGCCAAATGACCAATTTGATGAAACCAACTCATATGATTCGTCCAATACAGCAACAAGCATGTTATGAAATCAATAACAACCTGAAAATGACAATTTTCATCAAAAGTTATGTAAATTTCACTAAAATCATGATAAAGTAACATATGAACAAAACGATGGATCTAACTTACATAAACATATGAAATTACATAGTAACTACCGGTTTTAAGTTGCTAAATTAGATCTTATGGCGATTCATATGATAATAAACTTACTATGATGTAGATCTAAGTAAAATGACTTTAAAATGATGAAATTAGGATCATACAACTCATATACTTGATTGAATCCGCATGAGAGATGCATATAACTTACCAATTCTTTGAAATAACCCAAAAGCACCTAAACCTAAATGCGGACAACGAAGAATTTGATCCAAACTCTTCAATTTCATGAACTCTCACTTGAAATGGTGTAGATCTAGCTCCAAATGTTGTAGAAACTTTGATTTTCTAAGCTTTGATGGTGGAAAGGTGAAGAGAATGGAGGAATGGAGGAACTCTATCTCCTCCAAATGAGAGAATGGAGAAAATAAACTATTCTCCATGCCTCCTTACCCCAAATTTATAGCCTCCACCAGCCCACTAATGGGCATTCCCAAATTTGCCCGTTATGACTTACCAAACACGGACAACCAACTGTTAAGCCTTAAAACAGTGATTCCTCCCAAACCGCTGAGCCAAATTTTTAATGTAACCACTATTTGGAAAGGGAAACATCATTTCCTTTCCAATGACACAGGTCTCAACACCTGATTCAATCTGAGTCAAAAGTTATGCTGTATGAATCAAAAATGGTTCAAACACCAAAGGTGTGGAATCACACTTCATCAAATTGTATGCAAAATGAAAATTGGGCCACAAATTCAAATGCAAGAAAAAAGCAGGAAAAAGTAAGTAAAAAACAAGGGGTTTTATAGTCGTTCAAACTAGGAAAGATCCACGACCACTTTTGAAATGTTCTTTATTATTATGTAGAAAATTACATAAAGTGTCATCCCATTTATATCATTTTCTCATTCTCTTTACAATGATTCTCCATTTTCACTCTTTTTTGCTTTAGATTTCACTTAAATTCGTAGAGGAATGGATTAGATCTCGCGGATTGTGAAAGTAATCTTGTAGATCTTCAATCACTTTGGCACGGAGATGCTTTTCCTCGATTCCGTGTAATGAAGTTTGTGCTAGATCCGGACTTTTAGAGAAGATTAATGGTGGTTGGAGAGCATTAGAATTGAGTTAGATCCATTTTGGATGGATAATAGATGTGATTTGATTTTCATGTTATTGGAGGAAGATGAGGCAAGCTTAGGAAGCCATCAATGGAGTTTGGAGAGCTTTAGAACAGTAGAAAAATGATTTGGGCAGCCCTTCGAGGTTGAAAAATCAGTCCCTTAAGTGTGGTGAAATGGGGTATTTATAGGAAGAGTTTGGACCAGGTGGCAAAGTCGTAATTTCGGTGTTTAGAGTTTGGTTCGAGCGTACGCTAATTTACGAAACTACCATTAGACAAATAGAGCTAGCTGGCATGTCCGACCAGAAAATGATGCAGCGACCGACCCAAAAATAATTCCTATGCGACCCAAATTACATCTCGTGACCGACCCTGAATTCTCGTCACATGCTACTGCAATATTTCAAATGAACTGAGAAGCTACCACGTGTTCAATCTCATGCCACCTCAGACTAATTAGCTGAAGTTGTTTCATACAATTCGTGATAACATGTTGATGTCAGACTCTCATTTGTTTCAATATAAAATGTATTACTAATCCATGGATTGTTGCTGATCATTACTACTGTAACGTTGTTACTTCTAGAAAACCAACATGGCAATCCTTTGTTTCTTATCCAAGCCACCTCATTTTTGGACTGAGTGCTTGCACGAGTTCGCTCCTCATTTGTCAATATAGGCATATTATTTAAAATAGTTCTATTTGTTTGTTAATATAGCTTTATTTATACAATTCTGGAAGCATGTTATACCCTGGACTGTTGCACCGCTGCTCGACCCATGCATCCTATGCTGCTCGACCCTAGGAATGATTACGATGCTCGACCAGGCTCTCACATTTTGCATCAACGCATGCTATACTGACAACTTCAAGTATTACTAGAAAATGTGTTCATGCCAACAACTTTCATTTTCTTTATGAACTACATGTCATTATCCATGCAGCATTATACATTGGAGATGAACCATCTTTACAAATAGAATCGACCCACTTTCATTTTATATGACCGACCCGTATTTTTTCTCTAAAGTGTTGGTTCATGTTATACCTTACTGAAGCCGTTACTCATTAGTAAAGAGTGTCCATTCTTTAGTTGAATGCCACATTGACTGCGTGGCCTTCTTTTAAGGTGAGAGACACTATCCGATAAAGCTGATGGCCGACCAAGAAAGGTGCCTCCAGAACCACGTGTACTCCTCGTTTACCCAATGTTCTTCCACACACTATTCCACATAAGCGTGCTTGAACCGACCCATTTTGTTGTATACAGTGCTGCATGTATTCATGTGCTATATGGAACTGAATTGTACTGATGATGCTCATCTATGACTTGCGTTCTTGATATATTATTTCTGGTGTAGTGCATGCACTTTGGTCACCATATCAGTTCTTTCCATGCACTTAGTTTAGTGCCAACCCAATTAGTGCCGACCCATTCAATGTTCGCCCCATGGAGTTCGATCGATGGAGTTCGGCCCAGGGTGTTCGACTGTGTTGTTCGACCCATGGAGCTCAAGTCATGATGTTCGAGCCGTGATACTGCATTATATTTAACAGGGTTAACATTTTCCCCTCGAAGCTTGTATTTTTCGCTTACGAGAAATTCGGGCTTCGAAATGAACGCAATTCTCGTCGAGATTCAGTCATAGCCTTTTGTTTGCTATGGCAAATCACGCTTTGGATTCACATTTTTAATGCCACCTGTTCTGTAATTAAAACAAGTGATTGCACAATTTTGGACTTATACCTCACCATCGACTGTCCATATCGATAGCGGATGAGTTAATCATTAACAGAGACTTATAGCAAATTTTATTTTGAATTGAATAAAGTGCTTGTACATAATTGTTTTTCTCAACGGTTTAAAACTCACTGAATATTATCTACACAAATACGACATTCGAATTCGAATTCGTGTTAATGCCTAAAATCAACTAATCGACTGAAGCCGACTGCGGATTCCAAACGTTATCGCTAATGATGGTATTCCATATTTCACATTTGTGAAATTCGTATTTGTGATTCATTTGATGCCTCCTCTTTGAGAAGCTTTGATACTCATGCCCCAGCTCAGGAGGTCAACTTTAGTCTTCACTATGAGAAGAGATTTTAATAGCTCAACGTTTGTCTTATCTTGTTGATTAAATAACACTATAGAGTTCATCGATTATTGTTTATTTTTCCTATGGAGAAGTTGCTTTCTCTATGGAAGGGATTTTTGGTCAACGTATTTTTTCGCGGTGCGAACTCCAATGCTGTTTAGATGAGGTTGCATCGCTTCGCGCCACGAACTCCCATGCTTCGTTTCACTTATAATGAACTCCCGCGCTTCGTTTTGCGAAACAAATTCCCGCGAACCTTTGGAGGGTTGCATCGCTTTGCGTCATGAACTCTCACGCTTCGTTTCACTTATAGTGAACTCCAACACTTCGTTTCGCGCAACGAATTCCCGCAAACCTTTGGAGGGTTGCATCGTTTTGCGCCACGAACGCCCACGCTTCGTTTCACTTATAGTGAACTCCAGCGCTTCGTTTTGGGCAACGAATTCCCGCGAACCTTTGGAAGGATGCATCGCTTCGCGTCACGAATGAGTGTTGTTGGGTTTGGGAAGAGGAACGCTTCTATCTGGTAGTTCCAGTTTTTGGTTCAACGCAGCTACTCTTAGCTGTTGTTTTTATACAGCAATGCCAAGGTGTAACAAACCGAATTTTAATAACATGTTGAAACTAGAAATCAGGGTATAATTAAATTTTAAAATGAGAATCAAGGGAAACGGGTTGCGCCATTGCGTTCATCTCAGAATTCTACATGAAATAGAGTCTGAGTTTTCGAAAATCTAAGTCCGGATGAAGAAGTTATAGCCTGTAGAAGATTCAGAAAATTTTAGGCAGCACAGGACCAGGCAGGTCGACCTGGGGGCCAGGTCGACCACGTGGTCGACCTTAGGGTCAACCTTACCCCCCAGGTCGACCATATGGTCGACCTTCCCCCTTACAGGTCGACTTGGTCGACCTGTTTTGACCCAGAACCCATTTTTGAAGCCTGAGACATGTTTTGATGGTCCATAAACATAGTCATTTTTTTGACATAAATAAAACTCCATTCATTACTACTTAAAAAGCAAATACATCCAACTAATTATGAGACACTAAATATGAGGTTCGAAAGAAAATACAAGCAAACATTAAAGACAACTTAAAATAGATAGGCTAGTTTTCAGCGGATGATGAGGAGGAAGACGAAATTCCAAGTTTTCTTCCTATCTTGCCCATAAACATAGTCATTTTGATAAAAGTCTTTTTGAGCTTCTTTTGATTTTAGACTACTTTCACTTGATTTTGAACAAGTGTTTCTGTGGAAATGGTTCTGGTGTTGATTGAGCACTCAACACTTTCCAAAGAAGTGTCTTCTTCTTCGATGTCCATAGGCTCTTGTTCTTGTTGCGTTCGAGCTTGTTTGTCTTCGAATGTTTCACAAGGCTTAAAAGTGAGTGGAATTTGCATAAGGTGTATGTTTGTAGAATAAAACACCTTCCTTGGTACAAATTCTTCTCCATGAAGATCAACTCCAAAATGCTTGAAAATACGAGTGAGATAAACTCCATTATATAGAGTTTTTTATCTTGTTGATGTTTCCATGAGCTTGAACTCTTTTAAGATCATGTTGACCCAATTGATGTCATAACCACCAATAATGGCAAAAGGTTCTTTTTGGAATTTGAGAGTGGGGTTATTAAAATTTCCAGAACGAGGAGTGATGGTATGTTGAAAGAGAAGGTTTATGATTCATGTTTTTGGGCGGAAAAAACGAAATTTGAATTCCATGTGAGCATCGCTTTCAAATATGTTGTGACAAGTTTCTAAATCGGTTTCATCAATTTTGAAATCCGAAAAATCTGAGCCCGTGCTTATACAATTCAATGCCCAAGAATTCAAAATCTAGAACAATTTGTTTGCTTTTAGGCTGCTCCAAATTTGATCTTTATTTCCTTCGAAAAAGCCGTGATTAAGATTTGCATAGAACATTTTGACAAGCTTCGGGTAACACACTTCACCATTATCCCAAGAGTCATTTAAGCTCAATACTTCATTGTGATTGAAAAGAGAGATAAGATCATAGGATGGAAAGCCTCCAAATGTAAAGAAAGCACGAGTATTGTCTTTTGCATTTGCTATATAGTCAACTTAGGTTTTGATTGCCTCTTTATCATTGTGGAGATAACCTTTGATGGTTTTGGACCTTTGGTTAGTTTCAATTTCTGATATGAACTTGAGGAAGCCATTGAAATGTTTGTTTTGAAGAGAATAGACATGAAGAATATAGTTTAAATTTTGAATGAAAGGTAGAGAGAATATATGTATAAATAGAAACTGAATGGATATGAATTGAATAGGCACAACTTTTCAGAAATCAATGACACCTTTTCAGGCCTTGGGAGTTGGTGAAATGTTGGAGGGAAGTTTGAAAGTTTAAACCTGTGAAATTCAAAAATTGAATTTCAATTCTCAGGCTGATATGTCGAATTATAGACATATGTATGTTAGCATACATACTCAATTTCAAAGGACATATGATCTTTGTGACTTTTGGTTAAAATTATCGATTATATTTCAGGTTTAACTATTTCCTGAAATGATACTAATCCTAGCAAACATCCAAAATTTATTTTATTATTTAATTATTATTATTTTGAATTTTGAATTTTAAATTTCAAGTTTGGATTTTTAAGTTTAAATTTCAAATTCAAAACAAAGCAAGCAATCAAAGCATCCATTCAACCAAAAATTTAAAAATTAATTAAAGCGTACCTGGTTTTTAGATCCATTTCTTTGATATTTTTTGAATTCTGAATTGCGATGAAGCACATGTTTGTATTTGTGGTTTTTGGCTCTTCATCACTTGATGATGAATCTGAATCGTCAAGAGTTGCTGCATATGCTCTCTTTCTTTTCTTTGATGAATTGCTATTGTCCGTCTGTTGAATCGATTTGTCTGGATATAGAGACATTCTCTTCATATGGCCTGGTTTATTGCAATTATAACATCGATTATCATTTCTTCCTAGACTTTCTTGGTTATTACTTTGAAAATTATTTCTCTTTGTGTATTTTAGAAGTTTTCTGAAATGTCATATCATTAAGTTTGTTTCTTCATGGTCTTCATTGCTCGAGTCTGAACTGTCTGTTGTCGCTTTTGATGTGATAGATTTCTTTTCAGTTGGAATATTTTCTTTTTTTTCTATAGTTGGATTTAGAAAGACATCAGACTTCCAATTAACTCATCAATCCTTATTTCACTGACATTATGGGCTTCTTCAATCGCCAATGTTTTATGATCCCATTCTGAAGTCAACTAACTCATATTTTCCTAACTTGGTCTTCTTCAGAATAAGTTTTTCCAAGCGTTATTAATGATTGCACTATCTCTTGAAATCTGCAATACATATCGAAGATAGATTCATTCACTTCCATTTTGAATAACTCAAAATGATTAATTAATTAACATTGATATCCTTGTTTGTTTAACTTTACAAGTTCCTTTGTGAGTAACTTGTAAAGTTCTTCAAATTTCATAAGAAGATTTACAAACTAACACTCTATTAAATTCATTCCTATCTAATGAACAGAACAACATATTCATGGCTTTAGAATTTCTTTGCACAACAGCCTTTTGTTCATTAGTCCATTGTGCAAAATTAGTTGTGGGTACTACATATTAAGTCCGTGTGATATTCTATGTGTTTAATCCTACTGATTGTAAATATATTTTCATTCTATATGCCCAATATGAATAATTACTACCATTAAACAGTGGTGATCTAACAGTGTAACTGACCCTCTATAAAAGAACTATTATAACTAGCATTGGTTGCCATATAATATTTTTAAAAATTAGAATATGAACTTTTTGAAAGACCTTGCTTGGATACCAATTGTTAGGGAATGCAAAATGAATCTTAAGGCAAAACTAACACTGGAGGGGGGCTGAATAGTCTTTTCAAGGTATTTAAGAAAAAACTAAAACTAATATGATCTATTATATGATTAACACACTATAGAGATGATCACAGACACAGAATCGAACACAAACACAGAAATAAACAAAAATAATATGTAGAAAAGGAAAGAACACACCGGATTTTATACTGGTTCAGATTGCTCCTACGTCTAGTCCCATGCAACATTGGATTGCACAGAGTATTATTACTAGATCAGAATCTGAGTACAATCCCCTTGATTTCACGACTACAAGGTTAACACCGTTTCCACCACCCTTGATTTTCCAGCTACAGGTTTAACACAGTTTCCTTTCCTTGATTACACGGCTACAAGGAACACACCATTTCCCAAACAATCCCAAATGATTACAACAACCCTATAGCTCTTCAATAACACTTCAATTCAGAGACTAATGAGTAGAGAGTGAGAAGAGAAGAAGTTTTATATATTTAGAATAGAAATCGGTAGAGTAAAAGTGTAGAAATCATAAAAATATGAAATAATAATGGAGGAAAAAAAAAGGGTGAAGATGGAGAAGAAGAATGGTTAGAAAATTTGAAATCAACCCCTATGTATAAGATGTGAAAGGTTGCAACGCTTCCGGAACTTTACAAATGTTGAAAGACACTTCTTTTCAAAACTAAAAATATGACAGTTGTATGTTGACATCCTCTCCTATGTATGTCAACACATATGTTTTCAAAATTTGAAATTTTGAATATTTTAAAGTGTTTTACTATATATACAATTCTGGATATTCTTAAATTAAATATAGTGGTATAAATTAGTATATAAAGTAGAAAATTATATGAAATCATAAATATAAATTATATAAACCTATTTATAAAATTGTAAAGTTTAAAACTATATAAATATAAAAGTATATAACTATGCAAATTTATATAAACTTTAAACTAAGTTTAAAATCAAAGATAAGATAGATAAAACTAATTTAGAATTTGAATTTTGAAAATAGAATTTGAAAGTAAATTTGAAAATCAGAATTTGAAAAACATAATTTGAAAAGTAGAATTCGAATTTGAACCTGGAGTGCTATTAAGAGTCTTACATATTAACTAGACTCTACTACTATATTTATCTTGAACTCTTGATTTCTTGATTACCATGAGTCCTGAATCTTCTCTGAATTTTGAATCTCTTGAAACTCTAAAACTCTAAAACTGTAAAGTCTTCAGTATTAATTCATGTATACAAATCCTGCATATATGTGCGTTTGTGTGTGTGTGTGTGTATATATATATATATGTTCTAGACAGAGATGTTAGTATATATTTTATAATCAATTAATATTGGAATTAGGATGTTGTCATCAAAACTCCATTCTCCAACAAATAGCATAATAAATGTAATATGAATGAGTATTAAGTGCGTACTAAGTACGTTTTAAACTAGGAGTTTGAATTTAAATGTCCCCATAGAAATTTGTATGCATGTGTGAGTTAATGGCTCTAATTATAATTAAAGACACATAAACACGAGGTTAACCATTACTTGTAGTAGAAGCCTTTCCAGAACCTACCGGCATATCCAATATATACAAGCAAGACCGATCAGTGTGAGAGGTCTAGGTGTCATGGGCCATTATAATTAGTGCATTTAGGAGTGAGGTTAAGTCCGACTTGTAAAAGAGGCCTGCCCGGAACCGCCTAGCAAATCCAGGATCCACAAGTGGATGGCATAATGTTAGATGTCTAGCGTGTATGTACATATGTGTTTATATATATATATATATATGTATATATATGTATGTATGCATGTATGTTTGTGTGTGTGTGATGAGTACACGTGTCTTGGGGAAAGGTATTAAGTGGTTGGCATGCCTCTTCGTTAGGTGTTTAGTAGTTAGGACTAGGTCTGTTCCTAAGGTTCACTCCTTGGTTCTAAACCCAAGTCATAGGACCCACCCTAGAGGTTTTAAGTGGTTGTCCGCCTTTCTCTTATATATGATATTAAATGGTCTTATTAGACGATAGTGTATGAGTAGGGTAGTTCTCCAAGTAATGTCTGATTCTTTTCTAGGGGCTTAGTGAGGGCTGACCTAAGGACGGTTTATGTAAAAAGCCTAAAGTAACCACTGTCTAAGGTAAGTCTTAAGTGGCTCGGGGTTCACCCGTAGGGAAAGCTAGATAGTAACAAGATGGTCTACCGGGAGGGTCTTAAATGGTGTTGCGCTCCAACCTAAACCGGTTATTAAGTGGCCATTACTTATTCTCGACCTACAAAGAAAGTTTTATGATGAGGACGTTAGAGATGAGGTATTAAGTGGCTAGGGATTTTCCAAAGAGTATTAATTGATTATAGGGATGTCCACCCTAAAAAAATTAGGTAATGGGCTTAAGTGACTAGGTATTTCCCGCCTCATGGGGTATTAAGTGACTGTGAGGATGGTCGCCCCTAAATTTACATATAGGCCCTAAGCGACTGTAATGATGTCCACCTTTTATGTATAGTGTGTATGTTTTTTTGCATAGACATAACATGAAGAATTTATATTGCCAAATGTAGGAAAAAGTCACTCCCGAAATTTTATGTTTTATATTCACCAGAACTTTATGTTCTGACCTCCCTCCTCTTAACATAAACATGTTAGTAGGTGAGGATTGCAGGATCATTGATGAGTAGTGATGCCTTGGTGGTGGTGCCCTACGATGAAGGCTTTAGTTATTTTATGGCAGTATTAGTGTTATTATCTTGTTGTATTGGGATATTTATCAATGTACCTAAATCTATTGTTATTCAGACCTATTTTATTTGACATTTATGATGGTTTTATTTATGGTACATCTATTTGGATATATTATATTTATCCTTTCTGCTTTGTGATATTATGATTTCGTTTTTATTGCTTTGTGATATCTATTTTAGTCTGTCCTTATAGGAACCAACGATCCGTTTAGAATAGCCTTAAGTTTTGTTGTGCTTTTTCTAGATCGGGATTTAACCATTCCGGACGGGTTGTTACATGGTGGCAATTTGGTCACCGCATCGAATGTGTCCAGATACTCTCAAGCTACAAGTTCAGGTAATGACTCGCTACTAGATATCTTTCTTAGCCTGCTATCATCCAATCATAAGCAACTCGCTACTGAATATCTAAGTCTCAACCCACTATCGCTAGATCGAAGACGACTCACTACTGAAGAGTTTGTCCTAGCCCATTATCATCACCAACAACCTTTCACTACCACCTATATTATGTATCCTTTCTAGTAAATGAAATATTGGTCCCAAAGTTGAAGTCCAGTTAAGTTCAACAAAGCAATCAATTTAGCAAACATTCAACCATGACTTGATGAATTTAAATTATTGATGAACCATGTATATTGCCAAGTATATATTAGCTATTTCATAACAATCCCCCACCTCGAGGCCTGACATTAATCACTATGGATGTTGTATTCATCATGGTATTAAGTTATGGCGACCAAAAAAAGGATGTTACGAACTTATATAATCTAACTGAGCCCTCAACGGGATAAGTCACAACTAAGAGAACGATCAATTCGCTAGGCCCAATCCTGCCCCATCTATCGAATCGCACGATCAAGTGGAATGAAAAATCTTGATGTTGAATTAAAACACATATGGAAACGCCATTAGTGGTAACATATATTGAACGATGGTGTCGCTATTTCCCGCTTCATCGAGGGAGCACGCGACGAAACGTGAACGACAATCAACATATACATCTCAATGATTTTTCCTTACTAGGGAGAAATTTTTTTATACCGAGTGCAAGCTCGAACGTCATGAGCTTACTTGATCAAATCCTTTAAACCACCATCCCATCGGAATGAAATCAATCACCTTTTGTGTCAATCACTCAACTCAGCCACAAAATCCAAACTCCGGAGCTGCAAAGGAGAGAATAAACCTTGCTTTGATATCACAATGAATTTATTCATACTCTCCGACACATACATTTCCTAGATCGATAAACTCTCATCGATTCCTAAGAAGTCGATACAACCCTCTTTGAAGCGAATCATGAAGTGATCTTGAGCGTATCTATTTCGAGAACTTGTACTGATAAAACTCTCGCTAGTTCCGGCTCAACATTGGAATCTCCTAGGAGTAATCTCCTAATTTATTGAACATTCAACTCCAAGTCATCGAGGAAAACCCTTACGAGAACCCAAAGAGCTCTCACCACAACAGTCGATTCTATTCTAAGGAATTGTATGCCACACAGATACATAAGCATCCACACAATGCGACATAGTCAACTCACTACACCTGAGCGCCATAATAAAATAGAAATTTTAAGGCATCCCAGATAATGGTTCGAACCATTACAGGAAGCAAAACTATAAATCGAGGAAAATAGTTCTCGATTCTTCCCGACTCTCAACTCGATAGATGGAGTAATTTGAGATATTTCCTATTCATTTGATCTTTTAAGACAAGTGGTTAGAAAGATCAGCCACTAATAGAAAAACCATTCTTATGGCACTTATGTGCAAAACAACCCATGCTATATATACTAATAATATACTGATTTGGGAACTAAAATATATACAAATATGTACTCTCTCATATATATTAACTCTCGAATTCAGTACTGCTTAGGTTAAACAACGCAACCTAAGCTATGATACCGAATGTGATGACCAACCTTACACTACCAGTAATCAAAACTAAAATTTTGTGTTGTATAAGCATCTGTTCAATATAAAGCGATTGTCAAATGAAAGAAACGGTAGAGAAGTAGAGAAGAAGAGAAAAGAGAAAAGAGAAGGAAAAAAGGATAATGGAAGAGAAGTGAAAGAAGAGAACATAAACACAATTACAGAACCTACCGTATATCTCCCAATGCATCAGATAACATATAATAATCAAATCACATGTATAAAACATGTGAGACAGTAATAACTATATAAACAAGTTAATTCAAAGTATATAGGCTTACGCATTTATACCGAAAAATAATAAAGTTTATACATGAGATAAATAAACACAACTGGTAAATTGTCTCTAACAAGAATACATACCACTGTCAAGGATCCATAGTGCTATACAGCGGAATAAACAATAATAATACAAGTACAATAGGAAAGGTGTCATATCCTGCTAATCCACCTTCGAAGCTCCAAGTAATACTCGTGCATGTCACCTAGTCTAAACAAATCTCAAAATATTTTAAAAGTCGTAATAGTATATATGGCATGGAGGGTATGGAGAATCATACCTGTCCTACCCCTGCATTCATAAAGTTAGCACATAACAGTAGATATATGCTACGCTATGTTAAACATCATGAAGATAGAGTGTGATAGATGTGTTATACTAAATGGCGATAAACAAGTAAAAAACCATAGCATCCAACCATCCTCACGTTCACTCACTCAGTGTACAAAGCATACCGTATTCGATGCTCTGGTTTCCCAATCAATTAAGGCATTGTCAGGCCCCACTGCATGACCTTCACCGAACTATTTCCATGTCCCACTACATGGACTATAGCCGTTAACCCTACTCAATCCACACCGCATTGGCTTTGGGGTCCAAACCGATAAGTCCACGCCACATTGGCTCTGATCCATCATTGTGCCACTCTCGCAAAGGTACACCGAAGTCACAAATACAAATAACCCATTTTCACACATTCTCCACAGCAGAATCCATCTCCAGAATGTCAATTAACTCCCGGCTGAAGTCACCCAACAAGTGGGCTATCCTTGACGAACAACGGTGCCGTAAGATCTCCTCAGTTGCCCTCCAGGTCATAACAACTACGTGTCATCGCACCCTCCAACGATAGTCGCCTCAATACGACTTAATGTCATCTTTTCTACATTTAAGATAAAAACTATTCATCGCAGCAACCTTGGTCTTCATCCTAGAATTGTCGTCATCGAATGATGAATCACTACATAGAAGTAACACATCCTCGTCTCACGCCAAGCCAGACTACTTGAACCACCTATTTAGTCAAAATTTATTAAACATGCATCCTAAGAAAAGGTCTGGCATTCGTTGTGAAATCCAACTCGTCACCAAGTCCATCTTCCATCTTCCGATTGGCTACCAAACTCTAGTTTTACACCAACTTCAAATATGTTATCGAGCTCCAATGCTTCTCAGTTGTCATTTCCGTCACCAAGCTTCAATGCTACTTCGTCGTCAAATCCATCCAAGCCTCTGTAGCTCCTTCGAGAATATATCGCCCATTCGAGTCTACCATCATTGTGCGTTCAATCAGTAAACACCAATGTGTGCATTAGATCGATAAGCATCTTAAACTCTAATAAACGGAAATTTTCCTAATACTAGATCTCCTTCGAACAACGTTTTAATCTAAATTATGCAAACAATTCAACCAAGCAACCAACGGTCATCTAAATTCCAAAACTAGCATACAAACATTCATAATAGCAATAATACATCAAATAGAACTTATCTATAACATTGTACGTGAAATAAGCGTCCAAATAACATATATATAACAATATAGTCAAAATAGCGCGTAATATCGCGTAAATGGGTAAATAGAGGGCAATACCGCACAACTACGTAAAAATGTGACAATCATGTTAAATCTACTTAAATCTCTGCATAATTATTTTATTTATTAATTAACAGGTGCAACAATCATAAATATTACGTTTTATAATTAACAATCTGTTTTAAATATCAGATTCATACTATATAAGTAAATAAAGTCCATTGAGAAGTAATATCACTCACCGTAGCCAAATCATCCCACATCCGTTCTAATGAGTAGAGCTCGTCAATACGAATTTGACAGAAGAAATGTATCCAATTACGATCTCGTATGAGAAATTTATGCATGTTATAAGTTTGAGCATTATTTAAACAATTAAAAGGAATAAAACTTGATTAGCCACTAATTAAATAATTTCATAATTACCCAATTTGCCTCTAATACTTCTTCTTCTTCTTATAGCCAACATGCGCATAAAACCCACTACCTGCTTTCCTATGATATAGTGATTTACTCTACGAAATCACAAATCGCCTTCGTCGTTGTGTTTCTCTTTACAAACATGACTTGCCTGGATTAAAATTTCACACTCAAACACCCACGAACGAAATGCGCTCTCTAGGAAATCCCCTACGAACACATAGGTCGGTGCGACCAAAGTCAACGCCGAACCACCTCAAAGTCGCGTTGAAGTTGTGCCTTGCCTCCTTACCTGATGCCACCCTCTATTGCCACTAACGACGACCATAATCATCAAAATCCGCAACCCTAAATCCGAAGGACCCAACATGACCAGCACTGACTATGACAAAACCTATATGGACGCGAAGCCCTTTTCAATCCAAGCTCGAATAAATATGCTTTGTGATTTATAGATGAGGGGATATACCAGAATAATTTTTCAACGGAATAACAATAGGCAGCCATTTACAGTGAATAGAACAGTAATTTAAATTCGAAAAAAGAAGAGGGATGGGGATTTAGGCCAGTTACTATAGCGTTGGATAGTATATTTTGTTTATTTTATCAATTTTCGATTTCAAATTCAAAAAGAAACCGACGTACGTTTCAGCTCACTGCAATCGAAAAATCTATCCAAATTCTACGAAACTTGACTTCAGGCATCACTACAACGATATGGCTCTGATGGTACAAGTTTCTTTAGAATCCGAGACTATTGCCCAAAGCGATAATATGTGTATTTCGAGATGATTTTGACCCAAAACTCCCCGATATCAAATTATAGCAATCTTTATACTTTTTTATTAATGTAATGAAGATACGAACTCAATGGAACTAGTCTCGGAGCCTAAATCGATTGTTTGTGAACAATCACCTTTTGGAACTGTCAGCCGGATAGTTAATGATCAATATTTAAATATCTAATCGTTAAACTACGGGTTGTTACATGAAGTTTCAGCCTCTACATGCATATAAAAAGTTAGTAGTTTGAATCCCGCTAGAAGGCAAAAATTAACATCTATCTTTAAATGGATATTTTGGAACATAAACAATCATAAATTCAAAACCATACTTAAATAATAATAAAACAAATATTTTCTTTTATATTTTTCAAATAATTTGTATTGAACTACGTAAAAATTCAATATCATAATTTAAGAAGAGACATTTTTTTTGTTGAAAAACATATTTAGTAAAAAGAAATTTACATCTTTCCTTTTATATAGTATTCAGTTAAACCAAAAAAATCAACAAAACCAATTTATTTTGGTTGGTTTGGTTCGGTTTTGAAATTAAATCGGTTCGCAATCGACCTGAGAAAATATTAAGTTCGGTCATCGGTTTAACCAAATTAACTGAATTTTTAGTATATTTTCAAAATTATCAGTATTATAATGAATATTTTAAGTTAGTTTAGTTATTTAAGTATATATTAATCATCATCTATGTGTCAAAATTAATATTAAAGATCAAAAATAATAATATTGTACTAATATATTTATAATTTGTTTCAAATCGTAGTGAATATTTCAAACACATGGTGTAAAAATATTTTTAGTTCGGTTTAATTGGATAACCAACCAAACCAACTAAACTTAATTTGCTTGGTTTGGTTTGGTTTTTATTTTTGTTGATTTTAGTTTGGTTTGATAAATTTACCATCGGATAAACCAAACCAACCAAACGTTCACCGCTACTTTCATACATTTCAAATTATTTTTATTAAAGTATGTGTTTGGAAGAAGGACACACTCCAATTCACATCTTTTTCTTTGGTTCACCTGCTCTTTTTTTAAGTCCACCTACAGATATTAATTATAAATATGACGCTTTATTATATTTAGAGTAGATACCCACATTTTCAACGTACGTTTGCTATTATGAAGCATACATGAGTTGGTGATCAGTATATGCATGTATGTATCTATCAATGTGCGTGTAAACACACAGAGATACACACTCATGCTACTACATTATATTTATAGGCACTAATGAGCAATGATGAACACAATTTGCATGATTGCCTTAGCTGGCTGGTTGTTCAGGAACCATTCATTCTCAGCTTATTGCTTTGTAGATTGCCTACTTTAATATGATCAGCTGACTTATCGGAATGATTGAATCAAAGAGTAAATTAAGTGGTTGCTTAGGATTACAGTTACATTTACTGCTAAATGAATGCAAACTTAAAACCATTCTACAATTCTCATGTCAGGAATGATTTATTAGGGTTTAACATGGAGTATATCAGTTAACTGAAACTGTAACATGGTTAAATTCATTTTCCTTCCAAAAATTGCATTAAAATACCCAAAAATTTCATTAAAATACCCTGGTTAAATGATGTGTTTATCCTTGGAAAGATCAGTGCAACAGATTCTGAAGATGAATGCCATGTTTCTGCAATGCTAACTATATATAATAAAGATATTGGTAGACAGTACCGTTTAATTTTGTAAAGGTGATGACTTTAGTTAGGTCATAAAACGTCAAGATAGCGTCAAGTCTTTGTGATGCGTCAAAAATAGTATAATACTACATTTTAGTACAGTAGATCATACGTACGTATAAGTTTGGTTTTTTTTTTCCTTTCTCTTTCAAAAAAGCATAGGATCATTGCTAAGATTTCATGGGCCAGGATGCTAATTATAGTACTGCTGTCCCTCTATATATGTCCTACTTTAAGCACTATATTCTAGGATGACTGTGTAACCGGGGATACAAACATAAGGCAAGTTGAAGTAGATCAATTTAAATAAATAATACAAGTCCACACCAAACTTCGTTTCATCCAAGCATTAATATAGTTTTCAATCCACATATATGATAGCTCACTTATGATCCCTGTCTATGGTTAATTTATGCTTTGGTTGGTGGTTAGAGAACAATGACAAGAAAAATATCCACATTAGGAGTAATCTTATACTAGGACCGATGCATATGTTATGACTGCTTTCATAAATAATAGACCGTACAAACTCAAAGCTTAAAATTTTGATAGTTGAGCCTTCAAAACTTATGATCTTCCTCTTCTTCTTTTTTTTTTTTGTTTTTTTTTTTGTTTTTTTTTTTGTTTTTTTTTGTTTTTTTTGTTAAGGTTTATAGGTGTAACCTCAAACCATAAGCGAAACGATTAATATAAAAACATTTATGTAAAGTGTCGAGATATGGCACGCATTGATATTGAATAGGTGCGTTAATTGAATAGTGTAATGTCTCATATTGCAAAATAATTGGAGAAAATCCTAACATACATAAGGTATTGGTAACAAGTAAGAATGAAAATTCCTTTTATTACAAGATATATTGCTATAGCATTTGAGATTCAACCGCTGATGACAACTAAATGCAGTGAAGCATACGCATACGACAACGAGTACGCGGGAATGTGGGGAACTAACATAAGAGGATCGTATATTGTCTTTAAATTTTGCAACTAAAGTTATGTACGGTTGAAGCGCACAACATACCAACAAAATTATAGTTGTGTACACAGTAAGAGTGCAAGGCAGAAACTTAGTGATAAAAACTTGATGAATCGAGGGATAGAGTTAGGCTTGCTCGATATATAGAAAATTCTTATAATGTAAGCATTATCATTAAAACAACTTTAACATCATCGTCACTGGAAAAGTTTGGCTATAATCTGGTGAATTTAAGTTTTTGTACAAGCATTGCACTCAAAGAACACCTTTAATGCACATTGCAGACTTAATATTAAACACGAAATGTTAGTTAAAATAAGGCATCTACTTGGAACTCATCATATTTATACACCGACTTAAGATGTCTATTTAATAGTTCATAATCTCTTATTTAATAGAAGATATCAAATGTTTTTTAAATATATGCTTAAGTTTTAAGCGTTTATTTAATATTTAGAAAATGTTATTATATGTGTTAAAAGCACATGTTAATGTTGCTTAAATTACTTGAGCAACCTTCTGAATTTTACATACTTTTAATGTGATATGATAAAATATAAGTTTGAAATCAATATTTTATCTTTTTAGCAAAAAAATATCATTACTAATATATGTCTTTAGGGCATACATTAACAATCCCTTTAGTGTTCAATGAGATTTTGCGGCTGGTGCTATGCGTAAAAACCACTTTTTTAGTTGTTAAATTAAGCATTTTTATGTTGTATTTGGAAATATAAACATAAAATGTAATTTTTTTTAATCAAATTGAATTTTGTGCAAATATAAAGCAAAAAGGTGTTTTTTGTTGAATGAGGTTTTGAACTTACCACCGAGTTTATGTTTCAAAACATTAAATTCGTTAACTTTTAATTTAATGGATTCAGACTCGCAACCTCTTATTTATATATAGGTGTAATTTTGAAATTTTATGGTAGGGCATAAAATAAATTTTGATTCTATTTTAATTATTTACATAAAAATATAATTCTAGACATTCATTAAACAAGCGCTTATAATTATTTTTTGAATAGAGAAAATTAGTTTAAAGGAAAAACTTAAATACACATTTTAAATTACGGATGTAACTTATTTACTTTTCGTTTCAAGGATGCGCAAACCGCTTACTTCACCTCACTAACTAACCATCACTATTAAAAACTTTGCTTATTCCGACCAAGGGGTGGGGGGACGACGGTTCGCGACGGCTCATTACCGACGACTTGCGACGGGCTGCAGGCAGCCGTCGAAAATTATCGAAATATACTTCTGCACACGTAACCTTTCTTCCCCCAAATCTCTATTCCTCTTCTTATTACAGTACACGGGTTTAAAACCCTTACACCCCCAATTTTCAAACTCCAAACGCCTGTTTCTTCACGTAAAACCTCTCCGGCTTCAATTCAAACGTCTAAACCGAGTAATTTCAGGTATATTCTTTCTTTCTTTTTTTTGCATAAAAATCAAGTTTTTACCTAAACCTATATATGCTTAAACTGGGAAATTAGGGTTCAATTGATTGCAATTGGTTCCAATAACATTGTAGCGTGTTATAGCATCCTATTATGTTCATATTTCATGTGATATAGTGAAATTGGAAATTTTGTGTGCAGTGTTTGGTTATTTGAAGGGGGCCAGGACCAGGCGTCTCTCTGACCTGATAACTAGTATCACCTCCCCGTCCAGCTCTATTAGCAGGCTACGTTTAGAGGATCTTCGAATTCCCCCTGCTTATTCCAAAACTTTCCAAGGCCCGCCTCACGACATCCATGCATATTTTCCCCTTAGCATATTTATGGCCATTATATAATTATGGTTATGTGTGTATATGTGCACCATTGTATATATGTGATTGTTGTATTGTGTTAGTTGATATAGGAAAAACTGAATGCACGAGCTAGGAATAGTATATTGTGCACATTTTGAGTTATGCACAAAAAAGCATAAGTCTAAGATCTAATTGAGTCTATCGAAACGACAATAATGGTAAATTAGCTTTAAGTTGATGTGATACATCGAACAAATGTGATAAATTGATCAGATAACGGAGGTGGGTATAGAGGTCCTTTTGAAGTCTGTTTCAAAAAATATGGCATTAGACTTCAGAAGACTCCACCCAAGACACCACAATTGAATGGGCTAGCTGAGAAAATGAACCGAACCATTGAAGAAAGAGTTTGTTGTGTGCTCTCCCATGCTATGTTAACCAAATTATTTTCGGGAGAAGCTATAATGGTCGTGGTCGGCATTGTCAATCTCACACCATCAGCTCCTTTGGATGAGGCCATTCTTGAGGAAGTTTGGACGGGTAAGAGGGCTTCATACAATCATCTCAAGGTGTTCGGGTGCAGGGCATTTGTTCACATCCCCAAGATGAGAGAGCTAAGCTTGATGCAAAGAAAAAATAGTGTATCTATCTTCGTTCACCAAAGGATGAATTTGGGTACTAGTTGTGGGATCCAATTAACAAGAAGGTTATTCGCAGTAGAGATGTTGTATTCTTCAAAGACCAAACAATTGAAGATATCGAGAATTCAAAGAGGCCAAGATTGAGAAGCAGTAAGAACACTGAACCTACTTTGGTTCGACATGAAGATAATAACACATAAAAAAGTATTGTTGCTGAAGATCATGAAACTCATGATGAACCGGTTCAGGAAAAACCTCAATCTAGCACTCTAAATGACTAAAGCAGAGACAATCCTCAAGGGACAGAAGACCATCCACCTGATACAACATTGAGAGTACGTTACGGTCACCGATGAGGGGGAGCCTCAAAGGTATAAAGAAGTAATGAGTGATTATCATAAAGAAGAATGGAGAATAGCCATGCAAGAAGAAATGTAATCCTTGCATGAGAATAACACATATGAACTAGTGGAGCTACCGAAAGGGAGAAAAGCTTTAAAGAATAAGTGGGTGCATAGAATCAAGACCGAAGAGAACTGTTCAAAGCCTCGCTACAAAGCTCGGTTAGTCGTCAAAGTATTTAGACAAGAAAAAAGACTGACTTTGAAGAGATATTCTCTTCCGTGGTAAAGATGTCATCAATCTGAGTTGTCCTTGGGCTAGCAGCCATGCAAGATTTGGAGATTGAAAAACTCGATGTCAAGACGACGTTTCTTCATAGTGATCTAGAGGAAGAGATCTACATGGAACAACCTGAGGGATTCAAAGTTTCAGGCAATGAAAATCTAGCGTGTCGCCTCATAAGGAGTCTATACAGACTTAAGCAAGCACTAAGGAAATGGTATAAGAAGTTCAGTACATTCATGGCTGAACATGATTTTCGAAAGACGGAAAACGATCATTGTGTCTTCTCAAAGAGGTATGTAAGTGGTGACTTTCTCATACTTCTGCTCTTTGTTAATGATATGCTAATCATTGGTCAAGATCACATAAAGATAGCTGTTTTAAAGAAAGATCTAAGCAAGTGCTTTGCTAAGAAAGATTTGGGATCAGCTAAACAAATCCTTGGGATGAGAATAACTCGTGATAGATAAAAAAAAGACTATTGTGGCTAACCCAAGAGAAGTACATCGAGAAAGTGTTGGAAAGTTTCAACATGCACAAATCAAAGCCAGTTAACACTCCACTTGCTGGACACTTCAAGCTATGTTCGAAGCAGAGTCCGACAATTGAAAAAGACACAGAGGAAATGAATGAGAAACCATACTTATCTGTAGTAGGCAGTCTCATGTACGCAATAATATGCACAAGACCAGATATCGCATATGCAGTTGGTGTTGTCAGTCGCTTCTTGGCTAACCTGGGGAATGAGCACTAGGTTGCAGTCAAATGGATCCTCTGATATCTACGTGGAACTTCCAAAAGATGTTATTTTGGAAAAGGAGAACCCGTGTTAGAAGGATATACAGATGCAGACTTGGCTGGTGACATTGATTCAAGGAAATCAACATCGGTATACTTAACCACTTTTGTAGGGGAAGCCATTTCATGGCAATCAAAGCTGTAAAAGTGTATTGCATTATCCACAACAGAGGCAGAATATATCGCAGCTAGTGAAGCTTGCAAGGAGATGTTGTGGATGAAGAATTTGCTACATGAATTGGTAGTGGATCAAGAAAAGTATGTCTTGAAGTGCGATAATCGAAGTACAATTTACTTGGCAAAGAATTCAGCATTTCATTCCCGCACAAAGCACATTGATACAAGATATCATTAGATCCAAGGAGCCCTCGAGGAAAAGAAAATACATCTTGACAAGGTTCACATAGATGAGAACTGGTCTGACATGATGACCAATGTAATATCAACAAAGAAGTTTGAAGATTCTTGTCAAGGTGTCGATTTACTACTACCCCCCAATTTAGTCCGGGGGGGGGGGGGGGGGGGGATTTGTTGGGATCCCTCTTTAATTGGAGGGTTTCTAGAAAATTCTAGATCTTTCTAGAGAAATCTAGAATTTTCTAGAACTTTTCAGAGAACCTAAGAGAAGTTTAAAACCCTCTAAAAGCTTGTGGAAGAGTGTGAAACCCTTTGGAATATTCTGAAGATGTGTGGAACCTTATATAAGAGTATGGAAGGATGCATAAGAGAATGAAAGAGTTTAGAGATTCCTAGAGAGTATGGAGCATTCTAGAGAATCAGTCTCCACCCTTGAATACAAGTAATCCCCACCATTCATCATGGAGGTTGAATAGTATAAATAGGAGAATAAGTCTTCATTACTATCCATCCAAGAAAGAAGACACTTCTTAGAGTGAGAAAAACTTGGGAGTTAGCAAACTTGTTTGAGTGAAAAGTGAGATAGCTTGGGAAGAATCTATCTTTAAGCTTGAGTTGAGTGTGAGTTACTTTTGTAATCATATTCTTGTAACCCTACTATTCTTTTTATATAGTAGAAGAATTTTCATATTATAGAATTATAAACTCTTATGCTTTCATTGCTACTTGTAATCTTAAATTGCCTATCTTAACTTTATAAAGCGGGAAAAACCGAGATTTCCCAACACCGAGATAGATTTGCTGAGAAATCACCAACGTATGGAATCGATAACATAAAACAAAGAATAAGTTTAATTTTATCTTGAGATGAGAATCAATCTAAAATAGAGGATCAGAAAATAAAGGGTCGATTGATTTTAAATTTTTGAAGACTTTTCCTATTGACTAAAATAAAAAGTTCGCTTTCGCCTAAAAAAAATGATAAAGTCGCATCCTCCAATCGAAAAAAAACCGATATGTTTTTACTCCAGACCATTTTCCTGTTTGATCATTATGCCAAATACGAAACCTATATATATATATATATATATATATATATATATATATATATATATATATATATATATATATATATTGAATATTAGAGTGTTGTTATTGATACTCCAAATATTGTTAAGAGGGGAAGAGGAATCAAATTTTTAAAACACTACAATCATAAAAATGTTGGGGGGGTCACGTACTTAATTTTTTATGTTCTCCTTTTATCTTGATAATAACATCAGTTATCATCCCAAATCTCAATCAATTTCAATGCAAAAAAACCAAATTCCTTAATTATTTGCCAAAAAAAAATGATTGTTTGAAGAAAAATAATGGTGCAAACGAAGTACGTGAAACGCCCCTCCTAAGATCCAAAGACGGTAGGGAAGTTGTTGAGAAGGTATGTGAAATCGATTGTATAATGCTCTGGAAACGATAAAGGTTAGAGTTTCTGTTATATCAATCTCGGGAGCCGAACGCCTAATATCAAATTACTACATAACAAGAACAGTGTATGTTTGTCATCGCCAAAATAGATGAATTACTACATAACAACATGAACAGTGTTATCGCCGAAATAGATGAATTACTACATAACATGAAACGATAAAGGTATGTGAAATCGATTGTATAATGGGAAGTTTTTTTTTTTTTTTTTTTTTTGACTTGTCATCGCCGAAATAGATGAATTACTACGTAACAACATGAACCGTGTATGTTTGTTGCATTATATATTTTTGTTTGACAGTGTTCATCGTTTTTGAAATTTGTATTCGTTGTTCGGTTGCCGAAGTAGGGAAAATGGGGTGTATCGACAAATTCGGTGGTGGGATGTTGTATAAAAAAAGTTGTTTGATATATGCATATTAATTTCTATTAATGATATATTTTTATGTGATCTGATATATATCGACAATTGAGATTACTGATAATTTGGTATAAAAATCTGATGCAGTTCGACTAATATACAGTATTTTTTTTAATTAACAACTAAAAAAGAATTATTGTAAAAAAGGTAATTTGGTAAAATAAATTTTATTTGTTAAGGGGGTGCTCTCTGTATTGATATTTCGCTTAACAAATTCTATTTTTTTTTTCTTAAGTTGACCATTGGAAAACCTATTTTATTTTGGTATTGAGCTGCAATTCAGACATTGCAGCCTAATTTAAAGGCAGAGCCTTTATCGGATGGGACTTTAAGTGAGTACCGTCTTTATGTGTGGGACATGCGTCGTACTCTATGGCAGACGTTAGTGAAGCGTCGTACGCCATGGCAGAAGTTAGTGAATTTGTGGTTGTACCTCACGTATAATTTCCACTTCGAGCAAAATCTAGTTGTCCTGGAAGAAAAGCATATTTGCAGGCACATCTTTCACTATATATAAAAGTAGTGAAGGCCATTAAGAATCAACATAGAGCAGATTGATATGAATTACAGGAAAGTCATGCCTGTCTGTAAAACATGCTTCTGATAATAATCTAAAGGAATTTTTTACATTTGGCACTGTTTTAAAATTTTACTATGCATATAAATCCAAATTCAAAATTTATTATGTTTATAGTCCTGTTCATTTTATTTTTCCTTGATTTATACTAACACCATCTAAAATGGTGTCAGATCAAAATAATAATTATCTTGCATTGGCGCGTCAATATATATATATATATATATATATATATATATATATATATATATATATATATATATATAGACGGCTATAGAGATACAAAATTAAACACAAAAGTATGTACACAAAATCTGAACCATAAGAATTGTTTGTCTTTATGTGTGAGGTGGAATTCAAAGGTAAATTTTGTAGCTTAGATTTTGTGTGTGTGTATATGTGTATGTATATATATATATATATATACATATACACACATATACACACACACTGAGGCAATTTCCAAATGTAACAGTTGCAAATTCAAAAAAGCCCTGAATTGGTCGAAATCGGATAAGTTTTGAAACTAAAACAATCACCAGTCTAAGTGATGAATTTTTAGATCTTGAACTTCAATTTTTAATCCATTTCGTTCATACAGAACCGAAGATCTTTAACTTGTACATCATTTTATCTGGAACTGATAATAATAATAGAGGGATAGGGTTGGGCATTTCTTCTGAATATGTTATATGAACAATCTGTAGATAAACAGCCCAAGCAATATGGACCTATCATCATCAGGTGTGAGATATACGCATTAGCTGCAAGACCGATCCTGAAATACAAAAAATTATCGAAAGCCCTATGCAAATCAGATATCAGAAGCTCTTTTTTGTCAGAATATATTCAAGTATACATAGTATGAGGCCAAAGAACCTAAACGGCTGTCTTGATGGCCTTACTCCAAAGCTGCACATGTTCGTGCATATGTACACTCACATCCTCTCAGAGCTATGGTACTTCTGATCAATGACCCATAATTTCGGGTTCATGCTTTTGATGGGAACATGGACAGTGTGTACAAAACTGTAAATTTAAGCATGACTATGACCACACCGGGGTCAAACAAATATGGATCCAGCAATGTGCGCAAACCAGCCCTACACTTGTAGGAATATTCATGAATAAGGCCACAAAAATGCATGGGTCCCTTCTCTTCAATTGATTTGACTAGACCTGTGCCTGGAAACATCATACAAGCCAGGGCCCTTAATGCACTATGCAAACTTTTAACACACCCACACTGAACCAATAATTGAAGCAAAAATGCAGTACTACAACAACTACAAAAGGGATTTCTTTCCCTAATAGTGACCTATTTTACCATGTTTAGATTTGGTCCGTACTCAAAATAGTGATCAAGCAAAGAAAATTTCATGATTTTTGACTGATACTGCATTTTATTACCAGCAAAAACTAGAATGATGCAAGCCATGCAAACTCCTCTAAATATATTTAAAATCCCAAGGGTAAATAATGGAGCAGGGAGGGACATTCAAAATGGATTCTAATTCCACAAACAGAGCAATGATGGATGGGACAATACTGGCTTTTTTTTTTTTCCACTGCCCTATGAAATAAAGTCACTGCCAAATTTAGCTGGAGTTTTGTGGGACATGAGGAAATGTTCAAACTTTACATGCTTCTAAATAGCAAAATGCAGCAGATGCACACATGCGTGTGGACTTGTCTCTGTGTTTGTCGAACTGACCCATGCATTCTGAAAAGACAAAACAGTAAGTCAGTCACACAGGCTTGGCACGAGGAGAATTTTGGATCAGTGTTGAGCTATTTGCGTAATCACTCATAAACAAACAAAAATATGGTATGTCTAAGCCTAGGGCTGTCCATTATGATTTGGAGTTTGTTGACTCTATTTTGAACAATGTAAACAAAACTCTCAGCCTGCTTGGTGGAAATCAGGAAAACTTATATAAAGGCCTTTAGATTTGCACCAATCGGAGCGAGTGCTTTGTTGACACTACTCAAAAAAATGTCAACAAACTCATACTCTGTCCACTATCGTATAATCGGTTATTATTTTAAAATAACATGGATACAACGTATAATCGGTATAGAGACGGTAAATTATCATTTTCTATAGTAAAATATTGGCAACATTTTTCAAACTCGACGGTAACATTAATTTGTCCTTATTTACAATGATGAATAATCATACGATATGTTGTATTATAAATAATTTGAAGCAAGAATACGATTAAATCCAATTAAATAATTTGGTCCAATTGATGTTAATTGTAATTTTCTTTCTTTCTCGTTATTAACTTTTATTACATGACATGATAAAAATGTATGCTAAGGCATCTATATAGAATAAATATATATCAAATTATTGAAATATCTAAATAAACAATAATTTATTATTATCAATGTAACAGTTACCAGTTTATCAGTATATTAATGTATCAATTAATTATCCGGCAACGATAGGCTGAGTCCAAATCTCTTGTACCTAATTTCTTCTGTACCCCTATATCCAATCAATAACACCCTCGATTTCCACATTTTTATAATTAAACTCTATTTCTTTTTCGGACTTAATTGCAAAAAGTGAAAATTAAGGGATGTTGATTGGTTAGATACAAGGATACACAGAAAATTGGGTATAAAGGATTTGGTCTTCGATAGGCTATTATAGCTTACGAGTAAAAGTGATATGCTAATGGTATTTGCCAACTTATATCGGTAAAAATTGCCCTAACAGGTTCATATCTTGTGTTTTTTTTCCTGAGACATCAGTACTAATGTTGGCAGGAACAGTAAGTTGACCAACTACTCTCACAGTCATAATAAAAAGAATCTCAGTGTTGTACTGATCTATATTTATACAACCAACGTATGAACATGCAATGCAGGGTTGATTTAATTTTAAATCGTCTATTCTTTTTTGTAGCGTGCGTCTTGAGATTTTGAATCGAGTTGAAAGGGGATTGAATTCACGGGCAGAAAATTAATTACTTGTTTTAATATATTTCCATTTTTTCCGAATTGATACAATCATACACATAATTGTTGTATTTTTAATGCATTGCTTTGGGCTCCAAAAAATCAAACATAGCCCACCAAACCAAATTACCAAATATAAAGGTTATATATATAAACAAACAAAAACACACACATACACATACGAGCGCACGCGCGCGCATATATATATATATATATATATATATATATATATATATATATATATATATATATATATATATATATATATATATATATATATAGAGAGAGAGAGAGAGAGAAATTGAAAAACAAAACCTTGGTTATTTGATCAATTTGTCCTTCTATAAAAGATGCACGAGGCAATCAAATTATTCAGATTTTGTGTCTTTTAATTTGTGTCTACTATTTGTGTTAATGATCGTAGCGGTTTTGATTCGTTTGTACATAGTATTGTTATAACCGATCAATGCATGTTCGAGAGTTTAATATATACCAATTTTGAGAGTTTTCCATTAAAGTAACATGGCATTCATATCCCTACGTTTATTTTTAGTTTTATAAAAAAATTATTTTACAATATAGTTAGTGAGACTTAATTGAAAAATATTATAATGCCTCAAAACTCACTGATTTGATGAGTTGAAAATTGCAATTAAAAATTTGTGGCATTTGTTTTCACCTCTTTTATAATCAACGATTACTAATATAGGAAAACTTCAAAACCATTAGAAAATAAACTCCCAAGCAGAGCTCTCGAGTATCTCCAATCGTTTCAAGTATATATAAATGTCTCATTACAAATGCAACCCAACGCCTTTTCAAACGGTTATGAGGGTAGAAGCTTGTTAAAAAGACATCCAAAGCAAGAAGCTCGTTCAAGAAGGACCCCAACTTTAGGCGCTTATTGAATAGTGGTCTGAAACATTTAAATGGATGTATAAACCGATTACTTCAACTTTTTTTTGGATTTTGAAACAACGAGTTTTGCAATTTTTTTTTTCTTTCAAACTAAAATCCAAAATGTAATACACACACACATACACTTATTTCAATATATAGCATAGTGTGAATAATATTGAAGGTTATGTTTCAGATGAATTTAATTAAAAATCTACAACAAATCAGGTTTCTGTTGTACAGACGTATTAACCGAGACGTCTATTCAACAAGCGCTTGAAGTAATTAGGGAGCTTGTTGAAATGATGTTTTGGACGTTAATTTGATAAACACAAAATAGTCTTTTTATTTTTATTACCATGTGCATGTTGAACATGCTAATGACTTCAGACTCATGTTTAACAAACGCCTGCTTTCAGAACTATTTGAAAAAACGTTAGCGTTACATTTTGTAACGACACCAAATGTAATATATACATTGGAACAGCTGGAGATGATTTTAAAGTTGTTGAATGCAACATTTAGGGTGCGTTTGCAGTAAGTTTAAATGGTGTATTCAAAGTAGGAAGGGTGTCAAATGGGGAATGCTTTTGCATTTTTAAACGAGTTATTTTTTTAAATAGTTTTAAAATTAATAAGTATATGTTTACTATTGTAATATGCGTATAATAATTGGAAATAAACACGTTGTACAACTAGCAGCGAAATAAAGTCGAGTACAGAACAAACAAATAATAACAAATTAAATAAAGTCGAGTACTGATCGTCGCTAATCTATGAACTAGAAAAGCGCGACATTTAAATTAAAATTCTGCAAGCGCACAGGTGTGTAGCATACAGGTCGAACACAGGGAGGTGAATTAAATCAAATTATTTATCTAATCTCTTGGGCGAGTTAGACAAAACTTTGGAGGTTGATTTTGAAAATAAAACAAAACAAAATTAAAACTGTAATTTGATTCAGAACATATCTAACTGAACCGACGATCAAATCACAATTTCAATGGAAAAGCAATGAAACTATGAATCATATTCAAATCTAATCAAATCCAATTTAACCTATGAACGTGATTAAAATACAGAAAATAAAAGTGCAGAATACAAATAACAACAGGAAATAAGATTAGGATTACCGCTGAATCTAATCAGACGGTCGATCACTAATGAAAAGAAATGCAAAATACAAATAGTGTTCTACCGAATCTAATCATGTAGACAACACTAATTGCTAAGAAATAGAAAAATGCAGAAAAAGAAAAATGAGTTTTATTAATGGAGAAGAGAATAGAATGAGATATATGATGGTGGCTACAATGATATTACAAGGGTATATATAGGGTAGATAGCCAAACCCTAACCCTAACCCTAATGATAACTAGGCCTGGTCATTACATCACTAATTAGTTTACAATGAGAAACATAAATGGGCCTTAGATAAATAAAGCAAATTTGGGCCTTTTCACTTTTCCTCTTGCTTCCTTGACACTTCTTCATTGATTTGTGATGTGCAAAGCCTTTTTATCAATCCTTTTCTTATCCAACAGCAACTAGATGTGAGATCTTCATCTACAATTCTTCAAAATGTAAATATATATCAATTTCATCTCTATTTCTCTACTTTTCTGGTTGCATGCGGCTGGGTTGGAATATCTGTAAAAGTAACAAAACAATACCCAAGTAATATTTATTTATATACAAAAAATAAGATATAAGAGCATAAAAATAACACATTTCTATGTCAATCAAATACCCCCACACTTATCTTTTACTCGTCCTCGAGTAAAAAGAAAATGGAAAACTAACTAGATAGGTCACACTTTCATAGGAAACACGATTGCATTGAGCGCATGCAACAAGCCGTTAAACCTCTAGGTGTCCCTAGTAGGACGAGTGGTGTCTCGTGAGGGTTTTCAGCGGATACTACCCACAAAATCCAAATGCAGTATGCTATGATTCTAATGAAACTACATGAATGCAATGGACATATGCAAAAATAAAAACGAAAAATGACAACACGACTTATTTCAGGAAAGTGGTACAACAAATTAAGTTAATAATTTCTAATCAGTTGATTTTATTTTAGATACCTCGACTTGTCACAAATTTTCAATATAAATCAAGTTTTCAAATGTTAAATTTCAGTTTGGCCAGTTAGTTCGGTCGATAACATAGTGCAGCCATGAAATAAATTCTTAGTTTGCTCTGCACAGTTTGCAAAGTGGTATTCTAATTTTCTCATGTATGGCTGGTCAAATCAATAAGGTCAAGAAGTGTTTGGGTATCACTGCTTATTCTTTATTCTATAAAATTTTAAGATTTATGATTAAGTACATACACCTAACTAAAAAGACCAAGGTTTACCACCCATGCACTGCCTCGCGGACTAATGGAGAGTGGGTAAAGAGCTTGGCGGATTGTGCAGGCCGACTTTGACTTTGTCAACAACGTGTCGGTAATCCTTAGGTGTCCAATCTCATAAAATGAGACCAAGATATTCCAACGCTGACTTTGTCAACAACGTGTCGGATAGAGCTTGGCGGGTTTGCACACCAACGCTCGATATACAAGCAATGTTGGATACCCTTGGATTACTATTATTATTATTGAATTTATAAGCACAAAAAGAGAGTTACGCGAATTCAACTTAACACAACTTAGTTTTAAATGTTGTACAAGCCATTATAAGTATTTTAAGTCCTCCACTTATTTAAACAAAGTTTACAATATAGAATAGATTTCATGGCCATCACCTAAGAATCTCCCTATGTACCGGTTACACTATTATCCCTCAAAATTAAACTTTTCATTATATTTCTTATTCGATCTAAGTTGAGAGAAAAAAATACTATCAACTGGCTAAAAATTGTAAACTTATTTTGTTGTATCAATTGAAAATGAGTCGTATTTTTTTAAAAAAAAATGGCATGTTACTACAGTCTAAAATGCATGATGGTCCTATTTAAATGGATGAAATTGAAAAAGAAAGAAAATTAAGAAAGAAAAATGAAAATGAGTGAAATGCAGACTCCTCCCCACGCTAGAACTAAACAGTGTCTACACTGTGAACGTTTCCTAAATTTGAAAGATCGCACCCAAAGGTGAATGTGATGCAAAATTATTTGAAGAATGAAATGGAGTTTAGCCACTATATGCGAATGAAAATCATATGTACAATGATATATGTGTTTGCGATGCATGCGATGCAAAGAGTGCCACCAACTTTTCCCCCCACACTTGGTTCTTGCCCTATGAGTCCCATTCCCACTATGTCTAGGCATGTTTTCTAATAAGCAAAGGTTTTTGAAAACCATCTCATCATTAAACCTAGATTTGTAGTCAGGAGATAAATATCTAGGGTCGTTCTCACATGAAGTTTTTCAACAAAGCTAACATTCCAAAAATAGTTCATGTGTTCAACAAATTTATCAGTGTAATTGTCCAAAAATTTGTGATCGTATATAAACTCAGTTGCAATCGTGAATTTTAGAGTGTTGTTCAAGACTATGTGATCACATTTCTCAATTGACAACATATTTTCAAACCTAACAACTTCAAATTCATTGGAAGTTTCCTCAAAGTTAAAATTTTCAAACTTGGATTCGTGGCCTGATTCTATCTCATCCTCATTTGGCAACTCATCCTCGTACAATCCAAGGAATTCATGTTCGTTAAAATCCTTTTCCAATAATTCAACATTTTTATTTCGTTCAAATTCAAAAATTTCAAGTTTTTCACAGTCTGAAAGAGGAAGATCAAAATCTAAGCTTAAATCTTTTTGAAAAGAAGCAAAATCCAAATCATTTATTGAATTTTGAACAACTTCATTTAGATCATCATTCTCAATTTCGAAAGTTGTTGTTTGAAAATTTTCACTATCAGTAAAGAATGGACTATTTTCTGACTCATCGCTTGTTTGAATTTGATTCTGTTGCTCTCGTTTTTCCTTCAAAGATGTCAATAAACAAAGAAGTTCGTCGGCCTTTTTATTTAGCCTTTCTTCCCTCTCTCTAAGAATGTTAAGACGATCGTTGATTTGAGAGCTCTCGTTTTGGATTTCTTGATTCTCAAAATTATTGTCCACATTAACTTCACAATCAATATTATTTCCAATGTGGTAGTTGTTTGAATTTTCAGAAAACTGACAATGATATTGGAAATCATTTTGATCATAGAAATTTTGTTCATAACCAAAACTGTTAAAATTTGAGGGAGAATTGCACTTTTGGTTATTTTCAAGATGTTGATATGGGCTATAATTTTGAAAATTTTGGTTTTCAACCCCGTATTGATGTGGATCAAAGCTATATCGGGATTCAAAACTATTTTGATGTGGATGTGGCCCATAATCGAAATTATTGAAATTTGAATTGAAATCGTCATTTCGATTATAATCCTGATTTTGAAATTGTTGGTCATTTTGAAAATATTGAAAATCGTCGACATTGGCCTCACGAAATTTTGGAAAATCTTGCTTCATGAGTTGTAATTCGTATTCATACTCTTCAAGAGGACGTCTACTCCGGTTGTTATCCCACATCTCTCTCAAAGACTTTTTTGAATCAGACATTTTAAAGAAGTCACGGAAGACATAATTAATCTCACTTCAAAATAATATAAAATGTCGAGTAGTGCTCTATTAATTAACTGACTCAATTAGAAGGGGGAAGAGGGTCTTATGGTCGTTCACGTATAGTATAAATACTAAGGGATACGACCAATGTTTTACGGGTAGTATGCAACCTCTTTTGCTAATAGTTCAATAAATTGAACTACTATATATCCGCGATCTAATTATACGAAACAATCAACTTCACAAAATACCACTTTTCAATTATATTATTTTGCAAATTAAATCAAGTTTTAGAATTGAAAAACGACAACGTGATGATTTTAGTTATGGAAATATTAGTCCACACCAAATTAATTCAGAAATTTCAGTCACAGAGCAGTCACAGAAATATAAATTGCAGATTTTTTTTTTTTTTTTTTACATTCAAGCCGCTGCCCCTGCAGAAGATTTTTACAACAATTTCTATAATTTTCAAAGCAAACAGAGCACCTGTAGAGTTCAGGAAATTTTACAGTGGGGTATGGCGGTCCGTCCAGAATAACTGAGTAGCTTCAGCGATTAAAATTCCAGTGCTTGCAAATTGTTTGACCTTCAAATTCCTTTTCTGTGGTTGAACACTTTTTGACTTTGGTTCTTTGATTTGATTTTTTTTTTCGAATACAAACCAGAACAAATAACTCACTAGCAAGAAGAAAAAGGAAAGAAACTAAAAACCATAGCAAAACCGACACCGCTATCTAATCAAAATGTACTCAACACAAAATGAAATCAAACGACAACGAGAGCACCACACACAGCAAACAAGAAAAAGTAAACTCCAGATAGCCTTCCCCAAATAGCCTTCCCCTTTTGAGAAAAAAATAAAAATAAATAAATAAACAAAAACCTATCTTACCAATAAAATCAAAATCAGCAGATATGGCTCTACCACATCAGGTGACTCAGGCCAGTCCAAACAATAAATTCTACAGTCCTACCCCACACCTTTTTTTTAATCTCTTCTTTTCTTTGTCTATAAAGTACACAAAAACTCACGGCTAGCAAAACAGATCCAAGTTAATTCTTAGCAAATACTTAAAGAATCAATCGAATTCAAATCACGTCCACCTTTTGTTTCAGAAGCAATCTCGCAACAAGGAAATATACGCCCCAAGAAAATTCACCCACTCACAAGCCACTCTAAATTCCAAATAACCAACTGGACTCAGCCTTAGCAAACACCGAACACGCCAATCTCCTTACAAAAGCTCACGCCCCTTTCCTTATCTACTTTATTTTTTTATTTTTATTTTTTTCTCGAAAAGAAATAAAAATGGGAATGGGGTCTGCGAAATCGGATTTTTCAATTTGGGGATGTGGATGCTAGGGTATTCGAACTGGATTTCAAGGGTTTTACTTCCGATCTGGGTTTCGATAGTAATTCGTTTAGATCGAAGTTGAAGAGTGTGGTGGCTCGCGGTTTCTGGTAGGTGATTTTGGGTTTCTGTTAGAAGCAAGTAATTAGATTTCGGATCTTCAATTTGGGGTTCGAATTGATTTTTAGGGTTCGCGATGGAGTTGTGGTTTGGAGTGCTATTCAGGTTCTGGGATCGAATTGGTTTTGGTGAATTGGCTTTATTCGAATCAGGTAGGGCTTGTGATGAATTCTGGGGTGGCAGGGCGTTGAGATCTGGTGTTCGAAGCGGGTGTTTTGAACGGTTGTCGTGGGGCAAGAGTGGGAGTTGCGTGATGATGTAGGTTGAACTGATGGTGAAGAGAGATGGTGTGGTTCGTGGAGAAGATGAAGTTTGGGTGGGTTTTTTTTTTGGACAGGGAGTTCGGTTATGATGAAGATGGTTTGAAGAACTGTGCTAGGTAAATGGCTACGGTATAGTTGAGGAAGGAATGAGTGGATGGACTGATGAACTTCAGAATTGGTGATTGTTCAGTAGCGAACGTGGGTTTGTAAAGTTGCGTGAGAATAAAGAGAGGGAGTACGGACGTTGTGTGTGGTCTGTCAAGTAGATGGGGTTTTGTTGAAGCACGACAGGAGAAATATCCAACAAAGGGGATTGTGGGTAGGGAAATGGTTGTTCGCTGGTTTATGGGGGAATCGAATATATGGTGATGGTGTGGTTTGACCGAGTAATCACAGAGTGACGTTGTGAAAGGGAGGAGAAGAGGGATTGTGGACTAAACTTTGTGATGAAGATGAGGGGTAAAGATGGTTTGAAGGGTATGGCGATGGAAGAGGAGCACTGATGTATGGGTTTTGTTGGGGAGTTTGAAGAAAATTAGGCAGAAAAGGAAATTTGTATATATTTTTTTCAGAACAGTGGGAAAGAAAATTAGACAGAAAAGGAAAAAAATTAATTGGAAAAGCGTGAATGGAAAGAAATAGAAGAAGAGTGTAGTTGGAAAGAAATTGGAAAGCGGCAAGAAATAAAAGAGATATTGAAAGAAGGAAAGAATTAATGGAATTTTTTTTTATTGTAGAAGTAGGAAAAGGGGAAAGAAATAAAACCTGAAACAAAAATTGGTAAGAATTTTTTTTCTTAGAAGATTACGGCATCAATCAGTCAAGACACTTTTCTATGTCTACAAGAATCAAAAGGGGAAAATAAAAATAAAAACTAACACAAATCGGAAATTAAATAAATAATAAAATCTAATCGTTACCTCCCCGGCAACGGCGCCAAAAACTTGATCGTCGCTAATCTATGAACTAGAAAAGCGCGACATTTAAATTAAAATTCTGCAAGCGCACAGGTGTGTAGCATACAGGTCGAACACAGGGAGGTGAATTAAATCAAATTATTTATCTAATCTCTTGGGCGAGTTAGACAAAACTTTGGAGGTTGATTTTGAAAATAAAACAAAACAAAATTAAAACTATAATTTGATTCAGAACAGATCTAACTGAAACAACGATCAAATCACAATTTCAATGGAAAAGCAATGAAACTATGAATCAGATTCAAATCTAATCAAATCCAATTTAACCTATGAACGTGATTAAAATACAGAAAATAAAAGTGCAGAATACAAATAACAACAGGAAATAAGATTAGGATTACCGCTGAATCTAATCAGACGGTTGATCACTGATGAAAAGAAATGCAAAATACAAATAGTGTTCTACCGAATCTAATCGTGTAGACAACACTAATTGCTAAGAAATAGAAAAATGCAGAAAAAGAAAAATGAGTTTTTATTAATGGAGAAGAGAATAGAATGAGATATATGATGGTGGCTACAATGATATTACAAGGGTATATATAGGGTAGATAGCCAAACCCTAACCCTAATGATAACTGGGCCTGGTCATTACATCACTAATTAGTTTACAATGAGAAACATAAATGGGCCTTAGATAAATAAAGCAAATTTGGGCCTTTTCTCTTTTCCTCTTGCTTCCTTGACACTTCTTCATTGATTTGTGATGTGCAAAGCCTTTTTATCAATCCTTTTCTTGTCCAACAGCAACTAGATGTGAGATCTTCATCTACAATTCTTCAAAATGTAAATATATATCAATTTCATCTCTATTTCTCTACTTTTCTGGTTGCATGCGGCTGGGTTGGAATATCTGTAAAAGTAACAAAACAATACCCAAGTAATATTTATTTATATACAAAAGATAAGATATAAGAGCATAAAAATAACACATTTCTATGTCAATCAAGTACAAAAAAAAACACCATGTAAATAACAAATCAAAACAAAGTCCGAATATACTACTGCTGACTACGACGGAATCTCACATGATAATCAAGATATCTGATTAGATCTAGGCAAACAAGCATCCACACCACATCAAAAATCACAGGATCAGTGCGAAATATATCAACAAGCTCCCGCTTCTGAGCATCCTTAACAAAGGCCAGCATAGAAAAACATCCATCAACCGTCTCGTTGAAGTGATCGGTCGGAACCAAAAAACGATGGTGGAGCCGCAGGCGTTGCGGTCTTGGTAGATGTGGGGCTTGTAGGCGGGGGGTTGGGAACTCTCGTAAGTCACCAAATTCCCGTAAAACGATCCGTCTTCGGCTATTCATTACTAACGAGGAGAAGGAGTGACCTGTGGAGGTACAACTATAAGCATCTCATATTGGCAGGTGCCATTTCATATGCATCCATCAAATATCACGTCCTACTCCCGAAATTTAAGAGGGGCGTTCCTCCTAAATCTTCATTACTTGGATGCGTCACTGTTCCACCATTTGTCTGATCCATCTAGATAGTCTTGCTCGACCCTCCACTCTCCGCCAGGAATTTGCAACAAGTTATCCTATGATCTCCAAAGCCACTTAAGGTTATCCCACTTGTTCTTCATTTGAGTTTCTGTCTTTCTATCGACAAATCTTTTGTTTCATTCCACTGCTACAACTGTCAGAAAAGAGCTGTGGTGTTACGTAAGCCAAAATAGCTTATACATATATCAGTGAACGTAGTTGTGCGTTCTTTCGTCTAGTTAGTAATGGACGTAGACGAACTAGTAGAAGATGAGGAAGTCTTGGACCTGAAAAGGTGAAATTTTCACTATTTTAGAAAATTATGAAAAAAAAAATATTGTATGTAATTAAAAAACAAACATAACTATAATGAAAATTACCGAAAATAACTGCGATTTGATGCTCCAAAAAATTGAAAATGAAGGATAGAGGAGGTGCTTTTCGAGTCCTGGTGGGAATGGATGGAGAGGGGAGGCTTTTTATAGCCAACGGGTGGAAATCCATCGATCGGCTTGCTTGGCCAAATTGCCAAGTGAACGCGGTCTTGCTATCTCTTTAAAATGATATGCTTAAGTTGACAAAGCTTTATAGTAAGTGATAATGACCGAAAAGATTTCTTTCAGATGCACTGAATCCAATCGCCATTCAAGGCACTAGGACTACAACCAACACTCGTACAAACATAAATTCCGTTTATGAAACAAACACATAACACACCATAATACTCGAAAATGTAATAATGGACGACTCTTATACGAACTGTATTTATAGAAAAAAATGATAGATCGACTGAGTTCTGACCTGAAAAATGCATGGTTTGCTCAGTATATATGTGCTTTAAAGAAATTTTCAGGTTTATATTTCATATTTCTTCCTTTGTATATCAATAGTTATTCCCAGTTAAGCCTAACTCAAGGTTAGGTTTTACGATTTTTACCAAATTTGTGCCAATGCTAAATAATCTTCATTTTAACTTCAAAATCAAGAGAAATCTCGCTCTTCTTATGTTTGCTGGCGTCGTTGCTCTTCACTTTCTACTTGATTAAGTGAGATTCGACCTGGTGTGGGATGTTGATAAACATATTCTTTTATTTTTTTATCGAATTTGATGTCGATTGTATTTTTCTATAGCTTCATCTCTATCCTTGAATAAATGTATATAGCTTGCCATATGTATAGAAAGGGAACTTACCCTATTCATTTTAGTTTTGACTATCAGCAGAGCCGGCTTGGGGGGTAGGCCGAGTAGGTGGCTGCCTACGGCAACCACCCCCCCCCCCCCCCCCCCCGTGGAGAAACCACCGAACTGGTGGTGGTGGTGTTCTTGAGAAAGAAAATTTTATTATCAAATAAAAGCTACTGCGGAAAGTTTACAAAGAATGTTGTAGGTGAGTTGGTTGTGCAGCAGCCTCCTTGGTGTGAGGTGCAGGGTTCAATTTTGGTAGGCAACAATTTTTGCCTACGACAACCCAATTTTTTTCAAATTCTGGAGTCGGCTCTGACTATCATAGAGTAAATATGATATATGGAACACGATGTGTTATTTAGTCTGTAATATATGTCCAAAATTGTATGCGGGATGTGATACTGGGATGAGCCCAATTACTATTGTCTAAAGCTATATATAAAAGCCAGCGTCTGTAGCAATAGAACATTACAATCAATACAGTCATTTTACATTTTTCCTCTGCAATTACTCTCTTACAGTTCTCTTCACAAACATATTCTCCAATTCAAACTGAACTTTCACAATCGAAATATGGTATCGGAGCCTCAAGATGCTTAACCGCATTAATACGCCGTGCCTGTGAATCTCTCAGATCTGTCATCATCATCAAGATCACGACTACGCATTCTGATTATCGGAGAATTTGCACTCTTCTCACATTTTGTGTAGCATCTATCTCTTATCTATCTCACATCTGAGTTGTGCACTTTTCCAGCCACCGATCAATTGACTGTGCCTCGCCTAGGAGCATCTGTCAGAATTGTATCATCATCCAGTCGCTTCGACTGGCTGCACAGTTCAATCGTGAATCTTTTTCGAGCAAGATTCTTGACTTTCTTGAAATTAATCACATTCAACATGGTTGAAGGAGACTCTAACCCATCCGAATCCTCAGTAGCAAGATCCTCTAATTCTGCCACAACAAGAAACAACACACAAGAATTAATCAATAAAACCTCAAAGCCAGCTTATCAACATCACATTAGATGAAAACAATTTCCTGTTGTGGAGATTCCAGATAGAGACAGCCATCAAAGGATATGGACAAGAGCGGCATCTTCTTGGCACAACTATAATTCCACCTAAAAACATATTAGAAGAAGGGAGGCTTGCAAGCAATCAAGAATATGTTAACTATCAAAGGCAAGATAGTTTAATATGTTCTTGGCTATTGTCTACTATCGGTGCAAAACTACAGCCTCAACTAATTGGGTGCAAAAGCGCAAATGAAGTGTGGACAACCATCGAACAAACGTTCAGTAGACAATGTGCAACGAAAGTTATGAGCTACAAAAGGCAACTACACAATATAAAGAAAGAAAATTTTTCAATGCATGAATACCTGGCCAAGATTAGGATGCTATGTGATCAATTAGGGTCTGTTGGCCATAAAGTGCCAGACCCAGATCAGGTTTTATACGTTCTGAGCGGTTTAGATGATGATTACGAAGCTGTTGTAGCCGTCATATCATCTAATGAAACTTCACCCAATTTACAATCTGTTCACTCTATTCTCCTCTCTCACGAGGGAAGAATAGAGAAAAAGAAAGCAAGTATCAACGATCTGTCTGCAAATTACACCACCTATAACAGAAATAGAAATCAAGAAGGATACAATGCATGCAAAGGAAGAGGCAGAGGGGTTTTTAATGCCAGAGGCAGAGGTGGCAGAAACAACAACAACAATAGAATTAAATGTCAAATCTGCGAAAAACCCAGACATCTAGCAAGTAGATGTTATTTTAGATTTGATTCAAACTACACCCCACAACAGCAAAACAACAATTCAAGAAATAATGCACCAAATGATAATGTTGTAAGCAATTCTCAGGATAGCAGAAATCAGTCTGAAAGTGCAAACACTGATAAGGCTAGTATTGAAGACATTCATGATGAGGTGTGGTACCCTGATTCTGGAGCTACAAACCATGTCACTAATAATCTAGCGAATCTAAATCCTGGGAACTCTGAATACAAAGGTACACATCTTTACTAATGGGAAATGGTAACCCCACCAAAATTACACACATACGAAGTGCAAGTGTTATGGGAAAAAGTAAAAGATTGTATCTCAATCATTTACTTAGAGTACCCTTAATAAGGAAAAACTTACTAAGTGTATCTCAATTTGCTAGAGACAATAATGTATTCTTTGAATTTTACCCTAATTACTGTTTAGTAAAAGATATTCTGACAAAAGATATTTTGTTGCAGGGTAAAGAGTCAAATGGGCTATACAGTTTTAATGTTGCTAACTCAAGAAAACTTGCAAATAGTGCAAATTATTGTAATGCTTCTGAAATTAGTCAAGAAAAATGTTGCAGTAACATAGATATGTGGCATTATAAACTAGGTCACCCAAATGTAAACATTGTTAAACATATCTTGAGTAGCATGAATATTTCTGTTGATAAATGCGTGTTGCCATATGTGTGTACATATTGTCAAATGGGTAAAAACCATAAACTTGCATTTCCTATCTCGTAAACTACGTACAACAAACCACTTGAACTAGTCACTGCTGACTTGTGGGGACCAGCACCAGTCAACAGTGACTATGGGTTCAATTACTATCTATCTCTTGTTGATTCCTATTCTAGACATGTGTGGATACACTTTCAAAAGTCAAAATCTGAAACATGTGCTGTTGTTACTCAATTTGTCATTCAGGCCGAAAAACAAACTGAACATCACGTAAAAAAATTCAAACTGATGGTGGAGCAGAATTTAAGCCATTAAAAGATTTTTTTAATAAATATGGCATTTTACATAGAATCAACTTCCCTCGCGCATCATAACAGAATGGCCTAGTTGAAAGAAAACATAGGCAAATTGTTGAAACTGGGCTAACTTTGCTTGCTCAGGCAAGCCTACCATTGAAATTTTGGCCAGATGCTTTCAACACTAGTGTTTACCTGATTAATAGACTACCAACCAAGGCTCTAAAGTTCAAATGTCCCATAGAAGTGTTGTTTAAAGTTAAGCTTGATTATAAGAGTCTAAAAATATTTGGATGCCTATGTTTTCCCTACTTAAGACCCTACAACACTCATAAGTTAAACTTTAGATCTAGACCATGCACATTCTTAGGTTATGCCACAAACCAAAAAGGATACAAATGTCTAGACAACAGTGGTAGAGTGTTTATATCAAGGCATGTTGTTTTCAATGAAAGGGAATTTCCCTTCAACAAAACAGAAACAGGTACAAAAATTACCCAAACGATCTATAACCCAAGAATGTCCATACCTGATTTACCTGAGCAAGTCAATTCAGAATTCTGCTTCAGACCTGATGTACATCATTAAGGCACTACAACAAGTAAAGCTGAAGACTCTACCTCCAACAGCCAGTCAAAAGATGAACATAATGATTCTGAACACTCAAATGAAGAATTCCAAGATGATACTACCAGGGAGACTGAATATCAACAGCCGCTGAATGATGATACATCATCCAGTAGTGAGGAAGACAGCAAGCCACAAGCAGCAATGAACAGGAACCTCAAGCAACCACCACCGGTCATCAGATGATCACAAGAGCAAAGAGTGGAATTTTCAAGCTAAAGATCTACAATATTAACACAGAAACCAAGGAACCAAACACATATACTAAAGCTATTCAACATGAAAATTGGAGAACAGCTATGAAAGAAGAGTATAATGCTCTTATTAAAAACAATACATGGACCTTGGTTCCTGTGCCAAATAACAAAAATATAGTTGGCTACAAGTGGACTTACAGGGTTAAGTCAAACCCTGATGGCTCGGTTTCTAAATACAAGGCAAAGCTAGTAGCAAAAGGCTATTCACAACAGTGTGGATTCGATTTCAATGAAACCTTCTCACATGTTGTGAAACCAACTACTATCAGAATTATACTGAGCATTGCCTTGCATAGAAACTGGGAAATAAATCAATTAGATGTAAATAACGCTTTTCTTAATGGTGATTTACAGGCGGAGGTGTATATGGAGCAGCCAGAGGGTTTCAAGCAACAACAACACAATGGAAGACTTGTATGCAAATTAAACAAAGCTATATATGGCTTAAAGAAGGCTCCTAGAGTGTGGTTCAACAAACTGAAGGCAACACTAGTCAACCTTGGCTACAATTCAACAAAATCTGACACTTCATTGTTTACTAAGTTTAACGACTCAAGTCTCACCTATGTGTTGATTTATGTTGACGACTTTATAATTACGGGAAACTACAAAGAAGAAATTCAGAATCTCACGCAGCATTTAGACAAGGAATTCTCTATTAAAGACTTGGGCAACTTAAATTACTTCCTGGGCATTCATGTAAGAAGACCAAACAGCAGAAAACTTATACTCAGCCAAGAAAAATACATCTCTGACATACTACTCAGAACAAAGATGAACAATGCTAAAGCTATAGCAAATCCAATGGCAAGCAATACAAGACTATCTAAGCACAGTGGAGAGGCTATGACAAATCCTACGATGTATAAAAGCACTGTTGGTGCCCTACAATACGTGACTGTTACAAGACCTGACATCTATTTTAGTGTAAATAAAGTTAGCCAATTCATGCAAAACCCATCAAATATCCACTGGCAAGCAGTAAAAAGAATATTAAGATACTTGGAAGGAACAATAAATTTTGGTCTAACTCTTGAGGCATCTCAATGCACTAATATAAGTGGATATGCCGATTCAGACTGGGGTTCAGACCCTGATGATAGAAGATCTACATCAGTATCATCAGGGTACTGTATATTTCTTGGTTCGAACCCTATATCGTGGTGTTCTAAAAAGCAGCCAACAGTTTCAAGATCAAGTGCCGAAGCCGAGTACAGAAGCATAGCTAATAGCACAACAGAAATAACATGGATTGAGTCACTTCTATTTGAACTAAAAATCAAGACAAACAGACAACCAATAGTGTGGTGTGATAATCTCAGTGCTTTGTTACTATGTGTCAATCCAGTTCAGCATTCAAAGACCAAACATGTCGAATTAGACATTCACTTTGTAAGAGAAAAGGTAGCAGAAAATAAACTTCAAGTAAATCATATACCTGCTACTCACCAAATCGCAGACATTCTGAACAAACCCATTGCAAGAAAGAATTTTCTCTTGATCATAGAAAAGCTCAAAGTTGCTGATGACAAAAGCTCCATAATTTTAGGCGAAGCTGTAAAGAAATCTCAAAATCAAACCTCTGTCTCGCTGAAATCTGCAAGTATGGAAGAAACCAAGGAAAATTCATCTCATAAGGGCCATCGCAGCATCGAGGAGGATCTACCAGCTCGAACTCGAGCTCAATCTACTAGAAAGACTCTGATCTCACAGCAATCCTTCAGGAGATTACACCTAAAACAACATCTAAAGTGCATCCCCACTCAATTCGTTGATTTTCCCTCAATTTCTCTCTACGCCATCACAAACCCTAAGTAGTGTTTGAAGGGGGAGTATCAGAGAGTAAATATGATATATGGATCACGATGTGTTATTTAATCTGTAATATATGTCCAAAATTGTATGCGGGATGTGATACTGGGCTGAGCCCAATTACTATTATCTAAAGCTATATATAAAATTCAGCATCCGTAGCAATAGAACATTACAATCAATACAGTCATTTTACATTTTTCCTCTGCAATTACTCTCTTACAGTTCTCTTCACAAACATATTCTCCAATTCAAACTGAACTTTCACAATCGCAATATTGACTAAAATTTCTATGATGTATCTTCCTAGATTTAATTGAAATTTTGTATTTGATTATTTATTTACTTCAATTTCTAGAAAGTAACTTAATGCAGCTTAGATCTTTAGTTGAGAATTCCTTTTCTAATTAATGTCAAATGACATACAAAATCTGTGATCTCTACTGCATTATTACTTGTAATTACAAAATAATTAATGTATATTAACACATAGGGTGCTGCTATTCACACCACGGTTTACACTTCTGACCACCTTTCTAAATTTAATACAAATGATTATTTTTTATATTCTTCTGGTCACCATATATTATTCCTTCACTCTATTATTCAACACCGTACTTCTCCTAAGAAAAACACATACTTCTCTACAATCATCACCGCACTTCTCCTAAGAAAAACACATACTTCTGTACAACTTCAAACCCTAAACCCTAACAAAAGCAGATATTCTTTTGTGCCTAATACAAATGGAAGATGTTGATAAAACAGAGAGATTAGAATTGCTTGATTTTTATTGTTTACTATTATGTTATAGAACATGTTAGGTTTTTTTTTAGGGGATTGTTAAAGGGACTCCATATTTGATTAAGGGAAGGATAATTTTAAGAGGACTCCAACTTAATTTTTTTAGTTAAGGTGGTCTGGTTATTTAAAAAGAAAAAGAAAAAAAAGACAAAACTACCCTTGGTTCGTCACTTATTTAAACTTTAACTTACTAAATTCAGCGCAAGTAACATATATGTGAATTACTAAACATCTAAATTACACAAATTCGATACAGCACATTAAATTAAAAAATTTGTTTCTGCATTTACTTTAAATTAACCATACCAATTCCAATATAAAATTATAATTAATTACCTAATCTGGTGCTTCTTGATCACCTACGAAACTTTCCTATGTCCACATTACATTAGCTATATCCATTTTTTTTATGTGCAACATTAAATTGTAAGCACTAGTTAAGGTTTATGTTCTATGGTTTATATTAACGGGGACTATAAGCGGTTAAAATCAGAATTTTAATTTATATGTTTAAGGGGGAGGCTAATTTATTTTTTCTTCCCCATAACAATTATATAATAAATAAAAATTGGTCCTCACTTTAACCAAATGTGGAGTCCCTTTAACAATTCCTTTTTTTAATGGTTTGAGTTTTCCATTGCGTTTTAGGATATTTTTTCAACTCCGTTGGAAATTTCAAGCTTTGAGGACATGAAATTTGACGATGTTGTAATAGAGAATGACAATGTAAGTTTTGACTAATTGGGTTTTTATCTATATAAATTACGTATCTTCTTTTACAAAATTGATACATTTACCTTTTTTGTCGTTTGATAGATTGAGTATTTGAATGATGATAAATTGGACGATAAACATGATGGTTGTGATAATATGATGCAAGATGTTTGATCAAATGACATAAATGCATGATGTGAGTGAGGAAGGAAGCGTTTGTGCAGAGGAAGGTGCTGGTGGCCTCTTCATTTTTAGTTTATTAATTTAAACGGTGGCCGGCAGAGGAAATTTGAAATATTTGGGTGCTTTTAGTTTTGGTGGCCAGAAGTGTAAATTGGGGTATGAATAGTAGCACCCTAACACATAAATGACTGTATTTTGCTAAATTTTGTAAGCAATAACTGTTTTATTTTGCTTAATTGTACCTAAGTTTGATCATATTCGCTTTTAATCTTTGAAATCACACTATTGAAGCTTCCCTCTAAACGTAAATTAATTTATTAAATTTGCATGCAAGCTTTTGATTTTCCATTTGCTAAAACTTCACTAGATGTTTCATATAGACTTCTTTTCGTAAAACATCAATTTTAAATGTATTATTTACATCTAATTGCTTAATGTTCTAATTTCAATACAACATAGTAGTAAGTACAATTCTAATAGTAGATGGTTTCACTACTAGCTATGAGGTTTCATTGAAATCACACTTATTTTTCTACGAATAACCTTTAGCTGCTGGTTTTGCTTTGTATCTAGAAATCAAACCTTCTGCGTTTCTTTTTATCTATTTGCATCCTATAATCTTTTTGTTATTGGGTTTAGGAACAAGGTGTCATGTCTTTTCTCATTAGCTCATCAAATTCCTCATTCTTACATGATATCCACATTTCATTTTATATGGCCTAAGAATTTGGTTCCTCTATCTACATAGGTATAATATATGATTTTGGTTCAAATGTACCAACTATTGCTTTTGTCACTATGTGATGTAATACCCTTGAAATTGATAATATTATTCATGAATTTAATTAGATAAATTAAATGGAAATAATGCAATGAAGCTGGAAATGAGTTTTGTTCTTAATAAATTAACTAGTAGGTTGGCCTTAGTAACAATCGAACTAAAGTTTAAGGGATGGACATATGAGGGGGGAAAAGGATAAACTTTCGGCCCCTATATCTACTCATATCCTACCACATTTTTTTCACTTTTCCATTCACTCTAAAAGATTAGAAGAATACTAAGGAGGCCGACCATTAAACCTGGAAAAAAGAGAAGAGAAAAAGCTAGGATTTAGAGCTTAAACATTGTCAACAAATCTCAAATATTTTACTAAAGGTGAATTATATTCTTTTCCTTGTTTTTCGATCATTGGGAATGTAGACGAAAGTTGTGTCTGTTTGTGATGTTTTTTCATGATTAATATGATGCTAATTGGTGGGATAGCTACGTTTGACATGTTTACATGGGTTTTATATACATGAAAATTGTTAGGTTTCAGGGAAAATCCATAGCTAGAGATCATCAAATGCCATGGAATTTTGTTTTTTCATGGATGTATGAATTAGTTATGAATTTTCTAAGTTTGAATTTCTCGGGGAAAGCTTGCAAATTGATTAAATATGTGCATGAATGTTTTATATATGGCCGATACAAAAGTACTATAAAAAAGACTGCGTACGATCAATATTTTAAAATTATGAGCCAATGAGAATTCGATAAAAATAGTGGAGAAAGTATACACGAGTACTTTATAAGGAAATAAGCCAATATTTTTCGTATTTATGGTTAGTACCACTGTCTTTCCGAAGGCAATGTTCTGACACTCTCAGAAGCCACTTTCGGTAGTGTTGGATACTTGGAATATCATCTACATATGGTATAGGAAATGTTCTGACATTCGCATCTCATCTTCTAAAGTAGCTTTGGTATTGATACTTATACGTTTTAAAGGTTAACTTCTCCACAAGAGGCTTTCACCTCCACTATTTCAGCAGGAACAAAAGGGGGTCATTTACGAGAAAGAAATTGTTTTTAACAAGGACTTTACACCTATTGGGGGAACCGGGAAAAGGTCCAAACCCACAAAGACATTGCCTACAAAGACATGCCTTTATAAACTAGTTTTCCTAAATTTATTTCGTTGGACGTGGTGCACGGGACAAAAGGAAATATTTTATTAAAGGATTTGAGGCTTTGATTAAATTGGTTATTGGAAGTGGTAATGTCAACAAAGGGAATTTTGTTTTATGATTGTGTAAAGGAGTTTGAGATCCTTGCCTCTATATCCTGTCGCCATTGTTTTGACGTTGGGATTTGGTTGATTACATGATTGCATGGATCCAAAAGGGGTTCCTTTCGGAAAATTGTAAGGAAGTCGAAGGGGTTGCCTTCGGAGTAATTGGTTGAATTATAGTGTGAGGCCAAAAGGAGTATCTATTCAGATGTGAAGAGTGAATTGGTGTCAGAGGGGTTTTCCTTTACAGTAAAAGACTGTTGTCTTATTGAGTCGGAAGAGGGTTCCTTTTGCAGATAAATGTTATTGATTTGGTAGGACACAATTGAAAGTTGCATATGTTATTGTGGGAAACCATGGGCAAACATTTGCATTTGTTTGAATATTGGGGGAACTAATGGGTGAATAAACTAGAACCATTTAAACATCGGGGTAAGCAATTGAGGAAAGGAAGTGGGAGAACCAATTAAATGAAAAAGATAAGCCTTCTATCTCGTGGTTAGTGAGGGGGTTCCTTACGAAGCATGACAGGGGGATCGGAAGGAATTCCATTGCCATGCGCAATATGGAAATTGTAATAAAAAAGGCTTTGTTGCTTCACACAGTACGAAAGCCAATTGAATAAGGAAATGGTTTCGCTGCCTACCAAGGGTTACCTAGAATTGCGTTGTGTGGATACTAAAGAAAAGACCCATTGCTTCATGCAGTATGGGAGGTGCTTCAATTCCAATGCTATCAGGGGGTTACGTTGCGAAACATGGAACAAAACCGAACCAAAGGAAACATTGATGGGAAATCAATAAATAATGAATACTATGGGAAATCATTTGAAGTCGTTAGTATGGGAAATCAGGTATGACCCGGATAGGGAATTGATTATGTGTTGCATATTGCATATTTATTAAGTCACTTATGTTGTAATGGTTTCATATTAACCATTGAAGTGCAGGTATTCTAGGGATGTTTCCAGAGACTATTAGATACTTGCGAGGGGGCAACCCATTCCGCAATACGACATGGTCCCTATTAACCGGCCTTTTGGTCTGATTCCCAAAAGTATGCAGGACACGCTCGACTCAACATATCGCGTGATATTACAGCCCAGAGGCGTTGCCAGTACCAGAAGACTCGAGTCTGGCCACTAGCAGAACGTCGCATCCCTCGAATGCGACCTCCATCAGTATCCGTCCATAGCCGAGTCGAAGGCGAGCCGCGCTCCAAGCCGAATTATCAGATTTCATCCGTGCTCCGAGCCAGTGGGAACCACCGATTCATCCGATTTCTGCCAACAAGTGTGTTTCCCAGAATTATCAGATTGACTCAAAGTCAGGATTCAGCCAACAACTTCCGCGAACCTCGCCGCTCCTCCAAACATTGCCAAACCAAGGCTCCGAATCCCTTAGAGTCGCGAGCTCGAACCTCGAGCCTCTCATATTGTGAACTTCGTACCCCTCGGGGTGCAAAATTCGCACCCATCAGGATGCGAAATTCGTACCCAAGGGTGCGAATTTCGCACCCCAGGAGGTACGAAATTCGTACCCCCGAAGGGTACGAGTTTCGTGGATGACAGGGTGTGAAATTCATATACTACGGGATACGAATTTCGCACCCCCATGTGGTGCGAAATTCGCACCCCGCGAGGTGCGAAATTCGCACCCCAAGGCTGGGTGCGAAATACGCGGGTGCGCAGGGTCCAGGTGCGAAAATCTGGGTGTGGTCCCCTATTTCTACCTACTCCTACCTACTTCCACCTAATCACTACACTATAAATACCCCCTCACTTCCCATTTCAAAGGGGTTGGTCCAAGCTATCTCTCTCTCAAGCTTTAATGGCTTCCATCTTCTTCCCCAAGGCCTCTTGGGCACCTCCCTTCATCATATAAGGGAGAAGATGAATATGATTGGACTCATGAGCATACTCATGAAGGTCCAAGCATGCCTTTGGACATGAAGCCACTTTGGGACTTCATGAAACTCCAAAACACTATTAATGACCAACACCTTCTTCTTCATGGCTATTGGACATGGCATGAGTCTCTAGAGGAAGAAGAAGAAGGAGGAGGAGGCCTCAGCTCCGCCTCCTTCGGACACCGAGCCTCGACTTCGCCTCCCGCAGACCTCGAGGCTCGACTCTGCCTCTCGTGGACCTTGAGGCTCGAATCCGCCTCCCGCGAACCTCGGCCTCAACTCCGCCACCCGCGGACCTCGACCTCACTCGGGATCGACTCCGCCTCCCGCGGACCTCGTCCTCGACTCCGCCTCTCGCGGACCTCAACCTCGACTCGGCGTCGACTCCGCATTCCGCGGACCCCGGCCTCGACTCCGCCTCCTGCGGACCTCGGCCTCGACTCAGCCTCACTCGGCCTCGACTCCGCCTCCCGCAGACCTTGGCCTCGACTCCGCCTCCCGCGGACCTCGGCCTCGACTCCGCCTCCCATGGACCTTGGCCTTGACTCCGCCTCACTCGGACTCGACTCCACCTCACTCGGCCTCGACTCCGCCTCACTTAGCTACGCTATAACATCGGCAACTCCTCGACTATGCTTGCTCAACAAAGAAGATCGATATCGAGGACTAAGATGATATTGTAAATCATTATAGCTTCTTGTAATACTCTTGTTGTACTTCATTGTAATGGAATAAAATTAGAACAACCTTCAAAGTGGACGTAGGCCCCGACGGGCCGAACCACTATAAATAACTGTGTACTTTACTTCCCTGCACATTGTTACTGCATTTCTTATGATTCTCCGCTCCAAACTAAAAGTTTCAAAATTTTGGAACTCTTTGGTGTTAACAACAATTTTAGGCGTTAAAATTTGGCGCACCAGGAAGGGGGAGAGTAAGAGCGCACCTACGGTCGACTTTCTGTCACTTCCTTCGAGGAATCGAAACCTCGCCTTTCCTTCTATTCAGTCACCAAGACTTGGAATGTTTTGCCTCCATCAAACTATGCCTTCACTCAAACTCGACGAAGCCGATGTATCCCACCGATCCTCGACCACAAGTTTGTTTGTGTTACTTGGATTTCATCTTGTCCATTGATCCAACTCGCCAACAATGGCAAGAAAAAAGAAATCTATCATTGGCAAATCATCTAATGATAATCAAGTTACTCCGGTCCATCAGCGATTTCTTTCCGACATCTTAGCCACTGCTGATGTGGCATTACCTCTGGCCCCCGAGGCCTTGGTAGCTCAAATATAACCTCTCGCGCTTACCCAAAGATTACAAGAAACTGAGCAATGGCTCAAATACCTAGTCAGGCAAAACAGGGAGTTAGTCCAGCGACAAGCTCAACGAGTCATCGCCTGCTTCACGACAAGAAGGAGCGCATCAGGGAAAGAACTCGGATTTGTTTCTTTGTCACAAATTCCCATCTTGACTTCGACACGCTTTAGGTTCATTCTATAACCTACGGTCGAGTCCGCTCATGATGGCTAAGTAACTAAGAATCAAATGACAGAATGTTGGGGATAAGTTTCTCTGGTCCGTCTTCAGATTTCATCTTCGGTTCTCGACTATGACTCGGTTACTCGCTCCTAATCATGATGTTCAAGCGTAGGAAGCTTGATGCTATAATCAAAGCTCAAGGTGTACAAGGGGGAGGAAGTCTAAAACTCTTGCCATAGATTTGAAAGCTCGACTTGAGCGGTAGGAAGAGGCTTTCAATACCTTCCTCACCCGAATTAAAGACAGGATAAGAAGCACTTCAAGTCCGACCAACCAGGCATACATTATTGGGACGAGTACCAGTGTCCCTCCACCTGCGACTCGGGACTTGGGGGAAATCCCACAAATTAACCAACTAGCCGACACCGCTCCTTGGAATGGTGCCAGTCCCGCTACACTCGGGGGCACCCCTTAATCCGGATGTTGTTCCGACCCATGATGCTTTGATTGTTAAGGTTGTGGGCCTCGCAGTCAGAAATGTTGCGGAAGCACAGACGCGCGCAGATTTGGATGGTAGTGCTCCCACGGCTCCGAGAGTCAAGGTTACGTCTAATATGGCCTCTCAAGTTGGAATCCGACATTCCTTCTCAATCAACCGATTCTCAATTTGGACTTAAACACTGGAGGCACCAATGCCACTTTATAAAAACTGGATCAGCTATGCTCTTTGGAGATGGGTCTGAGATCGCGGGTGTCATCAATCGGTGCACCTGAGGCTGTGCTTCTCCTAAACGCATGGATTGTCTGACTCACTACCTAAAAGATAGATATAAAACAGTAGCAGAATTTAAAATTTTATAAATCATAAAGCATCATGGTTCAAAACATGGTTACATCATATGTCTGAAAAAACATAAAACCCAGTATATCATTAAAAAAATTATCTTGTACCTAAAACATCAGAGTACAATAATAAAAGAAGAACAATTCCCCAAATAAAAACATAGCCATAGTAGAAAGGATAAGAGCTCGAGCAGTACATCTAAGCAGCTCCAAGCAAAATGAAAGCAGAATCCTGATCAAGCTTGAGTATTCCCACCTTGAGAACCCAGGGGGGAACAAAAGAGAAAGAAGAGGAAACAAAATGGGTCAGACATAAAGTCTAGCGAGTCCAGTTACTTTTAGCATATAAATAAGCAAAAGTATCATGATAGGCATATAAAGAGGATAAGAGAGATAACAGCATATAAGGCAAGTATGACAAGGTAAACAGGACAACTGGATAGAATAAATAGCACTTCGCTAACGCTTTCCTTTTTCTCTGCACCAATACTAGTGTCTTATTAACAAGATGATCCCCAACATGTATAAGATGGTAGACTTAGGTGTACATCCAATGAGAGGTTTTCACCCTATACAATCAACAGATAGCCCAACATACTGAAGTTACTCCTAAGGGTATTAACGGGCTCCCCAACATACCGAAGTTACTCCTAAAGTGGCAACCCTTCGTTTTCAGGATGTGCACAACCATGACTACAAGTGTCACAGCGTCTAAACCTCCTCTGCCGGACCCATGCACGCACATGACCCCATCGAAATGCGCCACCCACACCGTCCCCTACGTTTGGATCTCTTACAATCAGCCCAGCAAGCGTGCCCTGACTCCGGCCTAGCTAGGAGTACTCATTTGATGCTTATATATGGGTTACTGACTGAAACGGGTCCCACACACAAGATGATACAAGCATCCCCCGACACTTGCATCCCCACTAGGTTTTCCACAGGTTATGTCATACCGGAGTAAAAGATTGCATAACCCCACAGGTTAAGTTTGTGGGCCTATATATATATATATATATATATATATATATTACCCATCAACCTAAGATATACTTAACCCTCCCACTGTTCATACAAGTTTACTTAACCCCAACTCATTTAACATATACAATCCCTATGGATTCAACTACGTTAAGTATTCCAATTCAATACCATATTCATTTATGGTTATAATGTGCTAGACCTCTCACATTAAGCCTTCCACTTATGGTCGTTGGATATGCCGGGCTGTTCCGGGCAGACTTCCACCACAAGTGTAATCTAACCTCGTATCTAAGCGCGGTTACAGTTTCTAATTACTGTAATTCTAGGCATTTCAATTATTAACCAATTATTCCTATACCATTATAGGTTTTCATGCCCCTTTCCCAAGTTATGTTCATAATGAACCATACACCCCAAATTAAGGTCTTTAATCACAAGTTGATTTATGTCACCAAATTCATGTTCATATATTTCATTCAAGTTATGCCCAAATTTTCGATACAAGTTATGCCTAAAATTTAATGTTTTCCTCTCGTTCCCAATTAAATCGTTCGCATATTTCAGCGGCATGCCTAGGCTTGAAGGTAGTCTGACTATAAAAAAAAGGGAAAAGATTACAGGAAGAGGACATAAATGATCATACGAACAAGATCGACATATAATAGCAGAAATAGACATAAACATATAGTGGCATAATGACAAGACATGCATATAGGAACAAATCCGATGAACATGTGACAATAGAACTGATTCTAACATAAAAGGGACATCATAAACAGGCATAACGAGATCTAGCTGATAAATTAGATCAACTAACAATGGCAGATCTGACATGATAAAAAGGTATAGACTTAGATCTAGTTCACAGTCATGTTAGAATAACTCAAACAAACGTATTATAGTAGATCCGATATGATTCAAATAGTCACAGGCCTAGATCCAAGTTATAGTCATGTCAAGATTTACTTTTTAAATATTTAAATCTAAAATTAACATAGACTCACAGTAATTGGATCTAATAAAAGTAGAAGAAAGGTTGCAGATGTTGAATCACAGATCTCTAAACTCTAGTTGATTGCTGAAATAGAAAAGACTTGATCAAATCTGGGCAGAGGCAGCGTCTAGTTCTCCATTATTTTTGGTGCAGAAAACAAGAGAAATGGGGCCATATATATATATGCCTCCAAAACCATAAAATCTACCCAGATCTGCCATAGGGGGTCGACCCATGGGTCGACACTCCCCTTATAGGGTCGACCCAGGTGTCGACACCCCCCTGATGGGGTCGACACCCCTGGGCAGGAATTTTCCCGCTCCCCCAAATTCTGTGAACTTGAACTATTTTAAATTTTCTGGACTAAATATATATATATATATATATACATATACCTTAATAATTTCTTCATATGGTGTCCTTTTACGCAAACCAGGTGTCTATTTTAACCATAATTCCGAGACGAACGCATTGGTGCAGTCTATTTCACTTAATTCTGAATATTGAATTAATTATTCTTTAGTTTATCATCTTTAATGTTGTTAAAATTACGAGGTGTTACAATGGCTGTAGTGACCCGCAAATCCGTAATATCAGAGTTGACTACATACATCATACATCCAACCCAAATATCACGAAAATACGAATCATTTTTTTTTTGAAGAAAAAGGTAGAAGAAGAATAGAAATAACAACACAGAATCTCACATCGCAGCAGAACAAAATATAATATACCATATCTTTTGAAATACAAAATTTGTACTATATACACATATCATTATCAGAGTACAACACTTACAACACAGCGGAATAACACTCTATATAACTAACAGTGAAGCCTCCTGCTCCAAGCTCCTTCAGATAAATCTGTAAAATCCTGAACTACTTGACTACCCGTACAAATTTGGGCACCCAAAAGTTTAGGCAAACATAGAAAAATAAACTCCGGGTCAGTCATGGGACTGGTATGAGTAAACAGTTTAAAACAGTTTCAGAAATTAAATGATATCTCATAAGACCATGCCGTATAACACGGAACGGGTTTTTCCCCTATGAGAATCCAAACCACTTGATTTAACTTTCAAATCCATTTGAAAGAAAAGGATAGCTTTATATCAAAACTCTTTTGATATTATAATAGTGTCTAAATCAAGTAAATAACAATCTAGTGGAACGTTTGTATCTCACGTACCACAAATATAATATACAATCAAAACCGCAAGCACTTATTGGGTATTGAATTTCCAACTATGACAAGGTATGGAACCACCTGCCCCTAGTGTATCTCTAGAGGAGAATACACCGAGTTCAACAAGAATATCTTGCAACTCAGCCACGCATGACAGACCACTCATTTCGCTTGAGTGTATCGAATGTATATCACCAACGGTTGGGATCAGCAACCGTTTCCAGAATGGGACAACATTGAATAGAATAAGGAATTAAATGAATCTCTAGATAGGTGATAATACACCCTAATGGGAGCTAACCACATAGCCATGCTGCCTGCCCGATTTTTGTCATTTCTCGGTTGTTGAGGCATGGGGCTACGATTACTTTCCATTCATTGATAACACGATCACTTTGAATACCACATTATCTGATCCATTAATCAATAATTGATTTGCACAAATATTCTGGATATTATGCTAAGGAAACAAATCCATTGCCACAATAAATATTTATATAATCCAACATATGCGATCATTGGAAATATTCTGTCAGATATTCGTCCATATATGTTCATTCTGGGACTGAACGAAACCGAAGGCATTATTCCGTACATCCATCCTAGGCAATCTCTACCTAGGACTTATACAACAGCCCTTGCACTTTACTCCGTCTTCAGTATATTTAACATACTTGGTTTGCAACGCTTATGCCAATACGGAGTGGTTCTTCGGATAATAATCCAACCGGTCTCTCCATATTAACAACGTTAAAATGGTCAAAAACTTTGATAGTCGGTGATTTAACTATCAAATGAAAAATGTCCGTGTACACACAACGATCTTATCTCCAAATGGAATTATCGATCAAATCATCAAATATATATATATATATTCATATTTCCTTATTTTCTATGTTTAGAAAATATATGTTATTAACACTGGAAAACATTTCCATATATCGCCTTCTTTTATTTTCTATACGTAGAAAATATATTCTATTTATAATTGGAAAATATTCCAATTACTTATCTCTTTCACGACCATTCATTTTTAGACTTAGGAAATATTTATAATCATATTTCCAAACTTTCACTTCCTTGGGTTAAAACGAATGTTGTGTAAAACATCATTACGACAACCCAAAACACTGCATTCAACTAACTCTTATTCAAACATTCCTCTTCGAGACTGGATCTTGTTATTTATCGCTTAAAAACGAAATCAATCAAGTTGGGGTATAACTACCTCTCAGACCTTGACTGAAAACATCCTTAACTTCAAAACAGACAAGACCACTTACCTCGAATAATTAACATCATATAAAACCAATTCACCATTTTTAAAACGTATATACATTTCTCTTTCTATTTCCAGATTATCGATTTCCTTTTTGTTTAAAATATTCTATTTTCAAGTTCGTTTCCTTATCGAATTCTATATATATCGATACATTGATTTCTAACTATCAAAATTTCTTAAAAATATTCTAACTCCTTAAATTCCCGGAAAAAATTTCTATAACATCCTTTGTACTGGGAGCATCGGGAAAATCCCCAAACCGCCACATAGGCCTCTCTATTCAAAAAGAAAATAAAAAAGCCAAGCGGCTTGCCGATACGGCGCATAAAAACCCATATGTGAATTAAATACATACCTTTTGTCGGGCATTCTATATATATATATATATATATATATATATATATATATATCTTCATTAACTTCATTCCATACCTGTCTCATGTATATCCATACATTTCTAATTCATTTCAACTTAATACACTCGTTTTAACTCAACTCAGTAATTAATTCGTTAATTAACTCTTTGCTCTTTTTCACTTGTATATTTGAATATAACATGTTCAAATATATTTTAACTTGTTTATACTCTAATTGAATTCTATTTTTCAATTCAAATTCCATATTCGATTTCGAATATACATTTACAATTCCAATTCACTTGTCAAGGTCTTATCTCGATTCAAACTTTGATTAACTAATTTCTCTTCTACTTAGTTAATTCTATTCAATAGTAAAAAACATGATTATTGTTTCAAAAATCATTTCATTTACTTCACTTGAGTTCATATATATTTTATAACTCAAGTCTAGATTTTTCTAATGAACATTTTGATTTTTATTTCCTTAAAATCCTTTTATTTACTTAAATGAACCGTTATAATTTATATAACGATTATGGCGCTGCTTTTCTGAAAATTTGATTTTGACATAACTCAAAATCTATACGACGAAATCCAGATTTTTCTCTTTCATTAGAAAACTTTTATCCAACCGGTCCTGACGATTCTTGTGTCAAAGAATTCCAACTTAATTTGAGTTCTATATACTCAATTGAAGTTCAAAACGCCAAATTACGAACTACCGCGCCGCGACGAGTTCGTTTTAATTATATTTATATATATATAAACTTTTAGACTTCGTTTAAAATAAATTCAACTCCATTCTGATATATTTTTAATATATATCAAATCCATTTTTCCAATTCAACATAATATTTTCGATCTTCTAAAATTGTCGATTTTCCCTAACTCGGAAATAAATTTATTTATACTTTGATCTTCTATATTCAAATTTCAATTCTAATTGAATTCTATATTCAAATTCCATTTCAAATCTATTTGAATTCTATATTCAAATTCCATTTCTAATCTATTTGAATTCTATATTCAATTCCATTTCAATTCTATTTGAATTCTATATTCAAATTCCATTTCAAATTCTATTTGAATTCGATATTCAAATTCCATTTCAATTCTATTTGAATTCTATATTCAAATTCCATTTCAATTCTATATTCAAATTCCACTTCAATTCTATTTGAATTCTATATTCAAATTCCATTTCAATTTTATTTTCAACACGTTTTCCAATTTCACTTTTTAAATTCTTCCTTGAATTTAAACTTCTAAATTATCCAACGATAATTTATCTCCCTAAATTATAAACATCGTTTATAATTTCACTTCCTTGTTTTATAAAGTTAAAATAAAGTTCCATTTCGAAATCTATTTAAAAGCCAAAATCTTATTTTGGAGTATTCTCTTTATCAACAATTATCTATGTAAATATAGAACCTATTTTCATGTCCTATCTCAGTTTCTATTTAAATTAAATTTAAATATCTCATTTGGGAATAATCTATTTTTATAAATCCGACATAGTCGAATTTCAAACATAAATCCTAAGGGTTTATTCAACTTTATTTATATTCCGAATATCGGAATAAAGTTAATCGTTTATTATTTAAAACGATTCTAAGTTCTCAATTTAAATTCACATTTGAATTTAAATATTTAAATTATCCAAATGATAATTTTTCCTTTTTATTTACAAACCCTATTTATTTTACTTGTTTATATATTTAAAACAAGTCTCGCTTCCAATTTCTTTTGAAATAAATATTTCTACTTTGGAAAAATAGTTTTCCCTTTTTCAAATTCACACTTATAATTTATTTTTGAATTATCCAATGATAATTCTTTCCACTTCATTTATAAACTTCGTTTAGAAATGAACTACTTGTTTTATACTTTTAAAACAAGTCAATATTTTTATTCCATTCTAAATTCAAATTCTATTTTAGAAAAAATAGATTTTTCCTTTTAAATCTCAATTATTCTCATGATATTTTTAAATATCGACACTTAGGCCCAGTGATATTTAAACACCAAACAACCAATTATTTATTTCAGGTTTTCTAACACATCATATATGACAGTATATATGCAAACAAATAAACAAACAGATAATATATATTTTTGAGGAATCCAGTTGGATTCCTCCAACCTGTTTTCCTGCATCCACAGACGTTAGTCAACATAGTAATACCCATCCTGCTTCGAGGCAGGATATCGCGGTATGAAGGTCATCCACTAATATATAGTTGTGGGGCGCATAGGGAAATCATCCGCTATGAAACTGCGGGCATCCGCTAATGAGACTGCGGGAATCAATCCAACCATCAACGCAATATATATATATATATATATATATATATATATATATAATAGTTAACCCTAAATAACTAATATATTTAAAGAAACCAGAAAAAATCCAAATAAGCAACAATAATTATTTTTAACGACATAAAAATAATTATAATTAAGGTGAGTGAGATTTACTCACCGTGATTTAATTTTTCAAGTACCCCATTTAAGCTTCTCGTGTAGATTTCACGATTCCTTCATACCTCTGTTTCCAATGTAAACAATATAAATATATTTCAGTTATTGAACTAGACTAATTTAATTTAAATTAATTACTCATGTGTAAATTAAATTCCAATTAAATCCTTAACTGATTAGTCTATAGATTTTAGTTCTTTACTAACTAATTTCATTTATATGAACTAAATATATAAATTAATTTACTTTAATCAAATTTCCGATTATATAAAACAATTTCCATGCATTTAAATTTTAACCATTCCATACTAATAAATAAAAATAACTAAGTTAATTACCTACTTGAAATAAAATTCATATTTGCAGAAGATGATATCCCTTTTTCAGTAGTGTAAAGATATTAGTTTTAATTTATATACTAATCAAATTAAATTAAGAATTTACCTTTTATAAATTTTATTCCTCTACTTTTGTTCTTCCTAAAACTGAACACTTTACTCCATTCTAACTCGGCTGCTACATCTCCGCGAACAGCTTGACCTTCCCAGCTCCACAATGGCACTTCCATGTTGAACTCGATGTCTCCCAGCTACTTCGATCTTGATGTCCCATACAGCGACTTCGAACTCCTCCCAGATGCGGCAAAACAACATCGACCCCCACCCAGATTCCTATTGCACTACTACCACGACCATCTCCTCCTACCAGCGTTGACTACTCATCCGAATGCCATCGTCGCATCGAATCAGTACAGTGTGCGATCAATTTTCTCCCCAAATCGAAAACAAATGGTACCCATCGCAAGCCCCAAATCCTTCATTTCTGAAATCGAGCTTCATAACGTTGCTCGAAGTTGCGCTCAAAAATCCATGAGCACCCCCAAAACAACGGTCGAGCTCCAGGAAATACCATTGTCCTTGTTCGCGGTTGAATTCGCCAATCCCTACATCGAAATCCCGACCCTCTCGTTGCAGTGATTTTTGTTTTTGATTTTGTTTCAAATGAAGGAATGAAAGAATAGAAAGGATCGGCCCTTTTAATTGAGGTTTAGATTTTTGTTTGTGGACTAAAAGGAAGCACGGTATTCTTTGATTTGGTGGACATAAAGGAAGCACGGTATTGTTTTGATTTGTCGTAGAAAAGAGGGCACGGTGTTGTCTTGAACCGGTATCCTTTAATTTAAATTACCCTGTGATTCTGAACTCCTATCTGAACCCACCAACTGACATTCTGGTTAAACAACTCTTCTGAACTCACTGGGACATGTCTCGAAGTCCAGTTCGATCATCCGAAACAGATATTAATTTAAATTGATATAAATTAAATTTCAAACCATTTATATTCTTCGAAAATAATTTAATATTATTATTCCACTTCAAACAGAAGTTTGTATTGATCATCCGAGCTGTTTTCAATTTAGTTTTAACCTCGAATTTGAATTAACTTCGTATTACGAAAATTTAATTTCTTCGCTATTAAATCGAAATCGATAACTAAATATAAAAATTCATATATATTATCAGCTAAATATTTAAAACCATATTAAATATTCAAAATTAACCCACGAAATATCCGGGTCATTACATTCTTCCCCTCTTAAAAGAATTTCGTCCCCGAAATTACTAAGGTAGGAAAAGTGCTACAAACCCATTAACTTTTTGAAAATCCACTTATGTTGAAATTCAATATTTTATATTTCAACAAATTTTAGTTCTACCAAAACCTTCGGTTCTCATTCTTTTTATTTGAACAATCAATATATTTACATTCATATATAAGTTCTATTTGGTTATATATAACCATTCCCATTTTATAATCTAATTTGATTATAATATTAACATTCAACACATCCATATATTATAATAATTTCAGAAAATTATTATTTCTACATCAAAATAGAACATTTGGGTAGAATTATTTCATTTACCCACTTAAAACAATATCGTGTCGAATTCTCTGTTCAAGTGTTTATAAATTCCTATCGACTTCGTGGCGTCCCACGATTCGACCAAAATTTATAACCCACTCAACAGACTAGCCAACACAATATAAAACAAATTTTTATATCAATTAACAAATACGCTCTCTCGTATTTATATATACACTCAACTCATTCTAGGGTACTACTGACCCTATCTCTAATGAGCACATAACACACAAGCCCAGGTATTCGCTCAACCTAAGCTCTAATACCAACTGTAGTGACCCGCAAATCCGTAATATCAGATTTGACTACATACGTCATACATCCAACCTAAATATCATGAAAATACGAATCATCTTTTTTTTTGAAGAAAAAGGTAGAAGAAGAAAAGAAATAACAACACAGAATCTCACATCGCTGCGGAACAAAATATAATATATCATATCTTTTGAAATACGAAATTTGTACTGTATACACATATCATTATCAGAGTACAACACTTATAACACAGTGGAATAACACTCTATATAACTAACACTGAAGCCTCCTGCTCCAAGCTCCTTCAGATAAATCTGTAAAATCCTGAACTACTTGACTGCCCGTACAAATTTGGGCACCCAAGAGTTTAGGGAAACATAGAAAAATAAACTCTGGGTCAGTCATGGGACTGGTATGAGTAAACAGTTTAAAACAGTTTCAGAAACTAAATGATATCTCATAAGACCACGCCGTATAACACGGAACGGGTTTTTCCGTTATGAAAATCCAAACCACTTGATTTAACTTTCAAATCCTTTTGAAAGAAAAGGATAGCTTTATATCAAAACTCTTTTGATATTATAATAGTGTCTAAATCAAGTTAATAGCAATCTAGTCGAACGTTTGCATCTCACGTTCCACATATATAATATACAATCAAAACCGCAAGCACTTATTGGGTATTGAATTTCCAACTATGACAAGGTATGGAACCACCTGCCGCTAGTGTATCTCTAGAGGAGAATACACTGATTTCAACAAGAACATCTTGCAACTCATCCACGCATGACCGACCACTCATTTCGCTTGAGTGTATCGAATGTATATCACCAACGGTTGGGATCAGCAATCGTTTCCCGAATGTGACATCATTGAATATAATAAGGAATTAAATGAATCTCTAAATAGGTGATAATACACCCTAATGGGAGCTAACCACATAGCCATGTTGCCTGCCCGATTTTTGTCATTTCCCGGTTGTTGAGGCCTGGGGCTACGATTACTTTCCATTCATTGATAACACGATCACTTTGAATGCCACATTATCAGATCCATTAATCATTAATTGATTTGCACAAATATTCTGGATATTATGCTAAGGGAATAAATCTGTTGCCACCATAAATATTTGTACAGTCCAACATATGCGATCATTGGAAATATTCTGTCAGACATTCGTCCATATACGTTCGTTCTGGGAATGAACGAAACCGAAGGCACTATTCCGTACATCCATCCTAGGCAATCTCTACCTAGGACTTATATAACATTCATTGCACTTTACTCCGTCTTCACTATATTTAGCATACTTGGTTTGCAACGCTTATGCCAATACGGAGTGGTTCTTCGGATAATAATCCAACCGGTCTCTCCATATTAACAACATTAAAATGGTCAAAAACTTTGATAGTCGGTGATTTAACTATCAAATGAAAAATGTCCGTGTACACACAACGATCTTATTTCCAAATGGAATTATCGATCAAATCATCAAATATATATATATATATATATTCATATTTCCTTATTTTCTATGTTAAGAAAATATATGTTATTAACACTGGAAAACATTTCCATATATCGCCTTCTTTTATTTTCTATACGTAGAAAATATATTCTATTTATAATTGGAAAATATTCCAATTACTTATCTCTTTCACGACCATTCATTTTTAGACTTAGGAAATATTTATAATCATATTTCCAAACTTTCACTTCCTTGGGTTAAAACGAATGTTGTGTAAAACATCGTTACGACAACCTAAAACACTGCATTCAACTAACTCTTATTCAAACATTCCTCTTCGAGACTGGATCTTGTTATTTATTGGTTAAAAACGAAATCAATCAAGTTGCGGTATAACTACCTCTCAGACCTTGACTGAAAACATCCTTAACTTCAAAACGGACAAGACCACTTACCTCGAATAATTAACATCATATAAAACCAATTCTCCATTTTTAAAACGTATATACATTTCTCTTTCTATTTCCAGATTATCGATTTCCTTTTTGTTTAAAGTATTCTATTTTCAAGTTCGTTTCCTTATCGAATTCTATATATATCGACACATTGATTTCTAACTATCAAAATTTCTTAAAAATATTCTAACTCCTTAAATTTCCGGAAAAATTTGCCATAACCTCCTTTGTACCGGGAGCATCGGGAAAATCTTCAAACCGCCACACAGGCCTCTCTATTCAAAAAGAAAATCAAAAAGCTAAGCGGCTTGCCGATACGGCGCATAAAAACCCATATGTGAGATAAATACATACCTTTTGTCGGGCATTATATATATATATATATATATATATATATATATATATATATATATATATCTTCATTAACTTCATTCCATACCAGTCTCATGTATATCCATACAATTCTAATTCATTTCAACTTAATACACTCGTTTTAACTCAACTCGTTGATTAATTTGTTAATTAACTCTTTCCCCTTTTTCACTTGTATATTTGAATATAACATGTTCAAATATATTTTAACTTGTTTATACTCTAATTGAATTCTATTTTTCAATTCAAATTCCATATTCGATTTTGAATATACATTTACAATTCCAATTCACTTGTCAAGGTCTTATCTCGATTCAAACTTTGATTAACTAATTTCTCTTCTACTTAGTTAATTCTATTCAATAATCAAAAACATGATTATTGTTTCAAAAATCATTTCATTTACTTCACTTGAGTTCATATATATTTTATAACTCAAGTCTAGATTTTTCTAATGAACATTCTGATTTTTATTTCCTTAAAATTCTTTTATTTACTTAAATGAACCGTTATAATTTATATAACGATTATGGCGCTGCTTTTCTGAAAATTTGATTTTGACATAACTCAAAATCTATACGATGAAATCTAGATTTTTCTCTTTCATTAGAAAACTATTATCCAACCGGTCTTGACGATTCTTGTGTCAAAGAATTCCGACTTAATTTGAGTTCTATATACTCAATTGAAGTTCAAAACGCCAAATTACGAACTACCGCACCGCGGCGAGTTCGTTTTAATTATATTTATATACATAAACTTTTAGACTTCGTTTAAAATAAATTCAACTCCATTCTGATATATTTTTAATATATATCAAATCCATTTTTCCAATTCAACATAATATTTTCGATCTTCTAAAATTGTCGATTTTCCCTAACTCGGAAATAAATTTATTTATACTTTGATCTTCTATATTCACACTTATAATTTATTTCTGAATTATCCAATGATAATTCTTTCCATTTCATTTATAAACTTCGTTTAGAAATGAACTACTTGTTTTATTCTTTTAAAACAAGTTAATATTTTTATTCCATTCTAAATTCAAATTCTTTTTTAGAAAAAATAGAATTTTCCTTTTAAATCTCAATTATTACTTTTTCATGATATTTTTAAATATCAACACTTAGGCCCAGTGATATTTAAACACCAAAAAACCAATTATTTATTTCAGGTTTTCTAACACATCATATATGACAGTATATATGCAAACAAATAAACAAACAGATAATATATATTTTTGAGGAATCCAGTTGGATTCCTCTAACCTGTTTTCCTGCATCCACAGACGTTAGTCAACATAGTAATACCCATCCTGCTTCGAGGTAGGATATCGCGGTATGAAGGTCATCCACTAATATATATTTGTGGGGCGCATAGGGAAATCATCCGCTATGAAACTGCGGGCATCCGCTAATGAGACTGCGGGAATCAATCCAACCATCAACCCAATATATATATAATAGTCAACCCTAAATAACTAATATATTTAAAGCAACCAAAAAAAATCCAAATAAGCAAAAACAGTTATTTTTAACGACATAAAAATAATTCTAATTAAGGTGAATGAGATTTACTCATCGTGATTTAATTTTCCGAGTACCCCATTTAAGCTTATCGTGTAGATTTCACGATTCCTTCATACCTCTGTTTCCAATGTAAACAATATAAATATATTTCAGTTATTGAACTAGACTAATTTAATTTAAATTAATTACTCGTGTGTAAACTAAATTCCAATTAAATCCTTAACTGATTAGTCTATAGATTTTAGTTCTTTACTAACTAATTTCATTTATATGAACTAAATATATAAATTAATTACTTTAATCAAATTTTCGATTATATAAAACAATTTCCATGCATTTAAATTTTAACTATTCCACACTAATAAATAAAAATAACTAAGTTAATTACCTACTTGAAATTAATTTCATATTTGCAGAAGATGACATCCCTTTTTCAGTAGTGTAAAGATTTTAGTTTTAATTTATATACTAATCAAATTAAATTAAGAATTTACCTTTTATAAATTTTATTCCTCTGCTTTTGTTCTTCCTAAAACTGAACACTTTACTCCATTCTAACTCGGCTGCTACATCTCCGCGAACAACTTGACCTTCCCAGCTCCATAATGGCACTTCCATGTTGAACTCGATGTCTCCCATCTACTTCGATCTTGCTGTCCCATACAGCGACTTCGAACTCCTCCCAGATGCGGCGAAACAACATCGACCCCCACCCAGATTCCTATTGCACTACTACCACGACCATCTCCTCCTACTAGTGTTGACTACTCATCCGAATGCCATCGTCGCATCGAATCAGTACAGGGTGCGATCTATTTTCTCCCCAAATCGAAATCAAATGGTACCCATTGCAAGCCCCAAATCCTTTATTTCTGAAATCGAGCTTCATAACGTTGCTCGAAGTCGTGCTCAAAAATCCAAGAGCACCCCCACAACAACGGTCGAGCTCTAGGAAATACCACTGTCCTTGTTCGCGGTTGAATTCGCCAATCCCTACATCGAAATCCCGACCCTCTCGTTGCAGTGATTTTTGTTTCTGATTTTGTTTCAAATGAAGGAATGAAAGAATAGAAAGGATCGGACCTTTTAATTGAGGTTTAGATTTTTATTTGTGGACTAAAAGGAAGCACGGTATTGTTTGATTTGCTGGACATAAAGGAAGCCCGGTATTGTTTGATTTGGTGGACATAAAGGAAGCACGATATTGTTTGATTTGGTGGACATAAAGGAAGCACGGTATTGTTTTGATTTATGGTAGAAAAGAGGGCACGGTGTTGTCTTAAACCGGTATCCTTTAATTTAAATTACCCTATGATTCTGAACTCCTATCTGAACCCACCAACTGACATTCTTAGCGTTAAACCATCATTCTGAACTCACCGGGACAGGTCTCGAAGTCCAGTTCGATCATCCGAAACAGATATTAATTTAAATTGATATAAATTAAATTTCAAACCATTTAAATACTTCGAAAATAATTTAATATTATTATTCCACTTCAAACAGAAGTTTGTATTGATCATCCGATTTGTTTTCAATTTAGTTTTAACTTCGAATTTGAATTAACTTCGTATTACGAAAATTTAATTTATTCGATATTAAATCGAAATCGATTTTTAAATCGATAACTAAATATAAAAATTCATTTATATTATCAGCTAAATATTTAAAACCATATTAAATATTCAAAATTAACCCACGAAATATCCAGGTCATTACAATGGCTATGTCCACTACTAGCAATATTATGTTTATACTGCTCGATTACAAGTCACAATTATTTTTACAGTAAGAAATTTGAAGAGAAAGAAGTATAATCTCGTTTTTAGCGGAGTTTTGGTGTCTAAAGTGAAGAAGATCCCCCTGAAATGATGTCCTAGAGGGGTATTTATATATGGGGAGGCAATCTAGTTCGGATTGATGACGCAGAAAGGAAGTGGGAGTAAAGGACCGGTGGCCAGGATGAGTGGGACAAGTCATAAATCGTGTCTCATTCTGGTTTTGCGATGTCGAACCGGCCTGGTAGACCAACCCAGGTACGTGCCTGGAGGTGGTTTCTCCTCCTCATCTTCTTCTTACTAGTTTAGCTGCTGAATGTGCCAACTTGTGTTTTGCTGGTAGCGTATTTGAGATTGTCGAGCTTTGATGCTTCATTTCAGGTAATACCGAGGTTGTGTGAGTTTAATATCGAATCTCTAGCAGCCCAAATTTCAACTTGTGACAGTCTTGCAAAAGCAGGTCAACATTTCCCTCTCAAAACATGATGTGTTTTGAATTTCTTCTTGCTCGGTGTTCGGGGATACGTCATCTCGTTGGATTGTTAATATTTCCATGCCCATAACAAAGTCATGCTAATGACCAGTCTATAGAATTGCCGAGCTCATGTCGAGCACCAGTTGTACTCTATGATCAATGGTTGAGTTAAGTTCGTATTTAGCATCACCCATACTTGATAACTAAGGCTTCCACATGCCAAGGGTCAGCCACACTTGATGTTTAAACCATGCTATGTAGAATATAGGTTGTCCAAAGGGGTCGGTGACCTCGCCGGGCCCTTACTAGATATCGACCATAACCAACAGTTCACAACCATCTCAGGCTCTTGTCGGGTATAAGCCATACTAGACGGTCCGTAGTCTTTTTAGGCTCTTTTCAATCATAAATCATACTTGATGGTCATGAATAAACGAGCCCACGTATGGGGTCGCCTAGCCCTTGCCAAATACCAGCAGTACTCGACGATCCTAACTAGACTTGGCGGACCTAGCCTCATTGGGCTCTCGCCGAGTACCATCCATACTCTACGATCTCGAGTAAGCAAATCTACCAAGTTTATGATGATATTTCTAACTCTTGCCATACATTAGCAATATACGACGGTCTAAAGTGTTATTTATTTTTGAAATGCTGTTATTGGTTTTGTGACCGACAAGGCACCAGCCATATTTGCTGAACGTTTTAATTAAAAGTACAGAAAACATAAGTGCCTTTACATTGATAAAAAAAAGATGGTTAATCATCGTCTCAAAGTTTTACTAGGAATCACCGTGGATTCCATACAAGAGTGGGAGGTTATCCATCGATTACAGGTTCATTAAAAGGTAAAAACAAGTACAATGGTGCATCGTCAGGTTCAGAGTGTGCCTAGGGACTAGAGATTAGTCACGTACATGGGTAGGCCCAGTCAGCTACCATTTATTGAAGGTAAAAATGAAGCGATGGTTCATTGTCATAAACAGAGCATGCCTAGAAGCTAAAGGTTAGTTCCATATATGGGTGAACCAACATGGCCATCGTCCATTGAACCATATCCACGCAGATTCGTTAGTTAATAACAAGTCCTCCATAAGAGGGGGCTTCCTACCACGTCAAACAATTGACGGTTAATCTGGCTCTATGGTTGTGGTTCCATGAGGACGCACTGCTGCAGTTATCATTTCCTCACAAGTTCTTTTATGATGTCATGGAGATGCTTCCATTCATCTGTGTCATGTCCAGCTATTTCATGGAATGAGCAAAATTTATTGAAAGCTCGGTCACAATCCATGGGTTCCCTTTCAGATAGTCTTCTTGCTGGGAGTGAGCGTTTGATGTCATGAAAGTTGGTTTCAATACTTGCATTCAGCCTTGTGTATGAAGCGTACCTAGGCCCTCTCTTGAACTTGTTGTCCTATCCTTGACTGCCTTTAGCCTTGTGCTTTCCCTTATCAGATGTTCCTTCGTCCTTTGTTACATTAACTTCGACGGCTTTGTAATCCTTCTTTTGCATCCTCTTCTCTCAGAAACGTACCGGCCCCAAAGTAATACTCCTCAAGATCTCATGGGGGTCTCTTTCTAGCGATCTCTTCAACTATGTGTTGTCCAGGATCAGAGAGACTGTCGCCATTAAGACTATAGATGGGTCCATCTGGTCTACCGCGAAAATAAAAGCACCGAATCTATCTAGAAAAGTACGCAGAGCTTCCCCCAATCTCTATTTTATTGTTGCTTATGTCATCACATTTCTGGGTCATGCGATGTGGACCCCGGAATTGTCTTATAAACCTTTTCAACCGTCCAGTTCAGCTGTTGATGGAGTTGCTATCTATTTGTCCAAACCCCAAATTCGCTATGTCTGGTAAGAAAAGCGGGAAGCACTTATCCATTACTTCCTCTAATGCCCCTAGCACTTTCATGTGCCTCATGTATCGCATAAGATGATCGGTTGGATATTTCCTTCCATCATAAACGTTAGCACTAGCAACTTGAAATCCAGTGGGTTTCTCGAGCTCTTGAAATTTGGAACGAACGATCTCTAATGAACGTCATCAATATCTTGATTTGACAAGGCACCATGGGTAGCTTGCCAAATGATTTCAATAATCCTATTATAGTCCCTAAGCAGCGTCCTCCAATCTCCCATGCCCATAGCTGGAGTGTTGACATCCTACAAGCATGTGTCCCAGATTCTGTCTTCCAGTTTGGATTGGCGTTGAGTCGAATTCTAGGAGTAGTTGTTGCCCCATATATATTCAAATTCCTAACCTTTGCTCTGATTTCTTTAGTGCGAACTTCATTCCCCCGCTCCGGATTCTGGCTTGCACCTGCACGGGGTGCCGGAACCAGAAGTGCATCAAAGGAGGTTAGACGTACTCTACAAGCTGATATGGTTCGACAAGACTGATCTAGAATTTCTCTAGCGGGCATGCTCTGAGCTTCCTTGTGGCGATGCTACGTTGCTGGGCCCACTCCCGCCTCCTGCCTTTGGTTTCTTTCCCCTTTCAACCGTGCCACGAATTCTTGCATCACTGCTACTTATTGTTTGGAACGTGTTTGTAGTCCACTCATGGTTTCGTTCATTTCCTCCCTTGTCAAGTAGATAGAGGGGTTCTCAGGAGAAGAGACATCCTGGCCTTCTTCTTCCCTTCTAGCGTGGGAAGCATCTTCTTCCTTTTAGCCATTTGAATCTGTATCTCTGAACCTTTTGATTTGCTAGAAAGTCCTTGTTTTACCCTTTTCGACGTGCCAAAGTGTTGATTTAATTTTTGATCCAATCAAGTTCAACACTCAAACATTGAAATTATAACTACACAACTGACCATAGAATTACACCAAAAGTAATGAACACCAAGAGTGGGACACATCTTGAATCATGTCCCATTTTGTTTCTGCATGCCCGAGTCGGCCTGGCACACCAACCCGAATACGTGCCTGGAGGTGGCTTTTCCTCCTCATCCCCTTCCAGCTAGTTTAGCTTCTAAATGTACCAATTTGAGTTTTGCTGGTTGCATATTTTAGTTTGTCGAGCTTTGATGCTTTATTCCAAGTTATTTTGAGGTTGTGTGAATTCATGTTCGAGTCTCACGCGACCCAATGTGGCGGGCTTGCAAAAAAGCGGGTCAACACTTAGGAAGTAAATATTCTAACAAAGCACAATAAGGTAAGGCTAAGAATAAATTAATGTAATGCCCCGTAAAATATACCCAAAATAAACATAGGCAATTAAATTAGATATAAATAATAATAAACCATAATAAATGTATAAAATATTAATGAGTTGAAAATAAAAATGTCGAATAATTAAGAATTTGGCCATGAAAATATTACCACTGTGTTTGTGGCAAGAATCTACTCCATTTTCATATTTTATTTATCGAAAACGGAGTCCGTATGAAGAAGTTGTAATCAAAACAATCAATATCAGCAAATCACAATTAATCTCAAGCTAAAGAGCTCAAGTTTAACTGGATCTACCTATCGTGGAGGCCTGACGAGCAGATCCTTTCATCAATCATACTTTGATTCTGAGGAGTCACCATTTATTTTTATTTTTCAATGAAACCCTAGTTAGGTTTTGGGGGGAGTTAAATGAAATGTCGACCCTGCATATTTTCTTTTTATGCCCTGAACATATATGGAACATATACGTGAGCTGCTGTATTGTATTGGGCTTAGCCCATTAGTTTATTTTTCTGCATGTATATAAATGCTATTACGTTCACCATATAACATAGTTCATTTTACAATTCATTTCAGTATACAAAATTCTCCATTACCATTACAAATATTATCTTCAACATTGATGTTTTTTCAACTCTAACCAAAATCTTGATACGTGACAGCTTTAACAAAAAAAACGTGTCAACAGGCAAAGAGTTTTAAGTGTAGGATGTTTGGACATTCCACTGCGTTATGTAAGACATCTAAGGTTTGGATTCCTAAGAATAATGCCAATTTAGTTGGTGCTACGGATATAGATGATAATATGAATAGTCAATATAAGCATATAAACGAAGATATTGGTATACACAGCTTAGCCCTGAACCAGTAGGAGTTTGTTGACACAACTTCAACGTGACTTCACCACCTTATTGGTGGAAATCATGGGGACACACATGGATCCCGTGATTTCCACCAATAGAGGACCGAGGTCATGGTGACACCACATAAAGTGGTGTCAACAAACTCGAACTACAGAAATGTCTGATGACTTTAAAGATCATTTCAGAGAGCAGTTAAAACCTTTTGGAGTTACTGAAGTGAATATACATTCAAATGTTGATAAAGTTTTAAGTAAAGAAGCTGATGATATGACAGACAGTGAACATCATAGCAGGATGCAAATTAATGATGAAGCAAGGAATGAGGACATATTAATAGATGAATTGGATTGCACTTCGAGCAGTTTCAAGTGTAGGAGATCTAAGCTTAAGAATAGCAAATTCAAGAGGGGGTAGTAACTAGTAAGGTTAACCTTTGGTTGAAACAAACACAGAATGAGTTAAATTGATTTCTCAAAATTCAAACTAGATCGTAGATTAAGAAGGTTAAGGAATATATAAAAAGTGAGCTTCTCTCCTTTCTTTGGTTTTGTTTCTCTGCTGGTTTCCTTTTTCATGCTATGGAAATGTCTGGTTTGGTATCTTGGGAGGTGCTTTTGTTGTGCTAGTTCCACCAGTTTTTAGATGTGTTTGGGGATGTTTTTGTTCTCCTTCTGTTGTGCTGGATTTGGTCTTGGGAGTTAGCATTTTGGTTTTGTGCTCTTGTGTTTGTATGTACGTGGGCTGATCATCCTGGGATGGATCATTGTTACTAGACTCACTACTGTTGGAATATTTCGACAATTGGGTCACATATGTAAAATAAAATGTGTTGTGCTATTTTGGTGTAAAGCCTAATTAAAGTGATCTAATTTTGGATTAGAATTAATAGGCTTAAAGTTTAAGTTATCATGGGCCTAATGTGTAGATACCGGGGCATTTTATAATTTGTTGAAGGGCCGAATTACAAAATGCCAACTCTATAAATAAAGGGTTATGGTCCCCGAATTACACAAGCCTTAGCAACTCTCTAACCTCTTCTACGGAGAGCTGATTTCAGATCTAGGGTTTGTGTCAATTTGGAAGACCAAACCTAATTCATCTTCTCGTTTAACAACCGACTATGGATTCAGGTATTGCACTGATTAAATACAGATTCAGGTACGCTTCCGCTAATCAAGTTATTTATTTTCTGATTTGTTCTCAATTAAATCAATATGGTTACATATTTGGATCTAGGGTTTCACGATTGGATATTGTTAAAGTATACTGAAATCCTAACAAGTGGTATCGGAGCCAACCATTATTGATTCTATTGGGAAAATTTTGTTTTTTTTTCTTTTATACATGTTGTTTTGCCATTTCAGAACAAAGGTTGAATTGTGTTTTCAATTCATACAGTTTATATTTATGTTTTCATTTCACAACAGGTTGAATTTATTAACTGCGGCTAATAATTTAAAAAAAAAGTTTTTTTTTATTTGGGTTAAGTTTCAGATCTATATGGATTAAGATCTATTATCTCCTTCACGTTCTTTCATTGGTTCTATGGATCCAGCATGAATAATGTTAATATAACATAGTTTGTCAATATGTTAATTCAACGGGTTCTGGTTTTTTGTTTAAAAATATATGTTTATTACGTCTAGTTGTAAGTTGCATTATGCAGCCGTCGGTCTATTGTTACTTCTGATGTCATATATTATACTATTTTATTTGTTTTGACCAAGTCTTGAACCCGTTTTATGCATAAAGTTTCGGAAGATCTACTGAGCGAATCTTATGCTATCCTTACGGGCTTTAAATAAAAAAAAAAAAGTTTTTTTTATATACCATGTGCACTGTTTGGAACAATTATTACTTATTGTATGGATGTAGGACATGCCACATTAACTTATTTGTCATATAATGTTTCATGACATGTGTATGATGTTTCGGTAACCTGTCATGATGCTTTTATTTTATGCCTTTTGGGTTTAGTTTATAATATTTTGCATTTGTGTTGCTTAATATAATTAGCTATCATGTTTGAATCTTTGACCAATTCGCCTACATTTTAGGATGATGATTAGTAGGTTACTTTATTATGGTCAAACTACAGTAACTTCTACGGTTTTATAAAAAAAAAAAAAGTTTTTTTTTTGTTTGGTTCGGTTGACAGTATAAAAAAAAAGCACATGTTATATTATGCTTCGGATATACATCATGGTTACTTCAGTCATTCAGGTTATTCAGTATGATATTTATTATGTCGTTTACACATAATTGTATGTAGTAATTGATCATGACATTCATCTATGATATCGTGATTTATTTATGATGTCTTATATCATATTTATTAAGGAAATGTCATGAATGTAACTGCATACCTAAAGCAACGGATTATGACGACTATGACTAAAACTCGTTATGCTATTATTATAATTTTGAGTTTTTCAGATGTCATATAGACCTAAAGCATTGAGAGTATTTTATAACACTCAAAATATATTAATACTTATATTAAGGATAAATTCAAATATAATTTTGGCGTCTCTTTACAGCTGTAAATATTTTACATTAGTAGTGAATTAACTTTAAAATAATATGTCACCAAAGTGACCTCTATATTTTGGTGGTTCATGAAAATGTTTAATATTTGTGTGTAGTTATTCATGCGAATATCAGTCGGCCCAAAGGAAGGCTAATGTTTGGCCGAATCACTTACACATGTGTGATGATAAATACGTGACAATTATAAGGTTTTTCGAGTGAATAATTAATCGGCCCAAAGGAAGGTTGTTATTTGACTTGAACTTATTGTCAGTATTTGATCATTACAACAAGAGTACCACTTACAGTTAATATTACTGTCCAAAGACTTGATATTAATGTGTACTAGGTATCTTGAGAAGAGACTTACCAATTATTTGAATTTACTATGGTTGATATTTGGCTATGAGCATATACGGTCAATCTTCATTTTATTCTTTGTTCATTTTCAGCTAATTTAACTGAATTATCTGCCAATTTAAAGAATATTCCCATCTTTTTTTGGGATAAATATAAGGATTTGTATGAGAGCATGTTATTTGTTCTTGACTTTATAGATTTAACTCTTGTAACTAGGAGGGTTACAGCCAATCCTACTACGGTTAGATATTCTTATAATGTTATGAAGAATATCGAAAGGTGATATAATTCAAAAGCAAGAGTTAAACGATCATTAAGTAAATACTTCAGAAGTTTTCAAGGATGTGCTATAGGTAACGATAACTAATTTTGTATAAGTTATTTACTGAGAATGGAAACGGTTTTTGTGAAAACAATAAGGGAAATCAAGCACTCTTTGTGGTGCTTGATTACATAAAGTAAAAGTAAAAGAAATATAAATGAGTACTATACAGAAAAAGATATTGCTTCAAAAGCTAAAGACGCTCAAGTTATCGTTATTTTTGGTGCTATCTTCAGTATATTCATTTAAAGATTAAAATTATTTTAAGAATAATATGTTATCCTATTGGGCTAATTTAGCGTTTTGGTAATTAAAATAGAGATTGAAGTTTTTTTATGATTGAAAAGTACTCATTTGATATACATTGTAAATAAATGTATGAATAAGTGTTAAGAAGTCGCTAAGGATCTCAAAGAAAAGAAATAACATACGGGTATTTTTTTATAGTTGTTTCTTTAATAAGATATACAGACATATAAAGTAAAATATATTTGATGTTTTATAGTTATTATTGAGATTTAAGTTAAATTTTTTTGGATTTATTTGATATATTTTTATGCTGTCATTTAGACAGATTTCGGTTTTTATATTTCTAATGTGAACATATTAGGTTATTATTGTTCATCAAGAAATAGTAATGTTGATTTATGAATAAATTCAAAATCTTATGTAATTGAAGCTCATATAAGTTATGGCTACTTATGCTAAATAACTTATGTAATGATATCTCAAATTTTGTTTTGGTGACTAATATAATTTTTGTTTCAGTTTACTGAGGAATTATAGATTGAGATATCATAAAGGTAGAAAATGCTTTATTGATATTCTAAGGGATTTAAAGTTTATAATTTTTTATGAACCCACACCAAGGAAAAGTTTTAAAGCGGGAATTGCAATAGTTATTTTGAGGATGTTGAGTTTGGGGGAGAAAGAAAGTAATACCATTGTCTTTAAAGAGAATCATTATCTTTTATTCAACTGCGGTTGCTTCTTCGCTTAAAGTTTAAGATTTGTTTTCTTTTATTAAGAAGAAGTAAATTAAGAACCATAATAAGACGATGTTGAAGATAATTTTTTCTTTAAGCTAAGGATACTGCTTCAAGAAAACAAACTCAACAACCTCAAAGATACAAGATCACTAAGGAAATCCACCTAAATGGGAAGAAATGCTATTTCAGATTATTGTGTAGTATTTCTTCATAAAGATAAATAATGGATTGATAAAGATGATGCTATGGACTTGCATCAATCCATGTAAGGTACTAATTGAAAATGTGGATTTAAGAAATGAACATATAGCTAAATCTATATGGATAATAAAGTTTGAAATCTCCCTCTAACTTAAGTAATAAGATCATCGGTTATGAATAACTATTCAAAGCCAAAAGGGATTAAGTGGGTAATATTGAATTTTATAAGGCACTTTTATTGAAATCGCTATTATTAAAAGGAAATTTTATTTTCTTTAAAGAATGTTTCATTTTGGACTTAGTAAACGATTCTTTAGAATCGATCTTTGGAGCTTACTACAGTTTGTACTTTTGAGCATTATCTGATGGAGATTAAAGTTATGTTTCAATGGAGACATTGGTGAAACTACTTAAGAAACTCATTTATGGATTAGTCTTTTGTATTTGGGATTCAAATACACCATTATTTTTCATGGGGTGATATTTGGATTATTACAAAAGAATTAGGAAGATAAATGCTTAAAAGATTTGGTATGTAAACTGTGATTCAGTTGATTTTCTTTTACCAAAACAGATAAATGTTGTCATCCTTGAAACTAAAGAAATGCAAAAGATTTTTCATGCATTTGCAGTTTGAATTCCAATGCATACTAATGTATATACACATATGGATATGCGTGTATTATTTTATTTGACAGATACCTTACTGATATTAAAAGTGGATCACTGATTTAGTAGTTAAAATGGTTATGAGATATCTTTAAGGAATAAAATAAAAGATCATATGCTCATAGATAAAAGATCGGATCGGTTGGAGATAATAAAGAATTACGATCCAGATATTTTGGATGTCATTACAGTAAAAGATCCACTTCTAGCAATGATAATATATTTTATGGGTGAAACTATATAAGGGAAAAGTGTCACTTAGGCACTTATAGTTTTCACCACTTTGAAAATATCGTCTTTGGTTAATTATAAGACATCCAAATATGGAAAATAATAATGAAATTTTGTCACAAGACTCCAGTTATTGATAAACAATTGAAAGACCAAGTAATATTGTGACAGTAAATTATATATTATTTTCCAATAAGGCAAGAGTGCAAAATATATTGTAAATCATAGAGCATATTTAAACAAACTCCATTATGGCGGATCCGCTTACCAAAAGGTTATCACCTAAGGTCTTTCATGAGTATGTAGCTCAATTGGTGTAACTTTTATGTAAGGATATTTTGGTTCAGGGGGAGTTTGTATTTGGTATTGTCATATGACTCATTGCTCTATACTTCAGTTACAGATATATGCATATCAAGTTCTTTTTCTGATCAGAAATAAAGTAATGAATTTTTCTTTGCACTCAAGTTGTTTAAATATTAAACATTTGATCTCACTAAAGAAGGACCAGTTGGAAATAGACATGTATAGATCACATTTCATGTAATTTCCATGCTACGCATCCATGATTGATCTATGTCGTTTGATTGTATTGATATATGTGACCATTGATGGGTATAGTTACGATAAATGTAACGAATGCCGCTTTGATCCTTTGTCAACCCAATTAATGGACGAGATTGTTTCAGATACACCGTATGTTATAAATAGCAAATTTTGGAGCTCATAAAGTTAAACACATTTTAAGGTTATTTCATATGTGGCCCAGGGGGAGATTGTTGGAATATTTCGACAATTGGGTCACATATGTAAAATAAAATGTGTTGTGCTATTTTGGTGTAAAGCCTAATTAAAGTGATCTAATTTTGGATTAGAATTAATAGGCTTAAAGTTTAAGTTATCATGGGCCTAATGTGTAGATACCGGGGCATTTTATAATTTGTTGAAGGGCCGAATTACAAAATGCCAACTCTATAAATAAAGGGTTATGGTCCCCGAATTACACAAGCCTTAGCAACTCTCTAACCTCTTCTACGGAGAGCTGATTTCAGATCTAGGGTTTGTGTCAATTTGGAAGACCAAACCTAATTCATCTTCTCGTTTAACAACCGACTATGGATTCAGGTATTGCACTGATTAAATACAGATTCAGGTACGCTTCCGCTAATCAAGTTATTTATTTTCTGATTTGTTCTCAATTAAATCAATATGGTTACATATTTGGATCTAGGGTTTCACGATTGGATATTGTTAAAGTATACTGAAATCCTAACAACTACTTCATGATGTTGAAATCGTGATGCTGGTAGATCTTGGGCTTGTGCATGTGTGTATTTTTCTCGTGGGATTCTTGCTGGGTCTTTGTTATGGCTTTCATTGTGTATTGTCTGTGTTGTTTTATATTTGACAGCGAAAAGTTTGGCTGTAGTGTGTTTTGTATAGTATTAGTTCGTTGTACGTTTTTTGTGCTTTTTTCTGTAAATAAAGTACTCTGTTTATTCCAAAAAAAAAAAATAGTATTTTGTTTGATCTTGAATTCAATTGGTTTACTTTCGTATTGAAAATGATATATGTATGTAAATGCTCATGAAAATTGCCAACGGTTTGCTATCTAGAAGGTGCATTTGTACTAAAATTTACGACTTCATAGCTGCTCCTTTCGAGCTTGATTGGAAAATTAGGTACTTTTTGAAAATAAATATAAAAAATTGCATTTTATGTCAAAATATTCAAGATTAGTTTACTTTGTAATTATTATTACTTCTCGGTTTTGGAACTTGTTCTGTCTTCCCTTCATGCATCATTGATGATGCTGCTTCGATATCCACATTTCACCATGTTTTCTTTGATACTTGAGTGATTGATGTGCCTACCCAATGTGAGTTTGTTCAAACTACTTTTTGGTAGTATAAACAAAACATTACTTTTGATTAGTGGAAATAAGAAGGACCCACACGGACCTCCCTGATTTCTAACAATGAAAACCGGTGTTTTTTTCGCACACGGGCAGTTGTTTGTTTGTTGTAATATGGATTTGATGCGTCAATTTTATGATTCAAAATTGTGCTTGTTGTTTTATTTTGATCATTGATAGAATTTGAAATTTTACGTCCTATTTTTAAAATTCAAGAGTTCCACTTATAGTTCGGGAATTTCAATGTAAACCCATTGATATGTATCGAATATTAACATAAAATTATATTATATCATTTTTAATAAATGTTTAGACGAAAAAGTGTATAATCTGTAACAGTTGTAATACAAATTATTAACTGAAGAAAGGTAAAATAATCGTTTAAGCAACTTAGTCTTCGATTAGTTCAAGTTTATGATTCATGATGTCATTTATTTAAAAAAAAAAAAAAAACTCTTTCGAATTTGGGTTGATTTTGTAAATTACACCTATGATTTTGCTTTGGATTTATACAATTTTCATAAGAAATACATCAACAGATTGCCTTTAGTTGTATTTGAAAAACATATATATCATACATGGAATAATTGTATTTGATTATCAATGTTTGTTGTTTATTCATGCGCAATGACTTCATGTCAAAATTACGAATAGCATTATGATCTTTTTCGAAACTATTTGGGTATATATTTTTTTTCCTTTTTATTAGGTTTCGTGATTTGTTGTCTATACAAATTTTTGTATGATGTTGGATTAGTATACTTTTAGTTCAAACATTTAAAAGCTAAATCAGAAACTGGGGCTAGAACCGAAGCTGAACCCGATTTCATTTCGAATATGACCGAGACATATTTATTTTTTTTCCAAAATGTCTCTAGTTCCACCACAATTTTCAATCACAATATAAGCCACATGGAATATCACATATAATATAACGTTTACAGACAGGAAATACTACCCTGTACTTCACATGTAAACTTTATATATCAACCAAAATAACCATGTCTTCACATGACATAGCATGCATTAGAATTTTCATGAGCAAGATACAAAGGAGAATGCAAATTTACTCGAGTTTAACTAAAATACTCCATCATTCTTATTTATGCACACATAGTTGTTGCTATCATCCCTTATTTCAATATTGGATCTTGTTTAATACTGCCTCGATCGTCTGTCATGTATTAACCTCATTCTACTTTGTTATGATCCCAACCTTTGCTTTAGCTCCTCTCCAAAATATTAGGTAGTATCTGTGTGCCCATTGCTCCTCTCGCGACACAATGTTCTTCTTTGGCTCTATTGAAGCACTCACACTCCTGTAAGATTGCACTATTTTGTAGGGTCGTAGTGGCATTACACGTTTTAGATTGCATATGTTATAATTGAAATGAGTTGTAGCTTGTTTTAAACTATAATAAAGCGCAACGTTCCTTTTTTGTATTGTTCGTTTTATCTTATGCTCATTATTGCTAGAATTATAAATTAAACAATTCTTATTTTATAGTTTGATTATGACAAAATTTGTTGCGGTTCACGCAAATAATACACAATCATAGAAATTAACACACAAGCAATAACATTTATTGAAATGATATTTCAACAGTGGAACATATTAAGGCGGTCACTGATAACTGTGAAATCCGAAATCTTATCGCAACCGAATACAAAAATCAAATAAATGTATAATATCCAGAATAATGGATACGTACACGAAGATATCCACATTTGCAGAATATTTGCTCAGTTTTTCTTAAGATTATAGATTATTTTATGTCTATACAATGAGATATATTTTATTTATTGTTTTATGAAGATAATAGTTTATATATGCATTTAATTCATATAAACTGCTCAAATTTTTTTATTATCGACATATTTGTTAATTATGAATATTTTTTATGATTAATGCAAATATTAAAAAAATCATATTAAACAAAATTTTCTATTTGTATTTGTTGATTTATTGGTCGTTGGAGGATAGTTCATTATCCTATATCCGTATGTATCCCCGAATGCAGATATCGAGTATTCGAAAATGATTTTGAATGTAGATATGACGTTTATTCTGGACATATCATTTAATTATGTTGTCAATTATCTTGTTTACGATATTGGTTAAAAAGGTTGTATCTTGTGGTATATGGACTTTGAATTGTAACATTCTAGATCTAAGATACGTGTATTTTATGTACAATTTCAAATGATATACGAAGTAGGGATTTATTTTGATTCGTTTATTACATGCATGTATATGTGCACATGCACATGTGTGCTCGTGTTTGTGCAAGTGTGTTTCTAATTGTAGAGAGTAAACATGATAACATAATCATTTAGTATTTGATGTTGAACATGAAAAAAAAGGAAAACTTTGTGGTAGATATAAAGGATCCATCAACAGATTTAAGTCATATCACAGTATATAAGGTTCAAATTTTTTAAAATTGTCAGTTCCCAATTTTTTGGTTGGATTAATTAAATGATTACAGTGATATATCAGATATCATATGTTCAGGCATATAAACAGTAAGACTAAAGTAAATAAATCCGAGTACTGAAAAGTTAGTATCACTACATACATCGAGGTTATCTACTCTTTTTTTTTTTTTTTTTTTTTTTTTTTTTTTTTGAAAGGCAGAAGAAAAAAAATATGTACGCATGAATGATTACATGGTTCATTACAACAAAAAAACTGCAAAACAGCTCAAACTACACAACTAGACCGCTCAACAAAACATATACATACCAGGTACAACAAAAAATTATTAACAACAAAAGAATACTATGTCCAAACAAATGAAAGACACTGCAAAAGGATGATTCAACCATTGCCAGCTTTCATGTTCCTCAAAATCTTCCTATGAATAACAGCAAACAGCTCATTCCAATTCAACATCCCCAATCCAAACACTCTTTTGTTCCTTTCAGCCCAAATTTCACAAATAAAATGCTTTAAAATCTTTAAGAGCATCCTACTTTTGTTTGTCTTCATCGCATAGCCTTGAAGACATTAAACCATTCTACCCTACTAACATTCGAAGGCCTATAAAACCTGCCATTCATTAGGATTCTAAACCATATTTGGTAGACATAATTACACTCAAAAAAAGATGGGTATTAGTCTCAACTTCTGCCCTGCACATAACACACAAACTGTCATGAATGATGCCAATATCCTATAGCTTTTTGGTGTTTGAAGCATTAAACATGACTTTCCACAAAAGAAAGTTTTCTTTAGCCGAGCTCTTCATGTTCCAAATACGATTATACCATGGAAAAATTGGTTTATCGCCTTGCAGCAATTCATACACGAGTCGAATACTGTAATGTTTGCCATTCCAAACTAATGAAGCATCACCTCTGAACTTGAAGTTAGCACTAATATCACACCATAGTAGCCTCAATACAGATGAGCTGGTATGTGGCAAATTTATCATCCCATCTTGTACAAAATCATCAACTAACGCAGATTCTGAAATACCAGAATTTCTTCTCATATTATACTCAATTAACTCAGATAAACGTTTTCTATTTTATTTGGCATGAAACATTCAAGTTCCAATGGTATACAATTTCATTTATCGATCTATAGGCTGTCGGAATCTTATATTTTAATTACACATTGTGATGGTAAATATGATAAATGAAGGGGGGAACTCATATATTTTCATATAATATTTCTTGTAAGAAACATGTTGCTTTCTCATTGACATAACCACTGTGTGATGCATGAATTCAGTGGTTGTATGGGCTCAGCTGTAACTTAAACAAAGAAGTACAAATAACATACCATTATTATAAAAGAAAAATAGCAATGAAGAAACAGATTCCACATCTCCCTAGGTCATAATAAAATTTCATTGCATACATATAATTATTGTGTCTGTTATCCCAATCATATAGCTTTACTTGCTTGCTAGATGTCGGTCAAAATGCATTAGTGATTCAGTACATCTTCCTTTTAAAGCATATCAATTAAACAGTTGACGTTCACATTTACATTATGACTATAATCCTTAGTAAACAATACAAATCTAGAATATAGACATGTGTTTTTCATCCATTCATTTGCAGTGAACTTCTTCAGTCTATAAATAAATCATGAAAGATCATAACTTACACCAATAATGTTTAATAAATAGTACAACTAAAGGAATAACGTGAATTGAAAACTTGGAGAAGAAACTTTGGAGGATATTTATAAATGTCGTTAGTGTACATAAGGTAATGATGAGTAAATAACCAAAAAAGAAGATATCGAAAATAAATTTGAAGGCGTAGTTCCAAAGACTGGACTGCGTATCGAACAATGTTTATCAAAGATCGAAGGCTTTGGTGGTCGAACCAATTAGATCGTAAAATCGTACCAATTATTGTTTGAGATTATGTCAGCATAAACAAAAGTAATCTATTAGAACTTGACGAAAAAAGGTTAAAAACATAGATGGTTACCAGACTTGAACCTATAAAGGGTAAGTTCTTTTGTAGATCAATTGACGCCGGTCTAACTCAATAATATTTACGTGGAAGAAAATATTTTTATAAAAAGTTGACCTATATTAGACATCAATTTGTGCATGAAATAATTAGCTTCAAAATCAGTAACCTGGGTAAATAGTAATCATCATGTTGTTGAGAAGCTAGTCGCCATGTATAAAAATCTAAAAAATCTTCTTTAAAGTAACCGTACAAAGGCTGATAAATGAAGATTTTCTCATATTCCATGTATAAATAAGGAGCACGGACATTCAGAATGACATATTATCGCACAGGCTAGCCTATGAAGTTTCTACTAAAACTGGGACATAGTTGAATATTAAATATTAGATCGGTTTAGTTTATATTTTAAAAAAACATGGTTCAAATGCATTCAGAGCGTGGTTTTGTGGGGTTTTAATGGGTTAACTAAATTTTCGGTTGAAAATTCCAGACTGGATAGGCTTAAGTTCATGGTTTTCTCGGTTCAACCTTCGGTCTGGTTATTAAAACATTGCCGGAAGTTTTTCCTAGTGATAAGGTAGATATTTTCAGTTGTTACCATTGGATGCACTTAACCATTGCATGTAATTTGATTTCTGTCATTCTAGCAGAATCAGCACTACAAACAGTAGAAAATTATCTGTAGTCACATGTGAATTCTATTTCAGCGACTCCACATAAGCTTACTATGGGAAACGTGATTAGAAAACATAAATTGTGAACTGAATGAAAGAGTAACAAACTGGATGATGTGTTGTAGTATCAGTTTGGGTTAAATACACCACTGTAATTTTCTAAATATTAATGTAGAAGAATTAAGATACTAATTGTTCTTCGCATTTAAGGCAATATAAAATTATTACATGATAATCAAGCATCTACGACCAATGTTTTCATAACCGGGCCGTTAATCGAACCGCGGAGACTCAAGGCTCAAGGTTTCAAAGGTCCGACCGGTCGAACCGTCAAGAACCGCATACGTACTTTTATTAGAATTTTAAAAATATTTAACAAGTTGCACTTCACTGCATCTCTCCTGCACAGCATCAAAGCCATATGAACACCAAGCTTCACAATCACAACATCAAATTCATAAGAACATCAAAAACATAAGTACACCACATGAACTCAAACTTCAAATAACACTAGCTTCAGACAACTCACAACAACTCATAACCTCACTAACATATATAACAGAACTACATCATTGCTGAAGCTACACAAACACAATAGATGCCTTCCAGACATATACCAATGAACCAAAATATCAACAAAAAACCAAGGAAACTAATATAACCCAAATGCCATTTTTGTAACCTGCAAGTATAAGCTAATGTATATAGCATTACAAATAATTTTTCCAGTTTTAAATTACATCTGCAAAAACAGAATCTCCTTCCCATGGCTCTACAAATCCTCCTATTTCACTTCCCAGTTTCCATTATCACCGATTCACTAGTTTCTAATACTCTTTCCAAGACCTACCTACATACTTTTTGAATTTATCAACCACGCAAAAAGGAAACTGCAAATTAAAAAAAAAAAAAAAAAAAAAACGAACCAGCAGAGAGTAAAGGAGAAGAAGGAGAAGGTGGCGACGGCGATTTAGTCTAGGGTGACGGCGATTTAGACGGTGGCGACGGCGAAAGCAGCAATGAACAGCGACGTCGATTTAGGTTTTATGATTTTCAATCGTGAGAAATAAAAGTGCGGCGATTTTTTTCTGATTTGAGAAGTTCAGAAAGTGAGAAAACAGTGCAAGGAAGGTTCAAAAGGTTGAATTATACGGTTCAAACAAAGGTTTAAGAGGTTGGACCACGGCCCATGCACAGCGGAGGCCGAATAGAGTTCCGGGCCTTTGTGCTCCAAGGCCCGCGGCTATTCACGGTTGGGCCGCGGCCGGGTCCGGTTTTAAAAACACTGTCTACGACAGTGCAGTTTAATACTCAGAGGGGATTTCAAGTAAATATTATATTTCTAAGGAGATCCAAAAGTGGTCATCCTTCAGAATATTTTTATTATTTGTTAAGTTTTATAAGAAAATGATTATCGAACTTGTAATGGAAACACTTCACGTGTGGGTATTACATATATAAAAACGAAGCAATATTTCGCCAGTATATAAAATGATGTTATATATGGATCTATGGATTGATTTACTTAAGCAAATTGATGAGTCATTAAACACAAAGCACATCAAAATGTTGTTCATGATTATAAACAAAAATGTAAAGAACGGGGAAATGAATACCTATGTGTCATGTCATATTCTAAGTATACTTGTAATATTTTATTGCCACACCACATAGAGTTAGTTATAACATCAAAATTAAAAAATAATAATTAAACAGAGCATAGTCATAATACTTTTATAAAAACTTAGAAGATCAGTATTGGATACTTGATATGTCAACGTGAATTACCATCTTCAAATGGAAAAAACATATGCAATGGAATCAAACCACGTGCAAAAAAGGAATGCATTCTAAATCAGTTAGCAAGAATGTAATACAATATATAAGAAAAGGCAAGGTAATTTGCAGTGATATCAAAGCGAGTGTAGGAAAATGGTGCAAATGGTAGTTTTATGAACTAAGCAGCGATCGTTACCGAATAAACCAAACTAAGAAAACTTAATTACATACATGTACGAATAAAGTAAAAGAGATTACCGACATTGACTGTAAGTTTACATGTTTATGGTGAATGAAAACGCAGTTGATTTTCTTACAATGAAACTATAGCTTCCTGCAGCACAAGATAAGGCAAATTTAAAAACACTTTGAGTGAGGAGTAAGCACAGATAAGCGTAAAGGCTGATGTAGTAACTGTTAATCACTTGTAAACTTATATTCAATTAACTCAAGTACACTGCACTCTGAACTGAGTTTTTGTAGGATAGAAGCTTGGTTCTGTTAGATAAAAAGATAATTAAAAGAAAGCTAACAAATAGAATTTGATGAAGAAAGTATTTGAAGCTTTCTGTAGATACTCAAAAACAAAGAATCAGTTTTCTGTATTAATTCTTCAGTACATTACTGTTACACAGCCTTGTAATATATATATTAGAGATATTGGGCTTTTGAATAACGTTTGTGGCCCAAACACTCTATTTTACATTGTAATAGTGGCAGCCAATATAAGCATTCGGATGTAAGGCTGCTGAACCGACATAACACATTTTACAGTACGTTTTATTTCCCCCTTTCAAATTAGGGTTAGGGATGGCGATCCCTAATTTGCTGTCGAAAGAGAAAAACAAATGGCGGCTTTCTGGGTTCTTCGATCTCCTGGAAGCTTTTACATCATGTAGCGTCATCTAATCTGTGTATTTAAGAGTAAACTGGAAGCTTTTCTGAGTTCTTCGAAAGAGAAAAATGACTGCTTTCTGGCTTATTTGATCTCCTAGAAGCTTTCATATCCTGTAGCGCCATCAGATCTATGCATTTAAGGTGAACTGGAAGCACATATCCATCAGGTCGTATTATTCCTTGATTTTCAATTCCTCTCTAAATCGATTAAAATTTTTTGTTGAGAGCGACTTGGTAAATACGTCTGCACGCTGATAATATGTTGGTATGTGATTGATTTGTAGATTACCCTTCTGAACTTGCTCACGAACAAAATATATGTCGATTTCAATATGTTTTGTTCTTGCATGTTGTATAGGATTAGCTGACATGTATATGGCACTCTGATTATCGCACCACACTGTAGGCTTCCTCACTGTAGTTAATTTAAGCTCACTGAGTATGGATTGTAGCCATAGTATTTCTGCTGTAGTATTAGCTAAACTCCTGTACTCTGCTTCGGCACTTGACCTTGAAATGGTTGCTTGCTTCTTTGAACACCAAGAAATTAGATTTTCACCGATGTAAATGCAATAACCTGTCACTGATCTTCTATCGTCTATATCAGATGCCCAATCTGAGTCCGCATATGCCGTTATATTAAAATCCTTGGTGCCTTTTAGAGTTAAGCCATAATTAATTGTGCCCCTCAAGTATCTGAGAATCCTCTTTACAGCTTTCCAATGCTCGTCAAGTGGATTCTGCATGAATTGTGAAACTTTGTTAACACTAAATGATATATCTGGACGTGTTATAGTTGCATATTGCAATGCACCTACAACACTTCTATATTGTTTACTATTTATTATGGCTTCTCCCCTGTTTTTAGATAAATGTTGATTGGACACCATAGGTGTAGGTTGCGAATTTGCACTATTCAATTTTGTTTTAATAAGTAATTCTGAAATATACTTCTTTTGACAGAGGTGTATTTCAGAATTTGATTTTCTTGTAACTTCAATACCCAGAAAATATGATGCATCACCCAGATCCTTAATAGAGAATTGCTTGTCTAGATATGTTGTTAAGTGCCTAATCTCCTCTTCATTGCTCCCTGTAATAATTAAATCGTCAACATAGATTAGTATATACGATGTTGATGTATTAGTAATTTTAACAAAAAGAGAAGAGTCAGATTTTATTGGGTGATATCCCATGTTGTCTAGAGCAGCTTTTAATCTTTCAAACCAGACTCTAGGGGCCTGTTTTAGTCCATAAATTGCTTTGTTGAGCTTGCACACTTGTTCTGAATTTTGAATGAACCCCTGCGGTTGCTGCATGTATATCTCTTCTAACAGTGAGCCATTTAAAAAAGCGTTATTAACATCCAGATGCTTTATTTTCCATCCTTTGGTCAGTGCGATAGTTAAGATCAGCCTAATGGTTGGTGGCTTAACCACTGGTGAAAAGGTTTCGTTAAAATCAAACCCATATTCTTGAGTAAACCCTTTAGCCACCAATCTGGCTTTGTATCTGCTTATAGTACCATCTGAATTCTTCTTTAGCTTGTATGTCCATTTGCAACAAATAATATTTTTATTTGAGGGAGGATATACCAATTCCCATGTATTGTTTTTGATTAATGCAGTGTACTCCTCTTGCATGGCCTTCTTCCAGTTGTCATCTTTGACAGCTTGATCATATGTTGTAGGTTCATCACTGATAGTAGTGGCTGAATATGTTTTGGGTTTAAAAATCCCATTCTTGGCTCTAGTTATCATTGGATGCCCAGCAGGTGGCTGAATAGGGCTGGACGGTAAGTTATCATGATGTGAACTGCTTGCTGAAGTACTTTCTTCATTTCTTTCACTTGTAGAAGTGTTAGTGCCTTCGTCTAACATTCTTTGATCATTATTGCTTGTTGCAGGTGATTCACTGGCGAGGCTGGGTGGCTCTATGTGGCCTAGACTTGGTTGCATATCACTTAGAGCATCAGCAGCGGTGTTGTCACTTTCTTTGTCCCAGCTATTGCTGAGATTTGGTATTTCAGGTATTACTACCTTTGGATTTAGCACTTTACTTGAAGTTTTCATGCTTGATTCTTTGAATGGAAACCTGTTTTCATTGAACACTACATGTCTACTAATGTAAATTCTACCACTGGAATCAAGGCATTTGTAACCTTTTTGATTAGAACAATAGCCAATAAATGTGCATGGCTTTGATCTAAAGTCAAGCTTATTTGAATTATATGGCCTCAAATAGGGAAAACATAGGCATCTATACATTTTAAGTTTAGCGTAATCTGGTTTAGTGTTGAATAGTTTTTCTAATGGACTAATTCCATTTAACACTTTTGTGGGCATCCTGTTTATCAAATAAACAGATGAGTTGAATGCCTCTGGCCAAAATTTTAAAGGCAAAGAGGCTTGTGCAAGTAATGTTAAACCAGATTCCACTATATGCCTATGTTTTCTCTCGATCAGCCCATTTTGTTCAGATGTATAAGGACATGTTGTTCTATGACTTATGCCCTTTTTTTGAAAGAAAGTGATGATTGGTTTAAATTCAGTTCCACCATCAGACTGAAAGGTTTTTATGGTGCAACTGAATTGATTTTCAATCATCCTAACAAAATTAACAACAATGTTATATGTTTCAGCCTTTGACTTCAGTAAATACAGCCACGTATATCTAGTACATGCATCAATAAATGATAGATAATATTTATAGCCAAAATCTGAATTTGTTGGGGCTAGACCCCAAAGGTCAGCTGCAATAAGCTCAAAAGGTTTATAGGAAGTTAAAGACTTAGAAAATGGCAACTTATGACTTTTTCCCATTTGGCAATAGGTGCATATATGAGGTAGTTTGACATCAGTAAATGAAATTTTATTATCAAGAAGAATTTTTCTTACTATACTCAAGCTAGGATGACCTAGCTTGCAGTGCCACATATCAAGAGTCAGTTTGTCATTGCAGTCACTATTAACATCAGAATTATCAACAATATTGCAACAGGGATCAGTTTTAACAGATTTATTATAATCATTGAATCTAGACTTATATAATCCATTGACTGCATCACCCTGCAACAAAATATCCTTAGTCAGTATGTCTCTAACAAGGCAATAATTAGAATAAAATTCAAAATAAATGTCATTGTCCTTAGCAAACTGAGAGACACTGATCAAATTCTTCTTGATTTTAGGAACACGTAGTAAATTGTGTAAGAATAATTGTCTTTTACCTCTTATGCTACCATTGCCAATATGAGATATGTTAATGCGTTTACCATTACCCATACCGATGGTCTGATTACCTTTGTATTCCCTGCTACCAAGATTCAAGTTTTCAAGATTATTTGTGATATGATTTGTTGCTCCGGAATCGGGGTACCACGCATCGTCATTAATATGTTCAGCCCTAGCAGTTTCATTTTGATTCCTTGATGTGTCAGGTTGACTGCTGTTGTCTGATTGAGCTTGAGCGACATTTGCACTAATGTTTGATCCCCTTTGATAGCTTTGACTTTGTCCATTAGCATAATTGGGATTATATCTAAAATAGCATTTACCAGCTGTGTGACCAATTTTCTCACAAATTTGGCACTTAGGTCTGTTATTGTTATTACTCCATCTCCCTCTGCCTCTACCACGATTTGAATAACCACCTCTTTGATTTGATTGCTCGGATCTGTTGGTATTATTCTGATTCTTGTTTTTAGCAGCATAATTGACATTCATGTCATTTTCTTGCTCTCTTTTGCTTTCAATTCTAGCCTCATGTGACAGTAACATTGAATGAACATCATCAATGGATGAAAATTGCCTTTGTGATGATATGATAGCCTCAACAGCTTCGTATTCATTACTTAAACCGTTCAAGATAATAAGAATCTGTTCAGATTCTGGAATCTTTTGTCCGGCAGCTTCTAACATATCGCATAAAGACTTAATCTTGCTCAAGTATTCTCTCATGGTACTGTTTTCTTTTCTAATTTTATGCAGTTGTCGCTTATAATGCATAACTTTAGCATATGATTGGTTATTGAAACCTTTTTCGATATTCTGCCATATTTCTAATGATGTTTTACAGCCAATCACTTGTGGTAGAAATTTTTCACTTATAGATGACAGTAGCCATGAGCAAATTAGTCGATCCTGTCTATGATACTTAATGTATTCATCATTAGGAATCACACGATTTTCTTGATTTGTTACAAACTGAGCCGGTGTAGGAATAGTACCCATGATGTATCCATCTAAACCATAACCGTCTAATGCAGTTTCAATTCGTAATTTCCACAGTAAATAGTTATTTTCATCGAGTTGAACAGTAATAAGTTGAGATTGAGGACTAACCACTGTTTTTATCAATTTATCTGCAGCACTTGTCCCTTCTTGAGGTCCAGAGACGCTGATGGATGTTGACGATGAATTGTTGTTGTTAGTCATGATGAATCAATGCAGAAATGATGCCTCAAAGAACTGAATTGAGTAAATGATCAAGGAGGGAGGAGGATTGAATTCTGGTATCAATTGTAAGCAATCAGGTGATTTCTTTGATGATGAAATACTCTGATTTGAAATTCTGAACGTCACAGTCGATTTTTGAATTCTTTTCTTCACTTCTTTGATGTTTTCTTGATTCAGACTGGAGACTGGTGGCCTGAAAAACAGAAGCAGCCACAACTGTGTTTTCAGATCTGTAGACTGGTAGAAGCAGATCTGAAGTGGGTTGTTGGCGAGGCTCTGGTGATCAGAATGCCTCTCCAATCTCTCCGATGATGAAAATTAACTGGGGAGAGATAAAATCACACTAAATACAGTGTGATTCGATGCTTATCTGAAGTTAATCAGGATGCTGAAGCCGTTAGGCAGAAATGGTGCTCTGATACCAAAATAGAATTTGATGAAGAAAGTATTTGAAGCTTTCTGTAGATACTCAAAAACAAAGAATCAGTTTTCTGTATTAATTCTTCAGTACATTACTGTTACACAGCCTTGTAATATATATATTAGAGATATTGGGCTTTTGAATAACGTTTGTGGCCCAAACACTCTATTTTACATTGTAATAGTGGCAGTCAATACAAGCATTCGGATGTAAGGCTGCTGAACCGACATAACACATTTTACAGTACGTTTTATTTCTAACACATACAAATTTAACTTGGTGTTGCCACTGTCTATTTTTGATGTACTCAAAGTTTAGACAGGTGGACAAATGATGTAGCTTTTACAAGCAAATGAATAATTGTTTAAATTACAACCAGTATAGGTTACAGGCAATGGATTTTAAATTTTAGTGCATATATATCCGGTGCAATAATCAAATTTTATAGGTCATTTGTTAGCCGAATGATGATTGTCAAATTAATATTTTTTGTATGCTTTATTTCAAACCGTAACCATATTCATATACACTAAAATGATAAAACACCTATGCCAGGATCATACGTTGAATTGCTTTCATATAGCAGGAAACCAAATGGATTTGTCTTATCTATGGCAATAGGATATTTAATGTGCAGTTATGATTACATAAATTACTACACTGAAATTCAAGATTTTGCATATTGCACTCCTCTTAGATTTCAATATAAGGAAGAAACAAAAATTAAACCGAGGCAAAGTGATATGTCATGAGCTAGACAATGATATACTTGTTCTACATCTGTAAATATGAAGATTAATTTTGCATGACAGAGTTAGAGATAATTCGTTTAATTAATTGCAGTATTTATTGTTCACTGGGCAATAAGCCTAACAAAATCAAGGGCATGCATGCAATCGAGTGTAATTGAGTGAAAGCAGAAGAAGAGTTTAAGTGGTAAAATAAACATATGTAGTCATCATATAAATAATTATATGCTGTAAAATAGCACATGACAATTTACATTAAAAGTTTTATAACTAAACGTGGTTGCTAACAACTAATAAGAGCTTTTCAGTAAAAGTTTTATAACTATATGGATAGGTTAAAATAAAAAAGGCAACTAATAAGAGCTTTTCAATAAAAGTTCAAGAGATAGGAAATACATCGTATTAGATTACAACTTAATATAATAACATAAACTACAGATTGAACAGAAGCCTAAAAGTTTAGTAGCATTGGCATAACTTGAACGGGAAAATAAAAGAGGAGCATAAGGCATGTAAAACATGAAATAAACAATATGACGGTACATTGTAACAAAATAAATTCATAGGGTAGAATAAATATTTTGGTTTAAATTTTCCTGTATGGAAATGAATTAGCAAGATCTGTACAGTACATGAAAAATGGATATATTTGTAGAAATCGGGGTAAACAACTAAAATGAAAATATGTTTCAATTAATGCAAGCTAGAAAGGGAGGAAATTGAATTACATTTTCCGCTTGAATTCTTGTATACTTATATGTGTTAACAACTTGCAACGTCTATATGCTTTACATTGTAAATGTTAGAAAAAATGCTGCAATGATATTCAAATACAGAAGCAAAAAGTTGGAATAATATGCAGTAAAAATAATTTATTATTATATATATGAAGTCTGTAGCCAATGAAATCATAAATATGTCGCTTGCACTCATCACAATCATAACCGAGTACCACTATTATACCTATTGCCTACTTTCGCCATTATTATGTGTTAACAATTTCTGTTGGCTATGTGGTCTATATTGAAAATATTAGAAAAGGAATGCTGCAATGACATTATCTGATGTAATAACATGATCATCACTGTCAGAACAGTGTCTGCAAAAAATTTGGGACCTGTTAATAAGCACTGCTCTCAGATAAACAATTAATCCAACTTAATTTCTCATGTTATTAAAAAAGGGAGGAGAACATTGAAATTTTAGTGCAATGGATGATGGTTGAACAAACTGCCTGCATTTCTACACAAATGTAAATCCGTAGAGAATAGGGAATATGACATAAAAATCTATAATAAGGACAAGTTATTGTCAAAAAAAAAAAAAATTACACCAACATCAGCATTGTTCTGAAAAAACAATGTGGAGATGTAACAATTATTCGGACATAAGAAATAATCAATATGGTAAAAGAAGAAAATGATACGTAAGTTAAACTAACATGCATTGGATTACACGGTTAAATAACATGTATTTGTACATAAAAAGTAAATTAATTGGGTTCGTAGTTAAACATAGTGGATGCAAACTTTCGGAAAGCAAAATCAGTAAATCATACCTTGCTGGAAGGAAATCCGCCGATTTAGGCATTATTCGTTGACGATTTGACGTCGACAGTAGGAGGAACTGGTGGGTAGCTCTGATTTGCGTCCAAAGGGGGAAGTTTTCAGCGATCGAACACGGCGAAACACATTTCGGGGCAGAAGACCAACAAGCGTCAGTCTTTATGTTTGGGAGTTTGTACTGAAAATCAGAGCTTCTTCCGGTTAAAAATTGAAGCAAAGATGTAATGAACAGCGAAATGAGGAAAGAAATGAGTGATAAATGTGAGGCAGAAAATTTGTTTTGTTGAGTGGGGGGAATGGTTAGAGAGGAAAGTAAAGTAATTCGGCGGTGAACTAAAGTCTTATTATTTTGAAATGTGGAGCGCAGAGGCTGCCAAGCCAGCATTTCTTAGTTTTTGTTTTCTATTATAAATAATAGATAATAGATGTCCAGTACTTTTGACATAATGTAGCTTCCACTACCCAAGCTCGCCCTTAAAAAATAGACAAAAACATTTACAGCTTCTCCAAGATTTTAAGCTTGCATCAGTTAGAGTTAATGATGCACCATTTAGAATAAGTCCAAAACCCAAAAGCACATGTGCTCCCAGCTAGCATAATACAGCTGAAGACAAAGATAAAGCACACGTTAAAACATGAAGAGAACGAACCATCATAAGAACTATCAGATTGACATATATGAACACACAAATATTAGTTGGAAATAGGAACCATCATAGCAATATGTAAGATTTTGCAACGGAAAAAGTTCCGAGAACTCATGCAAATATCCGACTACCCATATCCATATCCATTGGTAATTGACACTCGATTACCGGTTTGAATTTTGCCAACTACCCATATCCATTGGAAATCCATCGCAAAACATTAAATAGCGACAGATTGCTAGCGGAATTGCAAAATCAACAATTTCTTGTAATGAATTCACCGCACTCGTGGAGCAGTCTAATATAAGAACTGGGCACCATCTCCAGCTTCTTCCCTGGTAGAGGTTATTGGTAAGAAAAATGTTTATGTTACAATACTAAAACACGATTATTCCAACTACTTACTCTTTATCTAATGGTTATCATCTTAAAATCTAATTTTATGACTTCATCTTCTCTAGGCTCAGGCTGGTAGCTAACAAAACAATTGAAGTGTTGAATATTAGCAAATACACAAAATGCAACTGAATTTGAAACATATGCGATCTTATAAAATTCATCTTAATTGACGGAATGTAGGAGATGGATTAAACCCACAGTTAAGACAGATTACCAAGTTTATCTTCACCGGCACTTATTGCCCATTTTGAGCATTAATCTTCTGAGGTTAATAGTTGTTCGAAAGACCAATCCTACTACAGACTATTCTTCCACAGCCATTTTGAGTATTTAGGATAACAATCAGACTTGTATAGCTCCATTTTGTGCCCAGCTTATAAATATAAGTTTGATTCCATTTTGTGCCCATCTTATAGACTGACTTGTCTGCGTTATTTGTAGATAGTTTATTTTATGTCAGGCCTATAAAAGAATGACTAACATTACTTAATATTTGCAATAAACCATACTTGTAATATCCATGCATGCTAATTACAATTTTCCTTTTGCACATGTAGAAGATGTTTGAGTTGAAAATTAACGTCTGTTGAATAATGTCCATTATCCGCTGTATAAACTATATTTTTTATTACCTGGTTTGTTTCAGTATTTCGTGTAGATTTGAAATCTTGTTGGATCTATCAAATTGCATATAATATCAAATCGCGTATAATATCAAATTGCATATAAATTGCCTGGATCTATCAAATTGCCTATAATATCATAACTGATGTTTCCGTTGCAAAATCTTACAAGAAATAAAATGATGGCTTCACTGAGAAAATGGGAAGGAAATATTCACTCTAATATAAAAGTAAAAGAGCCAAGCAAAAAGCGAGAATAACCGGATCAAATTTGAAAATGAGTAATATTCAATTTTAAAATAACTCAATCGTAAGTTTATCATGCTCTTAATATAACACAACTGTAGCAGTATAGTGCTTTGTTCTATTACAGGCTAATAAGTATAGTTTTCCTCCTCATTTCACATTGAAAGTGATTGCTATTAGTTACTTTGATATCCAGTATTTTGAACGCACAGTGAATATGATGTAATCGTTCCATATCCATAAATAGTTTATGTGCAGGGACATGTAATTGAATGAAACTATTTGAGCACCAACGTGAGTAGAAATAGGTCAAGTGGTGAAATGAAAAAACAAAAAAACAAAAAAAAAAAAAAAAAAAAAAAAAAAATCTAAACTAATACAATCAACACTTGCATTTAGTTCTTGACAAGTTCTATTCTCCCCCCATATTTTACTGTTCTCACCCCATCGTTAATTTTTCTTTTTCATTTACTAAAATGCCCTGTAAAAAAGAACTAAAAAACAGGGTGAGAACAGAAAAAAGTGGGGTGGGAATGGGAAATGTGAATCGATGGAGTGTGTAAGGAAGAAAGCGGGGTGGCAATAGAAATAGTCTTAGTTCTTATTTTCTCAAGAGTATCATATCAGCATACAATTTTAGTCAAACAACATCAGAGACCCATTATTGCACAAAATTGTTACTCAACTTCTGTTGTGAACAAAGATCACAGATTCACAACTATACATCAAATCAGTTGGCGCTAGCCCATCGTTGGACATCTTTTGGAGCCATGACGATCTGTGAATCCATGCATCAGTGTGACATCGTTCTCCAAGCATCGTACATTGATCACTGTATTCGATTAAGCTTTCAAAAATGGAAAAAAGAAGAAGAAAATGTAGAAAAAATAGATTTATTAGACACAAAAAGGGAACACTGAACGTTTAAGTAGAATAGAATTTAGGAGATATTAACACCGTTTTCTCAATGATAAATGTTACGGGTAGGGAACAGAGGGAAACAAATAATCATCGAAGAAGAGAAAAATTTGGGGAAATTACCTACAGTTGTTGAAGAATCCTAATGTTAATGCAAATTCAACGACTGGAACCAAGTGGTTGCCAATGAATCGGTGAGGAGGAAGCAGGGATGTCGACCTACGACGGAAAACGAAGGAGTTAAAAGGCTTCGTCGCAGTATCAGTCGAAGTTGAGAATCTTGGATGAGTAATAGTTGAGAGATGGGGTAGAGGAGATGGTTTAGAAGGAAGGGGAAGGGATAAAGATCAGTTTGGAAGAGGGAAACCGGAAATTGTCGGATTGGATCAAAATGAAGGTCTGAAAAAAATGAATAAAGAGGGGGAAGAAGCCTGGCGGTTTCAATTTAGGGGCAGAGGAGGAAAAAAGGCAGAAATTAGCGTGATGTGTTTTAATTATTTCGAAAGCCGCTCAATATTCCGTATTCTTGAAAAAGCGAACGCGCCGTAGAACGCTGGCACGTCACATATATGAGAAAACCAAGAGCATCTCCAACAGCGTTACGGGCCGTAACGTTACGGCCCGTAACATTACGGGAGATATCTTTGATATCTCCCAACAGGCGCGAGCTGATTTTATCAGCTCGCAGCCTGCGAGCTGATTTTATCAGCTCGCGAGCTGATAAAATCAGCTCGTGCCTGTTCCCGAGCCTATATATGGCTCGGGAGGGGGGGTGTTTGGTTATATTCATTTAATTTTAATTTCCTCCTTTTTAATTTCTTTTTTAACTCTTTTTTAACTCCGGTAGTGGATGACCCATAGTTTTTAACTCCTTTTTAACTCCTTCGGGTGCGTAAATGTTTAAATCCTTCAATAAACATACACTTAAACCAATAAAGAGACACACAAACCAATAAACATACACTTAAACCAATAAAGAGACACACAAACCAATAAAGAGACACTCAGACCAATAAAGAGACACACAAACCAATAAAGAGACACTCAGACCAATAAAGAGACACACAAACCAATAAACATACACTCAAACCAATAAAGAGACACACAAACCAATAAAGAGACACTCAGACCAATAAAGGAATCCAATAAAGAGACACTCAAATCAAACCTTATATATAACAGCAACATTGTCATACATATCTCAAATCAAAACTTACTAACAAATATAAATGGATTCCAGTTTTACAAAATGCTTGCTGGCTTTTGCTAGCGATTCAGAGGAAGATGAAATCCTTCAAGAGGAAGCAGAAGAAATACAAGAAATACGGGACCTATACCGTGAAGCGTACGGTTCATCGTCCACAACTAGAGGGGGATCGGTTCCTGGAAGGAGGTTTATACACCGAAATCATGCTAAATACCACAAGTCTTTGATGCAAAATTACTTCAATGAGGATTGCACTTACGGGCCTGATATGTTTCGTCGAAGATTCAGGATGCGGAGAAACCTATTTCTTCGGATATTGGCTGGTATTCAAGGTAACAATGATTACTTTAAGTACAAACATAATGCATCGAAGACACAGGGATTGTCCGGTGAACAAAAAATGACGGCAGCTATGAGAATGTTAGCTTATGCCACTCCAGCCGATGCTTTGGACGATGCATACCGCATAGCAGAGAGCACGGCACTAGAAACACTTGAAACTTTCTGTCAAGCAATTGTGGACGTCTACGGAGAAGAATACTTACGGTCTCCAAACGAAGCAGATGTAGTGCGAATCAGAGAGATGCACGAAAGCAGGGGTTGGCCGGGAATGTTAGGAAGTCTGGACTGTATGCACTGGGAATGGAAGAACTGTCCTAAGGGATTACAAGGTGCGTACAACGGCAAGGAAAGACGACCAACCATCATTTTGGAAGCTGTGGCATCGTACGATCTGTGGATATGGCACGCTTTCTTCGGAATGCCCGGGTCTAATAACGACTTAAATGTTGTGGAAAGATCTCATTTGTTCAATGATCTTGCTAAAGGCCAGGTACCTCCTTTAACATTTACCCTAGGCCAAAATACTTACAACCATGGCTATTACCTAGGTGACGGCATTTACCCGAAATGGAGCACCATTGTTAAAACATGTCCAAATCCATTAACTCATAAACAAGTCATGTTCGCGGCGATGCAAGAGGGACAAAGGAAAGATGTGGAACGTGCTTTCGGTGTTTTACAATCTAGATTTGCAATGATAAGTAATCCATGTCGGCTATGGCGTAGGAGTAAGATGTCTACAATCATGTTTGCTTGCATCGTTCTTCACAACATGATTATAGAAGATGAAAGAGATATGGATGAAGATCAACGTCACTGCGATTACGAGGGTGCTTCGCTACCACCTCCAGTATTCCGACAAAACCAACCACTAACAGAGGAGGACTTCAACGTTCATTTGAGCCGTCAAGTTATCTACAGAGATGCAGAACTCCATAACCGGCTACAGAAGGATCTTATGACTCATTTATGGAACCACCACGGCGGTACCTAGTTATGAAGAACCATTACCTGAATGTGTTTTATTTTATGTTTGTCTGAACTTATCGATTATGTATGCAGTAAAGATGTTCCTAAGTTATTAATCATCTATTGTACGAACTCCTTTTCTACTATTACTTCTCTTGTACGAACTCCTAAGTTATTAATCATCGATTATGTTTCATTTCCTAAGATGTTCCTAAGTTATTAATCATCGATTGTGTTTCATTTTCTATTATACAAACTCCTTTTCTTGTATTCGTACGAGTTATTAATCATCTATTATTATGTTCCTAAGTTTATTTTACAAATTACATATCGGTTATGTTTTTGTATACGACAAACTAGGGTAAAACGTTAAAAAAAAAAATTGGTTTTGCTCTTAGTAATCAAATATTATTATTATGTTTCGAAGTTTATTTTACAAAAAAATTAATGCATTTGGTATTGTATATGGTAAAAATAGTTGGGAAAAAAAAAAGGCCACGAGTTGATTTTATCGGCTCCTGAAGTCGCGAGCCGATAAAATCAGCTCGCGACATCACGAGCTGATAAAATCAGCTCGCGCGCCCTATTCCGAACTCTGAATCCAGCCCGTAACATTTGCCTTCATATTACACCGTGTAACAACTGTTGGGTGCAAAAATAAGGGATATTACACCCCTTAACATGAATTTCCTCCACTGTTGGAGATGCTCTAAGTGATCCTCATCACTCGTTTATTAGGTAATATTTATTCTATTCCACGGTTTTAATAAGTTAATCCATCATTTTACTTTAATAAGTTAATCTACAACTATTTTGTAAGTTAATCCACAAGTGGATGAATTTAAAAATTTCACCTTGTTATATAATTAACAATCGAGTTTGTGCTTCTTGTTTTAAATCATCCATCATGTTTTTCTAAATCATCAATCATGTTTTTGTTTTCTTCTTTCACGGCTTCAACAAGCCACTCATCATCATCATCATCATCATTATTTATTAGTCTTGAATAAAACCCTTGATTTCCTGCAATTTTCTTAGTACAGTAACAACCATCTTCCTCATCAAGATGTAAACGGCATCTCTTCTCAGACATATTTTCTATCAATTTCTCAAAATTTCAAAAGATAACTAACTACAATTATATGTGATAATGGCGATATTAATTATTATTTTTATAATTTTGTATACAATTAATCAACTTCAAAAAAAAAAAAAAAAAAAAAAAAGTTAAGCGCAAAAAAAGAAATCAGCCTGCTCATCTTAAAACTGCATCATTAGGAAGCCGCAATTATCAAATGCAGATATTAACAAACACTCTAGCCACATCAAACCTCGTTGCAGGATGTTTCAAAATAAAAAATGAAAATTTAAACAAACTACTTACTGTTATGTTGAATTACTCCGCTTAACGCTTGAGCTTGAATTCAGATGCTAGGATTCCAGTACTAAGAAGACGACAGAAAACGCACAGAAGAAGACGGAGAAGAAGAGAAAATTTGTACGATTTTTTTTTTTTTTTTTTTTTTTTGTGGATACACCGAATAAAATTTAAATTTCAGTAAAAGTCAATGATACTATAAAATAGGGTGGATTAACTTACTAATATTGTGAATTAGAATAAAAATTACCTTATAGATAATAGACTAAACAATGATATCTTCAAAAGAAAACAAACAGGACGATGCTACATCGACCGGTAAATATGCGGTTGATTTCACCGCATCTGAAAACCTGCGGCCAGCAATTCACGAAGGTAAAAAAAACGCAAGGAGAATCAAACGGCTGAAAATACTGCCGCACTTTTTGATTTCAAAATTGCTGGTTGACACAGCATTAGCGAAACAAATATGCATTTCGCTAGCCAAAGAAAGCAGTATTTTACCGAAATATATAAATAGTGTATTTTAACGGCGTACATGGTTAAAAGAAGTAAAGCATTTACAGCGTCAAACAGGACATTTTCATGGAGTAATTGAACATTACAGAAAAAACGAGATAATTAAAAAAAACAATAAATTAAAGATAAACGAATTAAAAAAAGGATGGAAAAAGTAATAATTAACAGCGGACATCGGACACATCAGAAGCGTCAAAAATCAAACTGGACAAAAATGATGGGCGAACGGCACTTCAAAACTAAATTAATGCACCAAGTATGTTTAAATCTTGAAAAAATATAGTAGACACACACGTATCCGTTAGCACATTCATGTTATATCTATACATGCCCACGATTAAACGTCGATTTTTGTTCATTGAAATTCAAACTTATGACCTTTTGTTTAAAAGAAAAATAGATTGAAGGAAAATCCCAAGAAATACTTTAAACCGGTGGACGTAGGTTTTAAATTTTAATTTGAAGGTTGATAAAATAATATATTCATATACCATTATTGTTATATTCATATAACGTTATATATGTAATGTTATATATTAGCTTTTCCTACGTACTAAAAATTTATAATGTAAATCCAACATTCGAAAAATATTCTCATATGTTATGTATTGGTATAATTGAATTATAAACATGTCGAGTTACATAAATAGTTCAACAATTCAAATTTTAAATGTATATGAAATGAATCTGATGGGGTTATTATGTTACTCACCTTCATCAGCTTGATTTTCGAATACTACTATTATGACATAAATTATATAGTCTGAACATATTTGTGAAAGGATGTTTAACACTACAACAAAAACACCATATTACAACTTTAATTTTACAACGGTGATAAACGCACCATTGTAATAAATGAGTTTTTACAACGGTGGTAAAAGCACCGTTGTAATAAATGGTTTTTTACAACGGTGGTATAAACACCGTTGTAACTACAACAAAAACACCATATTACAACTTTAATTTTACAACGGTGGTTAAAGCACCGTTGTAATAAATGTTTTTTACAACTTTTTTCCAGAAAAGTTGTAATAAATTTATTTTTAACAACTGTGTTATTTTGACAGTTGTAATAAAAGCCTATCACAACTTTTATTTTTTGACTGTTGTAATATATGACTATATTATAATATTAATTATTTTCATTAAATAATTTTTAATAATTAATATTTACAACTAATTAGTAATTATTAATTAATAACCTATATATTAATATTAAATATTTAGTTAAAAATACTTCAATAAATAAATAATTCATGCTAATAATTAGTAATTGACAACCAATTAGTAATTATTAATTAATAATCAATAAATACATATTAAATATTTAATTAAAAATACATCAATAAATAAATAATTCCTACTAATAATTACTAATTAACAACCAATTAGTAATTATTTAATAATAATCAATATATAAATTAGGGCTGGCAGTTAGAACCGAGAACCGAAAACCCGAACCGAACCGACCCGAAAAGACCTGAACCCGAACCGAACCCGAATGGGTCTCGGGTCGGGTCTAGGTGATGAAAAATACCATCAAGACCCGATCAAACCCGACCCGCATAGACCCGAACCCGAAAAACCCGACCTAAAAACACTGAAATATATGTATTTTTAGTGTTATTATTCAATCAGACCCGAACCGACCCGACCCGAACCGAAGCTCGGGTCGGGTCGGGTCGGGTCCAGATTTTTGAAATGTATAGATTAGACCCGACAAAACCCGACCCGCCTAGAACCGAGACCCGCCGGGTCGGGTTTGGGTCCATCGGGTCTGGTCTAATTGCCACCCCTAATATAAATATTAAATATTTAATTAAAAATAATTATTTATAACTACTTCATTATTAAGTACTAGTAATTAATTAGTAAGTAATAACTAATGAGCGGTTAATAATCAATTAATTAATAATCAATAAGTAAATAACAATTAATAAATATTTAATTTATAATTAATCATGACTATTAGTAGTAATTAATATTTAGTATATAATATTTTTTAATAAGTAATCGTTGTTGATAGTTTTTCCAAAATCTTTTGTCAAACATGATCCCTACGGAGGGGGGGTCCGGGGGGGGGGGGTGGCAACCCCCCTAGGTGGGGGTGCGGGGGCAACGCCCCCGCTAACGGGGTTCGACCTGCCCGGTCAGGTCGCGGGGAATTTAACAGCAATCATTAATTAAGTAACAATTTTAAGTTAAAAATCAGTAGTAAATAATAATAATAATTTATAATTAACTAAAATAATAATTGAAATTAATGATAAAAACATATATTAAATAAGTAATAGCTCCGCGTTGCAGCTATTTTTAGGGACAGTTTAATAGTTCAATCCAAATTTTAAGCGGAAAACCAAAAAAATTGGCTCCAACTACTTCAAGTTTAAGCGGGAAACCGAAAAATTAGCACCGACCTACTTCGTATTTTTTTTAACAGTTGCATCCACCCATTCTTCCCCTAAATCAATATTGACCTGCCTCCAACCATTCGTTTCCCCAAATCAAAAACTAAAACGCAATCGAGCTTTCCTGTCCTACAATGGTGACTAGGGTTTTCGCCGCCCCATTCTCTTCCTCAGTTTCCGCTCTTCTGCTCTTCTTTTCCTCGTCGTATCCCTTCCTCTTGTCCCCTCTCTTCTCCGTCCTCTAGCCCTAGCTTTCAACGTCGTGGGTAGGAGCTCGCCTTTCTTCCTCTATCTCTACTTAATCGGCCGCCTCTTTTCTGGTTTTCTCCTCTTAGTCGATCTGTTTTGTGGATCTGTTTTAGATTTGCTGAATACGGTAAGTTTTGGATTTGCTATTTCCCACCTTAAAAGTTTTGGGGGAACGCACGTCTTGGCCTTTTTCGTAGCTCACTAATCCTCTTTCAGATCTCGCAGTTGCTATATGCTGTGGATTAAACTTATTCCAGTGTGCCAGATGTTGTAAATATCTTCATTGTACTGGAGCATCACTATTGGAATTTAAGGTATTGTGACTGTGGTGGCTTTTGTTGGTTTGTTTGTTTGACTTGGTTGGAACTTGGATATGTCATTTGTGCTGTGAGTGTTTTGACTTGGGTGTTAGTGTGGTCGTTCTTGAGTTGTCTGTGCTTTGGTTAGCTTTAGGATTTGTTGGTATTGCTCGGTGGTTTTGGGTTGCTGGTCGGTTGTGTTTTGTCGGAGTTCTTATTGATTGTCTTTGAAGTGTTAAATTGTGTTAAGTTGTTTCGATTTCATATTAGTCTTTGAAGTGTTAATATGTTTGTCTAGAACTATGTACCTCACTCTTAGTGAATAATACACTTAGAAATAGATGGTTGCCAATTTTCCTTATCCTTATGTTCTTCATTGGTCCAAGTAACTAGCTTGTTTGTTTTGCGTAAATGCACTGTTGTTGACAATTTATAATTGTTACACATAACTCTTATGTCTGTATATTGGAATAGATAACGTTATCTAGGCCCGATAATTCTCCTTTGATCCCACTTTGGATTAGGAGCTGCAAAGATGTTAGTAGCATGCATCTAAGTATTGACAGGATTTCATTTGATTTTGATTCATGCTTATGATTAAATTAAATTTTGCTACCAACAAGTTTTAGCTGATGGAATATCCAGTTTTCAATATCTGATACCACTAATTCACTATCAAACGATATGTTGGGTTAGTAAATGTGTATAATATAGATCATGGTTCAGTTGAATAATTTGTGGGAACCGTGTCAGACCATATTTTTAGCCAAAATTGCTGAAATAAAACGTTGATATCTATGCTTTATTGGTGCCATCTGTTGTTATTAATATGCGACTAATGCAAGGCAAAATGTTTTTTCTAATAGATACTCGAGTGGGAGTTAGCATGGAAAAAAGTATGAAAATTTCATTGGTTTGGCTGAAGAATCCAAGATCAAGTAAGGTTTCTACCTCAGAAATAAGGTTTTGCATGCTTTTTTTTCCATAGTTCTGGGTAAAGTAGCAGTTTTTAGGCTATGTCTGTCCGGGAAGATATATAATTCTGTCCACAAAACCAATAAAAAAAATATATATGTGTGTGTGTGCGCGCGCGCATGCATATATATATATATATATATATGTATATGTATATATGTATATATATATATATATAAATTGATTTTTTTTTTCGACACAAAAATAAATGAAATGCAAAATATATATGCATTTGGGCATCACTGTACTCATGAATGAATGACACAGAGTAATAAGGATATTTGACGATGAGCATGATGTTGAAATGGATGATCGATCGGGGATGCTGGAGCATAAAGACTTGGTGTATGTCAGTGTGTATGTATATTTATACGAAAGTGTGTATGTAACTGAGTGTATTGAGTGATCAGTTTGTAGTGAGGAATGTATGTATTGTTATGACTGTATTATGTAAAAGTGAGTTGTACGATGGTGGATCAGAAAGTTGTACTAATTCAAATATTGAAATAAAATATTTAATTGATTATTTCAGATCAGTGTAGTATCATTTTATTCAATATAAATATTTATTTTTATATGAAATGTAATGTATAACGAAACAAAAATCATATTGTTATAATTAATTGTAGTAGGAATTACTACAACGGTGAAAAAAAGTTGTAATATATATTACTGCAACGGTGCAAAAATGTTGTAATATGTATTACTACAACGGTGGAAAAAAGTTGTAAAATATACATATTACAACGGTGTTGCAACAGTGTAAAAACGTTGTAAAAGATATGAGTCTATTACAACTTCTTAATACACGACGGTTTGCCCACCGTTGTAAAATGTATATTACAACGGTGTTCCACCGTTGTAATAGGGTCATTTTTGTAGTGAATTTAATTATATTTGACATGATATTGAAGGTGATTGCCCGGTTTTCATAGAGCTCACCCAACAGAAATTTAAAAAAATAAATAAATTAAAATACCCTTTTATTTTTATACGTAACCTGATTTCTTTCTATTATCTACTCCATGTTCTAGTAAACTTTAAATCATAAAAAAAAATCAAATTTCACTCGTCTAAAATCAAACAATGGATCATGAAGATGATTTCTACATATGTAAATGATATTCATGTTGTAAGTCTAACAATTTTTCATTCTATTACTATAAAATTTCGTTGTTAATAAGCTCAGGTTCGAAGAATAAGCTGAAGGTGATCATAACAACAATCACGCATATGACAAACGTGAATTTGTCATCAATCACGTATACATTATACCAGGTTGATGTCAAAATCGCGTTCTTAACCAGCGCGGTTTGGTTGTACAAAAATAAGCAATCGCGCAAAGGTTCTACTTGAATTGGTCGTAGCCACGTAGGTATGCTATAGGTTTCTATGCTTATCACGTACAATGTCTACGGTTTAACTCTTTAAACACATACATTCCCTACATGATTTTGTAGCTGATTTATTCTTTACAACTTATTTTTGCATCTATTTTTTCTTTATTGCTATATATAGTAGATTACTTAATTGATGAAGATGACAACAATGAAATGTTGTTGGATTATGCAAATGAAATTATGACATATGATGTAAGTATTGTTTTGTATTTACATTTTTACGTTTTTAATATGGTTTTTCTTTATTAAGCAGTTGGATGACATCACTTTTTTTGCTTTGTAGATTTATCCATCCCATGAGAATTTAATTGATTGGGTTCGTAACATTAACAGACGTCTTGGTAATTTTTTAATAGTTATAATGAGAACGGACAATGCTTCATCTAGTATGAAACCTGGAATATTGTTTGCTTGTGAACGTAGTGGGGGTGTATAAGAGGAGTAACATTAAAGATCTTAGAATTTTTTGACTGATGGGTACAAAAAAAAGTAATCGTTAGACTTAAAAGAATTAAACTTTCTTCTGTGGATGATTAGCATTTGGTAGTGATGAAAATGCACAAAAATATGGTGAAAGCAACGAAAATTTTAAATAATTAAAAAGAAACAATCCTTTGAATTGCACTACCATCAAAACCATATACAATGTCATTCAACCTCAGAATGCATTGAATGAGGTGGACAAATTGCATGTGCAATATCTCCCTAGTAAACTTAAAGAATTTGGCTACTTTGAATGACATCGAAAGACTTTAGAAGACAGCGACATTATCAAAGATATATTTTGGGTACATCCTACTAATTTGGATTTTCTTAGAACATTTCCACGGGTTATCATATTAGATTGTACGTACAAAACTAGTAGGTATAAAATGTTGTTGCTGGAGATAGTTGGTGTAACCTCAACGAACCTGACATTCTGTATTGTCATTGCTTACTTAGTTGTGAAAAGCGAAGAAAGTTATATTTGGACCTTGTAATGGTTGAGGTCTATTATGGTCGATTGTGAAGTGGAAATGCCAAGTGTATTTATTAGTGATAGAGAGTTGTCTTTGCTTAATGTCATTGGCCATGTTTTTCCAAATTCTGCTCACATGTTATGCAAATGACATATAAAAAATAATATACTATCGTTTATGGAAAAGAAGAGGAATATGGAAGAAATGGACATATCCGAGAAGAAAGCATTCTTAGGTGATTGGAACGAACTAGTTTGTTCGAAAAATAGTGTTGTATGCAATGGAAATTAACATTTATTTCATGAAAAGTATGGTGAATATGGTTCATTATTGAAGTATGTGCTTGAGCAATGGTTAGATCCATTTAAAGACCGCTTTATTCAGTTGTGGACCGACAAGTATATGCATTTCAGGAATTATATATCAAATAGGTAACACGATTTTCTCATTGTGCATGTTGTTTGTTAATTTTGTCCATTCTTTTTGTAATATGTGTTAATTTCAAATTTGCATCAGAAAATATTACATGCTTAATGGTATATGAATAAAACTATATTTTTGTAATGTTATATGAATATATTATTTTTTATCTTTAGACTAAATTTTAAATGGATAGTTGGATTAATGTCCGTGATAAATTTTAAAATTCACAAAACATCTTGTTTAAAAAGTATGTAAATTATGTGCATTTTTTCAAAATGAACAAAAATCATAAAAATAATGTAAACACTACCAAAGTTTGAATCATAGTTCAACTTATAATCATTTTCGTAATTCTGTACAAAAAAGTAAAAAAAAAAACATCCAAAACAAAAAACCCGAAAAAATCACGCTTTAGCAAAACTTACAAGAGAAAAAATCTATTTTTTGAAAACTAATTTTAACGCAGTTATAACGAATAATTACATATATTTACATAATTTTTCATGAAGACTTAAAAAATTCAAATTTATTATCTACGATTATTCAACATCACATTAATTGTAGGAAAATTCATCAAAAACTTCATCTGAATCGAATACAAATCAAAATAGTTCACTTTCAAGAAAATTGCAAACAAATATGCAATTATTTAGAATAACAGTAGACATGTCTGCAATTTTTCATTCGCTTCAAATATTCATATTTCAATGAAAATTTACATATATGTCGGCAAAAATTAAACCAATATTTGTAGATATGTTTGCACTTTTTTTACAATAAAAGCAGATATTTCAGTAATTCGATTTCTTTTGTTTTCACGTATTAATATTTATTAGGAAAAGAGACAAGTGAAGTCCCGGCCATGCACCTCAATCTTATCTCCACTGGAAAGCTAGATGATGATGATCCGATGAATTACTTTGGTGAAGGGAAGTGGAAGCTCACCAAAGGAAGTTTAATAATGGCTCGAGGAAAGAAGGTAGGATCATTGTACGTAATGCAAGCTAAGCTCTGCAAAGGAGAGGTAAACATCTCCTCCTTGACGTGAAAGGTAAACCACTTCATCCTTATGTTCATTGTTTAGCTGGAAAACAACACATAGTTGCTTTCCAAAGATCTTCTCTGCCCACAAGGAGAAAGAACCCCTAGACCTCGTGCACACTGAGGTATGTTTGATGTTTGAGTGCTCCATTGGTGGTGCTCTAAATTTTGTCATCTTCATTGATGATCATTCAAGGAAAGTATGGTTGCACCTGTTAAAATCAAAGGATCAAGTGCTTGATGCCTTCAAAGAATTTCATGCTCTAGTGGAGCGTGAGACTGGATGGAAGATCAAGTGTGTACGATCAAACAACGGAGGTGTGCATAGAGGTCCTTTTGAAGTCTATTGCAAGAAATATGACATTAGGCTAGAGAAGAATCCACCCAAGACACCGGAAATGAATTGGCTAACTAAGAGAATGAACTGAACCATTGAAGAAAGAGTGCGTTGTATGCTCTCTCTCATGCTAAGTTACCCAAATCATTTTAGGGGAGAAGCTGTAATGGTCGTGGTCGACATTGCCAGCCTCACACCATCAGTTCCTTTGGATGGGGTCATTCCTGAGGAAGTTTGAACGGGCAAGAGAGCTTCATACGATCATCTCAAGGTGTTCGGGTGTAGGGCATTTGTTCACATCCCCAAAGATGAGAGAGCTAAGCTTGATGCAAAGACAAAGGAGTGCATCTGTCTTCGTTCACCTAAGGATGAATTTGGGTACAGCCTATGGGATCCAATTAACAAGAAGGTTTTTCGCAGTAGAGACAGTGTATTCTTCGAAGACCAAACAGTTGAAGACATCAAGAATTCAGAGAGGCCAAGATTGAGAAGCAGTAAGAACAAGGAACCTACTCTGGTTCGACATGAAGACAATAACACACAAGAAAGTAGTGATGCTGAAGATCATGAAATTCATGATGAATCAATTCAGGAAGAACCTCAATCTAGCACTCCAACCGCACCAGAGCCGAGACGATCCTCAAGGGACTGAAGGACATCCACCCGATACAACACAGAGGAGTACGTTACGCTAACTGATTAGGTGGAACATCAAAGCTATAAAGAAGCAATGTGTGATTTTCATAAAGAAGAGTGGAGAATAGTCATGCAAGAAGAAATGCAATCCTTGCATGAGAATAACACATATGAACTATTGGAGCTACCAAAAGTGAGAAGAGCTTTGAAGAATAAGTGGGTGTATAAAATCAAAACCGAAGAAAACTGTTAAAAGCCTCGATACAAAGCTCAGTTGTCAGAGGATTCAAACAAGAAAAAGATACTGACTTTGAAGAGATATTCTCTCCCGTGGTAAAGATGTCATTAATCCAAGTTGTCCTTGGCCTAGTAGTCATGCAAGACTTGGAAATTGAACAAATCGATGTCAAGACAACGTTTCTTCATGGTGACATAGAGGAAGAGATCTACATGGAACACCCTGAGGGATTCAAAGTTCCAGGCAAAGAAAATCTAGTGTGTCGCCTCACGAAGAGTCTATACGGACTTAAGCAAGCGCCAAGGCAATGGCACAAGAAGTTCGACACGTTCATGGCAGAACATGATTTCAAAAAGATGGAAAATGATCTCATTGTGTCTTCATAAAGTGGTATGTAAGTGGTGACTTTCTCATACTTCTCCTCTATGTTGATGATATGCTAATCAATTGCCAAGATCGCATAAAGATAGTTGCTTTAAAGAAAGATCTAAGCAAGAGCCTTGCCATGAAAGATTTGAGACCAGCTAAACAAATCCTTAGGATGAGAATAACTCATGATAGATCAAAAAAACTGTTGTGGCTATCCTAAGAGAGGTACATCAAGAGAGTGTTGGAAAGGTTCAACATGCACAAATCAAAGCAGGTTAACACTCCACTTGCTGGACACTACAAGCTAAGTTCGAAGCAGAGTCCGACAAGTGAAAAAAACACGGAGGAAATGAAGAAGAAACCATACTCGTATGTAGTAGGCAATCTCATGTACGCAATGATATATACAAGACCAGATATCGCTTATGCAGTTGGTGTTGTCGGTCGCTTCTTGGCTAACCCGAGGAATGAGCACTGGGTTGTAGTCAAATAGATCCTCCGATATCTAAGTGGAGCTTCCAAAAGATGTTTATGCTTTGGAAAAGGAAAACCCGTGTTAAAAGGATATACAGATGCAGACTTGGCTGGTGACATTGATTCAAGGAAATCAACATTGGGATACTTAACCACTTTTGTAGGTGGAGCTATTTCATGGCAATCAAAGCTGAAAAAATGTGTTGTATTATCCACTACAGAGGCAGAATATACCGCAGCTACTGAAGCTTGCAAGGAGATGTTGTGGATGAAGAACTTGTTACATGAACTGGGAATGAATCAAGAAAAGTATGTCTTGAAGTGTGGCAATCAAAGTGCAATTTACTTGGCAAAGAATTCAACATTTCATTCCCGCACAAAGCACATTGATACAAGATATCATTGAATCCGAGGAGTCCTCGAGGAAAAGCAAATACATCTTGACAAGGTTCACACATATGAGAATTGGTCTGACATTATGACCAAGGTAATACCAGTAAAGAAGTTTGAAGATTGATGTCAAGGTGTCAGTTTGCTACTACTCCCCAAATAAGTCGGGATGAGGAGATTTGTTGGGATCTCTCCTTAATTAGAGAGTTTCTAGAAAATTCTAGATCTTTCTAGAAAAATATATAATTTTCTAGAATGTTCCGGAGAACTCTAGAGAAGTGTAGAATACTTTAGAAGCTTGTGGAAGAGCGTGGAACCCTCTGAAATATTCTGAAGATGTGTGGAACCTTACGGAAGGGTATGAAAAGATGTAAAAGATAATGGAAGAGTGTAGAGATTCCTAGAGAGTATGGAGCATTCTAGAGAATCAAACTCCACCCTTGGATGCAAGTAATCTCCACCATTCATTATGGAGGTTGAGTAGTATAAGTAGGAGAAGGAGCCTTCGATACTATCCATCCAAGAGAGAAGCCACTTCTTAGAGTGTGAAAGAAAAAAAACTGGAGAGTTAGCGAACCTCTTTGAGTGAAAAGAGAGGTAGCTTGGGAAGTATCCATCCTTAAGCTTGAGTGAGGCACCGAGTGTGAATTACTTTTGTAATCATATTCTTATAATCCTACTATTCTTTTGTATAGTGGAAGAATCTCCACATTGGAGAATTATAAACTCTTGTGCTCCTATTGCTACTTTTAATCTTAAAGTGCTTATCTTAACTTCACGAAGTGTGAAAGAGAAAGACCGAGATTCCCCAACATATATATATATATATATATGTGTGTGTGGGGGGGGGGGGGAGTCTATTTAGACACAAAATTTAAACACAAACGGTGACACAATTGATTTGCACCATTGGATCACCCCATGAATTCCACCTCTCAATATAAAGACAAAAAGATCCAATGGCTGGACCTTTGTGTCTAATTTTGTATGAGAATAGCCGCGCTATATATACTTGTATTATCAAAACGAATTCTAACTTTTTACAGTTACTTACGTATGTAAAGACACTCTACCACACTACATAAATATCAGGTAAAAGAATCCCAAGAGGTCATTCAAAACATATTCGTGATTTGTGTGAAATATTCATTATTTCAAAATTTGAGCACATATGGTTCATAAATCATTAATTGCAATTCAAATCATTATACATCCATAACAATACGTAGGCATCAATACAACAATACATCCATTATCAAACAAGCAAACAAACACCTTTAGCAGAAGGTTATGTATCATCTTCCACTATGCAACTTTGATCGCTAATGGATCCTTAACTTAAAACTCATCAGATCACAATTTGGAATTTTGAAGTACTTATAATGCATGATTCATATTATGGTCTTTTATAGCTTCCCTAACTAGATTATACTCCACTCACATGCAGGCCAACCAGACGTTATCCAAGTGTTACCAATGTCAACATCGATGATCAACCGACTTTACTAAACTATCGCTTATATATATGAAACATTAATAACTAAACATTATATATATAGAAAACAAAAAATTAGATAATCTACCCAACCATATACTCCAATTATCCATTTATTATAAGGTAATAACCATTACCTAATGCATTCAGGGGAAAAGGGGCGTTAAGAGTCATCTAAGGTCAAGACTTCTGTCTTTTACATATAATGTATTGTTTTGAACCTGTTTTGATATCAAACGTAAATTCATCTCTATATACATACTGTCTATGAGAATTACTTAGGTACTTCTTGTTTTTTGGAAGGGGCACGTTACGTCTGTGTCTGTGTCGGATGCGTCAGAAGCGTCCGACGCGTTGACGTTGGACCCGCCAATTTGTCCCTTCCATACGAAAGCTGCAAAATGAACTGTTAAGATTCCCCTTTAATTTTTTCCATTTTACATTGTTTTACCCTTTTCGTGTGCCCCTTCCGGATAAAATAAAAACGCATTCCCCTTTCATAAGTTTTTCCCTTCCCTGTCCATTTCCAAATACCTCTTTCGAAAACCCTTTTCTGTTAAAAATCAAGCGCACTCTTAGTAATATTGTCATATTGTGTAGAGAATGGGGAAATAGAGGCACATGTGAATCACTTGGCTGAAATTGGAAATTTAAACATCAAATAAGCAACCTACCTATACGTATACATAATGGACACAAAGAAATAAATAGATTTGTCTCTAGAATATAATAATACATAATATACAAAATATTATAGAGAATACAAATTAGGAATCATAATAATCGTGTATAATATAGGAATATGCATCAAATTTTCATACGTACAATTAGGGCTGTTGCCTCTTTCGAAGACCGAAAAGACTGCGCTACTGTTAAATTCGATATCCAGTTAGTTGTAGCTGTGATCCCACTACACACCCCATGGAACTTCAGAGGGTATATATCGAAGTTCACTATATATGGCACAGTTCCCATGCCAGGGGAGAAGAAGACGATGTACAACGCTAGGTCGCTTAGGTCCAGCCACCCAGATTTGCTAGGACACCCATTGAAGTACCATATTTGCCCTCCCTCATTGCATGTGTCTCGTACAGCTAAGTTTGATACCAACATGACCCAATTAGCAACTACATTGGTGAAACATTTTCGTTAGCTATGTAAATTACTGTTTTACCATTTAGTAAGGAACGAGTACGTCACATTGGTAATATAGATAAGTTTATGTAGCACTGAGATGTATGCTCATACGAGCTAAAAGTGTTCTTTGTACCAGTGGTACAAATACAAGGGTGTTTATGTCATTACATAGTGTAGATTATGTAAACACCCATGTATTATTGATACGATATATTATTGGATTAACTGACGTAAATAATCTGAAGTTTAACGTATCTGTCCATATTAATCCCAAGTTTGCATTATTTAAAAATAATCCCAAGTTTAAGGGGTGCCTTCCCAAATTGATCCCACTGAATAATTGACCTGCTATAACCGGTTTTAAGTTTTAACTTTACATGTGAATTATTTTCTTCCTCTTTCTTTCGTCTTCTTCGTTACTGACTTTCCCAAATCACTCTGTACATTTCCATTCATAATTCAATTTCAGTACATTCTGACATCCACAAAACATAGTTAAACACAGCATCCCCTTCTTCCAAACTACCCACATCTGACATTGAGAACCCACCACTTCCAGCAGCTCGTCTCTGCCATCGAGCTCAATTCAGTCCATTCCCAAACCCAACCCGAAACCGGACTCCAGTCCATCACGTCACCGCCTCCCTCCCTCCTTCACCTATCGTTCAATCAAGACAATGGATGCTTCGATGCTGGAACATCCTCCGCACAATTTCAGAAGAAATTGAAAAGGACGCGCAATTTCTTGAGTCCACCCGATGATCTTCCAAAACTTGGAACTCCAATGCGGAGATTACACACGCAATACAGACAAAATTCACACATGCGTAACACCGAAACAAACAGAAGCATGCACTCACTCACTCAACTCTAAAACAGACGCATCTGTTTCGAATTGGCTTGGGTATTGGATTGGGTTTGGGTTTTGAATTTAGGGCTTCAAATTATGATTGAAGGAAAGGGTTTACAAAGGAGATTCTGGGTTTGTTGAGGATGTCAGATTTGCGGTGAACTCAAGGGGGAATGGCTCGGGGATGTTGAGGAAAAGTGTTGCTGGTGTTTGGTTTTGGCTGGTAGTTCTATGCGTGTGTGGATGAAGATGGTCAATAATGTATGTGAGCAGTGTTTGTTTCATATTGTGGCAGGGTGTGAACCAATGATATGATGTTTTGTGGAATTTTCAATTTGATGTCGAGAGCTATAGGGTTGAATTCTGTTTGGAGAATCAAAGGTTTTGGCATACATTAATGTTTTAGTTTGGTATTTGTTGCTTTGAGATTAAGGCGTAATGATGTATTCGTCGGTTGTTGCATTTTTGATGCATTGTGGAAATCGATGGTAAAGAGCATAAATTATGGAATCCCTTTGATTTGTTGGTCGTTCCTTGGAGGGCAGCAAACAAATTGCAGACATGCGTGTAATGAATGGAAGATTGGGGTGGAAGTTAGCCACGATGCAAGAAGGGAGAAGGTGGAGAGGAAGGTAAAAGAAGTGATGGGAGAGATATCTAGGAAGGAAATGAGAAAAAATGCATTGATTTACAAGGAGTATGCACATGAAACTACAAAGGTTGGTGGACCTGTTATAACCTGCTATAACAGGTCAATTGTTTAGTGAGATCAATTTGGGAAGGCACCCCCTAAACTTGGGATTATTTTTAAATAACGCAAACTTGGGATTAATATGGGCGGATACGTTAAACTTCAGATTATTTACGTCAATTAATCCTATATTATTGCTCTCATCCAAAATTTATGAGTCTATATGAGTAGTATAGATATCCCTCTATACAAAATGGTAGATGAATCTAAATCAATAGTACAGACAGAGTTCATACTACTGTTGCAAATTTAGAGTCAAAAAAGTAATTTACAATACCCAAAAATACCATTCTATCATTTAAGATATATAAAAATGGGTTGGAACTTAAATTATGGGCTATAGTTGTGGATCTAATATCGAACCTTACTTAAGAAGAGACTAGTGGCAACTTTTAATGGGACAAAATTATCGGAATCTGTCATTTAAAATCGACTTGAATGTGCCTTTATGCTCCACAATACTAATGAAGAAGATACCCTAGCAAGAAACATAATATATACTAAAAATTCCATAACTCCATTAACAACAACACAAACTTTAAAACATCGTAGTTCCAAGCCAAACATTAACCACTGTGTTTATAAATGAAACATAGTATTCTAACCTCCAATCATTTATAAAAATAAAAAAAACCAAAAATGTTCAGTCTAAAACTCAAAAAATAAGGAGTAAAATTTCCTATAATATATTCTTATTCTCAAATATTTTAAGCTAAAAGACTCAACATCATCCTCCTTAAACAACCACAAGCTGTCCTTCACACTACTAGTCCTACTCCAGAATCTCCAGTGCAAGCTCCTATCTTCCAATATATCCCCCTTCGTTTCAGGCAAGCAAATAATCACACAAAAAAGTTATAAGAGATATGATCCTGAATAGAAGAAATGTCCACGACGTCCCTATGGCCTCTGTCAAAGACAGAAAAATCTGTGCCACTATTAAGTTCGATATCCTGTTAGTTGTAGCTATTATCCCACCACAGTACACCCCATGGGACCTCAGAGGGTATATCTTGGTGTTCATTATCCATGGCACAGTACTTATGTCGGAGTAGAATAAAATGATGTACAACACTAAGCCGCACAGGGCCAGCCACCCAGATTTGTTTTGGCACCCCCTGGAGTACCATATTCCCCCTCCACGTTGCATGTGTCTCATACAGCTGAGTTTGATACCCAACACGACCCTGACAATAACTACATTGGGGAAACATTTTTTTTAGCTATGTAAATTAACGTTTTACCATTTAGTAAGGAATGAGTGCGTCACATTGGTAATATAGAGAAGTTTATATAGCATCGAGATATATGTATGCTCATACAAGCTAAAAGTGTTCTTAGTACCAATGGTTCAAGTACAAGGGTGTCAATGTCATTACATAGTGTAGATTACGTAAACACCCATGTGTTGATGATACAATATTTTATTTTCTGAGTCAAAGAGTAGTATAGATATCACTCTATATAAAATGGTAGATGAGTCTAAATCAGTGGTACGGTCAAATTCATACCATTGTTGTAAATTTGAAGTCAGAAAAGTAATTTACAATATTAAAAAATACCACTATATCATTTAAAATCTAAAAAAATGGGTTGAAACTTAAATTTTAGGATATAGTTGTGTTTTTGATATTGAACCTTACATAAAAAGAGACTAGTGGAAACTAGCAATGGGATAAAATTATCAGAATCTGTCATTTAAAATAGACTTCAATGTGCCTTTATGCCCCCACAATACCAATGAAGAAGATACCCTAGCAAGAAACAGAGAGTATACTAAAAATTCAGTTACTCCATTAACAGCACAAACTTTAAAACATTATAGTTCCAAGCCAAACATTAACCACTGTATTCATAAATGAAACACAATATTCCAACCTACAATCATCTATAAAAATAGTGAACTCCAATACAAGCTCCTCTCTTCCAACATAGCCTTGACTTCTTCTACGGGCAGACTCTTCCTTTCAGGCACACAAATAATCACAAAAAACAAAGCTATAAGCGATATGATCTCGGATGGAAGAAATGTCCATGACGTCCCTATGGCATTTGTCAGTGACAGAAAAGGCTGCACCACTATTAAATTCGATATCCTGTTAGTTGTAGCAATGATCCCACTGCACACCCCACAGAACCTCAAAGGGTATATCTCGGAGTTCACTATCCATGGCAAGTACCAATTTCGGGGGAGAAAAAGATGATGTACAACGTTAGGCCGCATAGTGCCAACCACCCAGTTTTGCTAGGGAACCCCCTAGAGTACCATATTCACCCCTCCCCCCGTTGTATGCGTCTCATACAGTTGAGTTTGATACCCAACATGACCCTAACATTAACTGCATTCGTGAAACGTTTTAGTTAGCTATGTAAGATATCGTTTTACCATTTAGTAAGGAACGAGTACGTAACATTGGTAATATAGAGAAGTTTATACAGCCTTGAGATGTATGGATGCTCATACGAGCTAAAAGTGTTCTTTGTACCAGTGGTACAAATACAAGGGTGTCTATGTCATTACATAGTGTAGATTACGTAAACACCTATGTGTTGCTGATACAGCATCTTTTTGCTCTCATCCAAAATTTACGAGTCTATATGAGTAAAATAGATATCACTCTATATAATGGTAGATGAGTCTAAATCAGTGGTACAAACACAATTCATACCACTTGACATCCTTTTTGGTTAAAACTGTCACACGTAAAATTTCTAGTTAGCAACACGCTCAAGCATCAAGAACATCGTCAGAAAACACAAAGCGATTCAATCAAATTCGTGACGCATTCAGAAAAGAATTGGAAATAGCATCGATTCGCAAAATAGTCGTCGATTGGTTCGAAAAAGGTAACACAATGAAAATACATGATCGACACGGTCCGATCAGCTCAAAAAGGTTGAGCACATCGTTCTGATCACGTAGCAAAACTCATCATGCAAAAATTTATGAATCTGGTTAAAAAACAGTGTCTCGTGCTGAAAAACAGCTAATCGGTGCATGAAAATGATGAAAAGCCACGTATTTTACTTTGGTCGGTCAATTTAGTAAATTTGGCAAAAATTAGTATGGCACGAAGAAAAACAGTGAAGAACACGGTGGATCAGCCAAAAATCACATGCAAAACATTGGCTGATCACACAAGAAATTTGGTCGATCACGTAATCGGGCACTTCAAAAATAGTTGATCGACCCGAGCAAATAACCATTTTCCACGTTGCTCGCTCAGGTCGATCACATCAAAAAGTGTGGCAAAAATGGAGTGGGATCCCAAAAAAAGGAGTGGAATCCAAAAAAAAGGAGTAGGTAACGGATCCGAGAAAATGGGATACAAAAAATCCCTGATCAACATGAGGGATCCACCCCTTTTCTCAAGCGCATACCGAGGCATCCGATACAAAAAATTTGGCAAGGCAAGGGATACAAAAAAATGGAGTGGGATCTGAAATTCTGGGAAGTGGCAAATCACTTTGGCACAGCCCAGAACTCGTGCGGATAACCGTTTTTCACATGTACAACATGTGATTTTGGCAGTTTGTGGGGATTCAAGTTTTTCGACCCCCCGGTATATGAAATTTTGACAAAACACTGATTTTTCGACTCCGATTTTGGGACCCGAATTTCGGGCCCTTCAGCGATACGAAATTCTGCCATATGGGTCCCGTTTCTCACCTACTCCACTACCAAACTCCACTATGAATACCTCCTCGCTTCCAACACAAAAGGGTTTAGTTTTTTTGGCTATTGGGACTTCTTGAATCTCTCTACCCCCATTAAGGGCTTCCATCTTCTTCCTCATGACCATTGGACATGGCATGAAGAGCTTAAACCTTGCACAAATGTTTTCCTTTACTTTTTGGACGTCTACAAGCTTAAATCACCACTTTTGGGTTGTTTTGGATATTTTGGACACTTCCTGGATTTCATGGACATTGAAGCCAACTTTGGACGTAGATGACCAAGTCAACCCATCTTAACGAAGAAGAAGGACATTTTAGTCAAAGTTTAGAATTAACAAGGATATTGTTGTTCTATTGTAACACTTTGCACACAAATATTGTCTGAACTTGTACAACAATTATAATCGAATATTATATGATGAATGATTACTATAAAGTGGACGTAGGCGTTAGTGTCAAACCACTATAAAAGTTGCATCTCCCGCATTTACTTTATTACATATTTGGATTATTGTGTTTCTATTACTCATACACATTGGGTGTTGGCGTGTGCTAAATAAAGCGACAATTCCCCATGTCAACATTTTGGCGCACTAGGAAGGGGAAGCACAACTTTGGCATCTGCTTCGGATAAGTTTCTCAATTTTGTCTTCAGATTTTGTCTTCGACTTCAGTTTTCGACTTCAACTTTACTCGCTTTTCACCATGAATTAGCGCAAGAAGCTCCAAGCTATCGTTGAAACTCAAGATGCGGCGGGGGATGAAGGAAGTCAAGAGATTTCTTCGACTGGAGTTCCATTAAACTACGTCACTCAAGAAGACATCGCAGAATGATTAAGAACCTAGCTATGGATTTGAACGCTCAACTCGAATGATAGGAAGATGATTTCAATGCCTTTCTTTCTCGGATTGAGGATTGGATACAGAACACTTCGAGGCCGACTGGCCAAGCATATATTATTGGAACTAGTATCAATGTTCCTCCAACTACGACTCGAGACTTGTGGGTAACCCCGCGAACTAATCAGCAAGCGGATGTTGCTCCTCAGAATGGTACTGGTCCTGCTACACCCAGGGACATCCCTAATCCTGATGTCGCTCCAGCCCGTGACACTTTCATTGGACAAGTCATGGGCTCCACTATTGGAAATGTTGTTCAAGCGTTAGTGCGTGCAACTTTAGATGGTAATGCTCCCACAGTTCCAGGAATAAAGATTATGCTCGATGTGGCACCTTAGGCTGGAATTCAACCAGATATTTTTTCTCTCATCAACTAATCCCTCATATGGACTTAAACACCGAAGCCACCAATGTTGCTTTGGATAACCTCAATCGGATGCTCGCTTGTGGCAATGGTTCTCAAATCGCGAACGTCATTCGTTGATTCACTCGAGGTAGTGCTTCCTCTTCTGATGTGGATTGCATAACTCGTAGTCTGCTTTATATGGATATAAGGAACTCTCATAATCCACTGGATTTCAAGCTACCGATTCCGAAACCCTACGACGGTCGCAAAGATCCTACCCCTCACCTCATGAGATATATACAACATATGGAAGTTCTCTCTGCTTCAGAACATGTTATGGCGAAGTGCTTTTCTCTCTACTTGACAGACATAGCTACAATGTGGTTCAAGCAGCTAGAGGCTGACTCCATCTCTTCTTGGAATGCTTTGATCAATAAGTTTGTGGAACAGTTCAAAATCAACATAGCTCGTTTGAAAAGCGTCATGACTCTCAACGACATTAAGTAGAAGTCCGACGAGACTCTGTGCAAATTCTTGAAACGCTTCAATGCTGCGGTTTCTTTGGTTGACAGACCTGACCCTTCAATGATTTTAATGGTCGTTGTATCTGGTATTATGGATAAATCCAACTTCAAGACTTCACTGCACAGGGACCCACCTAGAGATCTCAGGGAATTCTATTTTGAAGCTGAAAGGTTCCATCGAGAAGAAGATGCGAAGGTCGACAATAGCAAAAAGGTTGTCGAAGTTAATGCTGTCAAGGACGTGAAATCGTCTGATGCTGGAAAAGATAAAGTTTCTATTGTTGCTCAACGACCTCCTTCGAGGAATGATCGTAACAAGGCTAATATGCAACAAAGGTTCTCGACCTACTCGAAGCTTACTCACACTCTCGAGGAGATCTACTAGGAAGTTCACCATGTTTCTTCCTTCAAAAAGACTCCCGGTCGTGATCCCTTTGAACAAGAAACAGATTCTGGCCGACACTGCATATTTCATGACATCAATGGTCACAATACAAATGAGTGTCATCATCTTAAGAATGCTATTGAAGAGAGTGTCAGAAATGGAGAGTTGGCACGGTTTGTTTGTATTCAGGATGGGATGCCAGGATGGATCCGACCCCTTTAAAGAAACCAGGACAGTCCCGGGACTAGCAACCGCCCCAGCGGCATCATCATCAACTAAACCTCTCATTATCTCTGATGTCTTGGGTCCAAGCCTCCCTAGCATCAGTATCTTACGGCTTTTGGTTTCCTGGTTCTTTGGTTTTTTGGTCTTCTGTGGCTCTCAAATAATGAGCTCCTCACTTATGGCTTTCACATTTCAAAAGTTTCAGCTTTCAGAGTCCTTGAGCCCGATGATAATGGCTCTCTTGAGTTTCTTAATTTTGGATATTCGGATTTCGACCCCGTGATGTTATCTCTTTTGGGCCTATGGAATGTAAATGGTTGAATCGACCTACCCATGCATGGGAGCAGTTATAATGCCCATGCATGCTCTTTGCTTGACAACACACTATCGGGTTATCAATAAAATGGATTTTCTAACATTTCTTGGTCGTTTTACTAAAGTATGACCACCTTGAGACAAAACCACATGCTTTGGTCATCTCACGAATGTGAGATTTCCTTGAATGCTACTTGCCATGGTCATCTCCCTAGTGCAAGGTTTCCTTGAATGCTACTAGCCAAGGTCATCTCCCTAATGTGAGATTTCCTTGAATGCTACTTGCCAAGGTGATCTCCCTAATGCGAGATTTCCTTGAATGCTGCTTGCCAAGGTCATCTCCCTTAATGCGAGATTTCCTTGAATGCTACTTTCCAAGGTCATCTCCCTAATGCGAGATTTCCTTAAATGCCACTTGCCAAGGTCATCTCCCAAATGCAAGATTTCCTTGAATGCTACTTGCCAAGGTCATCTCCCTAATGTGAGATTTCCTTAAATGCTACTTGCCACGGTCATCTCGCTAGTGTGAGATTTCCTTGAATGCTACTTTCCGGGGTCATCTCACTAATGCGAAATTTCCTTGAATGCTACTTGCCAAGGTCTTCTCGCTAATGTGAGATTTCCTTGAATTCTACTTGCCAAGGTTATCTATCTAATGTGAGATTTCGCTAAATGCTACTTGTCGTGGTCATCTCACTATTGCGAAATTTCCTTGAATGCTACTTGCCGGGGTCAGCCCACTAATGTGAGATTTCCTTGAATGCTACTTGCCGAGGTCATCTCGCTAATGTGAGATTTCCTTGAACGCTACTTGCGAAGGCCATCTCACCAATGTGAGATTTCCTTGAAAGCTCTAACATGCCTTGGCCATCTCACTAATGTGAGATCGCCTTGAATGTAATCTACCAAATTAATACAATGACCTGTTGCAGCCTTGCCGGTAACACGGCAAGATCGCTCACATATGGTTATGTGTATTCCTTTTCTATGCAGATTACTGGGATCCTCCAGTCCCTCAAATATTCTGGCTATTCTGGTTATCTATGAACGATCCAAATTGATCGTAAGCTTTTAGTGGATTTCTAAATAATACAATCTGAAGCGATCGTGAATTTCTATTAGTACGATCCAAAGCGATCATTGTTTTCTAAGTAATACGATCTCAAGCGATCGTTGGATTTCTTTTCTTAATGCGATCCCAAGCAATCGTGGTCTTCCATTAATAGGTCCCAAATGATCGTGATCTTCTATTAACATGATCCCAAGTGATTGTGGACTTCTATTAATACAGAGAGATCGTGGTTTTCTGAATAATATGATCGGAATCGATCATCGGCCTTCGTCAAAGAACACGCTTTCAGTTTTTCAGACTCGGATAACACGATCCGAAGCGATCATGGATTTCTGATCTTCTCGTAAAACACACCTTCCTTGGATCAAGCAATATATGTTTGGGGGAAATGTTAACACGCTTTTTGGTTAAAGCTATCACACATAAAATTCCTGGTTAGCAACGCGCTCAAGCATCAAAAACATCGTCAGAAAACAAAAAGCATTCAATCAACATCGCGACGCGTTTGGAAAAGAATTGGAATCAACATCAATTCACAAAATTATCGTCGATTTGCTCGAAAAAGGTGACATAGTGAAAATATGTGATCGACACGGTCTGATCAACTCAAAATGGTTGAGCGTATTAGTCCGATCACATGGCAAACTCGTCGTGTAAAAATATACGACTCTGGTTAAAAAAACAGTGTCGGGTGCTGAAAAACAGCCGATGGGCACGTGAAAATGATGAAAAACCACGTAGTTTACCTTTGTCAATTAATTTGGTAAATCTGGCAAAAATTAGTTTGGCGCGAAGAAAAATAGTGAAAAATACGGTGGATCAGCCAAAAATCACATGCAAAACATTTGCTAATCACATAGGAAATTTGGCCGATCATGTGAATGGGCACTTCAAAAATAGTTGATTAACCCGAGTAGATCACCATTTTCCACATTGCGCGCTCAGGCCGATCACATCAAAAAGTTTGGCAAAAATTGAGTGAGATCCGAGAAAAAGGAGTGGGTTATGGATTCGAGGAAATGGGATACGAAAAATCCCTGATCAACAGAAGGGATCCGCCCTTTTTCTCATGCGCACACCGAGGGATCCAATACGAAAAATTTGGCAAGGCAAGGGATACAAAAAAATGGAGCGGGATCCGAAATTCTGGAAAAGCTGCAGATCACTTTGGCATGGCTCAGAACTCGTGTCGATCACTGTTTCTTACGTGTGGAACACGTGATTTTGGCAGTTTTTGGGGATTCGAGTTTTTCGACCCCCGGGATACAAAATTTTGACAAAACACTGATTTTTCGACTACGATTTTGCGACCCGAATTTCAGACCCTTTAGGGATACAAAATTCTGCTGTGTGGGTCTCATTTCTCACCTATTCCACTACCAAACTCCACTATAAATACGCCCTCACTTCCAATACAAAAGAGGTTGGTTTTTCTTGGCTATTGGGACTTCTTGAAGCTCTCTACCCCTATTAATGGCTTCCATCTTCTTCCTCATGACCATTGGACATGGTATGAAGAGCTAAAACATTTTACAAATGTTTTCCTTTACTTTTTGGACATCTATAAGCACAAAAGCACCACTTTTGGGCTGTTTTGGATATTTTGGACATTTCTTGGATTTCATGGACATTGAAGCAAACTTTGGATGTAGTTGACCAAGTCAATCCATCTCAACGAAGAAGAAGGACATTTTAGTCAAAGTTTAGAATTAACAAGGATATTGTTATTGTATTGTAAAGCATTGCACACGAATATTGTCCGAACTTGTTCAACAATTGTAATCAAATATATATGATGAATGATTACTATAATGTGGACATAGGAGTAAGTGCCGAACCACTATAAAAATTTGTGTCTCCCGCTTTTACTTTAATACGTGTTACTGTGTTTCTATTACTCATACACAATGGGTGTTGGCATGGGCTGAATAAAGAGACAATTCCCCACATCCACAATACCATTGTTGCAAATTTGAAGTTAATAAAGTAATTTACAATATTCAAAAATACCACTCTATCTTTTAAAATCTATAAAAATGGGTTGGACGTTAAATTTTGGGCTATAGTTGTGGTTCTGATATTGAACCTTACATAGGAAGAGACTAATAGCAACTAGAAATAGGACAAAATTATCAGAATCTATCATTTAAAATTGACTTCGATGTGCCTTTATTCCCCCACAATACAAATGAAGAAGATTCCCTAGCAAGAAACAGAGAGTATGCTAAAAATCCAAAACTCCATTCACAACAACACAAACTTTAAAACATAGTTCCAAGTCAAATAGCCACAGGCTTTTCCTTCACACTACTGGTTCTATATAAAACCTTAAAATAGGAAGTAAAAGGTGATGTAATATATTCTTATTCTCAAATATTTTAAGCTAGTAGACTCAACACCATCCTTCTCAAACAGCCACAGGCTTTTCCTTCACACTACTGGTTCTATCCAGAAACTCCAGTGCAAGCTCCTCTATTCTAGCATAGCCACAACTTCTTCAATGGGCAAACCCTTCATTTTAGGCATGCGAATAATCACAAAAAACAAAGCTATAAGCGATATGATCCCGAACAGAAGAAATGTCCACGACATCCCTATGGCCTCTATCAAAGACAGAAAAGACTGCGCCACTATTAAATTCGATATCCAGTTAGTTGTAGTTGTGATCCCATCGCACACCCCACGGAACCTCAGAAGGTATATCTCGGAGTTCACTATCCATGGCAAGTACCCATGCCGAGGGAGAAAAAAATGTTGTACAGTGCTAGCCCACACAGGGCCAGCCACCCATATTTTTAGGGAACCCCCAAACAACCATATTCGCTTCCCCTATTGCATGTATCTCGTACAATTGAGTTTGATACCCAACATGTAACACCCCGTATTTTCTGTTAACATTAAAGTTACGAATTAAAGAATTTTTAATTTTAAATGTGAGAATTAAGGGAAACGGGTTATGCCGTTGCGTTCGTCTCGGAATTCTGCTTGGGATAGAGTCCGAGTTTGCATGAATTGGACTCCGTATGAAGGAGTTATGGTCTTCAGAAGTTTCAGTAGTTTAAATAAACAGTTCAGAAATTCAAAATTCAAAATCAGAAGAAGAAGCGGGCTGGGCGGGAATTTTCCCGCATAAGGACCAGGTCGACCAGGGGGTCGACCCTAGTGTCGACCTCCCCTATACAGGTCGACCTTAGTGTCGACCTGGGGTTGACCTACACCCCCTCGGGCAGATCTGAAAAACTGATGTGTTCTGACTCCCTGTTGAGTCATTAGGGCTGATTTGGCTGTTCTATCTTGTCTGGATGGTCTTGATCGCTTCTGGGTTGATCTGACGGCTCTAAATTAATCAAACTTCTATATAAATAACCTAAATCTGAACCTTAAGCCACACAAAATATTCCTAGAGTCGTCATGCCGTCAGTAGTGAACCTAGAATAGTCGTCATCTCTTTCAACTCAAAGGCAAGATAGAAGCTACATCAAAAATCAAATCAAATCAAATCTTATTCAACTAAGAGAATTCAACGATCTACATCAAAGGCGAGCAATTCAGATTCAGAATTCAGATCCCAGAACTCAAGAATTCCTTTTTGTTTGTAAAGTGTGGTTACCTTGCAGATGTGAATAAATTAAAGACATGATTTGTAACGAATTGTAAAATAGAATTTGAACCAAGTTGTATGTGATGCTGATTTCATGTTTATTCATGTCTATTCTATCATGTTTTCTATGAACTATTGTGGTTTATCATGTTAAATTTGCGGTCATGTTGTATGTAGTTTGATGATAAAACTACCATTGTAATAGGCTTGGCAATGAACCTATGAGTTGTATGTTGATTGGGCGATGACATGTCATGTTGTATAATTTAGTGATGACATCTATATGTTGTATGTCAATTTGGGAATTTTGTCGTGTTTATGCAAGTTAGGTGATGCTATCATGTTATGAATACATGCAAGTTTATAAGTTAGAAACATGATTATGTAAACCTATATGTTTAGATCTACACTTTATATGTTAGATCCATATGCCTTTATGTTAGATCTATGTTAGCATGATTCAACCCCTATGCAAGTTCACCACTACATGTCTAATTTAGTTTTAGGTAGTGCTATGTGAAACTATTATTTTATGATTCATGTTGCATAGATCTAGTTTGCAAGTTCTTAATTAAAAGTATATTATGCCAAGTTCATGTGACACATCTGTAGTGAGATCCATATTTTGTATGATGTTGGAATGTTGCAAGTTCCTCTTTTCCCCTTTTAGTTGATAAGTTAGGCTAAAATGTCGAGCCTAACATTCTATGAAACTTTGCGAACGTAAAATGGGGGTAACGTTGGGGGGAAACAGGAAAGCTACATGTAATTGACATATTTTGCTCATAACCATGTAAATGGTATGGCATTGAAATGGTATAATTTACATACCGAAATTATGAATTTGAATTAAGAGGAAAGTGGGCCATGACAATAAATTGTTGACAAATTTACATATAAGCATAAAAGGATAAATATGTAAATTTATAAAAGACGAATATGCCTAACTCGAGGTTAGACTGAGTTGTGGTGTAAAACTGCCCGAAACCGACCGGCACATCTAGTGACCACAACAATACCTGTCTAATGTGGGTGGTTAGTGCATTGAGCCTAGAAAAGGACCCGATGTTAGACTGAGTTGTGGTGTAAAACTGCCCAGAACCGACCGGCACATCCAGTGACCACAGCAATACCTGTCTAATGTGAGTGGTTGATGCTTTAATAAAGCTAAGTCAAGATTGGTAGGGTTAAGTCAATTAAGGAAACACTTAACCAATTCAACACGTTAAAGTAACTGATGGGTGAGTTTAGGTAAATTTGGACACTTAACCAATTTAACATGTTGGCTAAAAAACCCTAGTAACGGGGACCCATTTCAGCAGTAACCCACATAGATGTATCATGGAACCCTGAACTAGGCAGGGTGGGGCACGATTACTGGGCTGAATTGTAAGCGGTCAAAACGTCGGCGGGTGGTGCGTCAGTGTAGTTTCCGACGGAGTACGGGCGTGCACGTACTCCGGAGTGGAAAAAGTAGGCATTGGGCATCAGTAGTCATACACTGTGCATCTTGAATCATGTCAGGTTGCCACCATAGGATTTGATACACCCCGTGATGGGACCAGCACAGGTATCTACAGTCAAGCGGGGGCCGAATGACACACGTGATAAATGCATGCGAGTAGGAGCCGATCGATATAAGGGGATCATTTCACCATGAACACGTGGTGCTAGTGGACAAGTATAAGTAGGTGCAGAGAATTAGACATTGGTGCGATGTATATTCGGTTTATCCTACCTTATATAGCTTTATGTTAGTTTGTTGTTCTGGTACTGTCCTATTTTCAGTTTATTCCTATCATGACCTTTTTCTTATTCACGCACTGAAAATTCACTGGACTTACTTAGACTTATGTTTGACCCATTTTTCTTTCGTCTTCTTTTCTTCCGTTTCTCCCCCCTAAGGGAGCCAGGGAGGGAATAACTCAGCTTAATTTGGACCGTTCATCTTTCCAAGCTTGAAGACTCTGTGATGTACGGCTTGGAATATCTTATCTTTGGCTATGGCTTTGGACACACTAGACTTGGGGATTTATGCAGTTTTATTTATGTTTTATGCTTCTTTATGTTTTAATCAAGACAGAGATTATGATGTAATGTTTTGGAAATTATTTTGAGACAATTTGCTGTAATGACTTTTGTATTGAACCACGTATGAAATAAATGTTTGTTTCCACTGCTTATATTTCTGTCTTGTAAATTTTCTGTGTCTTTTACCTATAATGCCCCACCAAAGTTCAGGCATTCCCTTTGTGAGTGACCTTAACGGAGGTGGAGTGTTTCACTTGGTATCAGAGCAAAGGTTTACTAGATCAGATAAAAGTTTTTGAAAACTATTTTCAAAAAGAAGTATAAAGAAGCATTTTTCAAGAAAAAGTGTTATTTTACTTTAAAAGGCATAATCCCTCAAAGCCATATGCACTATCTTTCTATCCTTTGTTTTGAATCTTTCCTTTTTCGTTTCAGCATGTCTGGGAATCTTAACCTTCCAGAGGGTGTACCGATACCTGGCTAGTTCAGGAGGTACCTAGAGGCTAGGGTCAATGACGCAGGCCCAGCATATATTCCTCCTCCCCCAGCTGCAGCAGATCCTCCTCCTCCTTGTGCAAATGCTTTCTCAAAGATTTGTAGAGACTTTAGAGCCATGAGTGGAAAGAGTTTTAATGGAACTGAATCATTCGTGAAAGCAAGGAACCGGCTCAAAGAAACTGAGGATCTATTTGTTATCTTCGAGGTGGATGATAGGCGGAAGATACAGTTGGCGGTATGGTTGCTCAAAGACGAAGCTTCCTATTGGTTGGAAGTTGCTAACGCTGAAAGACCAATTGAAACTTGGATGGATTTCAGAATGAGGTTTGAAATAAAATTCCTCTCACAAGATAAACGAAGTCTACAGGTGGAAAAGTTCTTATCTCTTAAGCAAGGAAGTATGACGGTCAAAGAATACGTCAACCAATTCAACCAGCTAGCCAGATTCGGATTGGATTTAGTGAACACTCCTCATAAGAAGGCTCTCCGTTTTGTTAAGGGATTGAATGAGCCACTACACAGCCTAGCTATGACCCACATACCCATGGAGGCGACTTATGAGAGATTGGTGGACATGGCACTCTTACACGAGGAAGACAAGGGCAAGAAAGAGGCAAAGGTGGAGGTGCCTCAAGACAAGAAAGCGGAGGGGTCACAAAATAAGAAAGCAGATTCAAAGAAAGGCGGGAAGAACAACAAACCCCCTGAAAAGAGGAAGTGTAACTTTTGTGGCATTCCTGGACATCTGGTTAAGGACTGCAGAAAGAAGAAGAGGAAGATGGTTGGCTGTGTCCATTGCGGCGAGTCAGGACACATGGCTAGGGACTGCCCAAGAAAGCAAGGGCAAGGGCAGAGAGCTGGACCTCTTCTGGAGGACAAGTACATGCTCTCGCAGCACCTCCGCATGAACGAGGTAGAAATATTTCTGTCGAAAGTTTAGTCTATCTTTTTTATTATCCTATTCGTAAACTCTTTGATTCTGGCGCATCGCACTCTTTTATATCTACTGCTTTAGTTGAATCTCTGCACCTAGACACCAGTATAGTAGAGGACCCCTTGGTTGTTTCAAATCCAATTGGGGGCTTAGCTTATTTGTCAATGGTTTGTTTGGATTTGAAAATTTCTATACTAAGCATTGGGTTTAGATGTAATGCCTTTGTACTGGGATTCTCGGGCTATGGGTTGATTCTAGGCATGGATTGGTTATCCAGAAATGGTGCCATCCTTGATTGTGAAAAGAGAGTGGTTAGACCCATAACTCGCCTCAGTAACACTCTCGAAATCTCTTGTAATCCCTTGAACTCTGTTATGCTTAGTTATCTAGAATCTCTTGAAGCGTCTGTTGAGAACTTACAGTCTGTTAGAGTAGTCCGTGAATACTCAGATGTATTTGAAGAGGTAAAGGGCTTACCTTCGAAGCGGGAGATAGACTTCCGCATATACCTTGTTGATAATGCAAAACCCGTAGCTCTACCCGTTAGACACATGGCTCCTAGGGAAAGAAAAGAGCTCGGTAAGCAAGTCAAAGAGCTGCTCGAAAAGGGGTTTATAAAGCGGAGTATTTCTGAATGGGGTGCTCCAGTAGTATTCGCAACTAAAGCGGATGGTTCACTTCGCCTATGTGTTGATTATAGGGAGCTAAACAAGCTGACTAAGAAGAATAGGCACCCACTTCCAAGAATAGATGACTTGTTTGATCAGCTTGTAGGTGCATCTGTTTTCTCCCAACTAGATCTGACCACCGGGTTCCATCAGCTAAGAGTGGCTGAAGACAACATTGATAAGACCGCGTTTAGAACCCTGGATGGTTTCTTCTAATGGCTTGTCATGCCTTTCGGCTTGACAAACGCACCCGCTTACTTCGTTGATTTGAAGACGAGGGTGTTCAGAGAATTCCTTAATAAGTTTGTGGTGGTGTTCATAGATGATATTTTGATTTTCTCGAAGAGCGAAGAAGAGCATGCTCAGCATTTAAGGGAAGTCGTGGATACTCTTCGTGCACATCAGCTGAAAGCCAAATTCTCCAAATGCCATTTCTGGAGAGAAGAAGTGAGGTTTCTTGGACATGTGGTGTCCAAAGAAGGGTTAGCTATGGACCCCGCAAAAGTAGTTGCGGTGCAATATTGGAAGGTTCCACGGAATGCAACCAAAGTCCGAAGCTTTCTCGGGCTAGCGGGCTTTTACCGAAAATTCATTAAAGACTTTGCAAAAATCTCAGCCCCACTTACAAGGTTAACGAAGAAGAACCTAACTTTCGCTTGGGATTTGGATTGCGATATTTCTTTCCAACGTTTGAAGAGGGCTCTAACAACAGCCCCAGTCTTGACATTGTCGGATGGGAGCAAGATGTTTACCGTATACACGGATACATGTGGTACGGGACTAGGTGCTGTCTTGATGCAGGAAGGGAAGGTAGTAGCTTATGGAGGCAGACAGTTGAAAGTACACGAGAAAAACTACCCAACCCACGATCTAGAGTTGGCTGCCATCATCTTTGCGCTTAAGTCTTGGCGCCACTATCTCCTAGGTGAGAAATTTGAATTGTATACTGACCATAAATCGTTGAAGTACCTTTTCTCGCAGAAAGATCTCAACTTGAGGCAGCAAAGATGGATGGAGTTTCTTGCCTCATATGATTTTGAGATTTCCTATACTCCTAGCAAGGGCAATGTAGTAGCAGACGCTTTGAGTAGAAAGAAGCTGACCCTAAGCCCTCTCTTTGTACAAATACAAAGCTTGGAGTACATAGCCAACTTTGATTTTAGACCCTCTGTCGATCATGTGACTGGTTTGTTAGCATCGTTAGAGGTGCGGCCTACTCTTTTGGACTCAATAGGAATCGCACAACGTGAAGACCCTTAGCTAGTTGATGTGATCGATAAGTTATTTAAGGGTGAGACTTCTAGTCACCTCAATAGACACTCCATCGATGACAAGGGATGGTTGAGGCAGGATGGAAGACTGTGCATCCCGCAAGCAAGGGATTTGGTGAAGAAAGTTCTTGAAGAAGCACATCATTCCAAGTTGACCATACACCTCGGTGAAGACAAAATGTTCAAAGACATCAAAAAGGTTTTCTTTTGGAATGGCATGAAGAGGGATGTATCTAAATTCGTTTCTAAGTGCATGATATGCCAACAAGTCAAGGTAGAGCAGAAGAAGCCTGGTGGTTTGCTTCATCCTCTAGAGGTCCCACAGTGGAAATGGGATAGCATCTCGATGGACTTTATTCATGGGCTGCCTAGGTCAAGAAGAGACAATACCAGTATTTGGGTAATAGTGGACAAGCTCACAAAAAGCGCTCACTTCAGACCCGTTAAGAGTAGAAGGACTGCCTCATCCCTAGCATCCATATATCTTAAAGGGATAGTTCGACTCCATGGGATACCCTCTAGCATAGTGAGTGACTGAGATCCTATATTTATGAGCGAGTTTTAGAGGAGTTCGCAAGAAGCTGTAGGCACACAATTATGCTTAAGCACGGCCTATCACCCCCAAACCGATGGTCAGACGGAAAGAGTGAACAATATTAGAAGACCTCTTGAGACTATGCATTCTTGACTTTGGAGGTACATGGGAGGATCATCTACCTTTGGTGGAATTCGCTTACAACAATAGCTACCAAGCCACCATAGGCATGGCACCTTTCGAAGCTTTATATGGAAGACCCTGTCGATCACCAACTTGTTGGTGGGAGTGGACAGACAAACTCATACTTGGACCGGACATGATTAGAGAAACTTCAGAGAAAGTGGACTTGATAGGGAAAAGAATGAAGACTGCCCAAGATAGACAGAAGTCCTACGCAGACAAAAGAAGGACCGGCCTTGAGTTTGGAGACAAGGTGTTCCTTAAAGTATCTCCTTTGAGGAACGTCATTCGCTTTGGATCCGCAGGGAAGTTAGCACCAAGATTTGTAGGGTCGTTTCCTATCATCGAGAAGATTGGGAAGATGGCTTATAGAGTAGAGCTGCCCGAAAGATTGGATGGAGTTCATAATGTCTTTCATGTTTCTCACCTACGGAAGTGCTTACATGAGTCTGCGGAAGTGGTGGAACCAAGCGTATTAGAGGAAATAGAAGTATAACGAGAGGCGATTGTAAGAAGAGTTCCAACTCGTATCTTGGGTACAGAAATCAAAAAGCTACGCAACCGCGAAGTCAAATTTGTTAAAGTTCAATGTAGTGACGCTGAGGAAGACGCGACTTGGGAGATTGAGGCCAAGATATGCGCAACCTACCCTTTTCTTTTTTAGGGTACATCTTTGATCTCTTTTTCCTTAAGTTTGTTTATTCTCATATCTATCTTTTTAGTATTTTCCTCAGTGCTGTTTTCGATCCTTAGGTTGAAACCAATGGATGTAAACATGTATTTGAAACATGTTATGATTGATGGTTGCAAGTGGTTGCTCGTGGATGCATATACACACATTAGGTATTAGATCGGCTTAGTCACTTTCATATTGCATATGCATATATGTACTTGTATATGATTGAAACTTGATGTGTTATCATGTGGACGTTGCATTTGTATGAATGATTGTGCACTCATGTAGAAAGTATGATTAGGAATGATTGCATACATAATGGACTCATGGCACCGACATTAAATGCATTAAGGAGGTCAACTGAATCAGTAGACCGCCTGATTTTGCATTAGATAAGGAAATTTTACACACACTATGCATATGATCATGAAGCATTATAAGTCTTTTAAGGACAATGGATGCCTGTGTTTGATGGTTGAGTAGATGGACGATTGGATGGTAGGATATACGTTCTTCTTGACATGAATATTTCGGGGACGAAATCCTTAAAGGAGGGGAGAATGTAACACCCCGTATTTTCTGTTAACATTAAAGTTACGAATTAAAGAATATTTAATTTTAAATGTGAGAATTAAGGGAAACGGGTTACGCCATTGCGTTCGCCTCGGAATTCTTCTTGGGATAGAGTCCGAGTTTGCAAGAATTGGACTCTGTATGAAGGAGTTATGGTCTTCAGAAGTTTCAGTAGTTTAAATAAACAGTTCAGAAATTCAAAATCAAAAGAAGAAGCGGGTTGGGCGGGAATTTTCCCGCCGAGGGACCAGGTCGACCCTAGTGTCAACCTCCCATATATAGGTCGACCTTAGTGTTGACCTGGGGGTGGACCTACCCCTCCCCCCCCCTCCCGCAGATCTGAAAACTAATGTGTTCTGACTCCCTGCTGAGTCACTAGGGTTGATTTGGCTGTTCTATCTTGTCTGGATGGTCTTGATCGCTTCTGGGTTGATCTGACGGCTCTAAATTAATCAAACTTCTATATGAGCAACCTAAATCTAAACCCTAAGCCATACAAAAATATTCTTAGAGCCGTCATGCCATCAGTAGTGAACCTAGAATAGCCGTCATCTCTTTCAACTCAAAGGCAAGATAGAAGCTACATCAAAAATCAAATCAAATCTAATTCAACTAAGAGAATTCAACGATCTACATCAAAGGCGAGCAATTCAGTTTCAGAATACAGATCCCAGAACTCAAGAATTCCTTTTTGTTTGTAAGTGTGGTTACCTTTTAGATGTGAATAAATTAAATAAATTATTTGTAATGAATTGTAAAATAGAATTTGAACCAAGTTGTATGTTATGCTGATTTCATGTCTATTCTATCATGTTTGCCTATGAACTATTGTGGTTTATCATGTTAAATTTGCGGTCATGTTGTATGTAGTTTGATGATAAAACTACCATTGTAAGAGGCTTGGCAATGAACCTATGAGTTGCATGTTGAATGGGCGATGACATGTCATGTTGTATAATTTAGTGATGACATCTATATGTTGTATGTCAATTTGGGAATTTTGCCATGTTTATGAAAGTTAGGTGATGCTATCATGTTATGAATACATGCAAGTTTATAGGTTAGAAACATGATTATGTAAACCTATATGTTTAGATCTACACTTTATATGTTAGATCCATATGCCTCTATGTTAGATCTATGTTAGCATGATTCAACCCCTGTGCAAGTTCACCACTACATGTCTAATTTAGTTTTAGGTAGTGCTATGTAAAACTATTATTTTATGATTCATGTTGCATAGATCTAGTTTGCAAGTTCTTAATTAATAGTATATTATGCCAAGTTCATGTGACACATTTGTAGTGAGATCCATATTTTGTATGATGTTGGAATGTTGCAAGTTCCTCTTTTCCCCTTTTAGTTTATAAGTTAGGCTAAAATGTCGAGCCTAACATTCTATGAAACTTTGCGAACGTACAACGGGGGTAACATTGGGGGAAAACAGGAAATCTACATGTAATTGACATATTTGGCTCATAACCATGTAAAAGGTATGACATTGAAATGGTATACTTTACATACCAAAATTATGAATTTTGAATTAAGTGGGCCATGACAATAAATTGTTGACAAATTTACATATAAGCATAAAAGGGTAAATATGTAAATTTATAAAAGACGAATATGCCTAACCTGAGGTTAGACTGAGTTGTGGTGTAAAACTATCCGGAACCGACCGGCACATCCAGTGACCACAACAATACTTGTCTAATGTGGGTGGTTAGTGCATTGACCCCTAAAAAGGACTGGAGGTTACACCGAGTTGTGGTGAAAAACTGCCCGGAATCGACCGACACATCCAGTGACCACAACAATACATGTCTAATGTGAGTGGTTGGTGCTTTAATAAAGCTAAGTCAAGATTGGTAGGGTTAAGTCAATTAAGGAAACACTTAACCAATTCAACACGTTAACTAATCTGATGGGTGGGTTTAGGTAAATTTGGACACTTAACCAATTTAACATGTTGGCTAGAAAACCCTAGTAACGGGGACCCATTTCAGCAGTAACCCACATAGATATATCATGGAACCCTGAACTAGGCAGGGTGGGGCACGATTACTGGGCTGAATTGTAAGCGGTCAAAACGTCGGCGGGTGGTGCGTCAGTGTAGTTTCCGACGGAGTACGGGCGTGCACGTACTTCGGAGTGGAAAAAGAAGGCACTGGGCATCAGTAGTCATACACTGTGCATCTTGAATCGTGTCGAGTTGCCACCATAGGAGTTGATACACCCCGTGGTGGGACCGGCACAGGTATCTACAATCAAGCAGGGGCCGAATGACACACATGATAAATGCATGCGAGTAGGATCCGATCGATATAAGGGAATCATTTCACCATGAACACGATGTGCTAGTGGACAAGTATAAGTAGGTGCAGAGAATTAGACATGGGTGTGATGTATATTCGGTTTATCCTGCCTTATATAGCTTTACGTTAGTTTGTTGTTCTGGTACTGTCCTATTTTCAGTTTATTCCTATCATGACCTTTTTCTTATTCACACACTGAAAAGTCGCTGGACTTACTCCGACTTATGTCTGACCCATTTTTCTTTCGTCTTCTTTTCTTCCGTTTCTCCCCCCCCCCCCCTCAGGTAGCCAGGGAGGGAATAGCTCAGCTTAATTTGGACAGTTCATCTTTCCAAGCTTGAAGACACTGCGATGTACGGCTTGGAATCTCTTATCTTTGGCTATGGCTTTGGACACACTAGACTTGGGGATTTATGCAGTTTTATTTATGTTTTTTGCTTCTTTATATTTTTATCAAGACAGAGATTATGATGTAATGTTTTGGAAGTTATTTTGAGACAATTTGCTGTAATGACTTTTGTATTGAACCACGTATGAAATAAATGTTTGTTTCGACTGCTTATATTCCTGTCTTGTAAATTTTCTGTGTCTTTTACCTATAATGCTCCACCAAAGTTAAGGCATTCCCTTTGTGAGTGACTTTAACGGAGGTGGGGTGTTTCCCAACATAACCCTGGCGGTAACTGCATTGGTGAAACATTTTCCTTAGCTATGTAAATACCATTTTACCATTTAGTAAGGTAAGAGTACGTTACATTGGTAATATTGAGAAGTTAATATGGCACTGATATGTATGTATACTCATGCAAGCTAAAAGTGTTCTTTGTACCAGTGGTACAAATGCAAGGGTGTAATGACCCACATTTTCAGCGGTATAATAATTAATTTATTTAATTATTTAATAGGTGATTAAAAGGATTTAAAGGTCGTGGAATTAAATAATGTTGAATATTTAATTAAAATAATAAAATTAAATAATATATTTAATTCTGAAATAATCAGAATTGGCTGAAATGGAGATATGGTGTGAACTGGATCATCTGTGATATTAAATTCAGTTTAGAATTTGAATTTGAATAACGAATATATTATTTGAACGATAGTTTGAACGTATAATTATATTAAAATTAAAATCGAGCTCGAAATGGCACTGCAGTTCGTAATTTGGCGATTTGAACTTTAACTGAATGTAAAGGATTCGTTTTAAGCCGGATTTCTGTGAAACAAGAAATGTGTGGAGCTGGTGGATTATATCTTTCTAGTGGAAGAGCAAAATCGGGATTTCGTTGTGTAGATTTTGATTTACGTCCAAATCAAATTTTAGAAAAGTCGCTGTGGAGTTCCTTTATAATTTATAAAGGAATTATTTATATTTTTAAAAGGAATTTCAATATAAATGGAATATCGGGTTGACCCAGATTTGAAATATCGAGTTATAAATCCCAGTGGAGCTGTATGATATTCTGCTGTGAATATAGATGATAATATTTATTTATAAATATTTATTTTAATAATATTTAAATATATTTATATATTTAAATGGGTTATTCAAAGTTTTAAAAATAGCCGGTTTTGCAAACGAAGTCGGAATTCGACGAAACTAATTTTGTTGGATCCACAATGTCAAATAGTTGTTAGATTTCTAGTTTCGTGATTTTTAGAGTCACTGTGTTGTCATACGGACTTTTAGAGTGAGAAACAGTCAGTATTTCGACGGTTAAAAATACTCTGTGTGAGCATACGAGGTCGGAATTCGACGAAACCAGTTTCGTGGGACCGTAAGGTCAAACTGTAGCTGCATGTCTAGTTTCATGATTTTTGGGTATCTTATGTGACAACAGGGATTTTTAAATGATAAGTTTAGTTGATTACCAAACAATAAATGAATATAAAAATATTAAAGCTTCACTATAAATACCCTACCCCATTCCCTAACCTAATTCATTTCCTTCAGAAGTCAACAGAAATCGCACCTCCACTGAAACAAAAATTCCAACAGTAAATCGAGTGTTCAAAATTCTCAAACAATTCATAGAAATTTCTATAAATCACTCGATGAGTATACATGAGATCGTGTATCCATCGTCTTCCATTTAATGTGAGTTTCGTTCAGTTCGGTCCCCATTTTGCTTGCTGGTTTTGTATAGCTTGAGTTTAGGGTTAAGAATAACAGGAGACTGAGGGCGAGATGGGAGAAAAGGAGTTCGAATTCGGTTTCAGCTTGCGATTTAACATCTTGTATGAATTTATGGTGGATTTTGCTGAAGGTGGATGTCGCGACTTCTCTGAGGTGGCTCGACGAACGCGGATCCAGTTTGAAGACCGAGTCAAGTATTTTGGGTATAAGGTGGAAACGGATTCGAAGAGAGGGACGTTGGAGTTGACGATGTGTGAATCGTTTAGGAGATGAAGGAGAAAGGGCTTTGAGAAGATCGGCTAATGGATATGGAGCGTGAAGTACTGGAGCGCATTGTTCATTTGAGGAAGACGGGTTTTATTTGTGAAGCGGGTCGGGTCTGTTTCAAAGAAGATGGGCCAGGGTATTGTGGGTGAGGCCCAAAGTTAATAAACTAAGTTTAATTCTATATAAATAGTGTAGTGTTTTGTAATTACAATAACTTCTCCGTACATGATCAGAATCCAGCAAAACTGGATCCATTGGGATCGTATGGACGAGGGCAACACCATGGCACCGACTAGGAGTGGATTTGAGCTCGTATGAATTTATGGCGAAATAAATTGTTTGATTCAAATCAAACAATAGTTTATCATTCTTTAACGATGAACTGCCAATGTGAGTAAATCTCACTAACTCTGAACAGTTTATAATGTCATGTTGTATTTTTAGAACTGTTAAATATTGGCTGATTGATTGTGTGTTGACTGTTTGATTGAGCTGCTAGTCAGTTAGTTGAATTTCTATATTGATTCTGTTTATCATAATATATCATATGGAACTGAAAGTGATGTTGATTTTATTGTGTAACATCTGTGGATGCAGGGAAACAGGTTGGAGGAATCCGACTGGATTCCTCAATAGTTATTTTATTGTTTTTCTGATATTGATATATGATGTCAATTATAACCTATTGTTGATTGTGTGTGTATGGACGATATTTGACATTATAATTTGATATGTTAAACACCATGACATACCGGAATATTGAAAAGAGAATATTTATAAAATCAAGAGGATTTTATAAAAGAAAATATTTACAAAATCAAGAGGATTTTATAAGAGAGAATATTTTAGAATATTTATAAATAGAAAATACATTTAAGTGGAATTATAAATAAAGGAAAATCTTAATAAATGGAATATTTATAAAGTGAAGTATTTATTTAGGATAAATAGATAAGATACTATAAAATAGATTATTTATTTGTTAAATAAATAAAATATTAAATAGGGATTTTTACTTAGAAAATAAAGGAGATATTAAATGAGATATTTATTTGTTAAATAAATAGGATATATATTAAATGAGTTATTTATTAGTAAATAAATAAGATAATCAAAAGGGATTATTTATAAAACAAATAGAGTTTTATAAAGGAAGATAATTGTTTGCAAAACAAATATAAAAGAAATTGTTTGCAAAACAAATATAAAAGAAATTGTTTGCAAAACAAATACAAAGGAAAAGATTTGTAAAACAAATGAAAAGGGAAGATTTGTAAAACAAATAGAAAGAGGAAATATTTGTAAAACATTTACAAATAGAATTATAAAAGGGCATATTTATTTGGTAAATAAATAAAGATAAAAGGGAATTTTAAATAAGATTTAAGTGTTAGATACTTAATGGATTACATAAAAGAATTAATTGATTAGAATTAATCGAGTTAGGATTAAACGATTTGAGTTAATTGATTAGAGTTAGAGTTAACCAGTTAAGTGATCGAGTTAAGTGAATCAAGTTAAGTAAATCGATAGAGTTAAATCGAACTAGAGTTATTCAAATGGAGTTAATCGGATTTAGTTTATTCGATTAGAGTTGAAATGAGTTAATCGAATCAGTGATATTCGAAGTGAGATAATCAAATAGTAGATATTCAAAGTGAGAAAATCGAATAGTAGATATTCGAAGTGAGATAATCGAATCAGAGATATTCGAAGAGAGTTGATCGAATCTAGTTATTCGATAGGAGTTAAATCGAATAAGATTTTATTCGAAGAAAGGGATTATCGAATATAAGTATTCGAAAGTAAGCAAATCGAATATAAGTTATTCGAATAGGAGTTAATCCAGTAAGAGTTATTCGAATTAGTTATTCGAATAGAGTTAAATAAATAAGAGTTATTCGAATTAGTTATTCGAACAGAGTTAAATAAATAAGAGTTATTCGAATTAGTTATTCGAATAGAGTTAAATAAATAACTGCTATTCGAATTAGTTATTCGAATAGAGTTAAATAAATAAGAGCTATTCGGATTAGTTATTCGAATAGAGTTAAACACATAAGAGTTATCGAATTAGTTATTTGAAGGGAGTTATCGATTATAGTTTAATTGAAAGGAGTTATCGAATTAGTTATTCGAAGGGAGTTATCGATTATAGTTTAATCGAGGGAGTTATCGATTATAGTTTAATTGAAAGGAGTTCTCGAATTAGTTATTTGAAGGGAGTTATAGATTATTGTTTAATCGAAGGGAGTTATCGAATTAGTTATTCGAAAGGAGTTAAGTAAAAAGAGTTAATCGATTAGGGTTAAATAAATAGAGTTAATCAAATTTAGTTTATTCGAAGAAAGGTTTTCGAATCTAGTTATTCGTAAGAGAGATTATCAAATATAGTTATTCGAAGGGAGGAGTTATCGAATAGAGATGTATTCGAACAAGAGTTACGTGAGGAAGTGTTAAAAAGTTAAAAGATGAACTTACCCTATTTCGAGATTTGAAATGTTGTTCAGTTAAGGTCTGAGAGGTAGTTATACCCCAACTTGATTGACTTCGTTTTTAATTTAGAAATGGTTAAGGTTCGAGAGTGAAAGTGGTTAAGTGTATTTAGTGAATAAGTATAGTGGTTTGAGTTGTCGTAGCGATGTTGATTTAAACACTATTTAAATCCAAGTAAAGAAGATTTGGAAATGTTTTCCAAATAGAATCAGAAACATAATCAAATATTGAAATAGGAAATATGAATATATATATATATATATATATGTATGTATGTATGATTGATGATTGATTGATAGAATTTCCATCTGGAAATAATATCGTTGTTTGCACACGTGTTTTTCTTTTATGGTTAAATCACAGACTATCGAAGTTTTGACCATTCTAACATTGTTAATATGGAGAGTCTGGTTGGATTATTATCCAAAGAACCACTCTGTATTGGCATAAGCGTTGTGAATCATATATGCCAAAGATAATTGAAGACTTAGTAAAGTGCAAGGGCTATTGTATAAGTCTTAGATAACAGTGCCTAAGATGGATGTATTGAATAGTGCCTTCGTTTCATCCTGTTCATGAATGACTTGTATGGATGAATGTCTGACAGGGTATTTCCAGAAAGGTCACGTACATTGATTCCGTACCAAGAGTGGAAGCGGAGAAGGAAACTTCTTTTAGCTAAAACGTAATGCACTGTTGTAGACATCAATTTGTGATTTTTGATGGATCTGACAATGTGGCATTCGAAGTGAATCTGATGTGATGATTAAGCGTAACCTCTGGCCTCAACAACTAGGAAATGACAAAAATCGGGCAGGCAGCATAGCTAAGTCGGTCGCTCCGAAGTAGGGTGTATAATCACTTATCTAGAAAATATTCATTTGCTTCTTAAATCTACCAATGTTGTCCCATATACATACGGGAAACGGTTGCTGATCCCAACCGTTGGTGATATACATTCGATACACTCAAGCGAAATGAGAGGTCGGTCATGTGTGGCTGAGTTGCAAGATGTTCTTGTTGAACTTCAGTGTATCGTTACTAGAGTACACTGATCAGAAGGTGGTTCCATACCTTGTCATAGTTGGAAATCCATTACCCAATACGTGCTTGCGGTTTTGATTATATATTATATATGTAGAACGTAAGATGAAAGCGTTTCTGATAGATGAGTATTATGTTGTGGTTGATAGATATTATTATAATATCAAAAGGTTTTTGATATAAAGATATTTTGGATTCTCATAAGGGAAAAACCCGTTCCGTTATACGGCGTGGTCTTATGAGATATCGTTTACTTGCTCAAACTGTTTTACTCATACCAGTCCCATGACTGACCCGGAGTTTATTTGTTTGTTTTCCCTAAACTCTTGGGTGCCTAAATTTGTACGGGCAGTCAAGTAGTCGGGATTTTACAGATACACTTGGAGAGCTTGGAGCAGGAGGCTTCAAGATTCTATAGCTATTATTATTTCCGCTGTGTTGTAAGTGTTGTACTCTGATAAGTGCTATTGTGTACATATACTGTTTGTATTTCAAAAGTTATGTTATATTTTATTCGTTCCACTGTGAGATTCGTGTTTACTCTGATGCTGATGTTCTTCTTCTTCTTCTTCCATTCTATAAGTTCTATCTTATCTTTCCTCACCCTCTAATTTCTTTCATTAATAATCTGTTATTTTCGATCCTTGGATGTTCGATATGTGTTGTATATCGGATAACCAAGATCGCTAAATTTCCGGGTCATTACAAAGGGTGTCCATGTGCTGACGTCTAAAATTGTCGTCAATGGCCGAAAGTTAAAAAAATTGAAATAGAGTGGAAAAACGTGCGAGATGCAGTAATAATGCACGGGAAAGTAAAGAACATAGTTGTTTATAATTGTTCGGTTTGGATTGAACCTACGTCCACTTTGAAGGTTTCAATTATTTTATTCATTATCAAGAGTGCAGTGGAAGACATCATTAAAAGTAAATACAATGATAATGAAGTTCTATCGATCCTTATTGTCGATCTTCCTTGCTAATCAGGGGAAGTCGAGGAGTTTTGAGGTCCGGGCGGAGTTAGGAGGTTCCAGGGTCTAGGTTGAGTCGGGAGATTCCGGGGTCCGGGTGGAGTCGGGATGTTCCGGGGTCCGGGCGGAGTCAGGAGGTTCCGGTGTCAGGGCGGAGCAGGTGGTTCCTGGGTCCGGGAGGAGTCGGGAGGTTCTGAGGTTCGAACAGTTCGGAAGGTTCCGGGTCCAAGTGGAGGCGGGACGTTCAGAGTTCTGAGGTGTACCGAGAAAATCGGAGGTCCAGGGTGTGCCAGCATAATCGAAGGCCCGGGTCTTCTGGGAAAATCGAAAGTGCAGGGTATGCCGGGAAAATCGAAGGCCCGGGGTCTTCTTCCTCCCCAAAGGCTATGCTGCCACTAATGGTGTCCAAGGTACTCTCAAGGTCTCAATCAATCAAAATGCCAAACCCTTTGAAGAACGAGGTAGGGGTAAGTGGAGTAGGTGATAGTAGGTGAGATATGAGAGTAGGGAAAAAAGGAGTAAGAAAAGAAAAAAAGGAGTGGGATTTCGCATCCTTAGTATGAGATGCAAAATTTCGCATCCTAGGGAGGGATGTGAAATTTTGCAAGCCATGGTGGGATGCGGAATTTTGCATCAATGGAGGGATGCGGAATTTCGCATCCCATGGAGAGTTGCAGAATTTTGGATCCCATGGAGAGTTGCGGAATTTTGCATCCTATGTAGGGATGTGAAATTTTGCATGAGGCAATTTCGCACCCCATGTAGAGATGCGAAATGGAGGCGATTTCGCATCCTAGGGGGATGCGGAATGGAGACAATTTCGCATTCCAGAAGGAATGAAAAATGGAGGCGTGGCACGGGGTGATACAACATGGTGATGCAAGGCACAGGATATGAAGCATGGTGATGCAAGGCCAGGGACATGAAGCTATATGGAGACAAGGGTGGATTCAAAAATCGATTGGTGCGTACACTTGATTCATGACTTGTATTGTTCGAGAGAAGTTTGAAGAGCCGTGACGACCGTTCTTTCACGACCCTGTCTTAGCTTGATTCCTAAAAATGATGGAAACACTTTTGGGCCGTTGAACCACGCGTTGGGCCGAGTCGTGTGGGCATGGATCACTTCTGGTAACCAGACCAAAATGATGGTTACCAATATCTTATTACATAGTGTTGATTATGTAAACACCCATGTGTAGCTGATACAACATCTTATTGCTCTCATCCAAAATTTATGAGTCTATATGAGTAGTATAATTGTCACTCTATATAAAATGGTAGATGAGTCTAAATCAGTGGTACAAACACAATTCATACCATTGTTGCAAATTTGAAGTAAAAGTAATTTACAATATTCAAAAATACCATTCTCTCATTTAAAATCTATAAAAATGGGTTGGAACTTAAATTCTGGGCTATAGTTGTGGCTCTTATATCGAACCTTATATAAAAAGAGACTAGTGGCAACTGATAATGGGACAAAATTATAAGAATCTGTCATTTAAAATCGACTTCAACGTGCATTTATGCCCCCACAATACCAATGAAGAAGACACCCTAGCAAGAAACATAGAATAAACTAAAAATTCCATAACTTCATTAACAACAACACAAACTTTAAAACTTCATAGTTCCAAACCAAACATTAACCACTGTATTCATAAATGAAACTCAGTATTCCAACCTCCAATCATCTATAAAAATAGGAAAAATAAAAAAAGTTCAATCTAAAGCTTAAAAAATAAGGAGTAAAAGTTCCTGAAATATATTCTTATTCTCAAATATTTTAAGCTAAAAGACTCAGCATCATCCTCATTAAACATCCACAGGATTGTCCTTTACACTACTGGTCCTGATCCAAAATCTCTGGTGCAAGCTTCTCTCTTCCAACATAGCCTCGACTTCTTCTATGGGCAGACCCTTCGTTTCAGGCACATAAATAATCACAAAAAACAAAGCTATAAGCGATATGACCCCGAACAGGAGAAATGTCCATGACGTCCTTATGGCCTCTGTTAAAGACAGAAAAAATTGCGCCACTATTAAATTCAATATCCAGTTAGTTGTAGCTGCGATCCCACTGCACACCCCATAGAACCTTAGAGGGTATATCTTGGAGTTCACTATACACCGCACAGTACTCATGACGGGGGAGAAGAAGATGATGTATAACGCGAGGATGCAAGGGCCAGCTACCCCAGATATGTTAGGGCACCCCTTGGAGTACCATATTCGGCCTCCCCCATTGCATGTGTCTCATACAGTTGAGTTTGATATCCAACATGACCCTGGTAGTAACTGCATTGGTGAAACGTTTTTGTTAGCTATGTAAATTACCATTTCACCATTTAGTAAGGAATGAGTACGTCACATTGGTAATGTAGAGAAGTTTGTATGGCACTAAGATGTATGTATACTCATACGAGCTAAAAGTGTTCTTTGTACCAGTGGTAAAAATACAAGGGTGTCTATGTCATTACAGCGGGTAGATTACGTAAACACCCATGTGTTGCTAATACAATATCTTATTGCTCTCATCCTAAATTTATGAAGCTATGAGTAGTATAGATATCACTCTATATAAATGGTAGATTAGTCTAAATCAGTGGTACAGACATAATTCATACCATTGTTGCAAATTTGAAGTCAAAAAGGTAATTTACACTATTCAAAAGTACCATTATGTCCTTTAGTTTTAACTAGCAACACAGAGAAGGGTCTTGTTTCCTGTAAGCATAAATATGTATATATATAATCATTCATGATTCATATGAGCTAAATGTTTCCTACACCAATATACAAAATCTTTTGTCTTCAATTGGTACATAGATAAAGGTATTTATGTCATTTGTTAACACGTACAAGCATACACACTTGGCATCATGACACTTGTTTTGCATGTGTAATGATTATTTATTTATTTTAACTACGTCTATCTTCAATGAATAATTGATTTACCCACCTTGTAAGCTATTACATTCAAAATACCATTCTCATTCGAGCTTATTCTTTACCTATGCCATTTTTCACCAGTTGCCATTTACTTTTACTACCACTTCCTTTCTCTTTTCTTCTTCTTTTCATTTAGTTTCGGTTTTATTGCCTTCACTTTCTACGCTTTCGAAAACCATAACGATGGTTTTCTAAACGATTAGGGTTCATGTGGAAACGAGGTTTTGATTAGTTGAGGCGCATTTTGATTTTAAGAAAATACCTTGATCGCGTGGATTCTAATTAGTTAGAAGGAATTACCACTTTTAAAATTTCAAGGTAACACATGAAAACACATAGGGAAGGAGTAATTGATCGCTAAAGGATAAACATGAAACTAAAAAGTGATTACTAGTATATGTAATAAATGAAAGTTTTTTTTTATATAAAAGTTTTGAAATTTGAAAAACTTTATTTGTATATCAAAATTTTAGATTATATTAAGAGTTAAATATCTATAAACGGACGTTTTGAATTTGTAAAAGAAATCTAATTGTTTGATCATATTTTCTTATGTTGAAATCATGTTAGTTTGAATTATTTGTATAGCTTCCAACATCTTCTTTTCCGAGCTTGAAGTTTATTTCTATTATTAATTAATAATATATTTGACTTGATTCTATTTTTATGTGATTTCGACGTTTGATGGTATTTGTAAATGAACGTTTTAAATTTGTAAAATAAATCATTATTTGTTATATCATGTTTTTAAGTGATACTATGACTTGAAAATATTTGTAGGCGAATATCTTAATTTTCTAAATAATAATCGATGGATCCTATATTTAAGCGATATTAAGATTTAATAGTAATTTTTGGATGAGGGCCAGGTGCAATAAGAGTAATTTTTGGACCACCAAAGCAGATAATAATGCTTCAACTATTTGGAAAAACTGCCTTAAGCAAAGAAATGAACTTAAGAAGAAAATCAAAGAGAAATTGCAAATGGTAAAACCATAGATTTATGGTTAGATCCGTGGCTTAATGGCAAAAGTTTGGTAGACAGATATAGATGGGACTATTACTCGGCATATGGTGCACCAAAAACGCAAGCTGACTCAATCATAATCAGTAATCAGTGGGCGGAGGATAGATATGCAATATGTCGAAATTAACAGGAAGAACTGAAGGAAAAGCAAATACAACATGATAAAAATATGGACACTTGGGTTTGGGCAGAGGAAGGAGGCTTTAAACTTTAAAATGTTATAGAAGAGATTAGGGTTAAACACCTTACAGTGGACTAGCACACAATGGTTTGGTTAAGGGTATGCCCCCCCCCCCAAAAATGGCTCATGTACTGCACAAAGCATTACTGGGACGCCTTCCAACTAAGATAGGCTTCAGAATTGGGGAATCATGAATGAAGACAGGTGTCTACTATGTAATGAAGAAACCGAATCAAACTCACGCCTGTTCTTTGAATGCAAATACAGTAAAAGACTATGGGAAATACAGAAACTCAAGTGCTTCAAAACTGATGACGTAGGAAGTTTAGAAGAAGAAGTACAGTATCTGAACAATCAGAGAAACGTGCCTAAGATGGTGATAGAGGTGGGAAAGATTTGCCTCACAGCCACAGTGTGGCACGCATGGAGAGAACGCAGCGCCAGAGCTTTCAAATAGAAGAAGAACGAAGTGTTAGTCAACGCGTGCATCATTAACAGAGAGATTGCGATGATGTTCAATAAAATTAAGAAGAAGACGATTACCAGTGCAGGGGAGCAAGGACAATTGTTATTGGCGAAGTGGAACTGGAAGGGACAGATCTCAGAAATGCGAGCAGAGAATCAACGGCCGCCATGACTCTGTGCCCTAATTTTGCTTTTGCTTTTGGCATAGAATGTTGATGAAAAGCGATATTTGGATGTATTATATGTACATTGTAATATACCCGTGTATGCTAGCGGGTTGTAAACGTTTGGGCCGTGAAGGCTTCTTGACTTTAGCGATAAAAATTTACCAAGTTTCCAAAAAAAAGATTTAATAGTAGGGGCATTTTTGATAGTTTATTTGACATCAGAAAAGTAGGACACCATTACTAACTATAAATAAGGTTGAAGATTAAGATATATCGTAAATTATATAAATACAATTGAATTTTTGCCAGTGGCACAGATGAGAGTTCAACAAGGGTAAGGACTCCTTTATTATTCATGCTGTCTACATCCATGTATCTCAAAACATGCATTATAAATATTTAACTTAATTTTGTGTCATTTTCTCCAAACCAGGAACAAACATACCTTATTGGTAGCAGAAGAACAAAAACCACAACTTGGATTTTCAGCTTTCAAGCAAGTCATACAATCCTACTTAGCACCAACACCATAAGCTGGGCAAGTGAACGAATCAAACTTTGCCATTTCAATCGAACTAACAACAGGAGAGTGCGTGGTAGTATTATGAAACATCGCAGCCAGAACAGCAAGTGAAATCACATATCCAGCCAAACTAATAGTCAGCAGCTTATCAATAAAATATATACTAACAATGGAACCAACCGCGTTTAGCCCAGGTGTCACCAAGGAAAATGTGAGTGGGTTTGGTTCGAAGCGAACCCAACAAACTGTACCATTGTCAGACTATAGTACATCACTGTGTCGATGCCTACAAACTGCTAGAAGATATGGAGGCCGATTCCCGCTAGCAGTCCTCTTCGCACTATCTTCATTTTGAAGAGCTTTGAGAAGCCGACAAAAAAGAGGAAATCACTAAATGTATCTTGAATTTAGCAGTGTCTTTCAAACTAATTTTTCTTGAAGTTTTGTTTTTGAAAATAAAAATGAAATTTGATGTCATTTAGCTTGAATTTTTTTCAAAATTTATCCTTGTGCCTAATTTTCACTTTAGAGAATGCGTTTCAAAATATAAAGTTGATAAAAAAAGTCTTTATCGTTCTCCATTTTACACTATGAAAATGCAAAATGCAAAATCTGTCTTTAGATGGAACAATACCTGATTTTCTCAGAGTTGCTTCGTTCTTTGATTTCGGTTTCAACTAATTCATGAAGGGAGTTGATTTTGGCTTCTACTTCATTGGATGGGTGGATTTTGTGAACAATTGTTTTGGCTTCTTCTTGCCGACCTTTTCGGTAGAGCCAAGGAGGTAATCGGGAAGGAAGAACATGAGTGTGAATTGGAGGATGGCGGGAATTATGACAAGCATCCATCTCCATGTTCCCGATGCCTAGTGGAATGCAATGTTATAAAGGTGTTTGACAATAGCTATAGGCAGCAAAATAACTAATAAGTTGCTTTTGTTTGGATTTTTTTTTTATTTACAACTAGGAAAGATTGAAAGGTCTTAAACTACATTTACCTACATATGACTAATTTCAGATTTTACAACAAAATTTAGTCCTTTTTTTGAATTACTTATCCAAATATTTTTATGCTTTCCTATTCACTTGGAACTACTCAGAAATTGGAACACAATTTAAAAATACACGCTCACTCATACACACATAAATACGTACATATAAGCATATAATATTACATTTGAAATTCGAACTAATAACCCATGCGAAATTGAAAAATTGGAGTGTGATTTACTCAAATCCATGAAGGTTTGACTAGAAACCTACCTATTGATTGGAAATCAAGACAGCGACTGCGAGAAATCGCGATTTTGAATTCGGTCGGAGTTGGAAAAGCGATGTTGTAAAATTTGGGTCCGGAGGTACTAAAGTGGAAAGAATAATGGAGTGGGGTAGGCCCGCTATTTATTAAGAAAATATGAGGCTCTTTGCCTCCCTCTGATGTGACTCTCAAGTCTGAGTTCAGATCGGTATGCCGAACCAAATACCTTATGGATACCGATCTGAGCCCCAAAAAAAAGTGAAAAATAGGATGAATAAAAGACTATGTTTGACTTTAATAATCTACGATCACATGTGCTAACTCATGTATGATCAAAGATTCAGTTTATTTTGCATTCGACTTGCACGATAGAACGACGTTGTTTTTTGGTAATGACCCATGTGTGGATCATTACACTTGGGAGCCGACGAATCGACATGACTTAGCTATACGACTAACATATTTAACCCCTTAAATCTATGTGGTTCAAATATTTACATATGTCTCCTGAATGCTTTAGCCGACAACTTCAACCTGAAAAGAACTATCGGGGACAACATAAAGAAAGACTGGTTGTTTATACAAACATACATTTCTAAGTATCACAACCTCTCAAAAGAGTTGCGACTGTTCATCAGCATTTCTCTTTGAAGATTGACGAGTCTTCGAGGGATACGACTCAACAAATTAAAAGGACATCCCGTCAGCAACGCAATGTACATTGGGGGGAAAAGTGTTGACATGGCTTTTTGGTAAGGTTGTCAAGGTTCATACGCAAAGCACTTAAGATTCAATCCAGGTCACAGAGATGAAGGAAGCAACTCATCAGGATCGACCCTCTTGGAATCAACCCTCCCGGGCTCGGCCCCCTCCGGCTCATCCTCCCTTAACCTATCCTGCAAAAGAAATAAATAAAAGAAGGGGAGGGATCAGATCTGTATACTGACCCAGGCCATGCCAACCCCAAATTTGCAACCTCCCAAGACTTATTCTATCGACCAAATCCCAGGTTAAATACTGGATATCCCTCCTATATTTCAGGATCTCGCTACACAAGTCATATATCGAACCAAAGAAGACCCCTTTCTCGGATTGAATACTGGTCCTATTACCTCTCTACTGAGCCGAGATGGGTGCCACGTGGCATAACGAGCCGGACTTGACCTCACTTATAAATAGCCCTCCAAAGCTTCAAAGAAAGGAATTCTGGTCATTCTCTTGTCATTTTATTATTGTTGCAACATTTTACTCGAGATTAGCCGTTAAAAATATCATTTTTACTCAAAGTTAATTTACAATCAAGAGAGCATAAAGTGGACATAGGCTAATTAACGTCGAACTACTATAAATTTTTATGCTATTGCATTTATTCTCGTTTTCATTTTTATTCTCTTCTTTATCTTTTTTTTTTTTTTTGATGTTGTACCATTTTTTGTGTCAATATATATAAATGAGTAAGTTAAAAAAAATAACTCATTAATGTATTGCTCGTCGAAATTCCCCCATCTTTGCTTTAGCATGCCTCGCTTAAACCACGCTAATGACCATCATTCCTTATTCGTTGTCGTTGTCAGGTGCTACCTCAATCGCACAAATGTTCTCTACGTCAATGTTACCATCCACAACACCTAACACTCCTCCACTTCCTAGAAGACCATCACATCCATAAGCCATACCCACACCTACGTCATCGCCTCATAGCTTAGATTAACCACCACGAGCTCGCTAATATCTCAACAACATCCTAAAGCCATCACCGAGTCCAAATCCCCTCAGCCATGATTCACGCACGCAATCTTATCTCAGATCGACACCGCAATTAAAGTGTTTACCCCAGTCGATGTCGTGATCATTGTTGATGTCGCCATGAAGCCCTCCGACATTTCCATGCTCGCGTTTTTTTTCTTTCCTAATGTAGATTTTGATATTGGAAGTTAGGGAGAAAGAGGAAAAATCAAACATGAAGAAAGAGATTAGGTCAAACATGGGAAGAAGACAAATTTTATTGAGGTTTGGGCTTGATTATCAATTATAAGTGGACTCGGGCATGAACTGATTAATGAGGATGTTTATATTTCAACTCTATTAAGATGTTACTTTTATTTCCATTAAATTATAACTCACAATTCAAGTTTTGAACTAGTTACATTCCATTTTAAATTTAATTTGATTCTAGAAATAATCAATGTCAAAGACTGAGTTCAATTTTTTTTGTTTTAATTAAATTATTTTAACATTACATCTCCATAAAAATGGTTGTTAGTATGAGTTTTCACTTGATATCTGTTGACGCCCAAAAATGTCACCAAAAACGAAGATTCTTAATAACTTAAGAATATGGTTTCGCGTACGGAAAATAAGTGCAGAAAAGCAATAAATGGCACAAGAGATCTATAGTGGTTCGGTCTCGTGAGGGGCCCACGTCCACTTTGGAAGAGCAACTGATATTTTATTGACAACAATGAATTACAAGCTATGAGCCCCTTCTAGGCATATAGTTACAAGCATTTTCATATAATTTGAAGTCATAGTCGTCATATGGGATTATATGAAAAAGTAGATTTTTCTTTCTTCTTCCTCAAAGTGAAGATGCCATTAGAGAGGCCTCTTGGAGCTCTAGGCAGGTGTCCAATCAGCATATTTTCAACCCTTCTAACAAATAAGCTTAAGGGTATTTATAGTGAAGTGGTTAGTTGGGAGTAGGTAGGATTTGGGGACCACTCTGTAGAAATCGCATCACAGGCTTATATGCCACAAGAAATCACATCACATACGAGTATTAATAGGAAAATCGCTTCCCTCTCATGGGATGCAATGTGGTTATGGCCTCCCCTAGATGCGATGACATCACATCCTAGGGAATGCGACGCCTTCGCATCCCGACGAATGCAATTCCATAGCATCCCATTGGATGCGATGGTATCGCATTTGGAGGGATATGGTGTCATCGCATCCTTAGGAATAAGATGTCATTGCACCCTGATGGATGTGATTCCGTTGCATCCCGTTGGATGGATGGTATCACATCCGGAGGGATGCGATGGCAATACATTTCGCTTGGTGCGATGCAGACACTGCAGAGTGCTGTGGGGTGATGTGAATTGATGTAAGGCGAACCAAAGTGATGCGATTCAGAGTGGGCTGTTACGCGGCGAATGGGGAGTATGATGAGTTGAAGTGATGTAAATCTATGTGAGGCAAGCCGAAGTGATGCGAGTCAGAGTGAGCTGTTGCGAGGTGAACGGAGAGTGAGGGGAGTTGGAGTGATGTAATGTGGGTCTTATGAGGAGCTGTGAAGCTATCACCTGCTTGATCTCTTCTCGGTTTGAATCTTCAACAACTTAGCAACACTTCGAGCTTGAACAACACATGACGTGTCGAGTCAGGTGGGTCTTGTGTACTTTTGGGAACCGGACAAAAATACCAGTTAATTTTTTCCACCCAAAGTACTTCTTGCCTTGGCTGGATGTGCTTTGTGTTGAGGAAAGAATTGTGGAGATGTTAGTCGTTGACTCTGGTTTACATCTTAGCGTAAACGAGTGGTTTCCGACGTGTGTTCATGCTCGCGCTCACAGATCCGTGTAATGGTTTTGCACTGTGCAATCATGATTTGAAAAAAGTATCCAATGGGAGGTTAGTACAGGAGTATGCATACATACATAAACATATGTGTGTACATTCATGTATGTATATACACCTAGCATATATACATGTACGTATGTATATATGTGTATGTATACATGTACACATACTTTACTATATATATATTTTTAGGGGATATCGCGTCCTAGGGGGATGCGATATATCGTATCCCCAAGTGATGCGATGCACCGCACCCTAGTGGGTTGCGACGTATCGCATCCTTAATGGGATGCGATGGACCGCATCCCAGTTGGATGCGAGGCAAGGAAAGTGGGTTGTGGCTCATGTCCCCCCTCTCCCCTATATAAGCCGGAGCCTTTCCCTCTTCTGACACTTTTCTTGACCAAAATTTTCGCATCGAACACTACTTATTCATTTAAGGTTTTAATGGCGGAAGAGGGAAATAATACAGAGGGGGAGAAGAAGAGAAGGAGGTAGGAGGCGCACCTCCTTCCTTGTCGCGTGGGGACTCGCGTCACGTGGTGTGGGTCATCACATCAGAGGGATGCGGAATCGCGTCGTTTTGGTGATGTAAGATCTCACATCCCAGTGGGTGTGGAGATGCAACTCCACGTGAGGCGATTTTGCATTACTTCGGAGATGCAAGATCTCGCATCCGAGTGATGCGATTTCGCATCACTTCGATAATGCGATATTTCGTGTCCAGTTGGATGCGGATTCGCATCGGAGTGATATGATTTCGCATCACCTCGATGATGCGAGATCTCGCATCCGATCAGATGCAGACTCGCTTCCCAGTGATGCGATTTCGCATCACTTCTATGGTGCGATATCTCGCATCTGGTGGGATGCGGATTCACATCCGAGTGATGCAATTTCGTATTGCTTTGGTGATGCGATGGCCACCAACCTTGCGTTGTTTTTGTGACAAACTATTATTGGACGGGGACAAGACTTTGCACATAGATTTTAGAGCCTACAACTTGGACTATGGACAAGAACTTTGGACTTTTGTACCCTAATTTGCTTCGTGATCCCAATCACAATTTGGTTGCGACGCAATGCGGGTTTAGAGACATCGGTCCATAACGACGAGGGTTACTGCCATTTAAAATGCAGTGATCGTCGTCATGTCCCAGGTCAGATTTAGTTGTAACTACATTTTCACCGCACTACACTGCATGTTTACATGTTAGTTTACATCAACATGAGGGGTACAGGTTTTACATACGATGTCTAATGCAACTATATTGAAGTATAGCTTGCAATGGAGACACGATCCAAAACTCAGCAACACTCGGAAGCTAAAGCTTCTCAGCACTCGCCATCCCAGTCCAGCTCAACTAATAGCACTAGTCCTGGGGAAAGCAAGCTTGATACTTCTTCAGAGTCGACCCTTTCCCGGGCTACAGATTCACCAAAAGCACCCGACCGTGATTTATAACAGACGATCGAGCGCTTGACTGACCCGTCGGTGCTGGGAGGTGTTACTGCGGTTGAGGAGAGGTTCGAGGAGGACATATATATTGTGGCAAGTGACATAGCTGAGGCTCCTGATGCGATGGCAGGCGTCGTGATTGTTGACAACCCGCTAGACTCGGGGCGTTCGAATTTGGACAAAATTGCCCTGAAGCGCATTTGTGCTAGATTTGGCATACCATAGACCCATGTTTTATTTCTCGAGGAGGGAGACCGACCGCATGCTCCTCCAGCGGGATACACCGCATGGAACAAACATATGTGCATCGCAAGGTGTATGCCCCCGTCTTGTGACTTTATTCGTGACATGTTGAGGCACTTCCAAATAGCACCTATACGGCTTCACGCCAACGGATACACATTCCTTCTTGGCACCTGTCGCTTGTTTAGAGAGTACCAGGGTACGGACCCCACCAGAGAGGATATCCGGTTCTTGTTTCAGATCAAGAAAAGACCCAAGACTTCACCTTCCCTTTACTTCCTAGAAGCGATACACAGTGCCCGGTTCATTTAAGGGTCGTGGACCAGACTAGAGTTGTTCAAGTTCGAGTAGTTCTTCGTACGCTGTCCTCCGGTCTCCGCGAGACGATGGATGAAGCGAAGTTAGTATCTATGTTTTCTCTAATTTAGTGTTGGTTGAATTATGAACTCGGTGTTGATTTCGCTTTTTTGTAACAGGAGTCCTGCCAGCACCGAAAGGCGATGAATATCAAGGGCGGGTAGCGCGTTTGAAGGCCATCTCGAAAGAGATTCATTTGACAGAGAAGATTCTGAATGAGGAGGCCCTTCGTCGAACAGGCCTGCTCTGGAAAAACTGGAGGAGTTTCCCAATAGTTATCTCAGAGAGGGAGAGGAAGGTCCTGGGGAAGGAAAACGTCACAAGTGGAAAGCTCCTCTTCTCATTACTAAATGTTCCAAGACTGGAAAGATTCAGGAGGGTGCTAGTGCTAGGCCAATCCACACTACATAACACAACATTTGCTTATGTGCGTGAAGTGCTTTGATCTGACCGTTGGCTTTTGCTTTGCGCAGGTGAAATGGTTCCCGGAGGCGGCGATGATAGACATTGAAGCTATGAATCGAGGAGCTGTAGACACCAAAAGAGCTCAGTTTTGAGCGGTCTCAAGAAAGGGGCCAAACTGCCCCGGTCCTCCCGCCCTTGCAGTCGCAGTGGCAATCACCGATATTAGCATCCCTCATAATCTCTACCGTCACTTAGATCGTTGGGGAAGATTTAAGCCTTGAGACTATGAGCACTAGACCGCAAGCTCCGATGCACCCTCTTCCTACCCCTCAAGTGGAGCCCATTCAAAAATCTACTGGTCATGCCATTCGGTCGACGGGCTATGGGCCATCGAGGACGGGCACATCGAGAGGAGGACCGGAAGCCCCGCAACTGACCAATGAGGAGAAGATTGCCTTCTTGAAAAGGCAGTTCCCAAGGTACTACCTTGATGAGTTGATGTTTGTGCCGGATATTAGTCCGACTCCTCAGGAAGATACCGATCTTGTGTGGAAGAAAGTATATCACGCTTACCACAATGTTTCAGTGCTTAGCAGGTATGTTGGGCATCTCTTTGACTTGGTTCGGGCCGAGAATGTGGAGATCCAGAACCATGGTCTGACCATTGATGCTGAGCGGACGATTGTCTAAAACCTAGAGACGGAGATAGGTGAGGCTTATCCTTATGTCGTAGGCACTTTTTGTGCCCGTAGTCTCCCATTTGAAAGTTAATTTTTGTTGTTGACACAACGGAGCTGAAGGAGGCACATAATAGGATGAAGAGGGAAGCGAAGCATACAACTATGAGTTTCAAGGATATAGCGCCCGAGCTTACAACTGAAAATACGACCCTTAAGAGAGATAAAGCCGAACTAGAAAGAGTCAACGTCCAACTGGAGAAGGATATGCCTCAACTCCCGGAGGAGAGTGATGCCTTGAGGAAGGAGAATGAGTGGTTGAGTGCTGAGAACGCAGAAACTCGGAAGCTAAAGCAGGAGATCGCTGATCTGAAGAGGCAGGTTGAGGATGTCAATTGAAAAAAGGACAAGTCTGAGGAAACAACACGATCGAGATATGTTAAGCCAGCTAGATGGAGTGAAGGCCTAGCACTTAAGAGAGGTGGAGGGGCTTAAAATTGCAGCGGAGGATGCTGCAGCCCAAGCAGAATAGGATTTGGAGTCTTACATATGGGATATGTATGTTAAAGTGCTCAAGGATCGCGATCTGTCATAGAGTTATGGTTACTCCAGGGTACCATCCACGGTGTGGGATAAACTGTTGGCTTTTGAGGCCGACTTGTAGGGACTGGATGCCATCGATGAAGTTGGTTTCATGTTGTGTCACTTGAAGGAGGCTGAACGCTTGAAGCTACTAGAGGGAATGCAGTTGTTGAAGAGTGATGCTGAGGCGGCACGAGTTGCCGCGAAGGAAAAGACTACAGACACTGACAGTTTGGTGGTGGCCCACGAATTTGGTGGAGGTAGCTCTCCTCAGCAGCCAGTTAAACCGTCTTCTCCAAAAGTAAGCTTGCACGTTGCTCCCCTTATCGTAGCTGAATATAACGCAGATCAACTAGAGTTCGGTCTTGATAGTTCGACCCAAGCAGCGGGGGGAGGGCTTAGTGCCTGTCGGAACCGCAACGTAGGTGTCGGTAGGTAAAATGGCCCCTCACTTAAGTACTTTAATGGTATGGGCATACGGGAATCCAGCCGATTGATTATCCTTTTCTTGGATGTGCAGGGCCCTTTGGAACAAAAATGACTGTGAGCCTGGACCCGGCTCAGTTCGGACAGCCCGAGATCGGACTAGGAGTTTTCGCGGGACAGCTTGGCGAGGGAGGAGGAATGGAGCTTATGCTCATTGAGGAGGAGTTGGCACACTTTAACTCTTTCATGGGGAGATATAGGCGGACAGTCATGTGAAGAGGATGCTGAAATGAGCGAACATACGATGCGGGGGATGTTTGAGCAGTAGTAGGTGGGCCTACGTGCCGAGGCCGGGGAACAAGAGCAGAAAAAGGTAGATAACGAGCTGGCCCAACAAACGGCTTTGGTAGATGCTAGGAAGAAGGCTGAACAAAATGCTACGACCAATGTTTAGAGGTAAAAGGAGGCTGGGATGAAGGAGCAGGCAGATCTGATGGGAAAGGCCGATGGAGAGGCCTCCATGAAGAAGGCCGCAGAAACGTACAAAAAGTCGCAGGAAGCGAAGGCCAGAAAACTTAAGGTTGGGAAGATGGGCCAGCAGAAGGTGGTACTGAAGACAAAGTCCAAAGGGAGAGAGAGTGTACTGCTAATACTTGCACTTTCATGCGAGATTGTTCCTCCGCCTTCGATGAAAATTCCGCCTGACGATGATAACAGAGATCACCGGTGACAAGGAGGAGATCCTGCTAGCCTCTCTTTTCCCATCCCCACCCAAAGGGAAGAAGGAGAAAGGAGGAGGCAGTTCCAAGAAGCGGAGGAAGAAGGGAGATGATCCGTTAGGTGGAGACTCGGGCAAGAAGATGAAGAAAGGAGACACGGAGCCCGAGGAAGTGGAGGAGGGTGAGCTGCCCAAGTGACCGACGTCTTTTGTCTTTTGGGACGTAAGCCGATAATATACGCGAGTACGACCCTCTCCTTTTGGATTTTGGAGACATGGTGTGGTTTTCATGTATACCCTGTCATTAGAAAGAAAAGATATCAAAGTATGCAGTTTAGATAGAAAGGTACCAAAATATGTAGTTCACTTTAATTATGTGAATGGGAGCATTAGTTAGTTCTTCTTTTATCGCATTTATGTTAAGTGTTCGAATGTCCATCTTATATTTTCCAGTGTCCTGTACTTACATATGCGTACTTGTTGGTACACTCAACCAAATGTGAGTAAGCCCACACTGGGAGGTGCTTCCGGTCATGCGGAGACCGTGCGCTGGTTTCGCCCTTGGGTCCTCTGTCAGTCAGGAGTCCCGAGTTGCACGGAATCTAGTTCAGATGCCTTCTCTCTTAGACCTCCCAGAGGTCGTTGGTCCCAAGTCATGAGGAAGCGTGGATGTTGCGATTCGTCCGACTTTTGTCTCTCCCGCCGTTCCTTCGAGCTTAGAGTATGAGGGCGTTCACTTATTCACCAATGGGTTCCCGTATCCAGACCTGGTGGGTCGGATTACAACCGAGGGGCTGCTCCCAAGCCTGAAGACTTAGGAGCGAAACGATTTATACTCGCTCTCGGTGCTGGGCCGAGGTTCGAGCTGGATCTAGGCCTTAATGGGTCGGATGAAGCAACAGGAGTGGTGGATTTCATACTGGCTTGGCTAATGGTTTGCCCCCAAGTCCAAAGAATGGGTGGCAGAACGATTTATACTCGGCCTCGTTGTTGATTTGAGACACGAGTAGTGTTATTTGTACTCGGTCTCGTTATTGATTCGAGACTCGAGTGGCAGTATCGCTTCCCGTGCTTAGGGTGACGATCCGATGATCTGTACTCGGTCTCGTCGTTGGTTCGAGACCCTTGGTACAGTGCCAGCTCCTGTCTTCGAGGTACCGACCCGGTGTTGAGTGTGTGTGTGAGCAAGTAAGCTGTTATGGTTGTTCCTGCATACTACACAAAGGGAGACATGTTAATAATACTGAAATAACTGATCATGATAGTTACAAATAACTTTGGCAGTGACAGCCATTACAATTCTTTGATTTGAAAGAAAACAAAACATTGGTAGAAAGCAGTAAATTTGTACAACCAGTTAAGTAAAGTAGCAGCGGATATGTTCGCTATTCCATGCCCTTGGGAGCTCTGCGCCATCGACGGTCGCCAGTCTGAAGGTTCCATCTCCGAGCCTTTGCTGTATGACGTACGGACCTTCCCATCGAGGACTGAGGTCAATCGATGGAGGAAAGATCCGTTTTCAGATGAGATCGCCAACATCGAGATCTTTGGGACAGACTATCAAGTCAAAGTATCAGGTGACTCGCTAGCATTGAGCGGCGGCTCTGAGCTCGGCTTCGTTTCCTTTCTCTTCGATCAGGTCGTGTGATTCCAAGAGGATATCTTGGTTGGTCTTAGGACCGTAGTAAGTGAATTGATGAGACTGGAGCTTTAGCTCAATGGGAATGATGGCTTCAGATTCGTAGGCAAAAGCGAAAGGGTTGTGGCCGGTCATTGACTTGTGGGTGGTCCGGTAGGCCCATAGGGCAAGAGGGAGTACTTCATCCCACAAGCTTCTGGTCTTTTCGAGGCATGTCTTTATGATAGATTTGATCACTTTGTTGATAGCCTCGACTTGCCCATTGGCTTGAGGATGAGCCACCGCTGAGATTCTCTTCTTGATCTTGTGCTGTTGGCAAATGTTTTTGAACTCTGAGCTTTCGAACTGGGTCCCGTTATCAGATACGATGGCTTGGGGGACCCCATATCAGGTAATAATGTTATGGACAATGAAGTTGATTACCTTCTTAGTAGTGATTGTGGCTAGGGCCTCAGCTTCTGCCCATTTGGCAAAGTGATCGACGACGACAATGGAAAAACGTGCCCCCTAGCCATTGGGAGAGTACCGATGATGTTTATTCCCCATATGGAAAACGGCCAGGGACTGACCATTTGAGTTAGCTCATTCGACGGGGTTCTTGGAGTCTTGGAAAATCTCTGGCACTTGTCACATTTGTGGGCATAGCCTACCGCGTTCCGGTTGAGTATTGGCCAAAACTAATCGTGTCTGAGAATTTTCTTGCTTCGTATTTACCCCTCGGTATGGTCGCCGCACTCTCCTTCATGTATGTCTTATAGTACACACTCGACGTCATCGTGGGATAAACACCGGAGTAACGAAACAGAAAATCCATTGCGGTAGAGCACCCTGTTTAGGATGATGTAGCGAGATGATTTTCGGGTGAGTGGACGATTGTCTTTGCGCTGCTCGGGGAGGGTTCTGTGCTGTAAGTAGTTCCTGGTCGGCATCATCGATGACTCGGGCTCGGCCCCCGTCGTTGCTATCGTATCAGTCTGCATCTGATCGATGCTCAGGAGTTGAGTACCTCGATAGGGGCCAGCCCCATAAGCTGCGTTTTCCCGGAGCTTGCCAACTTAGCCAAGGAGTCAGCCTTTTCGTTTTGTCCTCGAGGGATGTGCGTAATGAGGTAGTAGTCAAAGTTGGTGAGGAGTTCGCGGGTCCGAGCGAGTCGTGCCCCTTAGCTTGATACTCTCCCAATACTTATCGTACGATGAGGAGTGAGTCCGAGTATAATTGGAGTGTCATGACATCAAGTTCAATTGCGATTTTGAGTCCAGTTATCAAGGCTTCGTACTCAGCGTCATTGTTGGTAGCAGAAAAGTCGAGTTTCAGAGCATAGCTATCGATTGGGCCTCAGGGGTGATGAACACAATGCCGGCACCGGAACACTGGTCGCTAGATGATCCGTCCACATAGAGTTTCCATTGGGGTTCTGGAGTGTCGATGTCCTGTGAAGTAGGTTCTTCTGGGACGGTGAACTCCACAATGAAGCCGGCGAGGGCTTGCCCGACGGGGGAGGAAGGTGATCTCGGATTGGCTTATCTCTATGTTCCACTTCAAAAGCCGTTCAGACGCCTTAGGTCGTTGTACGACCTATCATAGCGGCTGGTCGATGAAAACTTTGATCGGGTGAGACTGGAAGTAAGGGCATAGCTTCTAGGAAGGGATTAGTAGGCAATAAGCCAACTTCTCGAGCTTAATATATCTCTTTTCTACCCCCTCAGTCTTTTGTTGATGTAGCAGACGGGTCGCTGGACACGATCTTCAATGTGCACGAGTGTTGTGCTGACATCCTGTAAAGAAACAACCAAATAAATGTATAAGTCCTCGTAATCCATGGGTTTGGACAGGATAGGTGGTCGCTCTAAGTGATTCAGAAGGTCCTGGAATGCGGCAGCGCATTCCGGTGTTCATGAGAAGTTGTGCTTCCCCTTTTCGAGCAAGTCAAAGAAGGGAATGCATTTGTCGGTTGCCTTTGAGATAAATCGGCTCAGAGTGACAACATTCCCATTTAAACTCTGAACATCCTTGATGCTCCGAGGGGCTTGGATGTCCCTGATTGCTTTGATCTTATCTGGATTGGCTTCGATGCCTCGCGAATTGACATTGAAACCTAAAAAAATTCCCGATGCAATGCCAAAAGAGCATTTCAAGGGGTTAAGATTCATGCCATATGGGAGGACGACACCGAACATTTTGGAGAGGTCACGGACGTGGTCGTTCGATATCCTTGATTTAATAAGCATATCGCTTACATATACCTGGACCGCCCAATTTGACTCTTGAAAATGAAGTTGACCAGTCGTTGGTTGGTTGCTCCAGCGTTCTTGAGACCAAAAGGCATGAAGAGGTAGTAGTAGAGTCTGAGATTAGTTATGAGAGAAGTGTGATCCTTGTCGGTGAGATACATCAGAATATGATTGTATCCGGAGTAGGCATAAATGAAGGACAAGAGCTGGTAACTGTAGTTGAGTCGACAAGTTGGTCGATCTTCAGAAGTGGGAAAGTGTCTTTCGGGCATGCTTTGTTTAAGTTAGAGAAATCGACACACCTTCGCCACTTGCCGTGTGCCTTCTTGACCAAGACTGGATTAGAGACCCATTCTGGGTAATAGGCTTCTCGGATGAAACCATTGTTGAGTAGCATATCAACCTCTCTTCTAAGTGTTGTTGACATATCGGTTCCCAAGATTCGACGCTTCTGATTGACGGGAAGTTGCTAGGGGTTGATGGCGAGCCTGTGACAAATGATGAAAGTGTGTACGTGTACTCGCTGAGTATAATACACACAAGGATCGTGTAATATGGCAAACAATAGTTAAGTATGAAGTAATAGATAATCATAGAACTGTATAATAGTAAATGCAGTAAAAAGGAAAAATCACACCAGGGATTTTTATACTGGTTCGGAGCACCGTCCTACGTCCAGTCCCAGACCTCTCTCTGGATTTTCACTAATCAACAACCTCTCTTCACCCGGAGGAACAGGTTCACAACACTACTTGATTTACGGGCCACAAGCTTACCCACTTGATTTCACGGGCTACAAGCTTACCCACACAGGACAATTACAAGAGTTTGACTTTTGAATGTGTTGTTGCTTCAACACTGATTAGTCAATAATTGAGTACACGCTTCCTATAATCTTATCCTCAAATGTAATTTGATGTTTGCGAAGATTCGAAAGTGGATTATCATTGAACTGCAAGTGTATTAAATATGCTTGGAGATTCAAACGATAATATAATGATTTTGAGTGCTTTTTGAATGCAAAATAGAATGCAAAATAGATCAGAGAATAGAGAGTGAAATTCGGTGATTTGGATGAATAAATCACGATGTATTTATAGTGATTGAAAAGTTACAATCATTAGTGAAATGTTGCAATCAAAAGAGATGATTCCTGATGAAGAGAAATGGATGCAACCTTTCATAAAAGAAGATGACTCTTCAAAAATATGCTTTGTTATTCAAAAAGATGTTGACAGGTAAAATGTATAGGTAGACAAATTTTTGACCGTTACCTTTTAAAAAGTTGTTGACAGGTTAACTTTTATAGGTAGACAGGTTTCATTTGAAATCCTGTTGACAAGTTAGAAATAACCTGTTGACATGTTTTTTTGTCAACTTGCTATAGAAAAGAGTTTTTATGAATATTTTTAAAAGCAATGAGAAGTATGATTATTTGAGGATAGATTTCAACATTTATAACTCTAAATAACCAACTTCAAACCTATGAAAAAACATAAATTCTCCTTTTTGTCATCGATTCTCTTTTTGTCGATCATGAAGCTTCTTCTTGTCATTAATCAAAATAATCATTGAAATCTTTGACTCAATATTCTCCCCCTTTTTGATTGATGACAATATTGCTTGATATTTCAATCTCCATTGCTATCTCCCCATGTTTATATGCTCCCTTTGAATTATATAACTAAATCACTACAAGAAGGAATGTTAGTAACATTTTCTCCCCCTTTGTCATCGACAAAAAGGGTACACAACAGTGAATGAGATTATAGTCGTAACATCACAACATTATGTAGTTAAAACATAGAACATCACACATAGATTGTAACACATATTACAAACCATACCAGACCAAACATACCAAACTAGGTTATGTAGCGTACATACTTAATTAAAACACATCACTAATTATGTACAAGTGCTGATATGAGTGTTTGAAATTAAAAGCATAACATCACAAAATATAGATAGAAGGAACTACTCAGATGGCAGTCCGAATTGGTTTCTTCTTCTTCTTCTCCTTCTGTGTCTCCTTCTTCTTCACTTTCTTATGTTTTGGATCCATTGGAATATGATTTGAATTTAAATTGAAGAGATTAGGGCTGATAGGAATGGGTATTTTAAAGGGAGTTGAAAACGAAATGGTGTGTTAGATTTGATTGTGAACTGACATTTGTATATATAAAAATAACAGAATTATTCGCGACCGGTCGACAGGGAGGAATAGGGTGGTCGACAGGAAATGTTTCTGATTTGAAATTGAAAACAGAAATCGGTCGATAGGGGGGAATAGGGCAGTCGACAGGAAATGTTTCTGGTTTGAAATTGAAAACAGAAATCGGTCGCCGGGAGGGAATAGGCCGGTCGACAGGAAATGTTTCTGGTTTGAAATAAAACAGTTTAAATATAAACCGGTCGACAAGAAATTCTCTATCGGTCGACCTAATTTTTCTCTGGTTTTAATTTTATAAACAGCGGTCGACAGGTGATGTGCAGGCGGTCGACAGGAAAACTTTTTGGATTGCAATTGAATAAAACCGATCGACAGGTTATTTTGACCGGTCGACAGGTACTGTATTTTTTTGTTTTTCTTACTTCTCTTGTTTATAAATTCAAACTCTATTAAAACTTTATTATAAATTATAATAAATTATGAGGAATAAAACATAAATACAACAAATAAAACAATATAAATGATCTCCTTAAATACGATATATAGAAATTATTTTCTTGGTTCCTAAGGAGATTTTCTGCTTGCTCCTTCATTTTTGTTGTAATTCCTATCCCATGAATTGGGTGTTCTTGATGATGATGGCATATGTGTGGGCTCATGAACGTTGTGCTTGTTGTAGCTACAAAGGAATGAAGCAATTTGTTCCAAATACGTTAGACGAGATGCCGTAAGTTTCTGCTCATAATATATTTCTCGTTGAAGATCAACTTGATGCTTCTGGTAATGATGAATCTCATCTATTTTCTCTTTTCTTAAGTGGGACTTGCAAAAAATAGAATTAAGATCATGGTACCCACTTTTTATAGGGTCCTAAGAGTCAGGTCTTAGGAGTCCAAACCATACAGGTCCAGTATCCCCTTTATATAAATAATTTGAATTATGATGCACAATATTCAAAAAAAAATTTGAATGTACTTGTTCCTAATTAAATTGTTATTTGTTTTAGGAACCCATATTTTTATAGATTTGATATTCTTCTTTTGAAATTTCACAATCGGTTTTGGTTTGGAATACAATAAATTATATTTTTTTTAGCTTTAGTTTCTTGTACTATTTTATTTTTCCTTTTTCTTTTGTTGCCAAGATGTTTCTTGATATCTTGTTTCTTATATCCCAACCCTTGTTTATTCGTAGCAGATTGTGAACTTTCAATAATTTTTGTTAAAGTTTCTCGACCTTTATTAAAGTTAGAAATATTTTGAGCAATGTCGTCTAACTTTGTTTGTAAACTAGCTTTTTCTAGGTCTAGAATTTTTGCTTTTGCCTTAAGCTCATGATTTTCAGCAGTAAGAGCATCATTTTTCTCTTTTTGAGTTTCAATTTCTTGACTCAAAAGAGTTAATTGAGAATTAATATTAGGTGATGACTCTTGAAAATTTTCAAGTTCCTCCTCTAATATTTTCTTCTCGTCTTTTAGCATATCACACTCCAACTCTGCTTTACGTAAGTCTGCTTGAGCTTGTTTGCAATGTCGTTTCATATCTTTGAATTTATATATCAATTCAGCATTTATATCAAGAACTTCTTCAAAAGAAGGAATTTGTACCTCATCTTCTTTTGCCATAAAGCATACATTTGCTTGTTCATCGTCTGAGTCACTTTCACTATCAGACGAAGATGAGTCTGAATCATCCAATGTTACTGAGAATGCTCGTTTCTTTGACTTGTCCTTCTTATGTTTAAATTTTTCATTTTCTGTCTTCTTCTTTTGCTCCGGACAATCCTTTTGCATATGTCCCTTCTTGTTACAGTTGAAGCATTCTACATTTGATGAAGATGGTTTATTTGATCCGAACTTCTTTCTGTTGTAACGACTAGCCTTTCGTTGCTTTAAGAATTTCTTGAATCCTTTTGCAATGAATGCTAGATCTTCATCTTCAGAATCTGAGATGTCTTCATCCTTTTCGGTATAAAATGCTACATTTTTCTTTTCTTCCTTTTGTTCTTTTCTAGCCTGCAAATTTGCTTAATAGGACATTAGATTTCCTATCAATTCATCTTGCTTCATGACAGAAAGGTCATTAGCTTCTTCAATCACTATTACTTTTCCTTCCCATTCACTAGTCAGAGAATGTAGGACTGTCGAAACTACGTCAAAATCAGAATATTTTTGCCCTAATCCAATAAGTGCATGATGAATACTTTGAAACCGTGAATACATCTCATTGATAGTTTCATTTGGCTTCATTTTAAAATTTTGAAATTGACTTTTCAACAAAGCTATTTTTGCTTGTTTAACCTTGTTAGTACCTTCATGAGTAGTTTTTAGCGTTTGCCAAATTTGATAAGAAGTGGTGCAAATACTAACACGATTATATTCGTTTTGATCTAATGCACAAAACAACATATTAATTGCCTTTGCATTTACAGCAGCTGCGGTTTTCTCAGCAGTCGTCCATTCTGCATACTCATTCGTTGGATTGACTATTTCTTTTTGAGTAGCATTCCAAGCATCATAGTTAGTTGATTGCATGTAAAAAGCCATACATGTTGCCCAATAACTATAGTTAAGACCATTGAAGAAGGGAGGTCTTTGTGTCGATTGACCTTCAGTGTAAGTGGTGTTAGTGCTACTACTTGGGTAATTTGCCATATTACTAGAATAAATCAAATAACTGTGTTACGGTTATGAGATGACCTTGCTCTGATACCAACTGAAAGTGTGTACGTGTACTCGCTGAGTATAATACACACAAGGATCGTGTAATATGACAAACAATAGTTAAGTATGAAGTAATAGGTAATCACAGAACTGTATAATAGTAAATGCAGTAAAAAGGAAAAATCACACTAGGGATTTTTATACTGGTTCGGAGCACCGTCCTACGTCCAGTCCCAGACCTCTCTCTGGATTTTCACTAATCAACAACCTCTCTTCACCCGGAGGAACAGGTTCACAACACTACTTGATTTACGGGCCACAAGCTTACCCACTTGATTTCACGGGCTATAAGCTTACCCACTTGATTTCACAGGCTACAAGCTTACCCACTTGATTTCACGGGCTACAAGCTTACCCACTTGATTTCACGGGCTACAAGCTTACCCACATAGGACAATTACAAGAGTTTGACTTTTGAATGTGTTCTTGCTTCAACACTGATTAGTCAGTAATTGAGTACACCCTTCCTATAATCTAATCCTCAAATGTAATTTGATGTTTGCGAAGATTCGTAAGTGGATTATCGTTGAATCGCAAGTGCATTAAATATGCTTGGATATTCAAACGATAGTATAATGATTTTGAGTTCTTTTTGAATGCAAAATAGATCAGAGAATAGAGAGTGAAATTCGGTGATTTGGATGAATGAATCACGATGTATTTATAGTGATTGAAAAGTTACAATCATTAGTGAAATGTTGCAATCAAAAGAGATGATTCCTGATGAAGAGAAATGGATGCAACCTTTCATAAAAGAAGATGACTCTTCAAAAATATGCTTTGTTATTCAAAAAGCTGTTGACAGGTAAAATGTACAGGTAGATAGGTTTTTGACCGTTACCTTTTAAAAAACCGTTGACAGGTTAATTTTTACAGGTAGACAGGTATCATTTGAAATCCTGTTGACAAGTTAGAAATAACCCGTTGACATGTTTTTTTGTCAACTTGCTATAGAAAAGAGTTTTCATGAATATTTTTAAAAGCAATGAGAAGTATGATTATTTGAGGATAGATTTTTACATTTATAACTCTAAATAACCAACTTCTAACCTATGAAAAAACATCAATTCTCCTTTTTGTCATCGATTCTCTTTTTGTCGATCATGAAGCTTCTTCTTGTCATTAATCAAAATAATCATTGAAATGTTTGACTCAACATTCTCCCCCTTTTTGATTGATGACAATATTGCTTGATATTTCAATCTCCATTGCTATCTCCCCCTGTTTATATGCTCCCCCTGAATTATATAACTAAATCTCTTCAAGAAGGAATGTTAGTAACATTTTCTCCCCCTTTGTCATCGACAAAAAGGGTACACAACAGTGAATGAGATCATAGTCGTAACATTAGAACATTATGTAGTTAAAACATAGAACATCACACTTGTAACACATATTACAAACCATACCAGACCAAACATACCAAACTAAGTTATGTAGCATACATACTTAATTAAAACACAACACTAATTATGTACAAGTGATGATATGAGTGTTTGAAATTAAAAGCATAACATCACAAAATATAGATAGAAGGAACTACTCAGATGGTCAGTCCGAATCGGTTTCTTCTTCTTCTTCTCCTTCCGTGTCTCCTTCTTCTTCACTTTCTAATGTTTTGGGGCCATTGGAATATGATTTGAATTGAAATTGAAGAGATTAGGGTTGATAGGAATGGGTATTTTAAAGGGAGTTGAAAACGAAATGGTGTGTTAGATTTGATTGTAAACCGATATTTGTATATATATAAAACAGAATTATTCGCGACCGGTCGACAGGGAGGAATAGGGCGGTCGACAGGAAATGTTTCTGGTTTGAAATTGAAAACAGAAATCGGTCGACAGGAGGGAATAGGGCGGTCGACAGGAAATGTTTCTGGTTTGAAATAAAACTGTTTAAATATAAACCGGTCGACAGGAAATTCTAAACCGGTCGACCTAATTTTTCTTTGGTTTTAATTTTATAAACAGCGGTCGACAGGAAAACTTTCTGGATTGCAATTGAATAAAACCGGTCGACAGGTTATTTTGATCGGCCGACAGGAACTATATTTTTTTGTTTTTCTCACTTCTCTTGTTTATATATTCGAACTCTATTAAAACTTTATTATAAATTATAATAAATTATGAGGAATAAAACATAAATACAACAAATAAAACAATATAAATGATCTCCTTAAATAAGATATATAGAAATTATTTTCTTGGTTCCCAAGGAGATTTTCCGCTTGCTCCTTCATTTTTGTTGTAATTCCTATCCCATGAGTTGGGTGTTCTTGATGATGATGGCATATGTGTGGACTCATGAACGTTCTGCTTGTTGGAGCTACAAAAGAATGAAGCAATTTGTTCCAAATACGTTAGACGAGATGCCGTAAGTTTCTGCTCATAATATATTTCGCGTTGAAGATCAACTTGATGCTTCTGGTAATGATGAATCTCATCTATTTTCTCTTTTCTTAAATGGGATTTGCAAAAAATAGAATTAAGATCATGGTACCCACTTTTTATAGGGTCCTAAGAGTCAGGTCTTAGGAGTCCAAACCCGTACAGGTCCGGTATCCCTTTTATATAAATAATTGGAATTATGATGCACAGTATTCAAAAAAATTTGAATGTACTTGTTCCTAATTAAACTGTTATTTGTTTTAGGAACCCATATTTTTATAGATTTGATATTCTTCTTTTGAAATTTCACAATCGGTTTTGGTTTGGAATACAATAAACTAAGATTTTTCTTAGCTTTAGTTTCTTGTACTATTTTATTTTTCCTTTTTCTTTTGTTGCCAAGATGTTTCTTGATATCTTGTTTCTTATATCTCAACCCTTGTTTATTCGTAGAAGATTGTGAACTTTCAATATTTTTTGTTAAATTTTCTCGACCTTTATTAAAGTTAGAAACATTTTACGTAATGTCGTCTAACTTTGTTTGTAAACTAGCTTTTTCTAGGTCTAGAATTTTGACTTTTGCCTTAAGCTCATGATTTTCAGCAGTAAGAGCATCATTTTTCTCTTTTTGAGTTTCAATTTCTTGACTCAAAAGAGTTAATTGAGAATTAATATTAGATGATGACTCTTGAAAATTTTCAAGTTCCTCCTCTAATATTTTTTTTCTCGCCTTTTAGCATATCACACTCCAACTCTGCTCTACGTAAGTTTGCTTGAGCTTGTTTACATTGTCGTTTCATATCTTTGAATTTATATATCAATTCAGCATTTATATCAAGAACTTCTTCAAAAGAAGGAATTTGTACCTCATCTTCTTTTGCCATAAAGCATACATTTGCTTGTTCATCGTCTGAGTCACTTTCACTATCAGGCGAAGATGAGTCTGAATCATCCCATGTTACTGAGAATGCTCGTTTCTTTGACTTATCCTTCTCATGTTTAAAATTTTCATTTTCTGTCTTCTTCTTTTGCTCCGGACAGTCCTTTTGCATATGTCCCTTCTTGTTACAGTTGAAGCATTCTACATTTGATGAAGATGGTTTATTTGATCCGAACTTCTTTCTGTTGTAACGACTAGCCTTTCGTTGCTTTAAGAATTTCTTGAATCCTTTTGCAATGAATGCTAGATCTTCATCTTCAGAATCTGAGATGTCTTCATCCTTTTTGGTATGAAATGCTACATTTTTCTTTTCTTCCTTTTGTTCTTTTCTAGCCTGCAAATTTACTTCATAGGACATTAGATTTCCTATCAGTTCATCTGGCTTCATGACAGAAAGGTCATTAGCTTCTTTAATCGCTAATACTTTTCCTTCCCATTCACTAGTCAGAGAATGTAGGACTGTCGAAACTACGTCAAAATCAGAATATTTTTGCCCTAATCCAATAAGTGCATGATGAATGCTTTGAAACCGTGAATACATCTCATTGATAGTTTCATTTGGCTTCATTTTAAAAATTTGAAATTGACTTTTCAACAAAGCTATTTTTGCTTGTTTAACCTTGTTAGTACCTTCATGAGTAGTTTTTAGCGTTTGCCAAATTTGATAAGAAGTGGTGCAAATACTAACACGATTATATTCGTTTTGATCTAATGCACAAAACAACATATTAATTGCCTTTGCATTTACAGCAGCTGCGGTTTTCTCAGCAGTCGTCCATTCTGCATACTCATTCGTTGGATTGACTATTTCTTTTTGAGTAGCATTCCAAGCATCATAGTTAGTTGATTGCATGTAAAAAGCCATACATGTTGCCCAATAACTATAGTTAAGACCATTGAAGAAGGGAGGTCTTTGTGTTGATTGACCTTCAGTGTAAGTGGTGTTAGTGCTACTACTTGGGTAATTTGCCATATTACTAGAATAAATCAAATAACTGTGTTACGGTTATGAGATGACCTTGCTCTGATACCAACTGAAAGTGTGTACGTGTACTCGCTGAGTATAATACACACAAGGATCGTGTAATATGACAAACAATAGTTAAGTATGAAGTAATAGGTAATCACAGAACTGTATAATAGTAAATGCAGTAAAAAGGAAAAATCACACTAGGGATTTTTATACTGGTTCGGAGCACCGTCCTACGTCCAGTCCCAGACCTCTCTCTGGATTTTCACTAATCAACAACCTCTCTTCACCCGGAGGAACAGGTTCACAACACTACTTGATTTACGGGCCACAAGCTTACCCACTTGATTTCACGGGCTACAAGCTTACCCACTTGATTTCACGGGCTACAAGCTTACCCACATAGGGCAATTACAAGAGTTTGACTTTTGAATGTGTTCTTGCTTCAACACTGATTAGTCAATAATTGAGTACACCCTTCATATAATCTTATCCTCAAATGTAATTTGATGTTTGCGAAGATTCGTAAGTGGATTATCGTTGAATCGCAAGTGTATTAAATATGCTTAGAGATTCAAACGATAATATAATGATTTTGAGTGCTTTTTGAATGCAAAATAGATCAGAGAATAGAGAGTGAAATTCGGTGATTTGGATGAATGAATCACGATGTATTTATAGTGATTGAAAAGTTACAATCATTAGTGAAAAGTTGCAATCAAAAGAGATGATTCCTGATGAAGAGAAATGGATGCAACCTTTCATAAAAGATGATGACTCTTAAAAAATATGCTTTGTTATTCAAAAAGCTGTTGACAGGTAAAATGCACAGGTAGACAGGTTTTTGACCGTTACCTTTTGAAAAGCTGTTGACAGGTTAATTTTTACAGGTAGACAAGTTTCATTTGAAATCCTGTTGACAAGTTAGAAATAACCCGTTGACATGTTTTTTTTGTCAACTTGCTATAGAAAATAGTTTTCATGAATATTTTTAAAAGCAATGAGAAGTATGACTATTTGAGGATAGATTTTAACATTTATAACTCTAAATAACCAACTTCTAACCTATAAAAAAACATCAATTCTCCTTTTTGTCATCGATTCTCTTTTTGTCGATCATGAAGCTTCTTCTTGTCATTAATCAAAATAATCATTGAAATCTTTGACTCAACAAATGACCCCTGGGTCGATGCCACACATGTCAGAGTGCGTCCAAGCGAACACATCCAAATTGGCTCTTAAGAAATACACAAGATCTTCTTTTATTGCGGGGTGGAGTTGCAATCCCACTTTCAAGACCTTCATCGGGGCCGTTCGAAACATCCACCGTTGGCCCTACCACTACAACAAAACCATGTTTCCACAGCTTATAATATCAGCATTGGTCGGTTGAAAGCTGTAGATACTTTATTTTTCGGAACTAACGTGTCCTGTAACGCTGAGAAAATTGTACCGTTGTTTTGCGTCCCAAATTTTCACTTCCCTCCATACGTCAGAAAAAAGATAAGGCCCGAATTCATTTCCTATTCCTCGGTTTCCACTTTCCCCAATTTCGATTTTGATTTTCATCACTTCAAACTCCTTGTAGATTTGGCTTGGCTCTTCGATTTTCTCGTCAATTTCTGTATCGGTGGTTTCTTGGCCTATCTTCGGTTTTGCTTCCTTCCCCCTTCTCCCTATCTTCGGTTTGGATTCCTTCAGCGGAGCGTAGAAACTTTGGTGAGCCCTTCTACCCTTATTTTCATTTGGATTTCGAATCCTTGCTTATTATTAAATCCGAGTTCAGTGATACTCTAATGGATAAGGCGATAGGAGAAGAAATGCTCAACAGATACTTTTGTGTTCTTATGGATGTGATATTATTTTTTATTTACTAAAATTTTCCGTGAAGTGTATTATTTGAGATATACGACTGATTATGCGAATTAATTAACTCAAACGGTAAACCATTTGGTAATGAATGTTGGATTGATTATTACTTGGTTAATTTGAGTTTGCGTCTTACTTGTGGTTATTCAACTGTCTTTAGATGTAAGTTTCAACATATATACTTGTGGTTGATGTATAATACATGAACACATTTTAACAAATCGATATATGATAACAAAGTAGGCATACACAATTGAGATGTACAGGGTGTACTAGTAAAGATGAATGTATTTTGGATGTAAAATTAGAAAGAGTTGTAGATGTGAGTGTTATTAATCCGAATCAGGATAAGTGCATATTTTATAGTTTTGGACTTTCATGGATCTTTTTGACTTTCATGGATCCGAAATTACATTATATCATACATATTTAAGTTTTATCCAAACTGCGCGCACATACATATATGAGTAGTGTTCTTCCATTTGCACTTTAAACTGTTTGAATTGGTCATGATAAGCCTTTCAGTTAAAATTTTAGATGCATGGTAGAATTTCTAAAACTAAAAACATAACATGTCTTATTGTTTGAATTGGTCAATTTAGGTGAATTATTGAAAGTAAGCTATGGGAAATCACTGTTTTGAACAGACAATCTATTTTGTCCATTCAAAATCAAATCTATTTGTCCGAAAAGCTTTAAATATATAGTAATATCGTGTCTTTCTGAGTAAACCAACCTTTGCTTGAATTGATCAACTCAACCATTGCTTTTGTAGGACTGGCTGGTTAAGAAGGTACTGTAAATAGAACAACAGTCTAAACAAGCAACTAAGCAGTTTAGAGCAGGTAAATAGACAAGTCTAAAAAAAAACAAAGTCGCTGTCAAATGACTTGAATTGTTAGTTCAGTAGAGTGGGGTTTGGTTTGTTGATCGCCCCTTTCATTTGAATAATCCATGGAAACTAAAATGACAGATGACCAAATATTTCTCCCACTGTCCTCGGTTTCAATTCCAGTGTGATGAGAATGATTGCAGCCCCTGTTTATTGATTATTACGTGGGCATCTTTTTTGCATTCAATTCATTTGCTTTCCATTCATTCATTCATTCATCCTGCTCTATCTCATTCTCGTTTGCCCCACATTGTCACATGTTCGGTTCCCTTAATCTAATTTCTGGGTTTATATTATATTGTTAGTTACTTTCTGTCATTCTAATTTGACAAACAGACTTTCATGGATCTTTTTTACTTTCATGTATTTGACAAACAAACTTTCATGGATCTTTTTGACTTTCATGGGTTTGGGTTTATATTATACCATTGTTGATATAAGCTTAAATCCATAGTCAGAATTGTTTCAGATAATCTTATTTGAAGCAGTCATCACATTTTATTTAAAAATGACTGGGTATTTTTCCATTATACCTAACATGACACTACAACAAAACCATGTTTCCACAGCTTATAATATGAGCGTTGGTCGGTTGAAAGCTGTAGGTAATTTATTTTTCGGGACTGACGTGTCATGTAACGCTGAGATATACAATGTTGGGCTTGATATTTATTTGACAAACACTTTTGGACTTGGCTTGTATGTTTGCTACTACTTGACTGTGATTATTTATAATATGGTTACTTCTCAGTTTTGTTATACAGTTACTTGAGATCAAGCATATTGATAATCTTTCCTGTTTGGCACGAGCATATGATTTCACATGGTATTATGTTGTGTTAATTTTATGACAAGTGAAGGCCAATCCAGGAATCTTATTTCAATTTTCACTATTTAGCTATGCGGTCGGTAACTATGCTACATCAAAAAAATGTGTTATCTGCATTTATAATAAGGAATCGTTATCATACTGTTTGCACTTATCTTAGTGTATCTCTATGAAAACGAAGTCTGTAACATATGGTATTGTAAATTATTGTCATTATGACATTAGTGAAAACACATTGTTATCACATTCCTAAATCCTATGAAGTCAACAAACAAGCATCGCTAAGTCATCGACGGAAACGTGTTGCCAAACTGACGTACTATGATGTCAGTAAGCAATAAACAGGCCGCTTTTAATATAGCAAATATTATTGATGTTTACATCAAGGTTCGAAATCCCGCTTTCCGTTTCCGTTCCGGTCTACAAGACATTTTCATATTCCGGTTCCATTTCAGAATTTCCGGAATTTCCGCTTTCATTCCGGTGTGCAAGTTCCGATTCTACTTTTTATCAATAGGAATAACTAATATGATTCTTACATGCAAATAATTAAAAAATATTAACATTATGTAAATTTTAAGTAAATCATTTTATAATAATCTAGCAGCAATTGTTTTGAATTAACTGGTCTGCAATAATTTCCATTAGCAGCCCATCATTCATTTTCTTTACCAAATAATTATAGCCCAAAACGCAGGTGATATATAAACAGTCCGACCAAAACTTTAACAGCCCAATCCAGTTCTAACTTCATATCCAGAATTTGCTTCTTTCCTATTCTTCCTCAAATTCTGTTTGATTCGCTAATAACCCTAGATTAATCTAGAAAGGAACATCTTGATGGGAACGATGCTCAGAAACAAGTCGCATCTCTCTCTTTCCAGCTATGTTGCATCCCCTTATCACCGCCTCCCTTCTCATATGTATTGCAGACGGATAACTTATGTATTTCACTCCTAACATCTGGAACTGTATTTCGAGACGAATTCTGTCCCGGTCATCGCCGGAACTGGACCGAAATGGTTGGAATTCCGGCGTGCCGGACGGAATCTCGAACCATGGTTTACATGCTAGACATGTTTTAAAATATATATGAATTCCTAAAACATCAAGTTATATGCTTAACAGATCATCATCACAAGAATCCATCTTCTTTTGATTTGTTCTCTCTCAAACCTTGAGCTCTTATTTAATACATGTTTTGATAGTTTCTAATTTAGTTGTTCACACGTTATTCGTTGATCTTAAGTTTGGTGATGGATTTTGTTGTTGCTAATTTAAATCTGGATATGTTGACATTGGGCTGATGACTCCTATATTAGCCAAGGTTTAATAATGTGTTTTTGTTATGATACAAAGTTTTAAGCAGATAAATGTATGTTTCATAAATGGTAATGAACTTATGGTGTTGAATACATTTGTTTCTTTCAAATGAAATTAACTTTGATGAGTAAAAACTATATAGCATCTAATTTGGTTTATCTAACACTAATAAAGTATTTCTACATTATCGTTTCATAATGAAATAAATTTTCTCATAATTAGAAAGCTGAAGCAATAAGAAAAGGATCCAAGCATCAAAGTGGAAATTGCAATTGGCATGTAAGAAAAGGTACTATAAATTTGCAAGGAAATAACAGTGCTGAAAGATAACATTATTAATTGCAAAAAAATCATAGCAAGGATATTAAACGAATATTACAAGAAATTGCAAGATTGCAAGATTTTGATAACAATTAGATTATCTAGAATACTAGAATCAATTGCAGGAATTAATAGGGAAGTTTATCACTAAGCTAACTAAGCTAAATGTAATTGAGAATGGCATACAACAACATAGAATTGAATGATCAAATAGGAGATTCAATTAAAAACTGAAATGAACTTTTATTTTAGATTTTCACACATTTACAATGCCACAACATGCCCATATTTGTACACATGAGTTCAGACTACCAACATAACAATTCAATTCAAACCCGCACGCTCAACCCTGACTCACTACATGCAATGTAACTCGGCCAAAATCTCACTTATAATTTGTTGAAATTAAATACAGACCTTAAATACCCATGTAGCAGTATACATGTTGAAATTAACACTAATAAAGTATTTACACATTTTAGAAAACTGATTTTGCTTATGAATGAAAGTATTCTGGTTTTATTTGTTTGAAGCCAGAAGTTTAAATCTTTTGAAGAATTGAACTTAGCTTTTCATTTAAATAGAAATCATACTTTTTTTAATCTATTTGACATTTGTATACAAAAAATATTTTGAAAGGTGCCCAAATCCGGAACTGAAGTAATTGAGGCATTTGTCAGGTGGATAGTTTTCTGGCCCCTGAAAAAATTGAAAACCTGATACTTTTTACCCTAAAAATTGAAAACTAGATACTGTGGAAGGATTAGCGCTGACTTATTGGAGTGTGGTGTTGTTTAGTGCCATTATGCTACTAGAAATCCATCCCCCAACTAGCAGCCAATTTGTTAATGCAAGCTTAAATGTTTAATAATGAATATATAATACCACGTTTGAACACAGTTACATAAGTTGGTGTTAATCATAAACGAAAGCAATTTGGTTTATCATTGTCCGAAGCTGTGTCCAAGAGCCCAATCAAAAGCTTTGGTTTATTATGTATTTAAAAAAAAATCTTTGAAGTTGGTGGAAAAAAAATACAAACATAGAGCAAGCTTAAACAGGATAACTAGTTCTCTATGTTTGTGCAGAAGTTTATCAAATTTATCTATATATTTATATTCAACTGGTTAGGCCTTGTTAATAAGCATGAATTAAGTGTCAAAATTAACTATACTAAAGCAATTTGGTTGACCATTATTTTGCCTGTTAAATATTTGACCATTTATATAATGATGCCCACCGCAAACCAAAATCTTTATTTATATACAGTATTGAAGTGAAAATAAAATTGGCCAAAGCACCTTCCATCTTACCACATATTCTCAAAACATTAACAGCATATATTCAGTTCTAGTGCCAGACCGAGGCACATAAGAAAAAGAAAAAAAAAGTCAACCAGTTACCAAGACGCAAAATTATCGCATGTTCTCTTAAGTCAAAATATAAATTTTCTCGAATATGTAACTTGTATTGTAAAGTGATCGTAGTTGATAATTTTTTCTAAAAAAAATACACAAGTAGACGTCCACAAAAATTTACTTTAAGAATTGTCATTTTGCTTATATCAAGCATTATTATTTCAGTGCATTATTTATTCTAGGCCAATAGTTGCTGCTCAAGAGGTATTATTTATTCATTTTAGATACAGGGTTGCTTAGATATTGTGTACGATAATGGAGAAAGATTGGTTACGTCTACATAAGTAATCTCGTGGTAACTAATTTATGCTTAACTTTAGAATTAATGTATTAGTAATAAAAGCTTTTTTTTTAAAAAAAATTTAATCACAGAACTAGTAGAGAGTATGGCCTAGGAGCACGGAATTTTGTGCGTGTTGCGAAGAAAAATTTAGGAGATGTGGAAAAAATGTTGTGTCCTTGTTTAGACTGTCGAAATCTTAGTCGTCACTATGGTGAAACTGTTGTTGAGCACTTGATTATAAAGGGAATGGATCCTAAGTATAGAGATGATACATGGTATAATCATGGCGAGCAAGTGAATGTTGAAAATAAGATTAACACGAGCGAGACGTACGACTTGCTCAAGATGATTCACTATGAAGATGAAGACTATATTAATCATACTTTTTTTGATGATGACAAAGATAAGGACGACGCACAAAGACGCCATGATGATTTACTTAAAAATTTGGAGGATGCAGAAACCCCACTGTATCCTGGTTGCAAAGACCATACAAAGTTATCTGCCATCACTATTTTGTATAATCTTAAATGTGAAACTGGATTATCTGATACTGGTTTTGATAAACTTCTTACTGTCCAGCATTTGTTTTTACCAAAGGATAACGTACTCCCCAAGACTTTGTATGAAGTAAAGAAATTTATCAAACTATTTGACATGGGATTTGAAAAGGTTCATGCTTGTGAGAATGACTGTTGTCTTTTCCGTAAAGAGTACAAAAATTTAAATAACTGTCCTAAATGTGGTTCGTCGCGATGAAAGATAAATCAAGATACAAAGGAGATCATGCAGGGTATCCCAGTTAAGGTGCTGAGATATTTTCCAATAATCCCAAGATTTAGAAGAACATTCAGATCTGAAAAGATGGCCGAAGAATTAAGGTGGCATTTCAAAAATAAAAGCAGTGATGGAAAGATGCGACATCCTGTAGATTCTGTAACATGGAGCATGATTGATGAAAATTGGAAATCATTTTCAGCCGATCCACGTAATCTTAGACTTGGTCTAGCTACAGATGGGTTCAATCCATTTTCTATGTTAAACTCCAAGTATAGTTGTTGGCCAGTAATGCTTGTGACATATAATTTATCACCTATGTTGTGCATGAAGAAAGAGAATATTATGTTAGCTCTTTTAATTCCAGGTCCAAAGCAACCTGGAAATGATATTGTTGTATATCTAGCGCCGTTAGTAGAAGACTTGCATCACTTGTGGAGTAGTGGAGTTGAGACATATGATGCATTAACTAAGACACTTTTTAACATGAGAGCTATTTTACTGTGGACAATAAATGATTTTCCAGCTTATGGCAATCTTGCTGGATGATGTGTAAAGGGAAAAAAGCTTGTCCATTATGTGGTGTCAATACTCACAATCGATGGTTGAAATATAGTCGGGAAACTGTTTATATGGGTCATAGAAGATTTTTACCCTCTTCAAATCCATTAAGGAAAAAAAACTTGGTTTGATAACACCGTGGAGGATGGAGAGATGCCTAGAATTCTAACTGGCAAAAAGATCTCTCTTACTTTGAAAGATTTTCCTAATGATTTTGGAAAATATGCGGAAAACGAAAAGAAGAGCGTGAACTTAAATGATTCAAGACAAACTAAAAAAGGAGAGATTAGAGGGAAAAGTAGGAAAAGGAAGATTGATGACAATAGTGAAGATGATGATGATGATGATGATGAGGATAATGATCCTATTAAAAAAGAGCTATCTAGGTGGAAAAAAAGATCAATCTTTTTTGACTTGCCATATTGGGAGGTTAGTATTTGAGTTACATTTTTTGTTATCAGTCCATTAAAAATAAAATAATTTTTTTTAATGCGTGACTTTTACTTTTTTTCTAGGAGCTTCTATTACATCATAATTTAGACGTAATGCATGTTAAGAAAAATGTTTGAGAAAGCTTACTAGGTACAATGTTGCATGACAACAAATCAAAGGATAGGATTAATTGTAGACGTGATTTAGAAGATTGGGGAATTCGACATGGTCTTTATGCACAACCTCGTGGGACCAAGACGTATCTTCCACCGGCTCCGTATACATTGTCAAAAGTGGAAAAAAAATATTTTGCAAAAGGCTATATGATTTCAAAGGCCCTGATGGTTATTGCTCAAATTTGAAAAAATGCATATCGTTGATGGATTGCAAAATTAGTGGTCTGAAGTCTCACGATTATCATGTTTTGATGCAACAAGTATTATCAGTTGCACTACGAGGTTTATTGCCTACAAAATCTAGGAAAGCAATTACTCCTCTATGTTCGTTTTTCAACAAAATATGTCAACGTGTTCTTGATAGAGAAAAATTACAGCAACTTGAAGACGAGATTGTTAAAACGTTGTGTGAACTTGAAAGATACTTTCCACCCTCATTTTTCGATATTATGATACACTTGGCAATTCATCTTGGAAGGGAAGCACAATTGTGTGGGCTAGTTCAATTTCGTTGGATGTATCCTTTTGAAAGATATATGAAGACACTTAAAGATTACGTAAGGAATTATTCACGGCCAGAGGGATGCATTGCAGAATGCTATCTTGCAGAAGAATGCATAGGATTTTTTAATGAATTTTTGAGTAAATCGATAAATATAGAAAAAAAAGGATCGGAATGAAGACTATGTAGATAACGCAATACTTGAAGGACGTCCAATTTCAATGTCCGAATCAGTTACGTTGTCTGTCAAGAAAAAAGAAATTGCTCATTTAGCGGTGCTAATGAATATGGCTGTGGTGGAACCATATATGGAGTGAGTATACATATTATATTATGCCTATTTATTTGTTGTGTTTGTAGTTACAATTATAACTTAACATCACTTTCATTATACTAGTTTGCATTTGGATGAGTTGCAAAATTCAAACAAGCGTTTAGAAAAAAATGCAACACTACTTTGGAAGAACCATAGAGATAATTTCGCTGAGTGGATCAAAAAGAAGGTTTGTTAATTTTTTTCAATTTTATGAACTAAGGATACTATTTTTAAAATCCATTTTAAATATGTTTTTCTAGATACCTATTGACTCAAAAGATGGCGATGAAATGTTAAAATGGATTGCATATGGTCCTAAAATACCGCGTTGTCCTGCAAAGGATATATAATAAACGGGCAAAGATTTCATATAAAAGATGTTGACAGAGAAACCCAGAATAGCAGAGTGACATATGATGCGACTACCATGTGCAGAGCAAGTGCAAAAGACATTTCTCAAGTGGCTGATGTGGTTACTTACTATGGAATATTGACCGACATAATTTTATTAGATTATAATGTTTTTTATATTCCTCTTTTTAAGTGTCATTGGGCGAACATAGGAAATGGGGTGAAAGTTGAAGATGGATTTACTCTCGTTAATTTACATCAAAGTCAGATTTCATTTTCAAGAGATCCTTATATTCTCGCATCTCAAGCGAAACAAGTCAAGAGAAAATGAATCTTCTAATTGGTATGTTGTGATGAAAGCACCGCCACGTGGTTTTCATGAATTAGAGGTAGATGATTTTGTTGAAGAAGTAAACTATGCTGGAGGAGATTGTGAAGAATTCGAGGATAACTTGGTCGAGGAAGCTAGTTACGTTAGGGACGATTGCGAAGAAGGCATACTTGAGTAGTTTTAATGTCATGTCTCTTTTGGGTAGTTAATAAGTAGCTTTGGATTAGATTTGATGTCTTATGTAATGTTAAATTGTAAACCTATTGTTTTGTGTAGTTATGTCAACAACCGATGTTAAAACTATTGCTCATGTGAGTGACACTTAGCATTTTCTAGAACCCAATATTTATTTCTTTGTTATATATGTTTGCCTTGTATCTTGTGCATGATGTTTTTAGAAAACCAATAAAGCATCAAAAGATTACAGATTAAAAGACAAATCTGAACAAAACATGCATGCTTCTACCAGTACGCATATTGAATAAAAGAAAAACACAGGAGGACGTTTATTGTCCATTTTCCATGCAAAACAATGCTGCAACTTGAATTTTAATAGACAAAAGATTACAGATTAATAGATAAATCTGAACTAAACATGCATGCTTCTACCAACCTGCATATTGAATCAACGACTTACGTTAATTTTAAGGAAAAAATATCAAGTTTTTATGTTTTTTTTTATGTATATATTATGGTCAACAACTTGCTCTTCGCAATGAACCCCATCTCGCTATTGGTGTAACTTTGAACTATTTGGAGTAAAAATAGTTGCTAAATGCACTCATCTTTATAAGTCAGTGTTATAATTTAATGCTTACTGATTAGTCGCTAGGTTGTACATGTAATGAGAGACTAATGTTTTTTTCTGTATGAGATTTATGGCAGTGTTTGTGTGTGTGTGTGTATATGTACATGTAACGAGAAATGTCTTAAGAAAGTAGTTGTATCTTGTGGGCTGTTTGTAGTTGCTATGGAATTAGACAAATAATCTGGGTTGGGCTGGAAGGGCATCCACTGTTGCAGGTTTTAGAACTTGCGCCACGTGCAGACATGCTGCAGGTCATAATTGCTGAGATGAACAGCAGTTAAAGGTTGCGTGTGTCGATAACTAGTTCCAAGTATTAATTTGTTTATATCCATTTGATTGGTACTAAATGACATATTAATTTGTTCATATCCATTTTTATGTGTTTAGCATTAATGACGTATTAGTCCATATAACTAATAACAAGTGATGCCCAAGTAGAACGGGTTTTATAAGCTCCAGTTATATCATTTTAGTTAGATATAATGCATGTCATTTTTTTGATTGATTTTTTTTTTTTGATAAACAGTGCACACCGGTAAACAGTTAATGATTGGAGGCTTACAAAATGCTATCCCAATGTATTAAATCATCTCATTATCTAAACCACATCGCTTATGTCATTTTCTCAAATATCACAACACTTGGGATGTATGAAATAACATTGAAATGGATCCCAATGTCTTTTTATTTTGATCCTAAGTATAGAGATGATACCTGTGGTTCAGATAATGAGCAATGCTGTGATATTTACATAATGTCAGTGGTCCATGAATGTATTAAAAAAGTTGGGATTACATTATTTAATTTAGATTTTTTTTATACTTGCAGAAAATGGTTAAAAATACGAAGAAGACAACAAACAAGAAGCTTACTCGCTCTCAAAAAAGACTTTTAGAATCCGAATATGCATCCGATGGGTCTAATGCAATGGAAGAGCATATTGAGCCGTCTTCAGAAAATATGGATGTTGGAAATGTGAGCAAGCCAATCGCATCCATAGCTATGCAAGTCGTTGACAATCCTGAAACTACAGTGGAAGTGGATAGAGCAATCGAAGATGTTGAAGCAAAACAAGGTTCAAAAAAGAGGACTAGAGGCCCAACTAAAGTTAAAAGACTTCCTTCTGATGCTGCTAGTTGAATTGAAATTGAGTTTAATTCATCCGGCGTACCGGTAGGGAACGGGTCAGTGAAATTATCTTCTTATTTAGGGCCACTTGTCTGTGAGCACGTTCCATTTACACTTGATGATTAGAGGATACTTGGTGACGATTTGAAAGTTGTTCTACGGAAATCCGTTCAGGTAAAATGTATATTGTATATATAAACATTTTAATTTATGTTTAAATTATGGAAAATGGTGGTTAGTAAACAGTATGTGTAGCACATAATATAATATCATTCATCCCTTCAAGCACAACTTAAAGCTCTTCCTTCATTTTGTATTACAAACATAAGGGTTGGTTGAATGTAATACGTATTGTTATGAGCAGTTAAAGTAGTATAAAGCATAGCGAGTACATGTATTGTTATGAGCAGTTAAAGATAGGCAGTGACAAACTTGGACAACTTTTTGCTTCCCTTTAAGATCAAAATCTGTGTTAACTGTGAACAACAAAATGGTTATTAATATAAGTCTTGTTCAAAATCTTTACCTATCATGTAGTACACTGAAATAGAGTTTAATGCAATCCAGCTAGGTCCATGAATCACTTATAGTACACTGAAGTGGTTAATAATATAAGTCTTGTTCATATGTATTGATATGAATGCAAGCTAGGTCCATGAATTACTTATACATTACAAAAATATACTTAAAGGTTATTATACTTATTTGCTTATGCAATCCAGCTGACTATTCACAACATAATTAGGGGAACTATAATAATCTGTAATTGCTTAGTATTTATCGTAATAGCATTGCGCTTCTATAGCTTGTAGCAAATTGCTGCCCATATTCGATGTTTCTTAATGATATACTTGCAGAACTGAAGATATTTCAAAACTATTTCATATATCCGTCTTTTCGTGGTTCTTTCTTTTTTACATATTTCATTTTCAAATTTTAGTGTAAGAAAGATAAAGCCACGAGATACATCCCAAATCAACGTAGGGCCGGCCCCGGATCAAATTAATTGACACCAAACTCCATTGATTTCTGCAACAGTAGAATGCATAATGCAATGCATATCCTTGTCTCAACAAATCTGGGTTGTTAATAATGGCAGATAAAGAATGGCAGGAAATGTTAAGTACGTCGCATTATTGCTAAATAATAAATCGGAGCCAATGATCGCTTGTCTTAATTCAACTCCTTGATTTCGTCGATTGGGTAGCTGGTTTTATTTTAAAACATGGCTTAGGTAATGCAACATCCATCAATGTGTGCATAGGCCTGTAAGTTCCTTTGTTAATATATTTGTTTTCAAAATGAACAAAGAACTAATAATTAAGAACTTTAACTACAAGACATTAAAGAATACAACTAACGCGGAGGCTGTGGAAACGTGCACATCTCAGATCTTATTGATACTTAATTATGCCCTGTGTATGTGCACTTACCCGCATGTGACTCAATAGTTGTATCTCGTATAAGAATATCTTGCTGCTTCCTATTCTCCATGAAGGTAATATAAGCAATCCTCCTGGTAGTGTAGTATCACTTATTTCTTAATGAAAACTAGCACAGTTTTTTTCTGTTTTTGTTTTTTTTATATGAGAGATGTAATTCAAGAAACAATCCTATATTTACATAACCAAGTATGTGATCAAATTGTTTTCAAATATAATCTCCCGTATATTTATGACCATTGTCTTCGAATGCATGCACACAGCAGGAAATGCTTGACCAAATATAAGCATAGCAGAAAGTTCTTTTCTTTTGCACTTTTTTTATAGCATTCTAGTTAGCAAAATTCTACGCACTTTCCCTTTGCTCCTGATTTTATTTCCATAAGTTTTGTTTTCAGTTTCCATGAGATTAGCATTATCCTAGTTAAGTTCTTCGGTCTGCATATGACTGATTAATTCTTGAAGAGAAAGATCATTTCTTTTATGTTTGAGATAGCTTTTATATTCTCTACATGATGGTGGAAATTTATCAAGCAATTAGATCTTTTGGCTTCCTCGTTTTCCTTTTTATAAGGCGATCTGTTGTGCAATTAGAGCTGTGACTGTAGCATTAACACTAGAAACCTCGACTGTGGGTTTCATGTAAAGGTTGAAAAGTTTGAAAAGGTGCAGAAAGACCTTAACAAGTTTTAAGAATCTAAGAAGAAAAAAATTCTTTTATATTTGTTTATTTTTGTTCAAACAACGTATATTTGAAAAAATGGGAGCGAGGTTACAAACTTCAGCTCAATTACATCAAGACTGGAAATTTTAACAGACTATTCAATGAACAGACAACCCTTGATTACAAAGCACAATTAATAAGTTTCATGTTCCAATAATAATCAGTAAAGCACAATTAATATATTTCTTTATACCAATATATAATGAGAACACGCCTGGCACACTCATAACTATGATTACATAGGAATGGAGATTTACAAAGTTGCTGAGTGAATGTTTGGATTTAATATTCTTAGAGCGCTTTTGTAGTTAAAGAAAAATATTTTAATAACAATTTTATTTTATATTTATATACTATTAAGCTAGGTCCATGAATCCCTAATTACTTGGTGATGATTTTTTTTTTATTATCATTTTGATAAATGTCACGGGCTAGATTTAAATTAGATGAGGAATGGCAACAGTCTCCCATTTTTCAGCAAATGGGATGCATTTGGAGGTATTCAAAAAGCATATTCATCAAAAAAGTATTAGAAGCAAAAACCAAGGAGGAGCAACTTCAACTAAAGCCAGAAAACGTCAGAAGTATTAAGGAATGGAAGAATATTTAGTCAAAGACGAGTAAAGACTTCAAGGTAATTGTAATTTAGATTTTTATCATTTCTTATATGATATATAAGCATACATAAAATGCACATTAACTAATCAATGTGATAAAAATTTGTAATCTAGTTACGAAGTGAAAAATTCAAATCCATGAAGAACAGGCAAATGCCACATACATGTAGTCGTCGAGGGATGGCTCGATTAACTGAAGATTTGGTGAGAAAAATATTTGATTTATTAAATATATGGTTATTAGTTATGTTTAATGTTGTCTCTTTTAATGCAGAAAGAGGAAAGTATCAGCCCCTCTTCCATTTGTAGATCTGATGTTTGGATTAAATCTCACACTCGAAAAAGTGGTGAGCCAGTGAATATGCATGTTGCAAGTGCTATTGTAAGTGCTATGTACTATTTATTTAAGCATATATTTTTTAAAAATATATAATTTAGAACTCATTTACAAAATATATTTTGTATTCATTTTTGTAGGAGAAAATAAAAAATGTTGAAAATGAGTCACAATCTAGCTTAACATGTAAGTTCAAAGAAGATGCTCTCTCACTAGTATTGGGACAAGATAGACCGGGGCGGCTACGAGGAATGGGAAGAGGTGTAATCGTGACCAAGGCGGTTTTGTCTCATATCAAAGATAAGGAAGTAGCTCAATGTCAACATAGGATTTCAGAGCTAGAGCGGTTGGTTCACAAGTTAACGAAACGTCTGGTACGATTTTCACCTTAGTTTTCTTTCATATATTCTCTTTCGAAGTTCCTTCCCTCAAGTTCGATTTTTGCTGTAATGATCATGTAACACCCCGAGAATTCTATAACTGTGAAATTAAAAAATTAAAGTATAATTAATTTGAAATCAAAGAACTAAGGGAAACGGGATACGCCATTGCGTTCGTCTCGGAAAAATACGCGAAATAGAGTCTGAGTTTTCGAAAAACGGAGTCCGTATGAAGAAGATATGGCCTTCGGAAGTTTTGAATTAAATTTAAAATTCAAACAGAATAAAATAATTAAAAATCGGGCCCAATGGGCCAGGGCGGATAAACACCCGCTTAGGCCACCCAGGTCGACTGGGCTGTCGACCTGGGCTACCCATGTCGACAGGGCTGTCGACAGCCCTGTCGACAGGGGTGTCGACGTGGTCGAGCCCAGTCAACCTGGCTGGCCAGGTCTGTGTTTGGTCGAATTTCTGTGGTCTGCTTTGTCATTAGGGCTAGGTGGCGGGTTCTAATTGGTCTCTCTATCTAATGAATGGCTACGATCTAACCTAGCAACATCAATGGTCCTAATCAATTCCTAACCTCTATATAAACAACCCTAGACTAAACCCTAATCTATTCATTCAAATTAAGAACATAGCCGCCATGTTGCTGAGGAGCGACTAAGAGTAGCCGCCGACTAGAGAGAGAATTAGAAAGAAAGTTCTAAAGCCTAAAGCAATTCAAGCAACCTAAGCCAATCAATTCAACAAAGGAATCATATCCCTAAATTAGAGAATTCGCCGCAACCATTGTAAGTAGAGTATTACTTTGGTATGAATAAACAATTGTGTTGATGTGTATGCTTGAATTGTGGCAGTAAAAGTAATTCATACTTGTGCGTTCTTATCAATTTGTATACGTTTGGATATTCTTGAATTATGTTATTCATGTTATAAAGAACTACATGCGGTAGTTCTATGCAAGTAAACGTTTGGAATATTTCGCAAATTATGTAATCTATGTTGAAGCTACATGTATGTAGTTGATTGAAATTCATGCAAGTTTGGGGCTTTGTTATTGTGCCATCATGATGTATATTTTTGTGCATAAATCATTTTGTAAGTAATTGGAACAAGTTTGGTTATAGTTCATATGAAATTATGTTGAGAATTAGGCATCATGTATTAAGCCATGCTTTTGTACTAGAAAACCTATTTGCAAACTTATGAATATGGCTAGGCTATGAATGATATTTGGCATAATTGAAATCCATGGTTAAGTCTATCTTGTTTACAAGAATTATATGATGACATATGTGGTACATTGTTAGGATTAGATTCAAAACCCCTCTTTGCAAGTTTACATGACTAAAGTAAGAATCATGATTTCATGTTAGAAATATTTATGCCATGATTAAGTGAATAAGTTTAACTATACCTATGTCATGCTTATATTTGACTTTATGAAATGAAAGTTTGTTGTTCTTCCGCTGTTTACAAATATGTGTTCTTATATCTGTCTTGTATATCTGTGACTTGTACTTATAAACCTCCACCAAAATTAGGGCATTCCCTTTTGAGAGTGACCCTAACGGAGGTGGGGTGTTTCACTTGGTATCAGAGCATAGGTTTATCAGATAAGATAAAAAGTTTTGAAAAATTTATTTTCAAAAAGGAAATTTAAAGAAGCATTTTTAAAAAGAAAAATATTATTTTATTTTGAAAAGGCAAAGTCCACTCCCCAAAGCCGTAGGTACTATCTCTTATCCTTCGTTTTGAATCTATCCTTTTTGTTTCAGCATGTCCCAAGAACTTAACTTGCCGGAAGGGGTGCCAATACCTGGTTGGTTTAGACGGTTCTTAGAAGCAAGGGCCACTCAGCCAGGTCCTACCATTCCTCCTCCCCCAGCGGAAGGAAATCATCCAGCTGCAGCGGCACCTTTTCCTCCTCCTCCTCGGGGAAACAATTTTGCTAAGATATGTAAAGATTTTAAAGCTATGGGAGGAAGGGATTTCCATGGAACTGAGTCCTTCGTGGCAGCTAGAAATTGGCTGAAAGAAACGGAGGACCTATTCATCATCTTTGAGGTAGAAGATAGACAAAAAGTACAATTGGCGGTATGGCTATTGAAGGGCGAGGCTTCCTACTGGTGGGAAGTCACTAATGCTGAAAGACCAGTGGAGACATGGGAGGACTTTAGGGCAAGGTTTGAGACCAAATTTCTCTCAGATGCAGAAAGAAGTTTGCAGTTGGAAAAATTCTTATTTCTTAAGCAAGGGGACAAGACAGTCAGAGAGTATGTGAATCAGTTCGATGAGCTGGCTAGGTTTGGGCTTGACCTAGTCAACACCCCGCACAAGAAGGCTCTCCGTTTCGTCAAAGGGTTAAATGAGCCATTACACAGTTTGGCCATGACCCATATACCCATGGGAGCCACGTATGAAAGATTGGTGCAAATGGCATTGCTGAATGAAGAGGATAAGGGCAAGAAGGAGACAAAGGCAGAAAGCTCTCAAGGGAAGAAAGAGGGTTTGCAGCCTAAGAAGACGGACTTTAAGAAAGGCGGGAAAGGCAACAAAGAGAAGAGGAAGTGTAATTTCTGTGGCAAAGTGGGGCACTTAGTAAAGGACTGCCGGAAAAAGAAGGCCAAGGAGAATGGTGGGTGCTTTTCTTGCGGTGAGACGGGCCATAGGGCTAAGGACTGCCCAAAGAAACGAGGACAGGGGCAGAGGGCTGGATCCACCCCAGGGGCACAGGTTCATGTGCTAGAAGCGCCACCTCTGCAACAGCGAGGTATAAATACTTCTGTAGAAAGTGTAGTTTATCTTTATGATCACCCCGTTCGCACTTTATTTGATTCCGGCGCATCACACTCCTTTATCTCGTCTGCTTTAGTAGAATCTCTGCACCTAAAAACTAGTATGGTAGAGGACCCCTTAATTGTTTCAAACCCAATTGGGGGCCCAGCTCATTTGTCTATGATCTGTTTGGAATTGAAAATTTCTATCCTAAGCGTAGAATTTCAATGTAGTGCCTTTGTTTTGGGCTTTTCGGGGTATGGTTTGATTTTGGGCATGGATTGGCTATCCAGTAATGGGGCCATCCTTGATTGTGAGAAAAGGGTTGTTAGGCTCCTAACCCAGCTCGGTAATACTTTGGAAATTTCTTGTAATCCCTCGTATGCGGTTATGCTTAGTTATCTTGAATCGCTAGATGCCTCTGTTGAAAATTTGCAATCAGTTAGAGTGGTCCGGGAATATCCGGATGTCTTTGAAGAGGTGAAGGGCTTGCCTCCGAAGCGGGAAATAGACTTCCGCATATATCTTGTAGATAATGCAAAGCCCGTTGCGTTACCCGTTAGACACATGGCTCCACGAGAAAGGAAAGAGCTCAGTAAACAGATTAAAGAGCTTCTAGAAAAAGGGTTCATTAGGAGGAGCATTTCAGAATGGGGCGCTCTAGTGGTGTTCGCTACAAAGGCGGATGGTTCACTCCGTCTATGTGTTGACTATAGGGAGCTCAACAAGCTAACGAAAAAGAATAGGCACCCTCTCCCTAGAATTGACGATTTATTTGACCAGCTTGTAGGAGCGTCTGTTTTCTCCCAACTCGATTTAGCAACCGGTTTTCATCAGCTAAGGGTGGCTGAAGATAGCATCGATAAAACGGCGTTCAGAACCCCAGACGGCTTCATTGAATGGCTTGTCATGCCTTTCGGCTTGACAAATGCACCCGCTTACTTTGTGGACCTGATGAGTAGGGTATTTAGAGATTTCCTCAACAAATTCGTAGTGGTCTTCGTAGATGATATCCTTATCTTCTCAAAGAGTGAAGAGGAACATGCTCAGCACTTAAGGGCAATCATGGAAACTTTGCGAGTCCATCAACTAAAAGCCAAGTTCTCCAAATGCCACTTTTGGAGGAAAGAGGTGAGGTTCCTTGGGCACATAGTATCTAAACAAGGGTTAGCAGTGGACCCTGCTAAGGTAGTGGCGGTACAAGATTGGAAGACACCAAGGAATGCGACTGAGGTCCGAAGCTTCCTAGGACTAGCAGGTTTCTATCGGAAGTTCATAAGGGATTTTGCGAAAATCTCAGCTCCGCTCACGAAATTGACTAAGAAGAATCTAGTGTTCAATTGGGATTTGGATTGCGAGTTTGCTTTCCAACGACTGAAAAGGGCTCTCACAACAGCCCCAGTTTTGACGCTGCCAGATGGGAGCAAGATGTTCACTGTTTATATGGATGCATGTGGGACAGGGCTAGGCGCCGTCTTAATGCAAGAAGGGAGGGTAGTAGCTTATGGCGGGAGGCAGTTGAAGGCGCACGAAAAGAACTACCCAACCCACGATCTTGAGTTAGCCGCCATCGTCTTTGCACTCAAGTCTTGGCGACACTATCTCCTAGGTGAGAAGTTCGAACTTTACACTGACCATAAATCGTTGAAATATCTTTTCTCGCAGAAAGATCTTAACTTGAGGCAACAAAGGTGGATGGAGTTTCTTGCCTCGTACGATTTCGAAATCTCCTATACTCCGGGCAAAGGCAACGTAGTGGCAGACGCGTTGAGCCGAAAGAAATTGACCCTAAGCCCGCTGTTTGTTGAAAGACAAAGCCTAGAGTTTATAGCCAGCTTCGACTTTAGGCCTTCCTCCGATTTCGTACCAGGCTTGCTTGCATCTCTCGAAGTGCGCCCGACTTTAGTGGATTCAGTAGGGGCAGCACAACGCGAAGACCCTCAGCTTGTGGAAATAATTGATAGGCTAATTAGGGGTGAGACTTCAAGTCACCTCAACAGATACTCCATTGACGATAAGGGTATACTAAGGCGAGACGGAAGACTATGCGTCCCACAGACGAAAGATTTAGTAAAGAAGGTTCTCGAGGAAGCACATCACTCCAAGATGACGATACACCCAGGCGGAGATAAAATGTACAAAGACATAAAAAGGACTTTCTTCTGGAACGGCATGAAAAAGGACGTGGCAGAATTCGTTTCTAAGTGTATGGTATGCCAACAGGTTAAGGCGGAACAGAAAAAGCCTGGCGGACTACTACATCCTCTGGAGGTCCCGCAGTGGAAGTGGGATAGCATCTCAATGGACTTCATCGATGGGCTGCCTAGGTCTAGGAGAGGCAACACTAGCATTTGGGTAATAGTGGATATGCTTACTAAAAGCGCCCACTTTTTACCTGTCAAAAGTAAAAGAACTGCCTCATCCCTAGCATCACTTTACCTCAAGGAAATCGTTCGACTCCATGGAATACCATCTAGCATTGTTAGTGACCGAGACCCCATCTTCACCAGTGAGTTTTGGCGGAGTCTGCAAGAAGCAGTAGGAACGCAGTTACGCTTGAGCACAGCCTATCATCCCCAAACCGACGGCCAAACAGAGAGAGTGAATAGAGTTTTGGAAGACCTCTTAAGACTATGCGTCCTTGACTTCGGAGGGACATGGGAAGACCACCTTCCTTTGGTGGAATTTGCCTACAACAACAGCTATCAAGCAACCATCGGAATGGCGCCCTTCGAAGCTTTATATGGAAGACCGTGCCGATCGCCCACTTGTTGGTGGGAGTCCACGGATAAGCTCATACTTGGACCAGACATGATCCGAGAGACTTCAGAGAAAGTGGACTTAATACGAAGAAGGATGAAGACGGCCCAAGACAGACAAAAGTCCTACGCCGACAAGAGGAGGACCGACCTTGAATTTGAAGTTGGAGACAGAGTTTTTCTCAAGGTATCACCGCTAAGGAACGTTGTTCGTTTTGGAACCACAGGAAAGCTAGCACCAAGGTTCGTGGGGCCATTCCCTATTATCGAGAAAATTGGGAAAATGGCCTATAGATTAGAGCTACCCGAGAAGTTGGCTGGAGTCCACAACGTTTTTCACGTTTCACATCTCCGAAAATGTCTACATGAGTCAGCTGAAGTGGTAGAGCCAAATATCCTCGAAGAGGCCGAAGTGGAACGCGAAGCAACCATAAGAAGAGTTCCAACCCGCATATTAGGAACGGAAGTGAAGAAGCTACGCAACCGCGAAGTCAAGCTCGTCAAAGTTCAGTGGAGCGACGCCGAGGGAGACGCGACTTGGGAAACTGAAGCTAGAATACGTACTGCCTACCCTTTTCTGTTCGAGGGTACATCCTTGATCTTTCCATTTCCTTAAGTTGCGCTTTTATCTATCTTTTTAGGTATATTTCCTCGACCGTATCTTTTAGGTAGAAACCCTTTTTGGATGGAAACATGTAGTTGAAACATGTTATGGATGATGGTTGCAAGTGGTTGCAAGTGATTACTAGTGGTTGCTCGTGGTTGCATATACACACACAATCTAGGTCTTAGATCGGCTCAGTCACTTCATATTACATATGCATATATGTTTGTATTTCTATATGGTTGAACATTAATGAGTTGTCATATGGATGTTGCATTTGTATTGAATGATTGTGCACTCATGTAGAATCAAGAATAGGAAAAAATTTGCATACATAATGGATTCATGACACTTACATAATTCGCATTAAGGAGGTCAACTGAATCAGTAGACCGCCTGATTTTGCATTAGATAAGTTCATATACACACACACTTCGCATATGATCATGAAGCATTAGAAATATTTTAAGGACAATGGATGCTCGTGTTTGATGGATGAGTAGATGGATGATTGGATGTTAGGATATACATTTTCCTACACTTGAAGATTTCGGGGACGAAATCCTTTTAAGTGGGGGAGAATGTAACACCCCGAGAATTCTATAACTGTGAAATTAACAAATTAAAGTATAATTAATTTGAAATCAAAGAACTAAGGGAAACGGGATACGCCATTGCGTTCGTCTCGGAAAAATACACGAAATAGAGTCCGAGTTTTCGAAAAACGGAGTCCGTATGAAGAAGATATGGCCTTCGGAAGTTTTGAATTAAATTTAAAATTCAAACAGAATAAAATAATTAAAAATCGGGCCCAATGGGCCAGGGCGGATAAACACCCGCCTAGGCCACCCAGGTCGACTGGGCTGTCGACCTGGGCTACCCATGTCGACAGGGCTGTCGACAGCCCTGTCGACAGGGGTGTCGACCTGGTCGAGCCCAGTCAACCTGGCTGGCCAGGTCTGTGTTTGGTCGAATTTCTGTGGTCTGCTTTGTCATTAGGGCTAGGTGGCGGGTTCTAATTGGTCTCTCTATCTAATGAATGGCTACGATCTAACCTAGCAACATTAATGGTCCTAATCAATTCCTAACCTCTATATAAACAACCCTAGACTAAACCCTAATCTATTCATTCAAATTAAGAACATAGCCGCCATGTTGTTGAGGAGCGACTAAGAGTAGCCGCCGACTAGAGAGAGAATTAGAAAGAAAGTTCTAAAGCCTAAAGCAATTCAAGCAACCTAAGCCAATCAATTCAACAAAGGAATCATATCCCTATATTAGAGAATTCGCCGCAACCATTGTAAGTAGAGTATTACTTTGGTATGAATAAACAATTGTGTTGATGTGTATGCTTGAATTGTGGCAGTAAAAGTAATTCATACTTGTGCGTTCTTATCAATTTGTATACGTTTGGATATTCTTGAATTATGTTATTCATGTTATAAAGAACTACATGCGGTAGTTCTATGCAAGTAAACGTTTGGAATATTTCGCAAATTATGTAATCTATGTTGAAGCTACATGTATGTAGTTGATTGAAATTCATGCAAGTTTGGGGCTTTGTTATTGTGCCATCATGATGTATATTTTTGTGCATAAATCATTTTGTAAGTAATTGGAACAAGTTTGGTTATAGTTCATATGAAATTATGTTGAGAATTAGGCATCATGTATTAAGCCATGCTTTTGTACTAGAAAACCTATTTGCAAACTTATGAATATGGCTAGGCTATGAATGATATTTGGCATAATTGAAATCCATGGTTAAGTCTATCTTGTTTACAAGAATTATATGATGACATATGTGGTACATTGTTAGGATTAGATTCAAAATCCCTCTTTGCAAGTTTACATGACTAAAGTAAGAATCATGATTTCATGTTAGAAATATTTATGCCATGATTAAGTGAATAAGTTTAACTATACCTATGTCATGCTTATATTTGACATTATGTCATGCTTATGTTTGACATTATGCCATGCTTATGTTAGAAATGTTTAGACCATGCTTATGTTTGATATTATGCCTAAATAAAATATAGGTTTATGTTGTAGTTAAGCCTATGCAAGTTTACATGGTTTGATTCATGTCACCAATGTTTTATGACCAAAGTATATGTCACTACTATGCAAGTACACCAGTTTCTATTTTGTATTCCCAACGTCATATTGCAAGTTCATACGCTCACCTTCCCCTCTTTGTGTATGTAATCACGCTTTAAGCCTCCCCTTTCGCATGGCTAAATTGGGCTTTAAAAGGCTAAGCCCAATATATATGAACGGACGTGTAAAACGGGGGAAAATAACGTTGGGTTAAAATTAATTAATGAATGAAAATATAAAATAGAAGGGCGCAAATTCAAGTATGGGTTGGGCCCGTGATTGGTGTAACCTTTACACCATTAACTTAATAATGGGCCGCAAATATTTACATATAAATAAAGAAGAAAGACAAAATATGTAAAAGTAGAAAATACGATGTGTTTAACCCGAGGTTGGATTGAGTTGTGATGTAAACCTACCCGGAACCGCCCGGCTGTCCAGTAGTCACAACAATACCTATCCAATGTGAGAGGTTAAACATGGAGCCCAATAAGGACCCGAGGTTAGACTGAGTTGTGGCGTAAGACTGCCCGGAACCAACCGGCAACAGGCAGCCACAACAATACCTGTCTAATGTGAGAGGTCAGGGCCTTAATAAGACAATTAAGGCTGAGTCAGGATTGTTAGGATTAAGTGAACTAAAGACTTAATCAAAATGGAACATGCTAAACTAAACGGACTGGTGGGGTTAGGTTAGGAAACACTTAACCAACTTAGCATGTTGGCTAGAGATAGAAAACCTAGTAACGGGGGACCCTTTTCAGCAGTAACCCTAAAAGGTGTATCAGGATACCCTGAAACTAGGCAGGGTGGGGCACGATTACTGGGCTGATTGTAAGAGGTCAAATCGACGGCGGTGGTGTAGGAGTGTAGGTTCTAACGGAGTGCGGGCGTGCACACACTCCGGTGCAGAAAAATAAGGCACTGGACACCAGTAGCATACCTGTGCACTCAAAGGTTGTGTCGGGTTGCCACTATGGGACTTGATACACCCCATGGTGGGACCTGCATAGGTAACTACGACATCGGGGGCCGTAAGACACATGGAACTATGCGAGTAGGAGCCGATCATCATAGAATGGATCACTTCACCCTGATTATGGGGTGCCAATTGGAAACTAGTTCATATGGGTTCAGAGATTAACATGGGGTACGATAGTATATTCGACCCTAGACAACTTAACCAAGTTATAATGCATGCCCACTTCCTGTTTATACTTATCATACCCAGTTCTTTAATCATAGACAAAATAGTACTAGACTTACTCAGGCTTTATGTCTGACTCTACTTTTCTTTCGTCTTCTTTCTTCCGTTCCCCCCCCCCCAGGTCCACAGGGAGGGAACACAGCAGCTTGATCAACCTTAGCATCCAGCTTGAAGAAGCGAAATGTATTGCTTGGACTTTCCTGTTTTGAACTATGGCTTTGGACAATCACTATGGGGGCTTTGCAGTTTATCTATGTTTTATTTATGCTTCTTTAAATAATGTACTCAAGACAGATTATGAAGGTGTTATGTTATGTTTGTTTTTCTTGGAAAGGATGTTGTTGTAACACGTATTTGACTTTATGAAATGAAAGTTTGTTGTTCTTCCGCTGTTTACAAATATGTGTTCTTATATCTGTCTTGTATATCTGTGACTTGTACTTATAAACCTCCACCAAAATTAGGGCATTCCCTTTTGAGAGTGACCCTAACGGAGGTGGGGTGTTTCAGATCATGTCCTTTAGTTTTCATATTGCAAACAAACCAAGCATAAGCTATTGTATTTACATTCAAGAAAATTGTAAGGTTATGTTGGGATTCTAAAAGATTTCATGCTACTACGAACGTAGATATAGATTACATTTAATTTTAAAAATTCAAAATTCTCTGTATGTGGATATGCGATCGCAAAATTCATAGCTTACTGTTTATGTACAATAAAGTACTTTATTGGCAAAGTATGTGTATTGAAAAGTCATATATCGTTATTCTTATGATAATGAATATATAGTCAGGAGAAGGATAAGCATCGATCGATGGAGATTAACCAGTAATTTTAATGAATATATAGTCATATCTCTGTATGTGCATCATCTGTTATTACTGCATGTCCACTATATATTCATTATAAATTTTAATTTTCTAATATATTTCAAATATTATTGATTTGGTAGGATAAAGAAAGTTGCGGAGAAGGGAGTGTATCTCAAATGGTAAGAATATACCGTCTTAAGGGCAAAACATCATACAAAATTTTATATCTAAATCAATAGTTATGTGATTTATTTTTTTATTAATTGCAGAGTAAACATAATCAAATAGGTGACAATTGTAGTTTACTACATTGGCATGGTAATGATGATAAGGTTGTCGCCAAAGGAAAAATTGTGTCAACTGATCAGAATGATCTTTTCAATGGGTTACCTTTAGGCCCGAATGCCTTGGAAATCTTGGTAGAGCATCCTATAAAAATTGATGCTTTTTTGTGGAGGCCTTCACCTGGTTTGGTATATATAGGAGATGCCACTAATGAGATCCAGCGGATAGAGTTATCCGCATAAGGGAGAACTCCGGAAAAGAAAATGAGGTATGATGCAAAACATAAACTCTCTACAGATATAACTAAGTGCTTGAATAGTGGCAAATATAGCTTCAAATAAATTTGACAAGCGCCTTAAAAAACTATAACAAATATTGAAAATGCAAGTTTAAATTAGGTTAAAGTGGTTAAATGATTTTCATGATATTTTTATATGCTTTTGTGTATATTTACATCTACTTCTATTAGATGACTATATTGTTTCCTTTGATAGAGCAAAACCGAAAGCACAGAAAAGAAATGCAAGTTATTTGATTGGGTTGGAAGCAAAGAATTGGTTGCCGAAGGACGAGTATACTCGAGTGATTCAAATCAAATTATTAATGGCATTCCTCTTGGACCTGAAGCCTTGATAGTTTGGGTGGACAATCCAAAAAAAGAAGATGCCTTTTTGTGGAGACCCATAGTAGGTATGACATGCATCGGAGAAGCCGTTGGCAAGAAAATAGCATGGCCAACATCAAAATTGGTTTATGAAGACATAGCACCACCCACTCCTGTGAGCAGTGTTCCTGCGTCTGTTACGGTATATGTTTATATTGCTAATATCTGTCTACAAGATTTTTTGAGAGTGTATCAACATTTTTTTTTGTACGATTAGAGTGCAAATTTCACGGTGAATGCCAAGTGCAAGCTGTTTGACTTGGAGGGCACGGGGAAAATAGTGGCTGAAGGCACTGTATCTTCGGTTGATCCAAATGATAAAGCTCATTCTATTCCACTGGGACCAAATGCAATAAGAGTTTGGGTGGATATTGTAAAAGTCCCAAATGCACCTCTATGGAGGCCTACGTCATTCATGGATTGCTTATCGGAGGCTATTGGCTCGACGGTTGCATGGCCTACTGCGAATGTTAGAGTGGACTCAACTTCTACGTAAGCTTCACAATATCTTGTTTATAAAAATAACTGTCCCTTTTGTCTATTTTATAATAAATAATTCTACTCGTCTTTATGACAAAAAAGTAAACTCATATAAATTTCTGATGAAGTACGTAAATTCATTTATCTCCCTAAATAGAAGAAAATAAGCCTATACACTGCTAGATTAATTTTTCAGTTCAACTAATCATTCTGCTATTAAATACAATACTCTGTTTGTTTCTGTAACTCTGAAATTCAACACAAGAATGCAGTATGTTGTCCTATTTTCATATATAAGGCTAAAATTAGATCAAATTTCTTGATGCACAAGTGCAAGCTGTTTGACGTGTTTTAAATTAGAAATACCCATAGACTCGATACAGATAGAGAGTTGTTTTTTAGTATAAATTTTTTGAGGAGTGCTTTTACAATATCCACCTAATTGTATGGAACTGCATTAAATTAGAAGCATTCATTTCGTTCCCTGCATTTTTCCATGTATGGAACTGCATTAAAATATAAACACTGCTAAAAGTATCATCTAAAAAGAACAATATATGTTGCATATTTGATTTAAAAATAATATCTTTCATATTTTGATAAGATTTTGATACAATATTAAGTTAAAATTATCCATTGTGCAAACGTTAGGTGAAATATCGCTACTGTTCGGGTGTATTTAACTCAATATTCAAAATTTAATGCAATATCTTCACTTTCGCACTGGGCTTAAGATCTGGGAAACAACTAGTTGCTAGAAACCAAGTGGTTGAGTATCCGAGTGACCAATGCATAAATTGAAAATGTTCTCATATTTAATCAAACTTTCATCATTGGTTGCATCTTAAAATTCATAGACAAGTGATCCACATATTTAATCAATTATCCTTCAATCAAACAAATATATATCAACAGACAGACAATAATTTTTTCTATCAACTCATTCTCGAGACTTTTGGAATAAACTTCATTTATATTTACCTTGTTAAGCACTAAAAATTCTCAAATATTGAAAGTTATATTCTGTGATATATGCCCACTCTAGGAGACTAAACTGAACTAGACTAGCACACATAGAACACCACCCTTTACATTGAAATATCATGCTTGCTGTGTCTATGGACACTAAAACATGGTCAAATTGTTAGTTTGGCTCCGCTTCGAACCGGTTTAAGAAGAAGAAGAAGAAGAATATATGTGTTTTTTCACTATAGACAAAATATATATAAGTAAGAAAATATGCATATGTATTTCTATTTTACATCGAATTTTGTATGTACCAAGCTACCTTGACTTGTTAACTTATGCTTTATCTTATTGTATGCATCCATGCATGCTTGCTCTGACCTTTTTATTCCATATTTATTGCGTTTGTTGGAAGAACCTAATTCGTTGAAACGTGACCATCCCATTTGATTGTTGTCTAGCCTTATTGTCTCCTTTATGTGCTTGTTCATGCGTGTACAATGTGTATTGGATTTAGGTTATTAAATGCAGAAATAGTAAAAAATGCACCAGCAATCAAAATGGTCTATACTTGAGGCCAAAAGAAAAAAATTCATGAATGTTCTAAAATTCATATGGGCATGCAGTACCGAACCACTGAAGTCTCCTAGAGATCAAAACTGGTCATAGTTGAAAGTGAACCTAAGCAAACTACTTTTTTTTGTAGTCGAATCGAGTTGTGTCTGAACATTTTAAGCCTGAAGCAGATAGCTACAAGCGTACCGGCACTGCAAAATAGTAGTAAATGCAGCTCGATAACCGATGTGTCGGTCTCGCGTGTATCCACATCTGCTGCGTTTGCACTCTTCAGTAGTGTTAATAACTGTCAATTCTGGTTCCCAATAAACCCTATAGTAAATACATTTGTTTATGTTGACCAGCAATCTTATCTTCCTTTTTGACTGACATCACATTACATTCCACTACACCTGTCTGTTTCCTTATATTTTGATCACCGTGAAAGACTTTGTATTTCAAAGTAGGTATACACATCTTCATATATAAAAATGAGCGGTTTCCATTTTAAAATGTTCTGTACATTGGCATAGCATACAAAATTTACTCCTTCCAGCACAAGTTAAGAGTACAAATGGAAATTCATGGAAGTAGAAATATATGATGTTCAACAACGTCGTCGTTGCAAATGATGTGCATATTTCAATTAAATTATAAACTGACAAATATATCCTACATCTTCCTGCTACATGGTTGTTGTTTAAATTAATTAATAACATAAACTGCTTCAACATGCATACATGTTTGCCTGCCTTTCCAACTGTTGATATTTCAACATGCATACATTGTCAGCATTACATCCTTTAGACAATTATAATCATCCAGCAGTTATTGCGAATAAAACTTGGAGCATAGGAATAACTATTACTAGCCTCCTGGAGACATTTTATGTACAGTTAATATTTTCAGTTGGGGAGTAGAACTGGAGGAACAGAAAATGCACAATACTGAGTAATTTAGCAGTTGCACCACTTTGATCAAGTACATTAGCTACTGACTGTCATGATAAACTTTTATCCAATGTTTTATCTAAGAATAAAAATTCAAAATCTGACTCAACAGGCTAAGGAAACACATAAAACATTTGGGTCCTGAGATCTTAAGATCAATGGCCTATCAGTGGTTTAGTCTATCAGTGGTTTCTTATTATAATTTATATTCCCCAAAAAGGATTATTTAAGTCCTCACTGGAGGTATTTGTTCGATTTCGCGGACGTGAACCATCACCTGAACCTTTGCTTAGGCATAATGGTCTACTGCCAGTTGCTGCTTAATCCTCGGACAGGGAAAGCGGTTATATGGTCTTAAAGTTGAACAATAGTTATTTATTTTGGAATATTCCATTGAATGTTGATGATTATAGCTTTAGTGATATGCGAACAACAAATAATTGAAATTCGAGTAAAAATATATATACATCTATGTATAAGTGGTGCACTGAGTATTGCCCTGATTTCGTTGACATTTCGTTTTGTAATTTTTCATCATTTCAAATGTTTTTTTCATTACTTTTAAATTTCATTGTTACAGGTAGATTGAAGTTTTCAGATGCAAGAAATGGAAAAGACACTCTTTTGATTTTTGGAGGTTCGGCCTAGTTAGCATATGAAAAGTTTTTGTTTGCATGTTTTGTCAATAATATTTGATGCAAAGACTGTACATGTTGTGTCTTTGTCTTAGTTGTATGAAGATGGTTTAGAAATTTCATCATGGTTTTTGAGTGAACTTTGTCAGTGGATATTGTATTGACATATTTTATGAAATGATCAGCTGTTATGCTTTTATTTTATTGTTTTTATATTAATTTGTATATGTTTTTTATATTAATAAATTGAAATAAAATTAGAGGCAGTCGGAATAATGGTATACGTAAATTCAGGTGACGCGATGTGCTTTAAACGACAGCGTTTAAGACTTGCTGTTGATGTGTTGATAAAAATAAAACATGTTAATATGACAGCGTTTAAGACCTGCTATTAGTGTGTTGGAAAAATAAATCATGTTAATATGACAGCGTTGAGGAAATGCTGAGAAAAATAATCACAGCGGTTAAAACATGCTGTTGAAAAGTTATGATACAACTATATAAAGCGTGTTCAAACCGCTGTGGTAACCTTAAAAATCCCTGAACCCATGTTCTCGTAGCAACTTATAAATGCTGTGTTAAATTTAAAACAGCGAAGGGTACACGCTGTATAAAACAGTATAAAAGCGAAAATTCAACAATGTATAAACATTTTATTTACAGCGTTTCTCCCCTGCTATTAAAAAAGGTGCATCAAAGACAGCATGTCGTTATACAACGTTTTATATAACGCTGTTGTATCTTTCTACAGTGTTTTTCAAACGCTGTGAAAAGCTATTTTTGGTGTAGTGTACTGGGGTAGCCCTTTCGGAATTGGGTTCTTCATCCTTCCTTGGATCGAGATCGTCCGAAAGACGGCAGTGGTGCCTTAGCTAGGACTCAGATGTCTTTGATTGCTATGCAAAGACAGACTTGGCGCAAGAAGGCCGAGGCACATTCTTGCCCTTGTCGTTATTAAACGAGTTCCTCCACTCTATGAGGTAGCAATCTCGGGCTGTGGCTTGATCGCCTTTGACGATACCGATGCCATTCTCAGTCTAGAATTTCATCAGTATGGACCATGGTGATAGGCAAACCCAGAACTCTGCGAGGAAAGGTCATCCCAAAAAAGCATTATATATCGAGATGACGTCAATGGTCATGAAACAGAGGATGTGAACCCGATTTCGATCACCTTTTATGAGTTCTACAAGTAGGTCGATCATGCCTACTGGGTGGTTGGTGGATCCATTCAAACCGTGGATCATTGCATGGAAGAGTCTCAAGTCTTTTGACTCCAATTTCATTTGGTCATAGGCCGCCTTGAATATGATATTGACCGAGCTTCCTGAGTCTATAAGGATCCTTCGGACAAAAGTTGGGCCAATCTAAGCAGACATGACAAGACAGTCTATGGTAGGGATCTCAACACCCTTTGACTCCCTCTCGCGGAAGACGAATCGTATCACATTGTCTTCTGAAGTTTGGTGGGAACAGATTCGTCCAGAGTGGAACAAGGTTCACAAGTGGCGTGCTTTATGGATGAGGCCCTCCATAGATGGTATTGATCACGATGACATGTGACCTTTGGTTGGACAGCTCTGGGGCCGCATTCACAAGAGCAGTAAGTGCAAGAGTTGGTGATCCCGTGGTCTCCTCAGGAGGAGCAGGGTCCTGAACATACTTCTCTAGGCTCTTCTAATGGATGATTTTTTCGATTGCGCCCTTGAGATGGCGGCAATCGTTGGTTTTGTGTCCATGTATATCGTTGAACCAGCAATACTTGCTATAGTTCTTCTCACCGTCAGTTGATTCCCTTGTATTGGGCTTCTTGTACTGGAGAGTGTTGCAGGTTCTTAGATAGATGGTCGCTATGTCAAGATTTAGCGTAGCGTAATTCTTGTAATTTTGATAACGATCGTGCTTCTTGGGTTCCGATGGAGTCGGGTTATTGTTGCGACCGTCTTGTTTTCTAGGGTTTAGCTTCTGCTTGTAGGGGATTGATCCTTTACCTTTGTCGGACCCCGATCTATTTTTCCTTGACATTGTCGTCGACAATGCTAGCATGTTGGTTGTTCGAGTGGTTGGCCCATGAAGCTCTTTTACGCCTAGCTTCCTCTTGGCACAAGAACTATCCCGCTTTTTCGTAGAAAGCCTCTAAACTTTTGGGCTGCTTTCTACCTATCCATGCCCCGAACTCAGAGGCTGGGAAGATGCCCTTGGCTAGCTGGAACAGCACGGTGCAGGGTTCGCGATCGTCGACCTCAGTGAGGGAAGTATTGAATCGCTCGAGGTGGCTTTTAAGAGATTCAACGGGACCCTGGTAGAGGTTGGACAGGGTAAGCGCATTCTTTGGAGTTGGCACGTGCATCCTGAACTGTTTGACCAGCTCAGTGGCTAGCTGTCCAAAGGCATTAACTGAATGGAGCGGAAGGCGAGAGAACCAAAGCAAAGCCACGCCTGCCAAAGAAACTGGGAAGCAATTGCACTTGACAATGTTGGTGGCTCTGCTGGAGTCCATCTGCCATTCGTAGCGGTTCAAGAATGTGCAAGGATCGGTCATGCCGTCATATAGCGTCATCTGTGGCATGTTGAAGCGTCGAGGCCACTCAGCTTTGTGGATGGCTCTGGTAAAGTGGTTACACCTCAAGTGGGTCTCCGACGAGCCATTGGCTTTACCCCGCATATCCTTATGATCCTGCAGATCATGTCGGCGAGATATGTTGCATGTACATCCCCAGGCGGATTCCAGTTTCGAAAAATTTCGGGAGTTTTATTCCTTGGACGTCTTCTATGGTGAATGTAGGGATCATCCTCTTCCATGTCAATTTCCTGGTTCTAGTATGGCTGGTGAGGCTGAGCGGGCAGATGTTCATTATGATCTTTGTAAACTTGAGCCTATTGTGCTGTTGGGAGCGTGGGATCCAAGTTCTGAGTGGCGACAATTAGGTTTTGTCACGGAGGGGGCGGTTACTCGGGCTTGGTTCATTGTTGGTGAACAGTCGGGATCGATCGCGATGATGCGTGCCACTGCTGTTGGTGACAGTGGTTCTGTCACCGTTCCCGTTTCCATTGCCGTTGTTGTGGCCATTGGTGTGAGCATTAGAGCGGACAAGGACGCTGGTATTGAGGCTGAATTTCCTTTATTGATGTGGTTTCCGAGACTCGGAGGAAGAAGTTTCTGAAATAGTATGCCTCACTCAGGGATTGTTCTGGCTAGTTGGAGTTAGGCAACTATGCGTTGACTCTCTTGAAGCTAACACATATGGTCAATGTTAGCTTTAGACGTTTGGTTGAGTTCAAGAGCCGTAGCTTCATGCCTCTTGGTAAGCGTGTACATTTGCGCTTGAGTTATTGTGGCATTGGAGTCCGTAGGAGGAATTACGTCCGTTTCGGTCGGGATATCCGCCGGTTGATTCTACTGAAGTGCTTCGGCTTCGGCTACAATAGAGGAGCAGACCAGTGTTCTCTTTGTTTGCTTAACCATCGTAAGCGGACTAAGCTGCAGGTTAGAGAAAGAACCTAAAGTACATCGGAGACGAGATGGTGGTGTCCACCAAAGAAGTGAAGCTTTTCTCTCAGTGAAAGCACCAAAATGTTGATGCCAAAAAATTTCACCAACAACCAAGATTCTAAATTACTTAAGAATACGGTTTCACGTATGAAAAATAAGTGCAGAAAAGAAATAAATGACACGAGATTTATAGTGGTTCAGTCCCGTGAGGGGCCTATGTCCACTTTGGAAGAGCAGCTGATATTTTATTGAGAACAATGAATTACAAGCTATGATCCCCTTTTAGGCATATAATTGCAAGCATTTTCATATAATTGGAAGTCATAGTCATCATTTGGGATTATATGGAAAAAGTAGAATTTTCCTTCTTCTTCCTCAAAGTGAAGATGTCATTAGAGAGGCCTCTTGGAGCTCTAAGGAGGTGTCAAATCAGAAAATTTTCAACCCTTGTAACAAATGAGTTTAGGGGTATTTATAATGGAGTGGTTAGGTGAGAGTAGGTAGGATTTGGGGACCACTCGGCAGAAAATCGCATCACAGGCTTGTATGCCACAGGAAATCGCATCACATACGAGTAGTAGGGGGAAAATCACATCCCTCTCATGGGATGCGATGTGGCTATGGGGCGTTGCCTCCCTTGGATGCAATGACATCGCATCCTGAGGAATGCAGCGCCTTTGCATCCTAACGGATGCAATTCCATTGCATCCTGTTGGATGCGATGGTATCGCATCCAGAGGGATATGATGTCATCGCATCCTAAGGGATGCGATGTCATCGCATCCTGATGGATGCGATTCTGTCGCATCCTGTTAGATGCGATGTCATCGCATCCGGAGGGATGCGATGGCATCACATTTCGCTTGGTGCGATACGGAGTGTTGTGGAGTGACATGAATCGATGTGAGGCGAACCGAAGTGATGCGAGTTGGAGTGGGCTGTTGTGAGGCGAACAGGGAGTGAGACGAGTTGGAGTGATGTAAATCGGTGTGATGCGAGCTGAAGTGATGCAAATCAGAGTGAGCTATTGCGAGGCGAACAGAGAGTGAGGCGAGTTGGAGTGATGTAATGTGGGTCTTATGATGAGTTGTGAAGCTATCGCCTACTTGATCTCTTCTCGGCTTGAATCTTCAACAACTTGGCAACACTTCAAGCTTGAACAACACATGACATATCGACTCGGGTGGGTCTTGTGTACTTTTGGGAACCGGACAAAAATACCGGTTAACAATATCCAACCAACAATCAAAATCAATATTTAATGAAGTATCGGTCAAATATCAATAATAATGTTGTTAACATTATTCATTTGTACATAATAATAGCGACATTATTCAGCATTTATAACCAATTAAAACCGTCATTCATTTAAGATGAAATATATAGTCATCTCCTATCACATACAGAATGTACAACATTACCTTTCAAGCATAAACAAATATGCAAGATATAACATTTGTTATAAAACCATAATAATTTATTGTCCTCATAATACTTATATTTTCTATTACTAAAGGAACGATAAATATTAAAGAAACATTTATTAAAACCGTGGAATGATAAACATTACATTTTACCTTGTGTCATGGTCTAGTCAAACTGGATCAGCCAGGGATGATCGCCCCGGCTTGACCCTAAGCCGGATTAGGTGAGTTATTTCTGTAGTCCTTCCGGTGCCTGCTTCTTGCCCTGGCAACTCCCTATTCATGTCAGATGATGACGACTCCTTCAAACGATAGTGTGGTAGAGTAGGAATACTCTGCCTTCTAAGTTCATTATATTACATAGTCATTTGGCTCATTTCCTTCCTTAGCTTAAAGTTCGTATGCATCTGCTTGTTCAAGGTATTGCTGGTCTCCTCCAGCTTTCTCATAACTTCCATGATGTCATCACGTGTCACTAAAGTAGAGGATGGAGAGGTAGTAGCAGTTGCGGTGGTTGCCACCACATTTTCAATGTTGCTCGGTTGTTGGCTAGCCTCCTTTTATGCTTGATTCACTGGCTTGGAGGAAGCATCGCCTTTTTTAGATGCCATTGACATAAAAGTAAGAGAAATCGGATCTTCTCGACGGACTTAGGAATTCGATAATATATTAAAAGACCCTAAGGCTGAGCAATTCGTTTTCTCAGTGAAAGCACCAAAAATGTTGAAAGAAAAACTGGCTTAACACCCCAAATTAAGTATGTAGAGAATAAAAATGAAGAATGTAAATGACAAAAGATCCAAACAACAACACGTGATTTACAATGGTTCGACTCGAGTTTTCCTACATCTACTTAATATATTTTTATCTTTGCTAAATGATTTTGACGATTACAAATTGTCGGATCGAAATGACCTTGAGTACAGTAGATAAGAAAATGTCAAAGAGTGTAAAAGTTGAAAAAGATCCTTCAAATCGTGCTCCAAAGTGGTATTTATAGGTAGGGCACAATTTCGGGTCGACCAGCAGAGTAGGCGTGAAAAATAGTGATGTAGCAGGAGTGGTCTGAGTGGTGATCATGGGGTAATGTAGTGGGCAACATCACTAGAAGTGACAGGCTCGGACTGGCATGGCCAATCTGATCCAGATTGGATCGGTAAAGGCCTACATACTCGGTTTGACATATGGAGTTGAACCCACGACTTTGTTTCCCCATGCTGCTTTGCTGCTAGATGTCTTGGGCCTTGAATTGTGGAGTTCAGATATGCTTGCATGGAACCGAGGACGTTCAAGACAGGCACCAACCCGGTTCGGTGTAACTAATCTAATGGCAATCCGAGCTGAACGATCCAAGAACAGGTCACTTAGCCAATCTGAGCATCATGGCTATGTCGAACTGGGTCAAATGACGGAGGCCGATTCAGATTTGGAAATGCTTAACTCTAGGAGTTTGCGAGATCTATCTTTTGATCCCGACCAATCTGAGATTCACTACACTCGTGATCGAGTTATTACCGATTTAACTATGAGAGGCCGGAAGCGTGACGACCTTGTCGAAAGGTGGGTCAACAGCTTATAAACTTTATCAATAATATTTAAGCACATTCGTTTACATGTGTTAATGAACATTTGTAAAAAATATATGCTATTGTATATCATAAGACATGCATGTGCTCGGTTAGTACATGAACCAAATATTAGAAGAAAATTGAAAAAACATTTCATACATACTTCATATATAATCAATAATGTTTAGTATTCAACCATTAAGAAAATAGTTCTACGGAGATTCATATATATGTTCAATTTTGCAACATAAAATTTGAAGCAGCCACCGTTTTGAAATAACAATTTTATACCAAACTAAAAAAAATGTCATGTTACGTAAATTATGTATATTACCTATCATACATACATACGTACATATATATATATAGGAATTATCCGCTACACCTCTTGTGCTACACCTTATTTCTAGCCACATGTTTGGATTTAAATAATACTTGAATATTATAGGGTAGTGGAAAGAAAGAGAAAGTAATATTATTTAAACTAATCAGGGGGAGAAAAAGGTGTAGCGGATCATTCCTCATATATATATATATATATATATATATATATATATATATATATATATATATATATATATATAGACACACACACAGGGACAGATCCAACCCAATGCGAGTGGGGGACAGGACCCCACTGAACTTAATACAAATTTCAGGTTACATAGGAACTTAGCTTTCAATTGTCACTTTAGCTTACAAATTTAAGCCAAGATAGGACATCACTGAAAAGTTTTTCTGAATCCGCCACTGTATGTATGTATGTATGTGTGTATATATAAACTTTGAACTAAGCATATTTTCTATTGGTCTTAAAAAGAAAGTATCATCAATTTGATATTGGTGCATTAGAGAAGTGGCATCTGTGAAACTGGAAAAAATATGTGAACTAATGAAAACAACGATGACTATAATGTTAAAAAGTATCCCATTGTCTGCACTATCCAACTAAATTAATATGTGGACAAATAGCATAGCAAAATAAAATTGCCCTTAGATTATATGGAACTAAGGGAAAAAGCAAGTCATACTAAAAAAATTTAGTACATGTACAACTTTGTATATAATAGAATTCCTAAAGATGAAAATTTGAAATAATAAGAAGATCACGAAACGGAATTCATTTTTCAAGAACAATAGGTCTGTCCACTCATTCTGTCATTCATCGAGCCCTGTACAGGTTAAGTTATAAGCCTAACTAAAAAATATTATATACAAAAAGGAAACTATTCAAAAATACGTATAATAAAAATTTAAATAAAAATAAGGACAAATTTTTGAAACAATTTCGCGTTTTCAAACTTATTACCAAACATGGCTGATTTGTGCCCAATCAGCAGCCACAGCAGCAAATTTGTAAGCGTCTCGTCGGGGAGCAACTCATAGTTGCGCCCCATTAAAAAAAACTGCCATGTTTTACTACGCAACTGATAGTTGCGCCTGCAAGGAAATGAAAAAAATGGTTGCGCCAGAAACACAACTTGGGAAATTTGGTTACTGCGCAACTATAAGCTGCGCATGTACAAAATGAAAAAATTTGGACTTGTTCAATTATGCCAAGTCAAACTTGTTGAAACAAAAAAAATCTAGGCGCAACTATGAGTTGCGCCCAAACGAGACAATTAGAGTTTTGCTGATTATGTTGCTGACTGTGCACAAACCAGCCCTATTTGGTAGTAAGTTTGAAAATCAGTCCCCAACGTGAAATTGTTTCGAAAACAAGTCAGATTCGAAAATTTGTCCTAAAAATAATATTGAACCATCGTATTAATCAATCTTATATATTAAGGCATCACAGCTAGCAATGAAAAATTATAGTTGGAAAAATTGAAAAGCCAAATCAATCAACAGAGACCAAATTCCACATGGATGTAGAAAAGATAAAACAAATAAGATGATCTTACTTGAATTCCTGAAGATTCATTATCTTACCAAATTGAAACTACTACATGTTACTTCATTTTTACATGCAAATATGTAAATATTTTAAATGATAAAGATGGAAAAAAGATGATGACAAAGATGGAAAAAAGATGATGATTAGTGGAATAAAATTGAAATTAAGCTTAAAGACAAGATGCAACGAAAATACAGATTGAAATATTATTTAGGTAGAAAATGGAGGTGTCTGGGAAATAACATAAGAGCCTTTCGCTAAAAAATAAATATAAAGCTGATTTGAAAAAGTAAGCTGAGAGGTCACAATTAATTCGTAGAGTTAATGTTTGAAGGGAGAAATAAAATAATCAAAGGCTTAAACTGAAAATTTTATTGTAAATAAAAGAGAATCCTATAAACACCTTGAGAAAAAATGGTAGAGGCGGTAACCAAGAGTCACATATTCAATTTAATATATAATATAATATAATAGATAAACAAATAGAATTGATTAAGAATTTGAACATGGGAATTGCTAACAACAGTCGCCTACCTGTACCTTCGGTCGCTTCATATTCACATAGCTAATTGATTGGACAAATTTTTTATTTTTAAATTCAATTAAAGTGGACCCCATTAGAATTTATCTGACCAGTCAGTGAGCAAGTATTAGATTAGTCGCTTGATGCGCGACTGATGTTAAAACTACTCTTTGAACATTACTTTCATGAAACTCGCCATATTTAACAACCATAAATAAATAGAAGAGACAATTAACGACAAGGACAAAATTAAGGGCTTATTTATTCATAAGGACAGCCCATTAAAAATTTAACCAAAAGGACAATACACTAATTATATTTTAATTCCCTAAATCACGTGTCCTGTTTCTTCTTCGTCGCTCCTATCTCGCGTGATTTTTTTCCTTGTTCTATTTTCCTCCAACGCAGTTTTTTTCTCAATGATTTGATCTTCAAACATCTCTCTCATTCGGTCATCGTCAGAATTATTTGAGCTCCTCTATTAATTCGATTTGCCCTAATTTTTTCGTTTCAATCGTCTTCGTCGATTCATGAAGGTGCCGTGGATTTTGATTCATTTGGCAGTAAATATGATTTCGTGATTTTTTTGATTTTCGTGAATTCGTCGTAGAAAATCGAACGAGAGAGATGAACGAGAAAAAAATCGCTGGTATAAACTTTTTTTTATGGTGAAGTTAGCAGCAGTTTTTAGGTATCAGTTTTCGTGATTTAACAGTGTTATGCTTTTGTTTTTATAATTTTGATGCTATATCACTTTTGTACTTGTACTGTTGCATTAGATTTGCAACTCAATCGAAATTATGTCATTTTAATCAATCAAAGTGGGACGTTAACATTTTTTTTTATTAGTTTTACTTTAAAATATCAAACCAGTTTTTAGGTATCAGTTCTATATTTTTTTAGTTATCAGTTTTATATTTTCTAATTGAATTTGAATCATAGCAGTTTTTAGATATCAGTTTTATATTTTTTTTAGGTATTAGTTTTATATTTTCTAGCTGAATTTACATCATAGCAGTTTTTAGGTATTAGTTTTATATTTTTTTAGGTATCGGTTTTATATTTTCTAGCTGAATTTACATCACAGTAGTTTTTAGGTACCAGTTTTATATTTTTTTTAGGTATTAGTTTTATATTTTCTAGTTGAATTTACATTGTAGTATCAGTTTCATATTTTTTAGTTGAATTTACGTCGTAGTAGTTTCTAGGTATCAGTTTTAAATTTTCTAGTTGAATTTACATCATAGCAGTTTTTAGGTATCAGATTTATATTTTTTTAGGTATCAATTTTATATTTTTTAGTTGAATTTACAGTATTATGTTGATATAAGTTTTGATTGTGTATGAAATACTTGCAGATACTGCATGTTGTTGGAATTTACTTGAATTCAAGTCTGGATTGAGTACAAGTAAAAGTAAATGCATGAATGCATTCTTGAAATGAGAAGCAATGTTCTATGTACTTAGATTGTATAGGAAAATAATGTATCCTATTAAATCAGTTATGTATCATTGTAGATATCATATGATACAAGTGGGTATTATTGTATATTACTGAGAATAATCTCATTTTTGTGATAATTGAATTGAATTGATTGCTATTTTTTTTAATAAGTAGGTATTATTGCGAATAAATATTATTCGTGTGAGATATGAATTGAGTAGGTGGGTGTTTTTTTTAATCAGTGAGTATCAGTTGGAATTAATGTTGTGTATCAAAAAAAGTCAATTACCAAAGCAAACAACACAAATCTACCTACTTGCAACAGTTTTCATACACTAAACCATAAAACTGATATCTAAAAAAATACAAAACTGATACCTAAAAACTGCTATAATATTTAATGACAAAAGTAATACAGAAAATGTTCGAATCACAATTTGATTGTCTAAAATGAAATAAATTCGTTCGAGTAGCAAAATTGATGCAGCAGTACAAGAACAAAAGTAAAATAGCACCAAAACTATAAACAAAACAGCATAACAATATTAATACAAGAAAACTGATTTCTAAATAAATAGCAAAATGATACCTAAAAACTGCTGCACTAATTTAAAACTAAAACTAATGCAAAAAAAATGTTACATCGCAGTTTAGTTGATTATAATGAGATAAGTTCAACTGTAATACATAGATAATGCAACAATACAACTACAAAATAAATACAACATTAAAAACCCAACAAACGAATATAAAACAATGTTAAATAAACAAAAATGATACCTAAAAAAAATATAAAACTGATACCCAACTGCTGAAAAGTTGAACATTAAAATTGGAGAAAAAAAAAACCACGAATCACCTTGCAATATAAAAAAACCTAATCGACAAAAATGAACATTAAATTATAATGATTATAGCAAAAAAAAAAAAAAAAAAAAATCAGTCGAGATTGATTTTTGAGATCGATTTCGCGTCGAATTTTGCTGTTTCGATTGATGTTTGGGGTTCGATTATACAACATGTGGATTTGATTTCGTTCAATTTCCAGTTGAGATGATTTCGTTAATTTTGATTTTCTGATTTCGTTCATTTCCGCGGATTTGAAATCGAAGAAGAGAGAAAGTGTAACAACCCGTATTTTTAATAATCTGTTATAACATAAATTGAGGCAGAATTAAATTATAAAATGGGAATCAAGGGAAACGGGCTATGCCATTACGTTCGTCTCGGAAAAATACGCGAAATAGAGTCCGAGTTTTCGAAAATCGGAGTCCGTATGACCCAGTTAAGGCCCATTGAAGTTTGCAGAAAAATCCTAAGTAAAAACAGATTCAAATTTAAAGAATTGGGCCGGCTGGGCCAAGGCGGGAAAATTCCCGCCAGGGGCCCCATGTCGACAGGCCTGTCGACAGGGTCCCCAGGGAGTCGACTGCCCTGTCGACAGCCCTGTCGACAGGGGGTAGCCAGGCAGATTAGCCTGGCGCACCACTTTGGTTTGGGCTTGGTTGTGTAGTCTGGTTCTAGAGCATTCCGAAATCTGACGGGCCAAAATTCACCTAGGGTTAATCCTATGGCCTAAATCACTCTAATCTTCTATAAATAAGCTCCTAATCCTACCCTAAAACCCCATTAATCATTCTAGCAACAAAACTATGCCAAAATCTAAACTCTCATGGCCTCCACCCTCTTCATACAATTCCTAATCAAATCCCTAAGAGATTTCCATGCATACAAGGGTATTTAGGCTTGTATGATCCTCCTTAGCTTGCATTAAAGGCTTGTTTTTCTATTGGCATCATAAAGGAGGAGTCTTGATCAAGTTTGCTTGCATTTGGGGGCTTTAATTAGTTGCATAAGGGGTTTCTTGCATTTGTTATACTCATTTGAGTCCGCATAAGCATTGTAAGCCCTCTTACCTTCATTTTAGAAACTCTAAAGTTAATATGTGATGCAAGTTGGGATTTATGTATGTTTATTGAGTTATGCATGTTTATGCAAGTTTGTTAAGCCTTGATTTGCAAGTTAAATGAGTTATGCATGTTTATGCAAGTTTGCTAAGCCTTGATTTGCAAGTTAAATGAGTTATGCATGTTTATGCAAGTATACTAAGCCATGATTTGCAAGTTAATTGAGTTATGCATGTATACTAAGCCATGATTTGCAAGTTTAACAAGTTATGCATGTTTATGCAAGTTTGTTAAGCCATGATTTGTACGCTTATTGAGTTATGCATATTTATGCAAGTTTAAAATGACAAGTTGTGCATGTTTTGACAAGTTGTGCATGTTTTGACAAGTTGTGCATGTTTTGACAAGTTGTGCATGTTTTGGCAAGTTGTTCATGTTTATGCAAGTTTAAAATGACAAGTTGTGCATGTTTTGACAAGTTGTGCATGTTTTGACAAGTTGTTCATGTTTTGACAAGTTGTGCATGTTTTGGCAAGTTGTTCATGTTTATGCAAGTTTAAAATGACAAGTTGTGCATGTTTTGACAAGTTGTGCATGTTTTGACAAGTTGTGCATGTTTATGCAAGTTTAAAATGACAAGTTGTGCATGTTTGACAAGTTATGCATGATTATGGTAATATGCAAGTTCATTATGCTAAGTTATGCAAGTTTAACATGTTATGCATGTTTTATGGTAATATGCAAGTTCACTATGCTAAGTTGCGCAAGTTTAACATGTTATGCATGTTTATGCTAATATGCAAGTTCACTATGCTAAGTTGTGCAAGTCCAACATGTTATGCATGATTGTTGTGCAAGTTCGTCATGTATGTTGTGCCAAGTTCCCTCTTCCTATCCTTTATGCGTTACTACGAATATGTAAGCGATAGAATGACGTTGGGGGTTTTGGGGTAAACTTAAAATACATAAAAATATAAGATTGGGAATTTACCTATTAAGTTAGGTCTACCCCTTGGGAATTTACCTATTAAGTTAGGTCTACCCAAGTAATTGTTTGACTTGTGATTATGTTTTGAAATAAAGTGGACATGACACTTAGTAAACATAAGTGTGGCCAACTCGAGGTTGGGTTGAGTTTGTAGCGTAATTCTACCCGGAACCGACCGGCTTAACTAGTGGCTACAAACAATAGGACCCAATGTGAGAAGTTGGTCATGGGGTGCCAAGACCCGAGGTTAGACCAAGTTGTGGTGTAAAGCTACCCGGACCCGCCCGGCCTAACTAGTAACCACAACAAGGTCTAATGTGAGAGGTTAAGGTGCATTAAATTAATTAATGCCTCATGATTAGGGTTAAGTCAGGGTCCACTAATACTTAACCAATTTGGGGATTCGAGGGATTAGAATGTGGTTAAGTTCTGAACCGTTGGTTACACTTAACTAGTTTAATCCATTTGGGAGTTCAAGGGATTAGAACGGGGTTAAGCCACACTTAACCAGTTTAATCCAGGATTAGTGAAGGGTTAAATCACACCTAACCCTCTTAGGAAACCCTAGCGGCGGGTCTGTTCCGGCAGTAATCCCAGTTTGGTATCATCACAACCCTAGAGACTAGGCTAGGGCGGGGCACGATTACTGGACGGATGTAAGCGACCCAAGGGCGATGGCCGAGTGGTACAGCGGTGCGGGTCCGGCGGGCTACGGACGTGCACGTAGTCCGATGTTGGACAAACTCGAGGCACGGGTACCAGTAGGTTAGGGCTGTGCATTATTGCTTAAGTGTCCGGGGTCGACAACCGAGGGCTTGATACAACCAAAGGTGGGCCCAGCACAGACTACCTACATCCATATGTGGGCCGTATGGACATCAACACTTGACGTGTTAGGCTTATAGGGAGCCGATCGACTAGACCGTTGGGTTGGACCTTATACTAAGGTCACTTCATGTTATTGGGCCAAAGCTTGGGCCAATGGATCAATACCTGTTATGTTGGTTTGCTAGTACACCGTGGTGCAAAAACTTAACCTTGTTTTTATGCGATGACACCTCTATCTATCTTGTAGTTGTTTTATCCTGCCAGTGTGTTGTTATTTATGATCCTCTCAGTTTCCATCATGATGTTAACTTTATTAGTTTATAGACTGATCGTAGCAGGGCTTACTCAGTCTTTTTGACTGACCCGTTTTGTTTCGCCTCTTTTCTTCCGTTTCCCCCCCCCCCCCCAGGTTCTCAGGGAGGGAATACAGGAGCCTAGCTTGGAGCTTAGCTGCTTTCTTGGATAGCTCATGTATGCTTTGGACTTGAGCTCGCTATGGTTTTTCCACTTTGGGGATAACTACTATTATGTTTTCTTTTTCAGTTGCAGATGATGTACTAGACTTGTTTATTTGGGAAATTGACATTTTGATGTACCAGACTTGTTTTTGAAATGGTTTAAAAATCTTCCGCTGTTTTATTTACGTACTCTGTTTATTTACATATATATATATATGTCATGTCCTGCCTTGCTATATCATTATGCATGTTTACCAATAATGCCCCTCCAAAGCTAGTGCATTCCTTTGCGAGTGACCCTGGCGGAGGTGGGGTGTTACATTTGGTATCAGAGCATATGGTTTACGAGAAGGGATAAAAAAGGGTTTTAAAAACTTTTGAAAAACTATTTTCAAAACCAAGTATTAAGTATTTTCCAAAGAAAAGTCTAGTTGTTTTTAAAGGCTATTCCCCAAAAGCCATTAGCACTATCCTTTGACTCCTCGTTTGAACTCTTTTCTTTTCGTTTCCAGCATGCCTGATAATCTCGTCTTGCCCGAAGGAGTAACGATACCCGATTGGTTTCGTCGGTACTTGGAAGTCACGACACCGGTCCCGGGTGTCCCTAATGTTGTTCCCCCAGTCGAGGCCGCTGTTCCTCCTCCTCCTCCCGTAGCTGATGTTCCTCTTCCCCCTCAGCCTCCACAAGCGGATTTCGCGGAAACTTGCAAGAACTTTAAGAGGATGGGTGGCAAGAATTTTAATGGGACAGAGACTTTTGTAGAAGCAGGGAATTGGTTGAAAGAGACCGAAGATCTTTTAGCCACCTTTGATATAGGTGACCGCAGGAAGGTTTTATTAGCAGTATGGTTGCTAAAGGAAGAAGCTGCACGTTGGTGGGTAGTCACCACCGCGACCAGGCCAATTGAGACTTGGGATGACTTTAGAGGAAGGTTTGGACTGAGATTCTTATCACTGAAGCAAGGGGACATGACTATTAGGGAATACATAGATAAGTTTAATCAACTGGCTCAAGACGATTTAGACTTGGTTAATACAGCTCAGAAGAAGGCCCTACACTTTGCTCTAGGATTAAACGAGCCATTACATGATTTGGCCCTGTTTCATATACCCTTGGGGGCGACTTTCGAGAGTTTAGTGAATTTGGCCCTACTTCAAGAAGAAGGTAGCAATGACAAGAAAGAGGTCAAGGCGAATGAGTCTCAAGGCGAGAGGGTAAATTCCGGGAAGCAAGACAAGAATAACAACAACCGCAAGGACAAGCCAAGAGGGAATATGAAATGCAACTTCTGTGGTACAGTTGGACATATAGCCAGGGAATGTAGGAAGAAGGAAAAAAGAAAGCGGGGCGAATGCTTCATTTGTAGTGAGTTTGGACATTTCAGAAAAGATTGCCCGAGGAAACAAGGGCAAGGTCAGACTCAGTGTGCAGGACTATCTGGAGGGCGAATCCATCCCCTCAACCCCGTCCTTCCAGCTCATGATAGAGGTAGTTTTCCTGTTGAAAATCTTGTTTACATTTTCTAATTTTCCCTGTTCGAACTTTGTTGACCCTGGCACATCGCATAGTTTTATTTCATCTGATCTAGTGGAAAGTTTTGCACCTAAGTACTAGTGTAGTTGATGATCCCGTATGTGTTTCAAATCCAATTGGGGGTTCTGCCCGCCCGTCTGTGGTCTGAGTGGATTTGAAAATTTCTATCTTGAGTATAGAATTCTCGTGGGATGTTTATATTTTCGGTTTCGGGGGATATGGGTTGGTTTTGGGCATGGAATGGTCGTCCTATTTTGGAGCCATTCTGGGTTTTTGTATATAGGGTGTGGGGCTCATGACTCGCCTCGGTAATACCCTAGAAATTTCTAGCAACCCTAGGGGTCCCGTCATGTTATGTTATCTTGAACCCCTCAACTCGTTTATCGATAGTTTGCAATCTGTGAGGGTGGTCCGAGAATATCCTGATATCTGAGGATAGATTTCCGTATTATCTGGTTGGTAATACCAAGTCAGTTTCGTGGCCGGTTAGGCACATGAACTCACGAGATGAGAGTTAAGAAAGCAAGTCAAGGAGTTGCTTGAGAAGAACTTCCTGAGACGAAGCATTTTCGAGTAGGGTGCTCCAGAAGTATTCGCTACTGATGTGGACGGTTTGCTTCGCTTATGTGTTGATCTTCATGAGAAAAATAGACAACCGTTACCAAGGATCAATGATTTGTTGATCAGCTTGTAGGAGCATCTGTTTTCTTTTGATCTAGCTACCGGATTCCATCAGCTTAGGATGGCTGAGGATGGAATTGACAAGACTGCGTTTAGGACTCTAGATGGATTTTGGAATGGCTAGTCATGCCATTTGGTTTGACTAAGGCACCCGCATATTACGTGATTTTGATGGGTAGGGTGTCTAGGGAGTCCTTGAACAAGTTTGTCAGGGTCGTCGTAGACGATATTTGATCTCCTCAAAAGAACGAGGAAGAACATGCTATACATCTCAAAGAGGAGATGGATACGCTTAGAGCCACCGGATTGAAGGTCAAGTTCTCCAAATGCCACTCTGGAGGAAAGAAGTTGGATTTCTTGGGCACATAGTTCTTAAGTAAGGCTTAGCGGTGGATTCCGCTAAAGTGGCTGCGGTTTGAGACCGGAAAGCTCTGAGAAGGGCAATTGAAGTAAGAAGCCTCCTCCGTTTGGCTAGTTAGTTAGCATTCCCCGAGCTTAGACTTACTCTTCTGGATCAAGAAGGGGGTTTCACAGGGAGAAGACCCGCAGTTAGTCAAGAACGTGGACCAGTCGATTGAGGTGAGATGTTAAGACACCCCGCTAGCTATATTATAGATGACAAGGGATGACTAAGGCGCGATGAGAGATTATGTGTTTCTCGAGTGGAGGACTTGGTAAAGAAGGTTCCTGAAGATGCGCATCACTCGAGGAGGTGGCCGAGTTGGTTTCAGGATAAATGCTGTGCCACCAGGTTGAGGCCAAGTCATAGAAGCCCAGTGGGCCATTACCTCCATTGGAAGTTTCGCAAGGGAAGTGTGAAAACATCTCGATAGATTATGTGGATAGACTACCTAGATCAAAGAAAGGGAATACGGGTATGAGGGTCATAATAGGAAGACTCACGAAGAGTGCTCATTTCAGTCCAGTGAAGAGCGAGAGGACTGCATCATGGTTAGCAACGGTTTACCCTCAAGAAGTTGGCCAGTTTTGGAATAGCCTACAGGAAGCCATGGGTAGACAATTGAATCTAGGTATGGCCTATCACTCATAGGCGGAGGGTTCATTTCGATTAAGCATGAGTTATAGAAAATCACGTTTATAAGGGCAATTGGCAACGTGGATTGGTATTTTCAAGAAAAGTTCTGCTGCATGGAATACTTTATAGTAAGTAGACGAGATCCAGGATTCACTAGTGAATTTTGGGGAGCTTGCGCGAATCATGAGGTTATAATTATGTTTAAGCCAAGTATACAGAAAGAAGAATAAGTGGGAAAGAAAGACGAGAGGCGATAATGAAATAAGTTCCAACTCGAATTTGGGAAATAAGAGTTAGGAAGCCAAGAAATCATGAAGTAAAAGACGGTCAAAGCACAGTGGATTTTAGTTCAAGGAAACGTGACTAAGAAGAGTGAAGACTAGATACACGCATCATATCTCTTTTTAAGAGTACATCCTTGATCCTTGTTTTCCTGTGAAGCTTGCTTGCAAGTTATCTTTTGTATATATCCTCTCGGTCCCATTCTCGATCTTATTTCTGTTGTAAACTCCATAAGGGGGTTAAGACTCATCGGTTGATACTATATGTCAAAGTTTGAATGGATTTCTTGTAATCCTAAAAGGAGTTTGTCTAGTTTATCTAGTTTATCTAGTTTATCATGTCTATCTCGTCATGAGAACCTTTGGTAGAAACCCTTTGGTTGAAACATGTGTTTGAAACATGTTATGCTTGATGGTTGCAAGTGGTTGCAAGTGTTTGCAAGTGGTTACTCGTGGATGCATTATACACATTAGGCACTAGATCGGCTCGCACACTCTTCATGTTGCATATGCATGAGTGTTTATGCTTATTCATGGTTGAAACTTGTTGTGCTACCACATGGATGTTGCATATGGATGAATGATATGTGCACTCATATAGATACTATGAATTATGGTAGGAATTTGCATACATATGGATTCATTTCACTGACATACATATGCATTAAGGAGGTTTACTGTACCAGTAAACGCCTGATTTACATACATATGCATTAAGGAGGTTTACTGTATCAGTAACCGCCTGATATTTGCATTAGGTAAGTACATATACACACACTTTTGCATATGTTCATCCAGCATTTAGAATCTTGTAAGGACAATGATTGCTCGTGGATGATGCTTTGAGTAGATGGATGATTGGATGGTAGGATACGTTCTTCCTAACTTGAAGATTTCGGGGACGAAATCCTTTAAGGAGGGGTGAATGTAACAACCCGTATTTTTAATAATCTGTTATAACATAAATTGAGGCAGAATTAAATTATAAAATGGGAATCAAGGGAAACGGGCTATGCCATTACGTTCGTCTCGGAAAAATACGCGAAATAGAGTCCGAGTTTTCGAAAATCGGAGTCCGTATGACCCAGTTAAGGCCCATTGAAGTTTGCAGAAAAATCCTAAGTAAAAACAGATTCAAATTTAAAGAATTGGGCCGGCTGGGCCAAGGCGGGAAAATTCCCGCCAGGGGCCCCATGTCGACAGGCCTGTCGACAGGGTCCCCAGGGAGTCGACTGCCCTGTCGACAGACCTGTCGACAGGGGGTAGCCAGGCAGATTAGCCTGGCGCACCACTTTGGTTTGGGCTTGGTTGTGTAGTCTGGTTCTAGAGCATTCCGAAATCTGACGGGCCAAAATTCACCTAGGGTTAATCCTATGGCCTAAATCACTCTAATCTTCTATAAATAAGCTCCTAATCCTACCCTAAAACCCCATTAATCATTCTAGCAACAAAACTATGCCAAAATCTAAACTCTCATGGCCTCCACCCTCTTCATACAATTCCTAATCAAATCCCTAAGAGATTTCCATGCATACAAGGGTATTTAGGCTTGTATGATTCTCCTTAGCTTGCATTAAAGGCTTGTTTTTCTATTGGCATCATAAAGGAGGAGTCTTGATCAAGTTTGCTTGCATTTGGGGGCTTTAATTAGTTGCATAAGGGGTTTCTTGCATTTGTTATACTCATTTGAGTCCGCATAAGCATTGTAAGCCCTCTTACCTTCATTTTAGAAACTCTAAAGTTAATATGTGATGCAAGTTGGGATTTATGTATGTTTATTGAGTTATGCATGTTTATGCAAGTTTGTTAAGCCTTGATTTGCAAGTTAAATGAGTTATGCATGTTTATGCAAGTTTGCTAAGCCTTGATTTGCAAGTTAAATGAGTTATGCATGTTTATGCAAGTATACTAAGCCATGATTTGCAAGTTAATTGAGTTATGCATGTATACTAAGCCATGATTTGCAAGTTTAACAAGTTATGCATGTTTATGCAAGTTTGTTAAGCCATGATTTGTACGCTTATTGAGTTATGCATATTTATGCAAGTTTAAAATGACAAGTTGTGCATGTTTTGACAAGTTGTGCATGTTTTGGCAAGTTGTTCATGTTTTGGCAAGTTGTTCATGTTTATGCAAATTTAAAATGACAAGTTGTGCATGTTTTGACAAGTTGTGCATGTTTTGACAAGTTGTGCATGTTTTGACAAGTTGTGCATGTTTTGGCAAGTTGTTCATGTTTATGCAAGTTTAAAATGACAAGTTGTGCATGTTTTGACAAGTTGTGCATGTTTTGACAAGTTGTGCATGTTTATGCAAGTTTAAAATGACAAGTTGTGCATGTTTGACAAGTTATGCATGATTATGGTAATATGCAAGTTCATTATGCTAAGTTATGCAAGTTTAACATGTTATGCATGTTTTATGGTAATATGCAAGTTCACTATGCTAAATTGCGCAAGTTTAACATGTTATGCATGTTTATGCTAATATGCAAGTTCACTATGCTAAGTTGTGCAAGTCCAACATGTTATGCATGATTGTTGTGCAAGTTCGTCATGTATGTTGTGCCAAGTTCCCTCTTCCTATCCTTTATGCGTTACTACGAATATGTAAGCGATAGAATGACGTTGGGGGTTTTGGGGTAAACTTAAAATACATAAAAATATAAGATTGGGAATTTACCTATTAAGTTAGGTCTATCCCTTGGGAATTTACCTATTAAGTTAGGTCTACCCAAGTAATTGTTTGACTTGTGATTATGTTTTGAAATAAAGTGGACATGACACTTAGTAAACATAAGTGTGGCCAACTCGAGGTTGGGTTGAGTTTGTAGCGTAATTCTACCCGGAACCGACCGGCTTAACTAGTGGCTACAAACAATAGGACCCAATGTGAGAAGTTGGTCATGGGGTGCCAAGACCCGAGGTTAGACCAAGTTGTGGTGTAAAGCTACCCGGACCCGCCCGGCCTAACTAGTAACCACAACAAGGTCTAATGTGAGAGGTTAAGGTGCATTAAATTAATTAATGCCTCATGATTAGGGTTAAGTCAGGGTCCACTAATACTTAACCAATTTGGGGATTCGAGGGATTAGAATGTGGTTAAGTTCTGAACCGTTGGTTACACTTAACTAGTTTAATCCATTTGGGAGTTCAAGGGATTAGAACGGGGTTAAGCCACACTTAACCGGTTTAATCCAGGATTAGTGAAGGGTTAAATCACACCTAACCCTCTTAGGAAACCCTAGCGGCGGGTCTGTTCCGGCAGTAATCCCAGTTTGGTATCATCACAACCCTAGAGACTAGGCTAGGGCGGGGCACGATTACTGGACGGATGTAAGCGACCCAAGGGCGATGGCCGAGTGGTACAGCGGTGCGGGTCCGGCGGGCTACGGACGTGCACGTAGTCCGATGTTGGACAAACTCGAGGCACGGGTACCAGTAGGTTAGGGCTGTGCATTATTGCTTAAGTGTCCGGGGTCGACAACCGAGGGCTTGATACAACCAAAGGTGGGCCCAGCACAGACTACCTACATCCATATGTGGGCCGTATGGACATCAACACTTGACGTGTTAGGCTTATAGGGAGCCGATCGACTAGACCGTTGGGTTGGACCTTATACTAAGGTCACTTCATGTTATTGGGCCAAAGCTTGGGCCAATGGATCAATACCTGTTATGTTGGTTTGCTAGTACACCGTGGTGCAAAAACTTAACCTTGTTTTTATGCGATGACACCTCTATCTATCTTGTAGTTGTTTTATCCTGCCAGTGTGTTGTTATTTATGATCCTCTCAGTTTCCATCATGATGTTAACTTTATTAGTTTATAGACTGATCGTAGCAGGGCTTACTCAGTCTTTTTGACTGACCCGTTTTGTTTCGCCTCTTTTCTTCCGTTCCCCCCCCCCCAGGTTCTCAGGGAGGGAATACAGGAGCCTAGCTTGGAGCTTAGCTGCTTTCTTGGATAGCTCATGTATGCTTTGGACTTGAGCTCGCTATGGTTTTTCCACTTTGGGGATAGCTACTATTATGTTTTCTTTTTCAGTTGCAGATGATGTACTAGACTTGTTTATTTGGGAAATTGACATTTTGATGTACCAGACTTGTTTTTGAAATGGTTTAAAAATCTTCCGCTGTTTTATTTACGTACTCTGTTTATTTACATATATATATATGTCATGTCCTGCCTTGCTATATCATTATGCATGTTTACCAATAATGCCCCTCCAAAGCTAGTGCATTTCTTTGCGAGTGACCCTGGCGGAGGTGGGGTGTTACAGAAAGGAGAGACAAAAAGTTTCAGGGTTATGTCCGTTTGGATAAAATTTTAAACGCGTGTCCTTATGGATAAAATATTAAAGCCGATTGTCCTTGTCATTAGTTTCCTGTAAATAGAATACCACCTTCATGAAATCCACCATACTAAACAACCACATTAAACAACCAATAGCCGTATTTACAAATATGATCTTAAAATTTTGAAAGTGAGAGTACTAATGTAAAATTATATCTATGATGCTGAAAAAGCTTCATTTGGTGTGGGAATAATCGCAGAGGGAGAAGTTAAAAAGTAAATATTGAACTTAATATATACTACTATAGAATAGATTATATTAAAGATCGAGAGATACCAATGATTTCATATTTTGACAGAGGGAGGAGTAAAAAAATGTAATAAATGTTCAACATCCGTCCAACGGATGGATTGGAACTCTGTGGTTCTGATATCGAATAGGGCTGTCAATGGGTCGTGTCGGGTCGGGTTCGGGTCGGGTCAAGTCGGGTTCGGGTTGATTTATAAACGGGTCGGGTCAACCCGTTTATTAAACGGGTCATATTTTCCCAACCCTAACCCGACCCATTTATAAACGGGTTGACCCGACCCGACCCGCGTAACCCGTTTAACTAAATGGGTCGTGTCAGGTCGTGTTGGGTCGGGTTTACCTGTTTGACCCATTGATAGATATTGCCTACTAATATAAGCAACAAAAGAGTCAAATCATCAACATGCACACTGTTATATAATCACCAACATGCAACAAGTTGCAAAGTCACCAACAGACAACACATATATAAAGCATGAAATCCCCATATTCAAAAATCATTTTCTATACATAAGTATATATTCCTATACTGCATAAATTAAAGACTACCAGTATGGAAGAGATACAGTTGTTATAAGTAAAATATAACTAACAACATATAAGAATAAATTAGTAAAATATAATAGCTTACATATACGAGCATACTGATTATTGCATACATAAAAGACTAACACTAATAGTATACATAAAAGACTAATAATATGGAAGAGATACAATATATAATCGGGTTTGGCGGGTCAAAATCGGGTTAGCGGGTCAACCCTAAACCCACCCGTTTATAAACGGGTCAAATTCGGGTTGACCCGAAAATGACCCGCTAACTAAACGGGTCGGGTTAACCTGCTAATTTCCGTGCGGGTTTCGGGTCGGGTCACGGGTCGGATAGGAAATTGACAGCCCTAATATCGAACTTTACATAAGGAGAGACTGGTGGCAACTGGCAATGCAACAAAATTATCAAAACCTGTCATTTAAAATCGACTTCAACGTGCCTTTACGGCCCCCCAATACCAGTGAAAGATTCCCCAGCAAGAAACAACCAATATACTAAAAATTCCATAACTCCATTAACAACAGCACAAACTATAAAATATCATAGTTCCAAGCCAAACATTAACCACTGTATTCATAAATGAAACACAGTATTCAAATCTCCAATCATCTATAAAAATAGAAAAAACAAAAAAAGTTCAATCCTAAAAATTAAAAATAGGAGTAAAAGTTCCTGTAATTTATTCTTATTCTCAAATGTTTTAAGCTAAAAGACACGACATCATCCTCCTTAAACAGCCACAGGCTTGTCCTTCACACTACTGCTCCTAGTCCAGAAACTCCAGTGCAGGCTCCTCTCTTGCAACATAGCCTCGACTTCTTCTATGGGCAGACCCTTCGTTTCAGGCACACAAATAATCACGAAAAACAAAGCTATAAGCGATATGATCCCGAACAGGAGAAATGTCCACGACGTCCCTATGGCCTCTGTCAAAGACAGAAAAGACTGCGCCACTATCAAATTCGATATCCAGTTAGCTGTAGCTGCGATCCCACCGCACACCCCACGGAACCTCAGAGGGTATATCTCGGAGTTCACTATCCATGGCACTGTACCCATGCCAGGGGAGAAGAAGATGATGTACAGCGCTAGGCCGCACAGGGCTAACCACCCTGATTTGCTAGGGCACCCCCTGGAGTACCATATTCGCCCTCCCCCGTTGCATGTGTCCCGTGCCGTTGAGTTTGATACCCAACATGACCCTGGCAGTAACTGCATCGGTGAAACGTTTTGGTTAGCTATGTAAATTACCGTTCTACCATTAGTAAGGAATGAGAGTTCAACAAAATAGTGGGACACCATTACAAACTATCAATAAGGTTAAAGATTAAGATATAGTGTAAATTGTATAAATACAATTGAATTTGTGCCAGTTGCAGAGATGAGAGTTCAACAAGGATAAGGAGTAAGGACCCCTTCATTATTCATGTTGTCTACATCCATGTACCTCAAAACATGCATTAAAGATACTTGTCTTTATTCTGTGTCATTTTCTCCAAACCCAGGAACAAACATACCTTATTGGTAGCAGAAGAACAAAAACCGCAACCTGGATTTTCAGCTTTCAAGCAAGTCATGCAATCCCACTTAGCACCAACACTATAAGCAGGGCAAGTGAACGAATCAAACTTTGCCGTTTCAATCGAACTAACAGCAGGAGAGTGCGTGGTAGTGTTCTGAAACACCGCAGTCAGAATAGCAAGTGAAATCACGCACCCAGCCAAACTAATAGTCAGCAGCTTCTTCCTCCCTGTCCTATCAATAAAATATATACTGACAATTGAACCAGCCGCGTTCAGCCCAGATGTCACCAAGGACAGTGCGAGCGCAGTCTGGTTCGAGGCGAACCCGGCAAACTGTACAATTGTCGGACTGTAGTACATCACTGTGTTGATGCCTACAAACTGTTGGAAGATTTGGAGGCCGACTCCTGCTAGCAGTCCTCTTCGCACTGTCTTCGTTTTGAAGAGCTTTGAGAAGCTGGCAAAAAAGCGGAAAATGCTAAATATATCTAGAATTATATTCAGTTTTTACACTTTACGAAAATGCTAGTTATAACTAACATTACATTCAGCTTTACACTTCACAAAATTCTACATATATTTAGCAGTGTCTTTCAACCTAATTTTTCCTAAAGTTTTTTTTTTTGAATCTAAAAATGAAATATGATGTCATTTAGCTTGAATTTTTTTCAAAATTTGTCCTTATGCCTATTTTTCACTTCAGAGAATGTGTTTCAAAATATAAAGTTGAAAAAAATGTCTTTATTATACTCCATTTTACATTATGAAAATGCAAAACGCAAAAACGCAAAACCTGTCTTCAGATGGAACAATACCTGATTTTCTCAGAGTCGCCTCGTTCTTTGATTTCGGTCTCGACTGATTCATGAAGGGAGTTGATTTCAGCTTCTACTTCATTGGACGGGTAGATTTTGCGAAGAATCGTTTTGGCTTCTTCTTGCCGGCCTTTTCGGTATAGCCAACGGGGTGACTCGGGAAGGAAGAACATGAGTGCGAATTGGACGATGGCGGGAACTCCGGCTATGCCAAGCATCCATCTCCATGTTCCTGGTGCCTGGTGGAATGCAATGTTATAAAGGGGTTTGACAATAGCTTATAAGCAACAAAATAACTATTAAGTTGCTTTTGTCATTCGAAGAGTTCTGAAACAACTTTTTTATTTACAACTGGGAAAGGTTGAAAGGTCTTAAACTACATTTACCTACATATGACTAATTTCAGATTTTACAACAAAATTTAGTCTTATTTTGACTTACTTATCCAAATATTCTTACGCTTTCCTATTCACTTGGTGTTGGAAATTAAGAGGTGTATTAAGAATTTAGATAAGAGGTAGATGTTGAACAATATTAATATTTTTGCATTCTAACTTGCTTTCTTACTTACTTCCATAAAACTAAATGACCACCATTATATATATAGTGGACTAAACACCCTTACACATATTAATAGACACCATTTCACTAATAGACACAACACTAAACGAACAGACATGACACTTAAACAAAAGACACAACAAATTACGAATCGATATTAATTGGGTTTACTTTCCAACACTTGGAACTGCTCAGAAATTGAAACATAATTAAAAAATACACACTCACACACGCGTACATAAATACATACATATAAGCATAAAATATTAGCAATATTACATAACATGTCCGCAAGTACTAACCTAATGGTTCGATCCCTGCCTACCCTAGTCTCATTCAACGTGCGAAGGTGGGTCTTTGTAAACCCAATAAACCGATTGGGATGTAAAATCTTTGTGCTGGGCTCTAATCAAAAGGGGAACCACTGTGGTGGATAAGCGAGTTCCCTTAGTTGCCTTCGATTTCATTAGGCAGTTTTTAAAAAAAAATTACATTAATGGCATAACAATCTTTTTATGTCCCTCTGCTCAATCCATAAATGATTGTTTGTAGGAAGGAGGGATTAAAGGCTGTGGATAGGTGAGTTCCCTTGCTTGCCTTCGATTTCATTAGGCAGTTTAAAAAAAAAATTACATAACGAAGTTTAATGGCATAACAATCTTTTTATGTATCTCTACTCAATCCATAAATGACTGTTGTAGAAAAGAGGGATTAAAGGATGTTTGGCAACAACTTCTTAGAAATAGTTAGAACTGCGGAGTAGTAAGTATAAGTTGTTTTGAAGATAAAATGAAAGAACTAGCTATTTGTCGCTTATATTTAATTATTTATACAATGAAATTTTATATCAGCAGTTTTAACCGAATAAATAACTAACAGTCCATATTATTTCATATAGTTTAAAATTAAAATGCATTGTTGAATATACTCACCGTCAGTTTTACATGGTATGTCCAGTTAAACAGTTTGGTGTACATCAAGTACTTGAGTTATAGCAGTCAAACTTTACGATTTTATCTATTTGAACTAGGAAGACAAGTTACATTTGATCACGTTTCTGATGCTAGTTGTAAATAATATTAAGAATGCACTAAATAGGATTTGACTAACACATCTCTACTTAAGCGGTAAATAAAGGCTCTGCTAGTTTTCACCAATGGATTGGAAACTGCATTAAACTCAATAAATTAACCTCTGATTATTTTTCTTTTCTACTTCATCTAAGCTATGTCTATTTGATTATTTCAGCAAAAATCATGGTAAGTGTACAAAGGAAAGAGGCGATTTAAGAATCTAAACCTTGGTAAAAGCTAGATTGATGAGATAAGACAAGAACTGTCCGCCGGTGATGAGAAACCCGTTAAGGCTGACTAGTGCTCCCCTGATCCTCGCAGGAGAGGCTTCGGATATATAGAGCGGGGCAGTCATGGAAGCCATCCCTACACCAAGGCCTACAAAAACACGGCCCAGGATCAAAATATTTGGATTTGGAGCTGCCGCCATTATTACTGAACCTGCTAAAAATAGAAAATCTGCAACAAGAATCGACAGTCTTCGTCCAAAGCGATCATTTGCCCATCCACCGATAGCTGCTCCTACGATTGCGCCTGCTACTGCCATGCTCACGATGATTTCCTATAAAATATAAATAACCAAATAATCCGTAAGTCCCTATGAGGAGGAGGTTCTATTTTATGTTATGAGCCCAACAGTAAAACTTATATAAAACGATACATCAAAAATGGCACACAAGGAAATTCACAGATTTATGTAATTTCTTATATGCTGTGTACCTGCATCCATGTTTTTCTGTCAACCTCGGAAAAGTCATCGCGGATGTAAAGCAATGCACCAGATATGACACCTGCAGTTATAAATACTCGTGATCAGGTACTAGGTTTTACCGTTTGAACAGAAAAAATGATCCAAAAGTTGTAATATTAAAATGAATAAGAATTTTTTAACAGTATACATGCATACTATGGTATGTTATTTTTTGCAACAATAATTGACATTATTATGCATTTTCATAAATTGATGAGTTGCACAGCATTCGCAGAGTATATATACTTAAACAAACTGTACAAATCTAATAACGAACTCAACTCTATATTAAAAATCAGACTTTGAATTGAACTTTACAAAAGAACAGAAATTAATTAAAAATAAATAAATAACCTGTATCATAGCCAAAAAGCAAACCACCCATCCCAGCAGAGAGAGCTAAGCGAAGAACATAAGGATTTCTCCAAGACAAGGAGAAACATTCTTTAAAAGCAGAACTATCTACTTCTATTTTACCTCCTTCCATCCTCTCTTAATTTTACTTTTTTCTTTTTCCAAAGAACAATGTTTGCATACAGAGTTCAATCAAGAACTTAGTTTTTCTGAACTAAAATACTTTGCAATTTGGAGTGAGAGACAATTGAGTCAAAAACAATGACAAAGGATAAGGACAGAAAAGGGAGTGATGTATAAAAAACTTGGCGTTATTTATTTAGTCATGGTTACGGATAAAATTCCTTTATTTTTCCATCTTTGATGCCTGCTTTTAATGCTGCATGTAACATTTATTTGAGTAAAAGTTTGCGATATAAAACCAGCAATCTCCCTGGTTACAATTAATTCTGCAATTAGACCCATTTGCAAACTGATTGAGGATTTATGAATTTTATATATATATATATATATATATATATATATATATATATATATATATATATATATATAGGCTAATATTCCATTATTTAACAAAACAAAACACATCCAATTTATTTATATTCATAAAGACAAATAATGCCGTCCATAAATGTAAATTGGAAAAATTCAATTCAAGCAATGTAATTATTATTATTTTCGGTAAATTAAAATAAAATATCAGTATAGAGAAACTCCTCTATCAACAAAAAGTTAACTTTCTAATTTATTTTATTTACAAAGGAAGAAGAAGAAACTAATATATTTAATAAATTTCAGTTGACCGCGGTTATCCATATGGACAAAACCAAGTGGCCAAAAAAGGATGTCTGATACGATATTGATGCATTGATGGTGATATAAAGCACTAGAATATTCAGACTAATAAGCATACCACAAATGAATTCAATTCAGGATAAACTAGAATAAACAGAAAGATATCCATTCTATGAAATATTTATTGCAGACTTCTCAAAAAAGGCATTTCTACATTAAATAGAGGACCAATCAAATGGAAATTTTCCAAGACATACAAATGCGAATAGAATTTTGTTCACACTTTTTTTTTGAAGTGTGAACAAAACACTTTGTTTTTATTGGAGGAACTGGGTGGGTCACACATGGACCACCTGAATTCCTCCAATAAAAACCGAGAGTTTTGTTCACACTTTGAAAAAAGTGTGAACAAAATCGGACTCTACAAATGCTACTACATCAATTTCGCATTTCCACATTATGATGAGTAATTAATGACAGAATTAAATACATAAATGAAAGTAATTAAGTAAATAATAATAATTACCAGTGTCATAGCCAAAAAGAAGGCCACCGATTCCCGCAGTGATGGCGAGACGAAGAACGTATGGATTCCTCCATGTTATTGTCAAGCATTCTTTTACTGGCCATTTACTTTCTCCTTCTTTCATTTTTTTAATATTTTACTTTTAGTAATAATTTACTTTCCACCACGATGATATTGCAACTAAATTGATTATCAGGTGTTTGATTAAACGAGGAACTGAGAAATGGTGATTTATGAGACCGATCGGGTTTTTCATGGAAAGATTTTGGGACTTCAATAGGAAATATCTCATTCTTTTTGCACATTTCACGGATGATTTTTCTTTCGATCTCTGATTATTGGAACAAAAGCCCTTATCTTCTTTTTTTTCGGATTTTCAAAATTCAAAATGGGGAGTTCAACATGTTTCAGTACACGGTTAAAATTCAACTAGTTCAAGGACAAATAAAGGAAAATTACCTCGATACCCTTTTGTGTCGCTTAACGCAATGAGAATTACGAAATGACTGATGTTATTGATTTCTCAGTGATCCCCAAAAAATTAGAACTGCTGCATTTCATCTCCTCCAAATTCACCCGATCTCAATGAAAATACTTCATGTCCATATAAATCAATTAGAATTAGGATTTTACTCCAATTAGGCATCAAATTACTTTTTATATGAACCATTTTCTTATTTTCTTCAATCGTTCTCAAATTTCCCGCGGTGAGGGCGAGACGAAGAACGTACGGATTCATCCATGTTATTGTCAAGCAATCTTCTTTTACTGGCCATTTACTTTCTCCTTCTTTCATTTTTAATTTTTTTAATTTTAGTAATAGCTTACTTTCCACCACGATGATATTGCAACTAAATTGATTATCTGGTGTTCGATCAAATGACGAACTGAGAAATGGTGACTTGTGAGACTAATCGGGTTTTTCATGGAAAAATTCCGGCACAATTAACAGGGAATACCTCCTTTTTGTGCACATTTCGTGGATGATTTTCCTTTCCGATCTCTAATTATTAGGGCAAAAGAGGTTATATTCTTTTTTTCCGCTTTTCAAAATTTAAAATCCTATCCATTTTCCTAACTTTCAGAAATTTTGAAAAGGAATAATGCGCCTTGATAAGAACTGCTAACAACCGACAACTGATTATACAGCCAGTTTTTGCCACCAAGTTATCATATTACCATTTACCAACCATTCCCAACGAAAGTAGTACCGAATAATTGATAACCGATTTGATTGGTACGATATGTCAAACCATAGAAAAATATGTAGTATGGTAACGGTAATTGAGCATTAACAATGGTAATTACCATACCTATCACATATCTTAAACAATACATATGTATATTTTTATGACTTTGCTATAACGACCGGTTTTTTGTTGTACGGGGAACGCAATTTTTCATCCAAGGGCGTAAATCAGGGGGAGATGACGTAATCAAGGGGAATCTTGCGGCTAAAATGGACTCCAGTGAAATTGACGTATTATACCGCCGGTCAAACTAGCATTAGCGATATTTTTATATTTCATCATATATACGTATTACATAACAACGACCTTCTAATATCTAATCATTTAATAGAATACCTAGGAAAATACTATTACGATATAAGTGAATGCAATTTTTATCATATATCTTACAAATAGAGATTTGTTATTGACATTCCAATTTATGTTAAGGAGCAAGGGGGGGGGGGGGAGCAAGGGGGGGGGGGGGGAAATTTTAAGGATACTCCACTTTTTTTAACGGGGATTGTTAAAGGACTCTATATTTGGTTAAGGGGAGGATAATTTTAAGGGGGATTGCAACTTAAAAAAAAAATGTTAAGGGGAGGTATTGTTTATTTTAAAAGTAAAGGAAATGGAGACCTAACCACCCTTGGCTCATCAGTTATGTTAATATCTAACTTACTAAATTCACCCTAAGAAACAAATGTGCAAATTACTAAACATCTTAATTACAAAAATTCGATACAACACAGTAGATCAAAATTTTCGTTTTTGCATTTATTTTAAATTAACCATAACAATTCCAATATGAAATTATACCTAATCTGATGCCTTTTGATCACTAATGAAATTTTCTTGTGTCTCCATTACATTAACCATATCCATTTTTTATTTTTATGTCCAACATTAAATTGTAAGCATTAATTAAAGTTTAGATTTTATGGTTTATATTAGTTAGGAATGTAGGGGGTTAATATCGGAATTTTAATTAATATGTTTAAGCGGAGGCTAATTAATTTTGTCCTCCCCATAACAATTTTACAATAAATAAAAATTGGTCCTCCCCTTAACCAAATGTGAAATCCCTTTAACAATCACCTTTTTAAATTGTTACGGGGGGAGGAGGTCAATGTAGGTACCTACTTTTTTTAATTTCTTACACTTTTACCCTTACTTTTAAAAACTTGCGCACCGTAAAATCATCAAACCCATAAATCAAAAAATCCTAAACTGTTTAACTGCAAATAACGTCAGTGAATAGTTGATATCTTATACATACAATTTAATAAACTGAAATTAGATCTTAAATAAAGTAAGGGTAGCTACTTTTTTAAATTGTTAAGAGGGGAGGAGGGGTCAATGAGGTAGCTAATTTTTTTTAATTTCTTGCACATTTACCCTTACTTTTAAAAACTTACGCACCGTAAAATCATCAAACCCATAAATAAAAAAAACCTAAACTTTCAACTGCAAATAACGTCTTGGAATATTTAATATCGTATACATACAATTTAATAAACTAAAATTAGATCTTAAGCCTAACAACATGTGCATACGATTTAATAAATTGAAATTATATCTTACCGTCTCATCACTCTGATCAACTCCAATTTAATGCTCACTCTCCTATGTCAATATCAAATTATTTTCTTTTTCGATCATGTTTTTTAGTTAGAGTTTCATTTCTTAACCACTAATGGTGTTGTTTAACCATTAAAAATTGATTAATGAACTGAATAGTGAAATTAAGCCTAAATGGGTAATAAGGTAAAATTATCTTTACTTGTTAAGGGGTTACTTCCCTCATTGGTATGCCCCTTAACAATTTTTTTAAAAACAAAAAATTGCCCCTCCCCTTAACGATATTTGGAGTGTCAATAACAATGCCCTAGAAATAGTATAATTTATACATTATTTTAGTTCATCCATAATGTTTTCTTGCATGTTCTATAGAAAATAAAATGGATAAATAATAATATAATAACACAAAATCAATTTTAATATTTAATATTTTAAACTGAAATATTGTAAACAAAAAGACCTCATGTTAGTAAACGGCAAAAACTTATTACCAACCTCTACCAACCATTACCAACTATAAACCGAACTGTTGGTAACCGGCTTTTTTGGTTGGTAATGGTATGATTTTTCTATTATCATGTAAGTCGGTACGATAATGGTTTTGAATACAAAGTTCCGATACCGAATCGATTCCACCCCTAGTTATTTCTGTATTAAGAGCATCTCCAATGCACACCTTTTTTTGATGTGAACTTCATGACACATAAATGGTTAAAAATTTGATTTAATTTTTAGTCTTTAATGCTAATGTTAATGGTATGTGTAATATGACTTGGCAATTTGTTTGTTAAACACTGTGAAATGAAATGTCTAGTTCTAGACATTGTATTTCACAATGTTAAAGGTTAACCACCACTTATTTTTTGACACATACACTATTTTTAACATGTAAACATGTTTGCATTGAAGCTCCTAAAATAATTTTGTTGCAATGTGCAATATATCTTTTAATAAATTTATTCTACATTGTGTAACCCTTGGTGCCACATAGGAATTACATTATGAAGGGTTGAAGATGCACTAACAGAACGTAAGAATCTGAATGTGTAACCTCAAACTCAGCAAGAAAGACAAAATCATTGAAGCAAATTTCAGCAATTTCTGAAGGCGGTAGAGCAGTATTAGAACGTGTTAGCAGAGATAAATACTGGAGAATATGTCAAACTGGTGTAACTTTCGTTATTGGAGTCTGATTAGGGCTTAGTTTGGACAAGGCATAGTTTAAATTTTCCATGTCGAAATTTGAGTACCTCAAACAGTAGAATTCAAGTTTACAATTTTTTCAACAAAAAAATTTAAACTAATATTAAAGAATGGAAAATTTAATACAAATCCTCTTTTTTCTACACCTAATATATTCGGTACAGATTAGTCAAGCTTTCTACACATCATCAACTGATGCAAGTTAAATCTATTATCAGTGTGGTGCTAAGGGCACCCCAATATCCTCTTCCTAATACCGCAATTAAAAAAATAAAACTCATTGAATTTTGTATGCTTGCTAATACCACATTACCTCTCCATTCTAATCTCTCACTCAACCAGTGTTTGTCGAACTAATCACGTAGTCAGCCCTAATCAGAAAACCCTAATCAACAACAATCGTTGTTTGTTTCATCTTTTCCATGGGAAAATTCAAATTTTTAGCGTCCTAAACTTACTTGATTGAGCTGACTGGGTTGAGACAACGATGTATCTGCAACTTTCTTCTTTCTCGGCATTGCTGCTGCGTCAAACAATTTATCGTTGGTCGATCGATTGAAGAACTAGGGTTTCAGAATGGAATGAATGAGGAACGAATAAGAGACGAGAGGGAAATAAGGTAACAGTGGTTTGATAGCCCCTATTTTTTACGTGAGGTATTAAGAAGAGTGTAATGATAATTCTTGTGGTATTTTTTAGTAATGGTAATAGGAAGAGTAAATTCAGGTGCCCTCAGCACCACACTTTTAATATATATAAAAGAAAATAAGTTGTGGCTAGTTCTGTTCTCACCCCTTATTCTTCTTTCGCACCCCACCTACTTTAAATAAACGCCCAAACATCGCTATTTTCTTTTCATCCCTGGTTTCTTTTAGAATATGTCATCATATTTGGCTTACTCAACCTCGTTTGGACCAAACTAAGTTGGTATATGAACCTCCTTTGATCTGAACTAGTATGTTGTACGAACCTCGTTTGGTCCGAACTAGATTACTACATGAATCTCAATTTGGACGAGCAGTTTTTTTTATAGAAACATCATTTCATTAGGGGTTATATGCGTAATTGTTCTATAATCTGTTATGTTGAAAGTTAGGGATAAACTTAGAAAATCTAAAAATTGAAAAAGTAGTGGAGTGTGAAAGGAGAAAGTGGAGTGTAAATAGAATTAGTCATAAGTCGTGTACCCATCATTCTTTGATTTAAGTTAAAATTTTGTAATGGTCCTCTTAAGTTATTTTAGTAGTCACTTTAAATCAATTATTTAGTGACTATTTGTATCCCTAATTCATATATCTATTATCTTCATCATTCAAGTACTTATTATGTGCACGTTTGCCTTTTCTTTTTGTACTCCTCAAGTCATGTCTTTTAAATTTTTATGTTTATTTCACCAATTTTTCTTCCACTCAAACTTAAAAATCATTTATTTCCTATTTATTTTTTAATCAAAACTAAACAATTTCATGAAGTAAATTCTTTATTCTCTTAATATCCTATGTTTTTTATATTGAGTAATGAACTTGATGAGAAAATTTTAAGTTAAGGTTCAACTATCATTCCTGCATCCATGTTCAAATTTCAAATATGGCACACAAAGAAATTCACATATTTATGTATTTTCTTATATGCTGTGTAACTGCATACATGTTTTTCTATCAATCTCTGAAAAGTCATCACGGATGTAAAGCAATGCACCAGAGATAACACCTACGGTAAAGTTTACAAATACTTGGGTAAAATCTGGTTCTATAAGTTTTAAACATTAAAAAGAAAAAAAATGATCCAAATGTTGTAATATTATAATGAATAAGAATTTTTTAACGGTCTACATGCATACTATGGTATGCTACTTTTTGTAACAATAGTTGATTTGATTATGTATTTTCATAAATTGATGAGTTGCACAACGTTCACAAAATATATATGCTTACATAAACTGAACAAAAATAATAACGAATCGAGCTCTATATTAAAAATCAGACTTTGAATTAAACTTTTCAAAAGAACTGAAATTAATTAAAAATAAATAAATAACTTGTATCATAGCCAAAAATCAAACCACCTATCCCAACAGAGAAAGCTAAGTGAAACATAAGGATTTCTCCAAGACAAGGAGAAACATACTTAAGGGCAGAAATATTTACTTATATTTACATGCATACTATGGTATGCTATTTTTTGTAACAATAGTTGATTTGGTTATGTATTTTCATAAATTGATGAGTTGCATAGCGTTCACAGAATATATATGTGATGACCCAAACTTCCCCGTAAAGGAAAGGCTGGATTGCTTTGAGAACAACACACATCAGAATACAAACTGAAGAACATTTTATTGCTGATTCCAACATTTACATCAGAGTACAAGAATATAACTGAGTATGAATTTATTACACAATAGAAATACAATGATATCAGAGATTTAAATTACATTTAAATCGGAAAATAATACAAATATACAACCGAAAGGAATACACGGATACAGAGCTTTCCGAATACCGCTTCAGCTGTAAACCAGGATCCTGTAAATATATCTGCAAAAGCTACTCGACTGCCCGTGTGGAAAATATGGGCATCCGAGTTTGCCAGTGAAACAAACTACAGGTCAGTCATGGGACTGGTATGAGAAATCTTAACTAGACTTATCTAATAATAAGGCGAATCACAGGACAACGCCGCTAACGTGGAACGGGTTTACTCCATTTGTAACAACCCGTATTTTCAATAACCTGTAATAACATAAATCGAGGCAGAATTTAATTCTAAAATGGGAATCAAGGGAAACGGGCTATGCCATTGCGTTCGTCTCGGAAAAATACGCGAAATAGAGTCCGAGTTTTCGAAAATCGGAGTCCGTATGACCAAGATATGGCCTCGCGAAGTTTCACGAAAATTCCCAAATTAAAGTATACTTAATTAAGTGAAATGGGTTGTGTAGATATATATATATATATATATATATATATATTGATATATATATATATATATATATATATAATTGAAAATTTAATAAATAAATATGCAAAAATGCTCAAAACAGCGAATTGGGAGAGGGGAATAACCGAACCGGCCGATTTTTGAAGTCGACCCGAGCCCGCTGGGTCGACTAGGGGTTAATCCAGGGTGTTTGGCTGTCAACCCGTGGGCCGATTCGCTCAAGTGCAGATTTTGCATTTGAATGGTTCTCATGGTCCATCTTTAATCTAAAGGCCCTAGATGGTTCCTACACTTGACTTCTTCCCCAAGACATGCTTTGATGGCTTGGATTGAATCTAGGGTTAATCCTATGGCCTAAAACACTTGCCTAATCTATAAATAAGACCCTAACCTACCCTAATTCATTCATAATTAAACCTAGTGACTAAACTATGGCAAAATGCTAGCTCTCATGGCCTCCACTAATTTTATGAAGAGGGTTGCATACTAATCACTCTCTAATCAACTTCTAATCCCTTCTTAGCATCTTAATCTTCTTCATTTGGTGTTCAAAGTTGCTAGTTGTGAGTTTCTATCACTTTGATGATCTTTTGGTAAACTAATTAGATGAGATGTGATGAGATTTATGGTTTTGTATGTGGGTTAATGAGCTTTGAATCATATGATATGATGTTAGCATTAATCTTATGTTTATGCATGTTGAGTATGTAAGCTTATGCAAGTTTAATATGATGTATGTTATGTTTGCATGATGCTAAATATGCAAGTTGTGGGCTATGTAATCATATGCATGTTATGCAAGTTCATGGTAATATGCTATGCAAGTTACATGTATGTAAATATGCAAGTTACATGTTTGTTAATATGCAAGTTACATGTATGTAAATATGCAAGTTACATGTTTGTTAATATGCAAGTTACATGTTTGTTAATATGCAAGTTACACGTATGTAAATATGCAAGTTACATGTTTCTTTATATGCAAGTTACATGTTTGTTAATATGCGAGTTACATGTATGTAAATATGCAAGTTACATGTTTATTAATATGCAAGTTCATGATGACACATTATGCAAGTCTATAAGCTAATATGCAAGTTTGTTATGCAAAATGAATATGTAAGTTATGTGACATATTATATGCAAGTTATGTGACATGTTATGCAAGTTCATATGCAAGTTATGTGTTTGTTAATATGCAAGATGGCACCTTTGAAACATGTTCATTCATATGCAAGTTGACACCTTTTATATGTGTTATATCATGAACGAAATTACGTGGGAACGATGGGGTAATTAAATGCATAAGTTAATAAGATTGTGTGAAATTAATATAATTATGCATAACACAAAATAAATAAACATAGTATGGGAATTTGCCTATTTGGTTAGGTGTACCCATACTATGTGTTGGGAATTTACCTATTGAGTTAGGTCTACCCCATGGGAATTTACCTATTAAGTTAGGTCTACCCATGTTAAGAAAACTTGATTAATTAGGGATAATTAATATAAAATTATGAGGGTGATTAATTAGGTGTAATTAATTGACTAAGACACGAGGTTGGACTCAGTTGTAGCGTAAAACTGCCCGGACCCAACCGGCTTAACCAGTTGCTACAAATGTTAGCCCAATGTGAGAGGTCTTAGGCACAAACTAAATACGTAATTAATGTAAAGACACGAGGTTAGACTCTGTTATGACATAAGGCTGCCCGGACCCAACCGGCTTAACCAGCGGTCATAAAAGACAGTCTAATGTGAGAGGTCTTTACAAAGGTTACGTTCTTAATTAATTAATTAAGAAACACTTAACCATATTAGCATGTAGAGGGACATGAGGGGTTAAGTGGGTGCCTCGGGTGGCATGAGAAAATCTAGTGGTTGCCTTGGGTGGCAATAGAAAATATGATTAGAATACTTAACCAAAATGGAACATGTAATTAAAACATGATTAAAGGGTTAAGTGGGATATACTAGAAAAAGGGACAAGCTTAGGTGGGTAGCTTGTGGAGGCCCATTTCAACCAGTAACCCATACGTATCTTTGTGGGCTCGACCCATGTCGAGGACGGGACACGCATACTGGGCTTGACTGTAAGAGGCAAACGGGTTAGCGGTGGCAACGCAAGTCCAACGGGCTTCATATGCGTGAGTGGGCCCGGGCTGGTAGGTAAGCCGTTGTTGCATCGAGTAGATATAAGCCGTGCACCTTTAGTTCCATCAGGTTGCCACATTGGGGAATGATACATCCCACGGTGGGGCCAGCACGGGTATCTACGTTAGGGAGCCGATCGAATGGGAAGTAGTGTGTACACCTAGTGGATTGTAGGGCCCCGTGGCGCCTACTTGGTCACCTAGGGGTACGCAGGTACTAATTAGTAAATTTTATAAGTCCTTGGGTGGGATCAACCTTTAAGTTAGGAACGACTGGTGTGGTGCAGTTTAGTAATTTACCTTAGGGAGGGTAGATGCGTCTTTATCCTTTATCTTCGTTTAGTTGACTGCTTAGGGTAGCCATTCATCCCTATATGTTACCGTATATCAGTTTATGTCTTCTCTGGTTACTTTAACGATTGTATTGTTAAAGTTATAGGACTCGCTCAGACTTATGTCTGACCCTGTTGTTTTTATCTTTTTCCCAACCCTCAGGTCCTACGGTGGATCCTAGCAGTAGTAGAGCTTGATCGGATTGCTGTTCCAGTCTTTAGGAGCTTGGATAGATGTAAAGCTCCAGTTATCCAGTTATCTTTTCTTTTGTTTGGCTATTGTATGAGAGTGGGATTATGTACTTCTTTATTTTGATGGATATTGTACTTGACCTTTATTGTGGTTTTATGATGTAACCAGACATGTTTTACTTCCGCTGTTATGAGATGATGTTTTAAAATTACAAGTACTATTTATATCTGTCTTGTTGTAATTTTTCTGTTCTATATTCACTAAAATACTCCACCAATGCTATGGCATTCCCTTAGTGAGTGATCATAGCGGGAGTGGGGTGTTACACGTGGTATCAGAGCTTAAGGTTACCAGAACAGATAAAATTTTTGAGAAAAACTACTTTCTAAGAGTATTTTCGAAGAAAGGATTTTTAAAAGCATGTCTTCTAAGAGAAAAAGTTTTTGAAAAAGAAAAGCATAATCCCCAATAGCCATATCTTTATCTTTCGGAATCTCCTTTTTGAATCTTTCCTCTTTCGTTTCAGCATGGCTGAAGATCTTAACATCCCGGAGGGTTTAGTTATACCACTATGGTATAGGAGGTTGCAAGAGGCTAGGGCCGCGGCTGCGGGTCCGGCCAATGCTACTACACCAGAGACAACCGCTCCTCCTCCTCAGCCTAGAGTGGATAATTTTGCTAAGGTTTGCAAGGAGTTCAAGGCTATAGGAGGAAAACCTTTTCTTGGTTCAGAGACTTTCGTAGAGGCTAGAGATTGGCTTAAGGAAGTGGAAGAGTTGCTAGATATCTTTGAAGTGGAAGAGGGAAAGAAAGTCAAGTTGGCGGCTTGGTTAATGAAGGGAGAGGCCTCATTCTGGTGGGAGGTCACTAATGGAGAACGCCCTGTTGACTCTTGGGCAGATTTTAAGCAAAGGTTTGGGGCTAAGTTTCTCTCAAGGGCGGAAGAGAATCTGTTTATGGAGAAGTTCTTGAATTTGAAGCAAGGGAATCTCACGGTGAAAGAATATGTCAACAAATTCAATCAATTAGCAAGGTTTGGCATAGAGTTGGTGAATACACCGGAGAAGAAGGCTTTGAGGTTCGTTAGAGGCTTGAACGAACCATTGCAAGGAATAGCTATGACTCACATTCCTATGGGGGCCACTTTTGAGAAGCTTGTCTACATGGCACTTATGCATGAGGATGATAAGAATTCTAAGGCACCAGAGAAAAAGGGGGATCAGAAGAAACCGCAACAGCAACAACAAGGCCAGGGCGGAAAAGGCAATGGTGACAAAAAGAAGACGAAGAAGAAGTGCTTCAATTGTGGAACACCAGGACACCTTAGTAAGGATTGTCGCAAAAAGAAGAAAACCGGTTGCTTTCATTGTGGTGAAGCAGGGCATCTTGTGAAAAACTGCCCAAAGAAGGGGCAGAAGACGGGGTCTACCTCAGGAGGCCAGGTGCAAGCTCTTATAGCACCACCTCAGTCAGGGGGGCAAGTTCAGGTTCTCTCAGTTCCACCGATTCAGCAGAGAGGTAGAACTATTTCCGTTGAAAGTCTGGTTTTTCTGTTTGATCATCCAGTTCGTACTTTGTTTGACTCTGGCGCATCGCATTCTTTTATCTCATCATCGTTAGTTGAGTCACTGCACTTAGACACCAGTCTAGTTGATGATCCCTTGGTTGTCTCAAACCCAATTGGGGGCTCCATATATCTGTCTATGATATGTTTGGGTTTGAAGATTTCTATACTTAGCGTTGAGTTTAGATGTGATGCTTTTGTATTGGGCTTCACGGGCTATGGGTTGATTTTGGGCATGGACTGGTTATCCAGTAATGGTGCCGTTCTTGATTGCGAAAGGAGAGTTGTCAGGCTCATGACCCGCTTGGGTAACACTCTCGAGATCTCTTGCAATCCCATGGAATCTGTTTTGCTAAGTTATCTTGAATCGCTCGATGCTTCGGTCGAGAGTTTGTGTTCTGTCAGAGTAGTCCGGGAATATCCGGATGTGTTTGAAGAAGTAAAGGGTTTGCCTCCGAAGCGGGAGATAGATTTCCGAATTTATTTGGTGGATAATGCCAAACCAGTGTCTTTGCCAGTACGCCACATGGCTCCTCGTGAGAGAAGAGAACTTCATAAGCAAGTAGGGGAGTTGCTTGAGAAGGGGTTCATAAGGCGAAGTATATCGGAGTGGGGAGCTCCAGTAGTGTTTGCCACGAAGGCGGATGGGTCCCTCAGACTTTGTGTGGATTATAGAGAACTTAATAAGCTCACGAAGAAGAATAGACACCCATTACCGAGGATAGATGATCTCTTTGATCAGTTGGTTGGCGCGTCAGTATTTTCGCAGATGGACTTAGCTACAGGGTTTCATCAGTTAAGAGTGGCGGAGGACAGTATAGAGAAGACTGCTTTCCGGACTCCGGATGGTTTTTATGAGTGGCTAGTGATGCCATTTGGGTTGACAAACGCCCCCGCATACTTTGTTGATCTCATGAGTAGAGTGTTCAGAGAGTATCTGAATAAGTTTGTAGTAGTTTTTGTGGATGACATCTTGGTCTTTTCCAAGAATGAAGAAGAGCATGCCTTACATCTCAAGGAAGTGTTGGAGACTCTTCGAGCGCATAGTCTTAAAGCTAAATTCTCTAAATGCCATTTTTGGAGAAGAGAAGTGCGATTCTTAGGGCATGTGGTCTCTAAGGAAGGGATAGCTGTGGATCCCGCAAAGATAGTATCTATCCAGGATTGGAAAGTTCCTAGAAATGCTACCGAGGTAAGAAGTTTCTTGGGGTTGGCAGGATATTATAGGAAGTTCATCAAAGACTTCGCGAAGATATCAGCCCCATTAACCCGCTTGACGAAAAAGAATCTGGTTTTCTCGTGGGATGTAGATTGTGATGATGCTTTCCGACGGTTAAAGAGAGCTTTGACCACCGCTCCAGTTTTAGTGCTCCCGGATGGGAGTAAGCCGTTTGTTGTTTATACCGATGCTTGTGGAACAGGATTAGGCGCAGTCTTGATGCAGGAGGGAAGGGTAATAGCCTATGGAGGGAGACAATTGAGAGTGCATGAGAAGAATTACCCTACCCATGATCTAGAGTTGGCCGCGATTGTTTTCGCACTTAAGTCTTGGCGCCATTATCTTCTTGGTGAGAGATTCGAGTTGTTCACCGACCATAAATCATTGAAGTACTTATTCTCTCAGAAGGATTTAAACTTAAGACAGCAAAGGTGGATGGAGTTCTTAGCATCCTATGATTTCGAGATAGCGTATACCCCTGGTAAGGGTAACGTGGTGGCAGACGCCTTGAGTAGAAAAAGGCTATCTTTGAGTCCATTGTTCGTGGAACGACGAAGCTTGGAGTTTCTTTCTTTGTTTGACTTCAGACCTTCTGTTGATTTTGTACCTGGTTTGTTGGCATCCTTGGAGGTTAGACCTACTCTTTTGAGACGGATTGGCGAGGCTCAGCGAGACGACCCACAGTTGGTTGTGTTGGTAGAGAAGCTTATAAGAGGGGAGTCGTCCAGCCATTTGGGTAGATACACCATAGATGATAAGGGATGGTTGCATAGAGACGGTAGACTTTGTGTACCGCAAGATGAGGGTTTGAAGAAGGCTATTTTGGATGATGCACATCGTTCAAGAATGACTATTCATCCCGGTGGAGACAAAATGTACCAAGACATGAAGAGAGTTTTCTTCTGGGCCGGTATGAAGAAAGATGTGGCCGAGTATGTGGCTAGATGCTTAGTGTGCCAACAAGTTAAAGTGGAGCAAAGGAAACCCGGTGGGTTGCTACACCCATTGGAAGTTCCACAGTGGAAGTGGGATAGTGTCTCGATAGATTTCATCGACGGGTTACCGAGATCGAGGAAGGGCAATACGGGAATTTGGGTTGTGGTAGACAGACTTACCAAGAGTGCCCATTTTATACCCGTAAAGAGTAAGAGGACCGCTCCATGGCTTGCTTCAGTCTATGTTAGAGAGATTGTTAGATTGCATGGCGTACCATCCAGCATTGTGAGTGATCGAGATCCTATTTTCACTAGTGAGTTTTGGAGAAGTTTGCAAGAGGCGGTAGGGACTCAGTTGTGTTTGAGCACCGCATATCATCCTCAGACGGACGGTCAGACTGAGAGGGTGAACCGTATCTTAGAAGATCTTTTGAGGCTTTGTATCTTGGATTTTGGAGGTACATGGGAAGAACATCTTCCTTTGGTGGAGTTCGCATATAATAACAGCTTTCAGTCCAGTATTGGTATGGCTCCTTTCGAAGCTCTTTATGGAAGGCCTTGTCGATCTCCTACATGTTGGTGGGAATCTACGGATAAGATCTTGCTTGGGCCGGATATGGTTAGAGAGACTTCAGAGAAGATTGATTTAATTCGAAAAAGGATGAAAGCAGCGCAAGATAGACAGAAATCTTATGCGGATCGGAGAAGGACGGATCTTGAGTTTGAGGTTGGGGACATAGTTTTTGTCAAAGTATCTCCATTGAGAAATGTTGTTCGCTTTGGGTCCGTAGGGAAGTTAGCACCGAGATTTGTTGGGCCGTTTCCTATTAAGGAAAGGATTGGACGGATGGCATATAGGGTGGAGTTGCCCGACAGACTTAGTGGTGTTCATGATGTATTCCATGTATCACATTTGAGGAAGTGCTTACATGAGACCGCGGAGGTGGTAGAGCCGAGCTTGCTTAGAGATGTAGAGGTAGAGCGTGATGCGACGATTCGACGAGCTCCTACTCGCATCCTTGGGTCAGAAACTAGGAAGTTGAGGAACAGAGAAGTTCAGCTAGTTAAAGTGCAATGGGGAGATGACGAAAGCAATGCTACTTGGGAGACGGAAGCAAAGATGCGTTCTTTGTATCCATTTCTTTTTGAGAGTATGTCTTTTAACTTCTCCTTTATTGCTTGTCTAGTACTTATCTTATCTTTAGTATATCCTCTCGCTAATACCTATGACCTTTAGATAGGGTAAAACCTATGGTTGAAACATGTGTTTGAAACATGTTATGGTTGATGGATGCATATGGATGCAATTGTTTGCTAGTGGTTGCTCGTGGATGCATATACACACACATTAGGCACTAGATCGGCTCAGTCACTTCATGTTGCATATTGCATAAATGGATGTGGTAGTTAGATTGATGGATGTATCATGGCTGTGTTATCATATGGATGATGCATTTTTGTGTATGGTTGTGCACGCATGTAGAAATTTGTATGTGTCAATAGGGTTTCGCATACATATTGGATGCATGGCACTATCATGGTTTGCATTAAGGAGGTTTACTGTATCAGTAACCGCCTGATTTTTGCATTAGGTAAGTACATATACACACACTTTTGCATATATCCATCCAGCATTTAGAATCTTGTAAGGACAATGATTGCTCGTGGATGATGCTTTGAGTAGATGGATGATTGGATGGTAGGATACGTTCTTCCTAACTTGAAGATTTCGGGGACGAAATCCTTTAAGGAGGGGAGAATGTAACAACCCGTATTTTCAATAACCTGTAATAACATAAATCGAGGCAGAATTTAATTCTAAAATGGGAATCAAGGGAAACGGGCTATGCCATTGCGTTCGTCTCGGAAAAATACGCGAAATAGAGTCCGAGTTTTCGAAAATCGGAGTCCGTATGACCAAGATATGGCCTCGCGAAGTTTCACGAAAATTCCCAAATTAAAGTATACTTAATTAAGTGAAATGGGTTGTGTAGATATATATATATATATTGATATATATATATATATATATAATTGAAAATTTAATAAATAAATATGCAAAAATGCTCAAAACAGCAAATTGGGAGAGGGGAATAACCGAACCGGCCGATTTTTGAAGTCGACCCGAGCCCGCTGGGTCGACTAGGGGTTAATCCAGGGTGTTTGGCTGTCAACCCGTGGGCCGATTCGCTCAAGTGCAGATTTTGCATTTGAATGGTTCTCATGGTCCATCTTTAATCTAAAGGCCCTAGATGGTTCCTACACTTGACTTCTTCCCCAAGACATGCTTTGATGGCTTGGATTGAATCTAGGGTTAATCCTATGGCCTAAAACACTTGCCTAATCTATAAATAAGACCCTAACCTACCCTAATTCATTCATAATTAAACCTAGTGACTAAACTATGGCAAAATGCTAGCTCTCATGGCCTCCACTAATTTTATGAAGAGGGTTGCATACTAATCACTCTCTAATCAACTTCTAATCCCTTCTTAGCATCTTAATCTTCTTCATTTGGTGTTCAAAGTTGCTAGTTGTGAGTTTCTATCACTTTGATGATCTTTTGGTAAACTAATTAGATGAGATGTGATGAGATTTATGGTTTTGTATGTGGGTTAATGAGCTTTGAATCATATGATATGATGTTAGCATTAATCTTATGTTTATGCATGTTGAGTATGTAAGCTTATGCAAGTTTAATATGATGTATGTTATGTTTGCATGATGCTAAATATGCAAGTTGTGGGCTATGTAATCATATGCATGTTATGCAAGTTCATGGTAATATGCTATGCAAGTTACATGTATGTAAATATGCAAGTTACATGTTTGTTAATATGCAAGTTACATGTATGTAAATATGCAAGTTACATGTTTGTTAATATGCAAGTTACATGTTTGTTAATATGCAAGTTACACGTATGTAAATATGCAAGTTACATGTTTCTTTATATGCAAGTTACATGTTTGTTAATATGCGAGTTACATGTATGTAAATATGCAAGTTACATGTTTATTAATATGCAAGTTCATGATGACACATTATGCAAGTCTATAAGCTAATATGCAAGTTTGTTATGCAAAATGAATATGTAAGTTATGTGACATATTATATGCAAGTTATGTGACATGTTATGCAAGTTCATATGCAAGTTATGTGTTTGTTAATATGCAAGATGGCACCTTTGAAACATGTTCATTCATATGCAAGTTGACACCTTTTATATGTGTTATATCATGAACGAAATTACGTGGGAACGATGGGGTAATTAAATGCATAAGTTAATAAGATTGTGTGAAATTAATATAATTATGCATAACACAAAATAAATAAACATAGTATGGGAATTTGCCTATTTGGTTAGGTTTACCCATACTATGTGTTGGGAATTTACCTATTGAGTTAGGTCTACCCCATGGGAATTTACCTATTAAGTTAGGTCTACCCATGTTAAGAAAACTTGATTAATTAGGGATAATTAATATAAAATTATGAGGGTGATTAATTAGGTGTAATTAATTGACTAAGACACGAGGTTGGACTCAGTTGTAGCGTAAAACTGCCCGGACCCAACCGGCTTAACCAGTTGCTACAAATGTTAGCCCAATGTGAGAGGTCTTAGGCACAAACTAAATACGTAATTAATGTAAAGACACGAGGTTAGACTCTGTTATGACATAAGGCTGCCCGGACCCAACCGGCTTAACCAGCGGTCATAAAAGACAGTCTAATGTGAGAGGTCTTTACAAAGGTTACGTTCTTAATTAATTAATTAAGAAACACTTAACCATATTAGCATGTAGAGGGACATGAGGGGTTAAGTGGGTGCCTCGGGTGGCATGAGAAAATCTAGTGGTTGCCTTGGGTGGCAATAGAAAATACGATTAGAATACTTAACCAAAATGGAACATGTAATTAAAACATGATTAAAGGGTTAAGTGGGATATACTAGAAAAAGGGACAAGCTTAGGTGGGTAGCTTGTGGAGGCCCATTTCAACCAGTAACCCATACGTATCTTTGTGGGCTCGACCCATGTCGAGGACGGGACACGCATACTGGGCTTGACTGTAAGAGGCAAACGGGTTAGCGGTGGCAACGCAAGTCCAACGGGCTTCATATGCGTGAGTGGGCCCGGGCTGGTAGGTAAGCCGTTGTTGCATCGAGTAGATATAAGCCGTGCACCTTTAGTTCCATCAGGTTGCCACATTGGGGAATGATACATCCCACGGTGGGGCCAGCACGGGTATCTACGTTAGGGAGCCGATCGAATGGGAAGTAGTGTGTACACCTAGTGGATTGTAGGGCCCCGTGGCGCCTACTTGGTCACCTAGGGGTACGCAGGTACTAATTAGTAAATTTTATAAGTCCTTGGGTGGGATCAACCTTTAAGTTAGGAACGACTGGTGTGGTGCAGTTTAGTAATTTACCTTAGGGAGGGTAGATGCGTCTTTATCCTTTATCTTCGTTTAGTTGACTGCTTAGGGTAGCCATTCATCCCTATATGTTACCGTATATCAGTTTATGTCTTCTCTGGTTACTTTAACGATTGTATTGTTAAAGTTATAGGACTCGCTCAGACTTATGTCTGACCCTGTTGTTTTTATCTTTTTCCCAACCCTCAGGTCCTACGGTGGATCCTAGCAGTAGTAGAGCTTGATCGGATTGCTGTTCCAGTCTTTAGGAGCTTGGATAGATGTAAAGCTCCAGTTATCCAGTTATCTTTTCTTTTGTTTGGCTATTGTATGAGAGTGGGATTATGTACTTCTTTATTTTGATGGATATTGTACTTGACCTTTATTGTGGTTTTATGATGTAACCAGACATGTTTTACTTCCGCTGTTATGAGATGATGTTTTAAAATTACAAGTACTATTTATATCTGTCTTGTTGTAATTTTTCTGTTCTATATTCACTAAAATACTCCACCAATGCTATGGCATTCCCTTAGTGAGTGATCATAGCGGGAGTGGGGTGTTACACCATTGGATTGCCAGTGCATAAAATAAAGTAAATTGTTAACCAACGCAATGCCTTTTTAGAAAAATGAAACCATTATAAGACCCAAGTCTCATCACACAATGCAACGCAAACCGGAGGATAGGATTTTACCTTATAATGGTCAAAAGATGCTTGATACGATAAAACGGATTTAATATTAGTGTGTATATATATGGGTATATATATATATTTCAAAAACAATTTCAATCATAATGTATCAATCATAGACGGCATGGGTACCATATATCATGTCGCCATACTAGTTCTACAATCAAAACCGCAAGGTCGTATTGGAAATTGGATTTTCCATCATGAGTCGAGGCTAGGGGCAAGCTCCTCTCCGATTCGAGACACTCTAGCAAATGCCTCAGGATCCCCTGCAGTGAACCCTTGGAGCGGTAGGGCCGTTCCCCGCCTATCGGAAGTGGATTGGTTATGCCTGAACACACGTTTCCCGGTTCCTTTGAACCTATAATATGACCACTATCGGCCTATAAAAATCTGAGGCGCCTCAAAATCCATCATCCACATAAGTAAAATGTCAGGCCGTGTTAAAGCACTGACACTACCACTAGCTAGAAATAAACGTGTGCACTCCCTACGGTCCATATCCCCTTTTTGACTCGTACCGGGGTGTGAGGCTCGCGAAGTCACGATATACACAAAGCTATGCCGTAATAGGCTATGCTTTGATCATCCCACAATGCCCTGCTTTTCAACAAAAGCCTTGATCAATTGCATCTTGGCGTGCCACACTGACAATTCACGCTATGCGATCAATCACTATTAACATATACCAGGGTGTTAAGTAGAGAATAAATCCTCCACCACCAAACAGACATACATTAACAGAAATCGATTTAATTCACATGGAACGAAATCCAATGTCAGACACGCATCCATTTACTAGCTTATGCTCTGGGTCTGAGCGAAAACCAAATCCGAACAATCAACATTAGTCCGGACAGCCACCACTGAAGCCCCTTCAAGGTAGCTACTCCCATCAAGGGTCTCTGTAGCAACACATCCATCCGATGTGAAGATCGTCGGTCTTAAACCACCGTCTTCATCTTCGACTCTTCATCGTCTAGTAATTATTCGGAATGGGTTAAACCCGGTCTTCCCGAATAACTCACGTATTTTTATAATTAAAAATGAAATACTATAAAAACACATCCAACGCCACATTCCAATTCAGAATTATTCTTCTAATGAATTATTCATATTATCTTATCAAAGGTAAGTTCTTTACATTTATTCTTAAATCTTTCTTTTAAAGCTTTATTAAAACCTTAATTTGGTTTTAAATATCTAAAAACATTATTCAATGATTATTCAAATTTAAGAAATTAATCTTATTCTTAACTGGGTTAAAGAACTAATGTCATTTAAAACATAGTTCACGGTACACCAAAAATCATCTTCCATAAAATATGGAATCTCCACAAAAATCAAATCAAAATATAATCGTTATAAATTTCTGTATCCGACCAATAATATAAATGGAATAACGGCCAAGCCTCTTAAATTCCATATGTAGTATCGGTTTTCTTTTACAGAAGCTTATCTCGGTTATTATTAATTTGAATTCCATTCAACTCCAATTTGATATATTAAACTGGAAAACTTGACTTTTGGAAAATTCCCATTTAAATCTTAATAAAAGATTTATAAATTCCAAATCATATTTTCATTGTCAGTTGGGTTAAAGAACACATGTCACTTAAAAACACGGTTCACAATAAACCCAACTCACATTTCTTATTTCAATTACTAAATATAATTGAAAACATTAATAATCTAAATTAAAAGATTATTCTTTTCATAAGGGGTTTAAGAACAGTGTTATTTAAGACACTATTCACGACAAACCCAAAATCCACTTTATTAAATTCAATTTCAATTAAATATTAAATAATTGGAAAACTTCATTAAATCTGAATTTAATGGTTTATTCTAGTACATTTCAATAAAAATATATTTTTCTAAAATATATTCTTTTCTAAAATATATTTTCTAAAATATTCATTTCTAGAATATTCTTTATTGGAATGTTACTCAATCAACATCCATATATTTCATGTAATCGATGAGAAATAACTATCAAGTAACCAAATAACAACCAAAGTGGATTCTACACTAAATACTGGGATTGGTGTAGATCAAATATCATCCCAACACCCGTATGGGGTTTCATCCAACAAACAAATAATAAATTAATTGTGCACTTGGGCGATGTGTAAAAATTATCGATCCAATTACATAAACAAGTCGAATGACTTGTAAATGGAAGTGTAATATTCGATTTGAATATTCTAACATTATCTGTAATACGTTTAACAATTCAACATCGCAGACATATATTTCACACATATGAATGACATGGTTTTTAATTCTTCTTACAATAAAATGTAAATTCTGTTACTGACATTTTTGTAGCAAAATGTTATTTTATTTTCATACGACATTTCATGACAAAAATGTATCGAAATTTCAATGTGACATTTTATGCATGTTTTATTTGCAACAAGGAATGCAAATAAAAATGTGACTTTTCAATTCTAGTTTTATTTGCAATAAGGAATGCAAATAAAAATATAACCTTTCATTGTAATAAACATTTTCTAAAAAAAAATGTCCTTTTTATTCTAATTTACATTTTCTAACAAAAATGTATATTCTGCTTCGCTAACATGTTTTAACATAAAAATGAATATTCTGCTTCGGTAACATGTTTTAACATAAAAATGAATATTCTGCTTCGGTAACATGTTTTAACATAAAAATGAATATTTTCTTCGCTAACATGTTTTAACATAAAAATGAATATTCTGCTTCGCTAACATGGTTTAACATAAAAATGAATATTTTCTTCGCTAACATGTTTTAACATAAAAATGTACTTTCCTATTCCTTGTGTAATCCTTTTTCAATGACCAAAAGTATAAATGTATATTTTGGTGAAATCCTTTTAAGTGAATAAAAGTGAATATTTTGGTGTAACTCTTTCAAATGACCAAAAATGTTATATTTTGGTTTAACTCTTTCAAATGACCAAAAATGTTATATTTTGGTTTAACTTTTTTTTTTTAAAGTAAACAAGACTATATATTTTGATCGACTCCTTTTTAATGTAAACAATTGTTAATCTTTGTTTAATCTTTTTTTTTAAATACACAAAAATATGTATTTTTGTATAATTCTTATTAGATGACAAAAATGTGATTTCTACTTCATTCTTTTAATGTATAAAAATATACATTTCTAACTTCTTCTTTTTAATGCATAAAAATATACATTTCCCCATTCATTATTTTAAATGTATACAAATATACATTTTCTAATTTATTCCTTTGAATGGATAAAAATATAATGTCCATTTTTAATCTCAATAACATGTTTATTATAAAAATAAATATTTTTTTCACTAATCATGTTTTGACCCAAAAAAAAATGTTATTTTCTCATTAATCATTCTTTTAACAAAAAGATTATTTTTGTTCGCTAATCAAATTTTGGCAAAAATGTTTTTTCTTGTTCGCTAATCAAAATGTTCTTTTATTACTGTTGGGGATTTTGTGGTTTGAGACGATAATGGAGGAGAATAATTGTCGTACTTCTGACTTCAAGGATTTGCGAAGCAAATTCTTTCAGACAATAGTTCAACCCACCAGGTACAAACGGGTTAACGAACTATTGACTTCAGGATTCAATGAAGCCTTGAAACAGCGTTATCGAATTCAAAGTTTGTACGACTTTGATTCGACCAAGAACACTCTGATTTAATGTTTCTGATGATGCAAGTACTGTAGAGAATGAAGAGAAGAAGAGGAGGATTAATCTGCAACGTATTTCTGCAATTTGCAACACCTCAGAGGCGTTACAAATGAAACAGTGTTTTGATACGCTTTAATGGCGTTGCAGACTGTAAAGGAAGAAGAAGATATTATTCGAAGTGATTTCAAACATTTCTGGGAGTTGCTATTTATAACAAATGAAGAGGCTTCCTTTCAGCGAAACGTCACCACCGTCTGTAACGGTTATTTCCGTCCGTACAGCGTCGCATCCTTTCAATGAAGCCTTGAAAACGGTCGACCAGTGATATTTTGGCGGTCGACCGATCTATTTTGTGACTTAATGGATCACGAGACCCCAAGAGCCCTAAGGCCCAATGCCCATCTTTTGACATTTTAAATATTATTATGCCAAGTTCATGCTCAAGGCCCATTGCCTTATCTCTCCTTCTCTTCTTTCTTTTGTTATTATACATCATGTCTTTACATATATAGTGGAAATCCTTTGTATTTTCCATGATGTGGGACAAAACATATTTGCCCATTCCTTCTTCCTTTTATTCTTTATTCTCTTCGAATAATACCCAAACCCAAATCATTTGTTTTGAAAATTTTACAACAATCTCCCCCAATTTTCAAAATAAGAAAATAAATAAAGTGGACGGCTGAGTCACTAGTGTGATTTCCTACATACCCAAGTGGGATCAAGCCTATGTAGTTCTAAGATCAAATTTTGCATCATCGTGGAAACAACACATAAATAAAAGTATCTTTTGGATTTGAACTTCTACTTAGTGTAAACCATTCAAAGTTCTATCAAGATTCAATGGTGAACGAATCTTGAACCAAGTATCCCTTAATGATAAAATCGGAACAATCACACATGTTGTATTCCTTAGTTAGAATGTTCTGTATTGCTCAGCACATTAATGACCATGTGCTTAAATCCTGGTTCATGAGTCTACTTAGAAAGCGGTCTTACTTTCCTAGGAAACGGCCTGATTTCCATACTCATATAGGTAAGTCACTTAAGGTGTTTCTGCGAGACACCTTTTTAGGGTTTCTAGACTTATTAAGGATATTTATCCATCCTTTGTTCATGTAGAATCCAACACTAAACATTATGGGATTATTGATTTAGTGTTCCATAATCATTTCCTTAACTTGTTGGTACCCATTGAACTTTGTCTATCCTTTTCAAGACACAAGTTGGGTTTCTGTTAAGGATGATCAATCTTCATTCACAGACCTTAGTCCCATTTCCTTTGACTTTATAGAAACCATAGCCTTTGGAAGACTCTTTGTAAGTGGGTCAGCCAAGTTTTTCTTTGTTTCTATGTAATCAACAGTTATAACTCCACTTTTGAGTAACTGTCTCACCATGTGATGTCTAAGACTTACATGTCTAGATTTTCCATTATATGTTTTATTAGAAACATTATATATCGTTGCTTGATTAACTGTATTATCACAGTTAATCAAGACTGCTGGAGATGGCTTCTTCCATAATGGGATTTCTACTAACAAATTTCTAAGCCACTCCGCTTCTTTACATGCGTCTGCTAATGCAATCAATTCTGACAACATAGTTGAATCAGATATACAGGTCTGCTTCTTGGAAGCCCAAGACACAGCAGTGCCTCCTAATGTAAATATCCATCCAGTCGTAGACTTGGATTTCGATTCTACATTGTTCCAGGTTGCATCACTATATCCTTCTATTACAGCAGGATATCCTTTATAAGATAAACCATAGTTGATGGTTCCCTTCAAATAAGCTAAGACTCTGGAAATGGCTTTCCAGTATTCGAAACCTGGATTACTCGTAAATCGGCACAATACACTTATAGCATGTGCGATATCTGGTCTAGTGCAATGCGTAGCATACATAAGACTCCCAATAATACCGGAATATTCCAATTGAGAAATGGTACGTCCAGTGTTCTTTTCTAATTTTATACTCGGATCTAAAGGAGTTGGTGCTGGTTTGTCATCATAATGATTATACTTCTTTAGGAACTTCTCAATGTAATGAGATTGAGTTAATAATAACTCCCCCGTTTTCCTAATGATTTTAATTCCTAGAATTACATCAGCCTCTCCTAGATCTTTCATATCAAATTTAAAAGATAGAAACTTCTTAGTTTCATTTACACAGGATATGTTGGAACCAAATATCAGCATGTCATCAACGTATAAACATATTATAACATAACCGTTGTTATCCGATTTGCTATAGATACAGTTATCTGCATCATTAACAATGAATCCAAATGACAGTGCAACTTTATCAAACTTCTCATGCCATTGCATGGGAGCTTGCTTCAGGCCATAAAGAGATTTAACTAATTTACAAACTTTCTTTTCTTGGCCTGGGGTTATGAAACATTCAGGTTGTTCCATGTATATCTCTTCTTCTAAATCTCCATTTAGAAAAGCTGTCTTTACATCCATTTGATGTATGACCAAGTTATGAATTGATGCAAGTGCTATTAAACAGCGTATCGAGGATATGCGAGCCACCGGAGCATATGTATCAAAATAATCTACTCCTTGTCTTTGTTTATATCCCTTAGCAACTAATCTGGCTTTGAACATATCATTGGATCCATTTGTGTTCAACTTTTTCTTGAATATCCATTTACATCCTGTAGGTTTTGCACCAGGAGGTAAATCGCTTAATACCCAAGTTTGGTTTAACATTATGGAATTCATTTCATCATTAATAGCTTCTTTCCAGAAATTAGAATCTCTAGAACTCATAGCCTCATAATAAGTTTTGGGATCATCATCGACATTCATTACATATCTTGTCATATTAATGACTTCGTCCTTATTGCCTTCTACGAGATATGTTATGAAGTCAGGACCATAGTCCTTTTCTATTCTCGCTCTTTTACTTCTCCTGTGTTCAGTACTATCATTTGGTACTGACATTTCCTTGCCGTTTTGAGCAGGAGCATATTCATCATCATTCGTATCATTAGTCTCAGTTGGTTCTGGACTAGATGATCTTAATGGATTCTCAATAGTTTGATTTTCAAAAAATTCTACATCTACAGATTCTATGAATTCTAAAGTATCAAGAATCATAAATCTATAAGTTATACTATTAATAGAATATCCTATGAAAACACACTTAAATGCTCTATTTCCTAACTTTGGTCGTTTAGGATCTGGTTTTCTAACATATGCTAAACAACCCCAAACTTTAAGTCTAGTAAGGTTAGGTTTTCTTTTAAACCATAATTCATAAAGGGAAATATTATTTTTCTTAAGTGGTACTTTATTTAAAATGTAACATGCAGATAACATAGCATCACCCCATAGGTTATATGACAATTTAGAACTTATGAGCATGGCATTAACCATTTCTACTAAAGTTCTATTTTTTCTCTCAGCAACACCATTTTGTTGTGGTGTATAAGGGGCGGTACATTGGTGAATGATACCATTTTGTTTGCAAACCAAAGTAAACTCATTTGAAAAATATTCACCACCACGATTTGAATGTAACACTTTAATTTTAATTCCTAATTGTGTTTCGACTTCTGCTTTGTAAATTTTGAATTTATCAAAGGCTTCATCTTTTGATTTCATTAGATATACATAAGCATATCTAGAATAATCATCAATAAACGTTATATAGTATTGGTTACCACCATAGGTGATATGACTTTTCAAGTAACCCACATCACTATATACCAAATCAAGCAAACCAGTTTTCCTTTCAACAGATTTAAAGGATTTTCGATGTATTTTTGCTTGAACACATATCTCACATTTAGAAATGGATTCGGAATCACAATCAGAAATTAATCCTAATTTATGCATATTTCTAAGTGACTTATAATTAACATGTCCTAATCTACTATGCCATAAATTAACAGAGTTAACAATATAAGCAGAAGATTTCTTTATTAGATTCAACTTAATCATGCCGTTACAAGAATATCCCTGTCCAATAAATTTGCTGTTCTTGGACAACACTAACTTATCAGACTCATACACCATCTTGAATCCTCCTTTGTTAAGAAGGTATCCAGAAATCAAATTCTTACACATATCAGGTACATAAAATACATTGACTAAAGTAAGAACTTTCCCAGAGGTGAATGTCAATTCAATAGTGCCTTTTCCCAGAACTTTGCTTGCAACTTTGTTTGCGCAAGTTACTTCGCTGAATTCTCCGTTATTCCCATCGTAAGTCTTGAACATATTACAGTCTTTGCAAATATGAATAGTTGCTCCAGTATCGAGCCACCAATCATTATCAATTCCACTAACGGAGTTCGCCTCTTGTACGACAGCCACAAGCTTTTCTTCGACCATATTCGCTTTTTGTTGTTTCTTCCGAAGACGACAGTCTCGGGCATAGTGGTCGGGTTTGTGACAATAGTAACAGTCACCCTTCTTCTTATTCTTGGAATTAGTACCTTTCTTTTTGAACTATGTCTCATTCTTAGGCTTCAACTTATCATTAATTTCAACATTATTAGCCTTAGATTGAGACTCAGTTTGCGGATTATCATCTAGTTTGCGTTTACGAGAATCCTTTTCAATACGAAGATGACGCTGTAAACCGTCTAAATCATAATCGGTTTCCGCATGTTTTAATTTCTTCTTATAATCATTCCAAGAATTCGGGAGTCTCGAAATAATAACTCCAACAACAAATGATTCAGGGAGATCAATACCGGCATCCTTAAGTTGATTTACTAACGGTAGTATTTCACTAACTTGTCCAATTATGGACTTGTTAGTGACCATTTTGAAATCCATAAAATTGCATATAAGAAATTTCTTATTACTTGCCTCAGAGATCGATATTTGCTTTCTAGCGCAGTCCAGAGAGCCTTCGCGGTGTCCAAGGTCCTGTGAGCATTGTATATCGGAGTAGATAGTGCATTCAGAATGTGGCCTCTGCATAGAAAATCTTCCTCTTTGCGCTTTGCCCTTTTTGCTTTTAGTTCCGCACTATCCTTATCTGTTTCCTCCGGTATTTTTTCCAATCCATCTTCGAGAATATGAAATAACTTGACTGTGATCAGGAAGAATTTCATGGTCTCTTGCCAACGAGTGAAATTCTCTCCATCAAATCGCTCTAACTTCGTCAAATGCTGATTCATTACTTGTAACGCGCTCAAACCTTCCATGGTTGAAAGTATTGTCTGAAAATTTGTTGGGGATTTTGTGGTTTGAGACGATAATGGAGGAGAATAATTGCCGTACTTCTGACTTCAAGGATTTGCGGAGCAAATTCTTTCAGACAATAGTTCAACCCACCAGGTACAAACGGGTTAACGAACTATTGACTTCAGGATTCAATGAAGCCTTGAAACAACGTTATCGAATTCAAAGTTTGTACGACTTTGATTCGACCAAGAACACTCTGATTTAATGTTTTTGATGATGCAAGTACTGTAGAGAATGAAGAGAAGAAGAGGAGGATTAATCTGCAACGTATTTTTGCAATTTGCAACACCTCAGAGGCGTTACAAATGAAACAGCGTTTTGATACGCTTTAATGGCGTTGCAGACTATAAAGGAAGAAGAAGATATTATTCGAAGTGATTTCAAACATTTCTGGGAGTTGCTATTTATAACAAATGAAGAGGCATCCTTTCAGCGAATCGTCACCACCGTCTGTAATGGTTATTTCCGTCCGTACAACGTCGCATCCTTTCAATGAAGCCTTGAAAACGGTCGACCAGTGATATTTTGGCGGTCGACCGATCTGTTTCGTGACTTAATGGATCACGAGACCCCAAGAGCCCCAAGGCCCATCTTTTGACATTTTAAATATTATTATGCCAAGTTCATGCTCAAGGCCCATTGCCTTATCTCTCCTTCTCTTCTTTCTTTTGTTATTATACATCATGTCCTTACATATATAGTGGAAATCCTTTGTATTTTCCATGATGTGGGACAAAACATATTTGCCTATTCCTTCTTCCTTTTATTCTTCATTCTCTTCAAATAATACCCAAACCCAAATCATTTGTTTTGAAAATTTTACAACATTTACTAAGGTTCATTTTATAACTAAATGTGCTTTTAACCAAATGTACCTTTTCTAACATAAACGGTGTTTATATTCTGTGTTGGCAATTCTAACATAAACGGTGTTTTATTCTAATTAACAATTCTAATCAAACGGTGTTTTAATGCTAAATGAACATTATTAACAAAAGTGATGTTTTAATTCTAAAGTAACATTTCTAGTCAAATGTGTATTTTTAATCATATATGATATTTATAACAAAATGTACATTTATATTTCTAATGTACATTTCTAACAAAATGTATATTTATATTTCTAATGAGAAAATGACACTAAAATTGTACTACTAGCAATTTATATTTTTGTTCACATCTAATAGATAAATAAAAGTGTACTTTTTCAATTCATGTTTTTATTTCACATTTATATGTAAATAAAAAGGTGCTTTTTAATTCTATATGAACATTTCTAATAAAATGTACTTTTTATTCTATGTGAACTTTTCTAAATAAAATTGAACTTTTTATTCTATGTGAGCATTTCTAAATAAAATGAACTTTTTATTCTATGTGAACATTTCTAAATAAAATGAACTTTTATTCTATGTGAACATTTCTAAATAAAATGAACTTTTATTCTATTTGAACATTTCTAAATAAAATGAACTTTTTATTCTATGTATTCTAATGACAAATTGACATATATCTATTTCAACTAATTTAATGAACAAAAATGTAACTTCTGTCTAATCATCACATAGTTAACAAAAATTGTTAATTTTGTTTAACCGTCATCTAATTAACGAAAATGTTAATTTTCCTCTATTGCAACATTTTTATATATACCATAAAGATATGGTTTTAACACTTTCTATTTAACCAAATGAATATTTTACTTTCTAATTTAACAAAATCAATATTTTGTTTTTCACTATTTCCTAAGTATGTAAATGACATATTTGCTAACAAAACAGTGTTTTTATTCTAACACCACATTTGCTAACAAGACGGTGTTTTTAGTCAAGTTTGACAACTCTAACATAAATGATAATTTTATTTTAGTTTGACAACTCTAACAAAATAATGATTTTATTCTAATTAGACAACTCTAACATAAATGATAATTTTATTTTAGTTACCTTATCTTGACAAAAATTAACAAATTTGTTTTAACAAACTTGTTTTTGACAAACATGACAAATTATTATCTCAACAATTGTATTCAACAAACATGGTATTTTGGTTTCAACCAAAATAATTCGTTCAATCAACAGATCAACTTAACAGCATTCATCAACCCAAACAAAATCATGAATAACATCACATAGAATTTAACAGCGGACACAACCATAATTAATAAACTTTAATTATATAAATAAAAGAATAGATTTTCTCACCTTATTTTGATTTCGTCTCAAATTCCAACGTGTTCCGTTTCTGTTGTGGTCTTTTCCATTGCGAAACTCTCGTTCTTGTGATTCCAACGCAAGTTGTTTTCATGCAATTCTGTTTTCGTTTGAGAAAGTTACATGGTTTTATACGTTTAATAATTACATAGTTAATAAAATAATCAAATATTAATCACCCTTTTATTCACCGTTAACTATCGTCTTCCTCTTTAATAATTTCCTGGAATAGCCGAACCAACTCTCGCAACCCTTGTTCACCAATGCGCCACCCTATGAAGCTAAGATTCTACCACTCCAGTGATCGCGAATAGATCACAACCGTATGAGATGAAAGATCTAGCCTTGCTTTCTAATTTTGGTTTTATAACATTCGAATAATTTGGCATGGATTGGGGGATATTATGATGGAAAATCGCGATAATATCAGCCATGGATAGGCTCGGTGGCGACTGTGTTATGTTTGGGGAGATAGGTTTTTTGGAATTTCCTATTGGATGTTTATATATATATTTTAATATTGTTTAATTTATTAGTTTCATTTCCCCTAATGTTCTGTTCATATATAGTAGATTACAAAGGAATTTAATTAGCTGACTAGGCGTGATGGGACCACACTTATCTTTCTTTATTCAAATTTCAAAGGTAAATAAATATATAAGTGGTTTGCTTGTGAAGGAAAAACAATAACAATGGAAAACAAAAAGGGGAAAAGATAAATGAATGCATGGTTAAGTAACATAAGGAATGAAACATAGTGAGAAAAATAGAATGAAGGAAAGAATTTAATGAAATGAAGGGTAATAAATTAATTTATGAAAGATAACTAAGAAGAATGTGTCAATGTGGAAGGAGATGCATGGTGCAATATTAATGACACAATAAAGAGAGGAGGGCACTGAAATAAATGTAGCTATTCATATTTCAAAGTAAATAAATTTCGAAGGTTTAAACATGTAAATTTTTTTACGTTAATTATATACATATCTACATATTATGACATGTTTATCTAACACAATGACATGTTGTCATAATTTATTTAGAATCTACCTATTATTTTAAATCACATATTCAATGCTTATGCAAGAATATATATACATACATGGAGTTGATTTTTTTTATTTTATTTAAGGAGAGATAATAAAAGGAGAAAAAAGAAAAAAAAAACAAGGATAAAAAAAAGAATGTAAGTTTAAGAAATAGGAATACATGAGTGAAAATAGAACGATAGAAATGAATTAATAGAATAGAGGATAATAAATTAACAGATAAAGGAAAGAAATGAATGCGTAATTAATGGAGAGTGGTGAGAAAAGAAGCAGTGAATTTGATGGAATTAGAAAAGGAAGCTAAATAAGCTTGCATGAAATGTGAATAAGCAAAGAAATTATGTGTTGATTTATTATTAATTATCATAAAACTCCTACATTAAAGTTTTTAATAAAACAATGGATCAACTACTGTTTTCTTTTAATATCAATTGCTTGAGGTTAATTATTACAAATACACATACAATTTGATACTAATTTCAGTTATAATAAATCACTATTTATCTAGTTACAAATAATTGTATAATAGAGATAAATTTGAAATCATTTATAAATGACATCATAATGTAATTTAAAAAGTTTTTTTTAGTCGCTATTATTTAAAATAAATTATTTTAAATATTAAAATTCATTCAAATTTATAAAATAAAAATTTTAATTTGGCCCCAAAATTCCGGGTTGTTACAATCTCCCCCACTTAAAATCTTTTCGTCCTCGAAAAGGAACGAAGCTAAAAGTTGTTTTATTTAACCAACTCAACTTTAAATTTTTATCAATTTATTGGTTTAATTAATTATCATCCTAGTATTTTAATTAGTGAAACTAATTATCAAACATCACAACCAGCCATCAATTAGGTGATTATCTTTTCAAATATATATAACTTTTATATATAGTCAAAAATCATATTTTTAGTGCAAATCACAGCAGTGTGTACTAACTAAGTTTTGGTTCTCATACCAGTCAATGGAAATATATAGATATACCACTTTCGAAACTCGAACATAATTTCTGATGATGTTTCGAACCACCGTCAGAACATCTCCGGGCGACTAGAGTGTGATTCTATATCTATCCAGTATATTAAAACTTCGAATATCCGTTAATTACTCGTATATTCAAAAATTTTATATACTCGATTGTCCACATAAAAATATAATAATATACTCAAATACGTATTTTAAGATAAAATTTTCAAAGATAAATTTGTTTTCATTTTTATTTTAAAGAAAATAATACTCTTCACAGTCGTTCTAGGATGTTACTGATCCTATCTCTAACGAGTTATTCTTATTGGATATTACTAATCCAATCTCTGATGAATTCTTTCGTTCGGTTCTAATGTGTCTTGTTCTCGGGCTCTGTAAACCTGGCTCTAATACCAACTGTGACGACCCAAACTTCCCCCTAAAGGAAAGGCTGGATTGCTTTGAGAACAACACACATCAGAATACAAACTGAAGAACATTTTATTGCTGATTCCAACATTTACATCAGAGTACAAGAATATAACTAAGTATGAATTTATTACACAATAGAAATACAATGATATCAGAGATTTAAATTACATTTAAATAGCAGCGGAAAATAATACAAATATACAACCGAAAGGAATACACGGATACAGAGCTTTCCGAATACCGCTTCAGCTGTAAACCAGGATCCTGTAAATATATCTGCAAAAGCTACTCGACTGCTCGTGTGGAAAATATGGGCACCCGAGTTTGCCAGTGAAACAAACTATAGGTCAGTCATGGGACTGGTATGAGAAATCTTAACTAAACTTATCTAATAATAAGGCGAATCACAGGACAACGCCGCTAACGCGGAACGGATTTACTCCATTGGATTTCCAGTGCATAAAATAAAGTAAATCGTTAAACAACGCAATGCCTTTTTAGAAAAATGAAACCATTATAAGACCCAAGTCCCATCACATAATGCAATGCAAACTGGAGGATAGGGTTTTACCTTATAATGGTCAAAAGATGCTTGATACGATAAAACGGATTTAATATTAGTGTGTATATATATGGGTATATATATATTTCAAAAACAATTTCAATCATAATGTATCAATCATAGACGACATGGGTACCATATATCATGTCGCCATACTAGTTCTACAATCAAAACCGCAAGGTCGTATTGGAAATTGGATTTTCCATCATGAGTCGAGGCTAGGGGCAAGCTCCTCTCTGATTCGAGACACTCTAGCAAATGCCTCAGGATCCCCCGCAGTGAACCCTTGGAGCGGTAGGGCCGGTCCCCGCCTATCGGCAGTGGATTGGTTATGCCTGAACACACGTTTCTCGGTTCCTTTGAACCTATAATATGACCACTATCGGCCTATAAAAATCCGAGGCGCCTCAAAATCCATCATCCACATAAGTAAAATGTCAGGCCGTGTTAAAGCACTGACACTACCACTAGCTAGAAAGAAACGTGTGCACTCCCTACGGTCCATATCCCGTTTTGACTCATACCGGGGTGTGAGGCTCGCGAAGTCACAATATACACAAAGCTATGCCGTAATAGGCTATGCTTTGATCATCCCACAAGGCCCTGCTTTTCAACAAAAGCTTTGATCAATTGCATCTTAGCGTGCCACACTGACAATTCACGCCATGCGATCAATCACTATTAACATATACTAGGGTGTTAAGTAGAGAATAAATCCTCCACCACCAAACAGACATACATTAACAGAAATCGATTTAATTCACATGGAACGAAATCCAATGTCAGACACGCATCCATTTACTAGCTTATGCTCTGGGTCTGAGCGAAAACCAAATCCGAACAATCAACAATAGTCCGAACAACCACCACTGAAGCCCCTTCAAGGTAGCTACTCCCATCAAGGGTCTCTGTAGCAACACATCCATCCGATGTGAAGATCATCGGTCTTCAACCACCGTCTTCATCTTCGACTCTTCATCGTCGTAGTAATTATTCGGAATGGGTTAAACCCGGTCTTCCCGAATAACTCACGTATTTTTATAATTAAAAATCAAATACTATAAAAACACATCCAACGCCACATTCCAATTCAGAATTATTCTTCTAATGAATTATTCATATTATCTTATCAAAGGTAAGTTCTTTACATTTATTCTTAAGTCTTTCTTTTAAAGATTCATTAAAACCCTAATTTGGTTTTAAATATCAAAAAACATTATTCAATGATTATTCAAATTTAAGTAATTAATCTTATTCTTAACTGGGTTAAAGAACTAATGTCATTTAAAACATAGTTCACGGTAAACCCAAAATCATCTTCCATAAAATATGGAATCTCCACAAAAATCAAATCAAAATATAATCGTTATAAATTTTTGTATCCGACCAATAATATAAATGGAATAACGGCCAAGCCTCTTAAATTCCATATGTAGTATCGGTTTTCTTTTACAGAAGCTTATCTCGGTTATTATTAATTTGAATTCCATTCAACTCCAATTTGATATATTAAATTGGAAAACTTGACTTTGGGAAAATTCCCATTTAAATCCTAATAAAAGATTTATAAATTCCAAATCATATTTTCATTGTCAGCTGGGTTAAAGAACACATGTCACTTAAAAACACGGTTCACAATAAACCCAACTCACATTTCTTATTTCAATTACTAAATATAATTGAAAACATTAATAATCTAAATTAAAAGATTATTCTTTTCATAAGGGGTTTAAGAACAGTGTTATTTAAGACACTATTCACGACAAACCCAAAATCCACTTTATTAAATTCAATTTCAATTAAATATTAAATAATTGGAAAACTTCATTAAATCTGAATTTAATGGTTTATTCTAGTACATTTCAATAAAAATATATTTTTCTAAAATACATTCTTTTCTAAAATATATATTCTAAAATATTCTTTTCTAGAATATTCTTTATTGGAATGTGACTCAATCAACATCCATATATTGCATGTAATCGATGAGAAATAACTATCAAGCAACCAAATAACAACCAAAGTGGATTCAACACTAAATACTGGGATTGGTGTAGATCAAATATCATCCCAACACCCGTGTGGGGTTTCATCCAACAAACAAATAATAAATTAATTGTGCACTTGGGCGATGTGTAAAAATTATCGACCCAATCACATAAACAAGTCGGATGACTTGTAAATGGAAGTGTAATATTCGATTTGAATATTCTAACATTATCTGTAATACGTTTAACAATTCAACATCGCAGACATATATTTCACACATATGAATGACATGGTTTTTAATTCTTCTTACAATAAAATGTAAATTCTGTTACTGACATTTTTGTAGCAAAATGTTATTTTATTTTCATACGACATTTCATGACAAAAATGTATCGAAATTTCAATGTGACATTTTATGCATGTTTTATTTGCAACAAGGAATGCAAATAAAAATGTGACTTTTCAATTCTAGTTTTATTTGCAATAAGGAATGCAAATAAAAATATAACCTTTCATTGTAATAAACATTTTCTAAAAAAATGTCCTTTTTATTCTAATTTACATTTTCTAACAAAAATGTATATTCTGCTTCGCTAACATGTTTTAACATAAAATAAATATTCTGCTTCGGTAACATGTTTTAACATAAAAATGAATATTCTGCTTCGGTAACATGTTTTAACCTAAAAATGAATATTTTCTTCGCTAACATGTTTTAACATAAAAATGAATATTCTGCTTCGCTAACATGGTTTAACATAAAAATGAATATTTTCTTCGCTAACATGTTTTAACATAAAAATGTACTTTCCTATTCCTTGTGTAATCCTTTTTCAATGACCAAAAGTATAAATGTATATTTTGGTGAAATCCTTTTAAGTGAATAAAAGTGAATATTTTGGTGTAACTCTTTCAAATGACCAAAAATGTTATCTTTTGGTGTAACTCTTTCAAATGACCAAAAATGTTATATTTTGGTTTAACTTTTTTTTTTAAAGTAAACAAGACTATATATTTTGATCGACTCCTTTTTAATGTAAACAATTGTTCATCTTTGTTTAATCTTCTTTTTTTTAAATACACAAAAATATGTATTTTTGTATAATTCTTATTAGATGACAAAAATGTGATTTCTACTCCATTCTTTTAATGTATAAAAATATACATTTCCAACTTCTTCTTTTTAATGCATAAAAATATATATTTGCCCATTCATTCTTTTAAATGTATACAAATATAAATTTTCTAATTCATTCCTTTGAATGGATAAAAATATAATGTCCATTTTTAATCTCAATAACATGTTTATTATAAAAATGAATTTTTTTTCACTAATCATTGTTTGACCAAAAAAAAATGTTATTTTCTCATTAATCATTCTTTTAACAAAAAGATTATTTTTGTTCGCTAATCAAATTTTGGCAAAAATGTTTATTCTTGTTCGCTAATCAAAATGTTCTTCTATTACTAAGGTTCATTTTATAACTAAATGTGCTTTTAACCAAATGTACCTTTTCTAACATAAACGGTGTTTATATTCTGTGTTGGCAATTCTAACATAAACGGTGTTTTATTCTAATTAAACAATTCTAATCAAACGATGTTTTAATGCTAAATGAACATTATTAACAAAAGTGATGTTTTAATTCTAAAGTAACATTTCTAGTCAAATGTGTATTTTTAATCATATATGACATTTCTAACAAAATGTACATTTATATTTCTAATGTACATTTCTAACAAAATGTATATTTATATTTCTAATGAGAAAATGACACTAAAATCGTACTACTAGCAATTTATATTTTTGTTCGCATCTAATAGGTAAATAAAAGTGTACTTTTTCAATTCATGTTTTTATTTCACATTTATATGTAAATAAAAAGGTGCTTTTTAATTCTATATGAACATTTCTAATAAAATGTACTTTTTATTCTATGTGAACTTTTCTAAATAAAATTGAACTTTTTATTCTATGTGAACATTTCTAAATAAAATGAACTTTTTATTCTATGTGAACATTTCTAAATAAAATGAACTTTTTATTCTATGTGAACATTTCTAAATAAAATGAACTTTTATTCTATGTGAACATTTATAAATAAAATGAACTTTTTATTCTATGTATTCTAATGACAAATTGACATATTTCTATTTCAACTAATTTAATGAACAAAAATGTAACTTTTGTCTAACCATCACCTAGTTAACAAAAATTGTTAATTTTGTTTGACCGTTATCTAATTAACAAAAATGTTAATTTTCCTCTATTGCAACATTTTTATATATACCATAAAGATATGGTTTTAACACTTTCTATTTAACCAAATGAATATTTTACTTTCTAATTTAACAAAATCAATATTTTGTTTTTCACTATTTCCTAAGTATGTAAATGACATATTTGCTAACAAAACAGTGTTTTTATTCTAACATCACATTTGCTAACTAGACGGTGTTTTTAGTCAAGTTTGACAACTCTAACATAAATGATAATTTTATTTTAGTTTGACAACTCTAACAAAATAATGATTTTATTCTAATTAGACAACTCTAACATAAATGATAATTTTATTTTAGTTACCTTATCTTGACAAAAATTAAAAAATTTGTTTTAACAAACTTGTTTTTGACAAACATGACAAATTATTGTCTCAACAATTTTATTCAACAAACATGGTATTTTGGTTTCAACCAAAATAATTCGTTCAATCGACAGATCAACTTAACAACATTCATCAACCCAAACAAAATCATGAATAACATCACATAGAATTTAACAGCGGACACAACCATAATTAATAAACTTTAATTATATAAATAAAAGAATAGATTTTCTCACCTTATTTTGATTTCGTCTCAAATTCCAACGTGTTCCGTTTCTATTGTGGTCTTTTCCATTGCGAAGCTCTCGTTCTTGTGATTCCAACGCAAGTTGTTTTCATGCGATTCTGTTTTCGTTTGAGAAAGTTACATGGTTTTATATATTTAATAATTACATAGTTAATAAAATAATCAAATATTAATCACCCTTTTATTCACCGTTAACTATCGGCTTCCTCTTTAATAATTTCCTGGAATAGCCGAACCAACTCTCGCAACCCTTGTTCACCATGGCGCCACCCTATGAAGCTAAGATTCTACCACTCCAGTGATCGAGAATAGATCACAACCGTACGAGATGAAAGATCTAGCCTTGCTTTCTAATTTTGGTTTTATAACATTCGAATAATTTGGCATGGATTGGGGGATATTATGATGGAAAATCGCGACAATATCAGCCATGAATAGGCTCGGTGGCGACTGTGTTATGCTTGGGGAGATAGGTTTTTTGGAATTTCCTATTGGATGTTTATATATATATTTTAATATTGTTTAATTTCTTAGTTTCATTTCCCCTAATGTTCTGTTCATATATAGTAGATTACAAAGGAATTTAATTAGCTGACTAGGCGTGATGGGACCACACTTATCTTTCTTTATTCAAATTTCAAAGGTAAATAAATATATAAGTGGTTTGCTTGTGAAGGAAAAACAATAACAATGGAAAACAAAACGGGGAAAAGATAAATGAATGCATGGTTAAGTAACATAAGGAATGAAACATAGTGAGAAAAATAGAATGAAGGAAAGAATTTAATGAAATGAAGGGTAATAAATTAATTTATGAAAGATAACTAAGAAGAATGTGTCAATTTGGAAGGAGATGCATGGTGCAATATTAATGACACAATAAAGAGAGGAGGGCACTGAAATAAATGTAGCTATTCATATTTCAAAGTAAATAAATTTCGAAGGTTTAAACATGTAAATTTTTTACGTTAATTATATACATATCTACATATTTTGACATGTTTATCTAACACAATGACATGTTGTCATAATTTATTTAGAATCTACCTATTATTTTAAATCACATATTCAATGCTTATGCAAGAATAAATATACATACATGGAGTTGATTTTTTATTTTATTTAAGGAGAGATAATAAAAGGAGAAAAAAGAAAGAAAAAAAGGAAAAAAAACTAGGAAAAAAAAGAATGTAAGTTTAAGAAATTGGAATACATGAGTGAAAATAGAATGATAGAAATGAATTAAAAGAATAGAGGATAATAAATTAATAGATAAAGGAAAGAAATGAATGCATAATTAATGGAGAGTGGTGAGAAAAGAAGCAGTGAATTTGATGAAATTAGAAAAGGAAAAGGTAGCTAAATAAGCTTGCATGAAATGTGAATAAGCAAAGAAATTATGTGTTGATTTATTATTAATTATCATAAAACTCCTATATTAAAGTTTTTAATAAAACAATGGATCAACTACTGTTTTCTTTTAATATCAATTGCTTGATGTTAATTATTACAAATACACATACAATTTGATTCTAATTTCAATTATAATAAATCACTATTTATCTAGTTACAAATAATTGTTTAATAGAGATAAATTTGAAATTATTTATAAATGACATCATAATGTAATTTAAAAAGTTTTTTTTTTGTCGCTATTATTTAAAATAAATTATTTTAAATATTAAAATCCATTCAAATTTCTAAAATAAAAATTTTAATTTGGCCCCAAAATTCCGGGTTGTTACAATATATGCTTACACAAACTAAACAAATATAATAACAAATTGAGCTCTATATTAAAATTTAGACTTTGAATTAAATTCCTAAAAGAACTGAAATTAATTAAAAATAAATAAATAACTTGTATCATAGCCGAAAAGCAAACCACCTATCCCAGCAGAGAAAGCTAACTGAAGACATGAGTGTGACGGCCCGCCCCAAACCAGTCGACATTTCCCCGAAATGCGCTGTGCTAATGCCCGACTAGCACAGGACGATCGTCAAAGGAAAAGGGTTTTGAAACTATGAATCACCAAAGAACCTGTAGTATATCTCACAGCGCATGGAATAAAATATAATAATAACATAACTTGACATAAAACAGGCGAGGCAGTGCATATGCTGAAAACTAAACCATCACAGTAGCGGAATCCAAAATACAGCTTATTATCCAAACCATCATTATTACAACTTCGTTATACTGTCTCTAAAGAAAAATAGAAAAGGTACACTACTAATGCCCAAAGCAGTGAACAGCAACAACACAGGGAGAATATGTGCATATAGTACGTAGAAGCCTCTTGCTCGTCTCCGGACGGCTGCTCGCGCATAACCAACTAACCTGTCTCTAGTCTGCTCGTTTAGGAGCACCCAGAGTAATAAGAAGAGACATAAAACTCTAGGTCAGATAAAAGTCTGGTATGAGCGATAGCAGCAAAATAAAACAATGATAGGTATAAATAATCATACCTGAACCTGGACCTGCCACCAAAGAGTTAGCACAACAAGATGTACAGTACTCTAAGGTAACACTAGCATATGGTGTGAAAATGGGAGTGTGCGTGTCATGGTGATAGCAAACATCAAACATAGCAATCATCCTCACGTCTCTCACTCAGTGCGTAAAGCATACGATATCCACTGTTTGTTCACCAAATCTATTGGGGCCATGACGGCAGCTCCGTACAACTATTGATATGACCATACTTCCCTGGTCTATAGTCAATAACCCTACCCAGTCCACACATCCCTGGATCTAGGTTAAGGGCCAACTAGTCCACACTTTCCTGGCTCTGGTTCGTCTACATGCCCCCTCTCTTCAACGGTGAACCAAAATTATAGATATCGATAACCCCTTTGCAGACGTCCCGCAGCAAAGCCCAACTCTAGAAGACTACTCGTTGGTTTCCATTTGGATCCTGAGTAATAACTTCCCATTTGGACTTCCTTTGCATGTCGGGTTTTGGTCTCCTCCAGTTCGGTTCGGGTCTTCTCCTCCTATCCAGTTTGGTTCGGGTCTTCCTCCTATCCAATTCGGTTCGGGTCTCTTCCTCTTATCTGGTTCGGGTCTCTTCCTCCTATCCGGTTCGGTTCGGCTCTCCTTCTCCTATCCGGTTCGGTTCGAGTCTCCTTCTCCTATCCGGTTTGGGTCTCCTTCTCCTATCCGGTTCGGTTTGGGTCTCTTTCTCCTATCCGGATCAGTTCGGGTCTCTTTCTCTTATTCGGATCGGTTCGGTGCCTTTCTCCTATCTGGATCGGTTCGGGTGTCTTTCTCCTATCCGGATTTGTTCGGGTCTTCTTCACCTAGCCGGTTCGGATCAGGTGTTCCTCCTAACCGGAGCTGAAAATATGCAACTTTTTTCAGCAAGCTATTTTCGCCAAACGACGGCGTTTTCAACCATTCTAACATTTCTATGACATCACAAAACATTCCAAACAGTGGTAACAACATATAGAATCAATCAAGAACATTAAAATATCATTAACATGAAATATTTAAGATCAAACATACCCAAAAAGCATGATTTTCCCCTTAACCCCCTTAACCATGTTTTAACTATAGGATTAGAAAACTTAATCCAAATTAACCCAAATTTTCACCAGTGACATAAAATAATATTTAAGAATTTCTACATATTTTTACAGATTTTTATAATGCGTAATTTCGCTACTTATCACTAATCACCCCTAATTAGCCGTAATTAGTGAATAAAAGTGCAAATCACTCACCTTAGCCGCAAATGAATCTTAATCTGAAACTATGACTAATATGGCACAAATTCCAATGTATAGCAGCAGCTCTATCTCTAATTTGATGCTAATTTCTCATGATTTGGTGTAGTTTTGGTTAATTAGTGATTAGGAAGTGATTAGAGATGAATTTAGAAGGCGGAGGCCATTGCTAGGGTTAGAGGGAGCTAAATGGCAGCTAGAAAAATGAACAAAACTGATTTCCCAAACCCTAATCCCGAAATGGGTTATGGGCTTAGCTGCTAATCACCCGGTTAAGCCCAATTATGCTGTTTTTCAACTTCCAAACCTTATTTCAACCATATCTCTCAAACGGTAAGTCCGTTTAATTAATGTGACCACTCTATGGAAAGGTAAACTATCATTCGGATCCAATGGAAGTGGTTTCAGGTTAAAACTCCTTACCAACCAAAAGTTATAGGATAAACAGGATTCACCAGGGGCAAACGGTCAATTAAAATTCGGCAAAAATCATGAACATTGGAAATGACCCCAATAGTCGTTTCCCAAAGTTACACGACCATACAACTTCGTATGAAAATGAAATAAATATTATATGATCCTTCGATGCGTAGAATGCGGGTCGTTACATTCTCCCCCTTAAAGAAAATTCGCCTTCGAAATTCCTTAATTAAGAAAACAACAAAGGGTCCCGCACGCCTATCAACCATTTGCAATAATCAAACATACATAATAAACACAACAGGTCAATCCTAGCATGCGGAATAACTATATTGCTAATAAAACCTTACCAGACAAAGAGTTCTGGATATGACTTTCTTGTGCTTTCCTCGGTTTCCCAAGTACAGTCGTTCTCATTATCGCCCCATTGGATCTTAACCAATCTTATCGTCTTCCTCCGAAGTTGCTTCGTATCATGTCCAACAATACGAATCGGTCTGCGGTTTTCAACTGCCTCAGGTTCTACCTCGATATCATCCAACTGATCTGGTGAAATAGCCATATCTGAATCATGCACGAACTTCCTTAATTGGGAAATATGAAATACGTTGTGCACTCCCGCCATCTTGTTTGGTAATCCAACTTTATACGCTAAATTCCCCACTTGCTCGAGAACTTGAAATGGACCAACAAACCTTGGTGCCAACTTACCTCTCCTACCAAATCGAATAACACTCTTCAACGGAGAGATCTTGATGAATACCAAGTCACCAACGGAGAATTTCAAATCTCTTCGCCTTTTATCAACATAACTCTTTTGCCTATCTTGGGCAACCTTCATTCGTTGTTGAATAACCTTGATCTTATCTGAAGTTTCTCTTATTACATCTGGCCCAAGCACAAATTTCTCACCGGTTTCCAACCAACATGATGGTGAATTGCACGGTCTTCCGTACAAAGCTTCAAATGGAGCCATACCAATACTGGACCGATAACTATTATTATACGCGAACTCAAATAGATGCAAATGGTCATCCCATGACCCTCCAAAATCCAATATGCAAGCTCTCAAAAGATCCTATAATACACGATTCACCCTCTCTGTCTGACGGTCAGTTTTAGGATGGTATGCGGTACTAAGATGTAATTCTAACCCTAAAGCCTCTTGTAAGCTCTTCCAAAACCACTAGTAAATAATGGATCTCGGTTGCTCATAATACCTTTAGGTAATCCATGAAATCTCACTATCCACTTCATATACAGTTCCGCTAACTTAGTTGCCGTTCTATTCGACTTGACTGCAATAAACCTTGCTCTTTTGGTCAATCGATCGACAATCACCCAAATACTATCATGACCCGATCTAGTCCTTGGCAAACCGTTAATGAAATCTATTGAGACTTGTTCCAATTTCCATTTGAGAATTTCCAACGGTTGTAGTAAACCACTAGGCTTCTTTTGCTCGGCTTTAACTAACTGGCAGTTCATGCACTTGGATATAAACTTCCCAATGTCTCTCTTCATCCCTTCCCAATAGTAGGTCTGCTTCATGCCTCGATACATTTTGTTACCACCGGGATGTATAGTCAGTTTCGAGTGATGACACTCTCTAAGCACTTCGTCTCTCAATCCATTAACGTTGGGTACAACTAGCCTCCCATTCTTTCGAAGCCATCCTTCTCGATCAAGACCATACTTGTTCATTCTCTCGACGTCGATACCCATCTCTACCTTGGAGATGATTTCCAATAGATTAGGATCATCCCTTTGACTGGAACCAATCTGTTCAATCAAGGTTGGCCTGATCGTCAAACTTGCTAACATCTCTGGATCTAGTTCACACTTAGGTCTGAAATCATATCCCGCGATATATTCTAGTTGCTTCCACTCTAGAAACATAGACCCTAGACTGGCATGTCTCCTACTCAATGCATCACCTACCGCATTGCCCTTCCCGGGTGTGTATGTGATATTGAAATCATATGAAGCCAAGAACTCTAACCATCTCTGTTGACGAAGATTTAAATCCCTCTGAGAGAAAAGATACTTTAATGACTTATGATCGGTAAACAACTCGAACCTTTTTCCCAAGAGATAGTGTCTCCACATCTTTAACGCGAACACAATCGCTGTCAATTCCAAATCATGGGTAGGATATCTTTTCTCATGCGGTTTCAGTTGCCGACTAGCATAAGCTACAACCTGACCTCCTTGCATCAGTACCACACCTAGTCCGGTACCACAGGCATCCGTGTATACCGTCATCTCTTCGTTCCCTTTAGGAATAACTAACACTGGTGCGCACGTTAACTTTTCCTTTAGGATCTTAAATGCATTATCACACCTTTCGTCCCAAACGAAAGCTTGATTCTTCTTGGTCAACTGAGTTAACGGTGCTGCTATCTTAGAGAAGTCTTTGATAAACTTACGATAGTATCCAGCTAACCCCAAGAAACTTCTCACGTACGTTGCATTCTTGGGCGTAGACCAATCTTGTATCATAGCCACCTTTGCAGGATCCACGGCAATACCATTCTCCAAAACAACATGGCCCAAGAATCTCACTTCTCTTCTCCAGAAGTGACACTTAGAAAATTTTGCTTTCAATTGGTGTTTCCTCAACACCTCCATCGTTGTCCTCAAATGTTCCTTGTGTTCTTCCTCTGTCCTCGAGTAAACCAAGATATCGTCCACGAACACAAGAACAAACTTATTTAATTGATCTCTGAAAACTCTATTCATAAGATCCACAAAATACGCGAGTGCATTAGTCAACCCAAATGGCATGACCAACCACTCATAGAATCCAGATGGCGTCCCAAATGTCGTTTTAGGTATACTCTCAACTACTACTCGGAGATGATGAAAACATGTCGTGAGTTCCAAATGGGAAAAAACTCTTGCTCCATTCAGTTGATCAAACAAATCATTTATCCGTGGAAGAGGATACTTATTCTTCCTAGTCACCTTGTTCATCTCATGGTAGTCTACACATAAGCGAAGCGAACCATCAGCCTTGGTAGCAAATACAACTGGTGCTCCCCACTCAGAAACACTCCTTCGGATAAATCCTTTCTTCTAAAGATCGCTCACTTGCATCTCGAGCTCTCGCTGCTCCCTTGGCGCCATTCGACGAAGAGGCATCACTATAGGTCTGGCATCTTTCACTAAATTAATCTGAAACTCAATCTCTCGGTGTGGTGGAAGTCTGGTCACTTCCTCGAAGATGTCCGGATACTCGCCAGTAATAGGCACATCTGATAACTCATCCTACGGGATGTCGAGGGAATGTAGAAAACTAGCCATCACCTCTTCACTAGGTAGGCAACCCAATACCGCCCTCCGCCCATCATCCGCTCTAATGGTCATCGAAGACCCCTCACAATCTACCTCCACCCCATACCTTTGGAGCCAATCGACTCCCAAAATAATGCCAAACCCAGTAAAGCCCAAAACAAAGCAATCACAAGCAAATATACATCCATGACTCGATAAGAATAAATTTCAACAAATCATACAAAGGTTAGTCGAACCACCGATCGAGTTCGTCACAACTAAAGGTCTATCGACAATCTCGGGTTCCAATTCCAACCTATCTACCAGGTCACTAGATACGAAGGAATGAGAAGCCCCGATATCAAACAACACTCGAACAGAAACTTCATAAACAGAAAACATACCTTGAATAATGACACCTTTTCCCTTCTGCATCGCAGTTAGGGCATTCGACAAAGAAGGAACAACGTTGATAGCACATGCTTTCACCATTTGCTTCTCCTTAGGGGGTTGTGGACATTCATTCTTAAAATGTCCTACTTGGCCACAGTTGAAGCACTTCTTTTCCCCCGGTTTTGCTCAATAATTGCTGGCATAGTGGTCCTTCTTGCCACAACTAAAGCACTCGATATCTTTCTTATTCTTCTTTTTCTGACCATCCTTCGTTTGGTTCTGCTTCCTCTTATTCTGGGAATTATTCTTGCCTCCACCGCTTGCCTGCGGCTTTGGCTCCTCTGCAGATGTAAATCAACCTCGGTTTTTGACTTGAGGTAAAGGTTCTCAGACCTTAGTGCCTTTCCCACTATAGATTCAAATGTCTCATCGATATGGTTTATGAGTCTTTCCCCCAAGTACCCATCTAGTCCAGTTATGAACTTATCGTTCTTCTTCTCGGGAGTATCGATAAGGGATAGTCCATATTTAGATAAAGTATCGAATTCAGCAATGTACTCTGAGACTGTCCTACCATTCTGCTTAAGCTCTAAAAAAATTCTGAACAATTCGGATTTCTGAGCAGCTAGGATAAACTTGTCACTGAAGCGGGTCTTAAACTAATTTTAAGTAACTTGATCCTCAGGAGTAGCAGCCTTGATAGCATTCCACCAATTCAATGCCCGTCCTTGCAGCTGACAGAATGCTAGCTTTCTCTTCATTGCATCCTCGATTCCCAGATCCTCAAAGATGCGCTCACAACTATCTAGCCAATCTTGAACTTCCGTAGTCGATTCCATTTCGTGGAACGACTTCCCACCAAGACTAGTGTAATCCTTGCAAAGCTTGGCGAAATCAGCCCTAGGCGCCTGCACCTCTGCACCACCACCGTTAGCAGCATTAGGAACTGCTCCCTGAGCATCCTTAAGCATCTCTCGCATGAAGGCAGTAAACATGTCCTCATATCAGGGACATTCCCAGTGTTGGCCCCAGAACTCGTACTCCTCATATATCGGCTCATCGTTCAATCTGTAAAGAGAAAAACGATTAACCATCTCCTTAGTGGTGTTCATGCAGTGCAACTTCATCCTTAAATATATTAATAGTATATATATATAATTTTTGAAAACTAAAATATCACAAATACGCGCTCTCATATACGTATATTATCTCTCCCTGATGTCTTCCCCTAGGTTAACTACACAACCTAGGCTCTGATACCAAGTGTAATGGCCCGCCCCGAACCAGTCGACATTTCCCCGAAATGCGCTGTGCTAATACCCGACTAGCACGAGACGGTCGTCAAAGGAAAAGGGTTTTGAAACTATGAATCACCAAAGAACCTATAGTATATCTCACAGCGCATGGAATAAAATATAATAATAACATAACTTGACATAAAACAGGCGAGACAGTGCATAAGCTGAAAACTAAACCATCACAGTAGCGGAATCCAAAATACAGCTTATGATCCAAACCATCATTATTACAACTTCGTTATACTGTCTCTAAAGAAAAATAGAAAAGGTACACTACTAATGCCCAAAGCAGTGACCAGCAACAACATAGGGAGAATATGTGTATATAGTACGTGCAAGCCTCCTGCTCGTCTCTGGACCGCTACTCGCGCATAACCACCTAACAGGTCTCTAGTCTACTCGTTTAGGAGCACCCAGAGTAATAAGAAGAGACATAAAACTCTAGGTCAGACAAAAGTCTGGTATGAGCGATAGCAGCAAAATAAAACAATGACAGGTATAAATAATCATACTTGAACCTGGACCTGGAACCAAAGAGTTAGCACAACAAGATGTACAATACTCTAAGGTAACACTAGCATATGGTGTGAAAATGGGAGTGTGCATGTCATGGTGATAGAAAACATCAAACATAGCAATCATCCTCACGTCTCTCACTCAATGCGTAAAGCATACGATATCCACTGCTTTGTTCACCAAATCTATTGGGGCTATGACGGCAACTCCGTACAACTATTGCTATGACCATACTTCCCTAGTCTATAGTCAATAACCCTACCCAATCCACACATCCCTGGCTCTAGGTTAAGGGCCAACTAGTCCACACTTCCCTGGCTCTGGTTCGTCTACATACCCCCTCTCTTCAACGGTGGACCAAGGTTATAGATATCGATAACCCCTTTGCACACGTCTCGCAGCAAAGCCCAACTCTAGAAGATTACTCGTTGGTTCCCAATAACTTCCCATTTGGACTTCCTTTGCATCTCAGGTTTTGGTCTCCTCCAGTTCGGTCCGGGTCCCCTCCTCCTATCCGGTTTGGTTCGGGTCTTCTGCTCCTATCCGGTTCGGTTCGGGTCTTCCTCCTATCCGGTTCGGTTCGGGTCTCTTCCTCTTATTCGGTTCGGTTCGGGTCTCCTCCTTCTATCTGGTTCGGTTCGGGTCTCCTTCTCTCCTTCTCCTATCCAGTTCGGTTCGGGTCTCCTTCTCCTATCCGATTCGGTTCGGGTCTCCTTCTCCTATCCGGTTCGGTTCGGGCCTCTTTCTCCTATCCAGTTCGGTTCGGGCCTCTTTCTCCTATTCGGATCAGTTCGGGTGTCTTTCTTCTATCCGGATCGGTTCGGGTGTCTTTCTCCTATCCGAATCGGTTCGGGTCTCCTTCTCCTAACCGGTTCGGATCGGGTGTTCCTCCTAAACGGAGCTGAAAATCTGCAACTTTTTCCAACAAGCTATTTTCGCCAAACGACGGCGTTTTCAACCATTCTAACCTTTCTATAACATCACATAGTATTCCAAACAGTGGTAACAACATATAGAATCAATCAAAAACATTAAAACATCATTCACATGAAATATTTAAGATCAAACATACCCAAAAAGCATGATTTTCCCCTTAATCCCCTTAACCATGTTTTAACTATAGGATTAGCAAATTTAATCCAAATTAACCCAAAATTTCACCAGTAACATAAAATAATATTTAAGAATTTTTACATATTTTTCCGGATTTTTATAATGCGTAATTTCGCTAATTATCACTAATCACTCCTAATTAGCCGTAATTAGTGAATAAAAGTGCAAATCACTCACCTTAGCCACAAATGAATCTTAGATCTGAAACTATGACTAATATGGCACAAATTCCAATGTATAGCAACAACTCTATCTCTGATTTGATGCTAATTTCTCTTGATTTGGTGTAGTTTTGGTTAATTAGTGATTAGAGATGAATTTAGAAGGTGGAGGCCATTGCTAGGGTTAGAAGGAGGTAAATGGCGGCTAGAAAAATGAACAAAACTAATTTCCCAAACCCAATCAGCCCTCCCATAACCCTAATCCCGAAATGAGTTATGGCCTTAGCTGCTAATCACCCGATTAAGCCCAATTATGCTGTTTTTCACCTTCCAAACTTTATTTCAGCCATATCTCCTAACCGGTAAGTCCGTTTGATTAGTGTGACCACTCTACGGAAAGGTAAACCATCATTAGAATCCAATGGAAGTGATTTCAGGTTAAAACTCCTTACCAATCAAAAGTTATAGGAGAAACAAGATTCGCCAGCGGCAAAACGGTCAATTAAAATTCGGCAAAAATCGTGAACATGGGAAATGACCCCAATAGTCGTTTCCCAAAGTGACACGATCATACGACTTCGTATGAAAATGAAATAAATATTATGTGATTCTTCGATGCGTAGAATGCGGGTCGTTACAATAAGGATTTCTCCAAGACAAGGAGAAACATACTTTAAAAGCGGAACTATCTAGTTCTATTTTACCTCCTTCCATCCCCTATTTTTTTTCCAAAGAACAATGTTTGTATACAAAGTTTAATCAAAAACCTTACATTGTTTCTGAACTTAAATATTTTGTAACTTGGAGTGAGAGACAATTGAGTCAAAAACAATGACAGAGGATAAGGACAAGGAAAGAAGTGATGTATATATAACAACTTCCTTTGATCTGAACTAGGTTGTTGTACGAACCTCGTTTGGTTCGAACTAGGTTACTACATGAATCTCACTTTGTATGGGGTTTTTATTAAAACATCGTTTCATTAGAGGGTTATATGCGTAATTGTTTTATAATCTATTATGTTGAAAGATAGGGATAAACTTGGAAAATCTAAAAACTGAAAAAGTAGTGGAGTGTGAAAGGAGAAAGTGGAGTGTAAATAGAATTAGTCATTAGTCATGTACCCATCATTCTTTGATGTAAGTAAACAATTTGTAATAGTCTTAAGTTATTTTGTAGCCACTTTAAATCAATCATTTAATGACTATTTGTATACCTAAATCACATATCTATTATCTTCATCATTCAAGTATTTATTATGTATCGGTTTCCTTTTTCTTTTTGTAATCCTTAAGTCATGTCTTTCTAATTTTTATGTTTATTTCACCAATTTTTCTTCCACTCAAACTTAAAATTCATTTATTTCCTATTCTTTTAATCAAAACTAAGCAATTTCAAGAAGTTTACTATTTATTCTCTTAATATCCAATGTTTTTAATATTGAATAATGAACTTGATGAGAACATTTCAAGGTAAGGCTCAACTATCATACCTGCATCCATGTTCAAATTTCAAATATGGCACACAAGGATCACATATTTATGTAATTTCTTATATGTTGTGTACGTGCATCCATGTTATTCAATCAACCTCTTAAATGTTATCACAGATGTAAAGCATTGCACCAGAGATAACGCTTGCGGTAAAGTTTACAAATACTTGCATAAAATCTAGTTTTATAGGTTTTGAATATAAAAAAGAGGAAAAAAAATGATCCAAAGGTTGTAATATTATCATGAATAAGAATTTTTTAACGCTCTAAATGCATACTATGGTATGTTATTTTTTGTAACGATAGTTGATTTGGTTATGTATATTCATAAATTGATGAGTTACACAACGTTCACAGAATATATATGCTTACACAAACTGAACAAATATAATAATGAATTGAGCTCTATATTAAAAATCAGCCTTTGAATTAAACTTCCCAAAAGAACTTAAATTAATTAAAAATCAATAAATAACTTGTATCATAGCTAAAAAGCAAATCATCTATCCCAATAGAGAAAGCTAAGTGAAGAACATAAGGATTTCTCCAAGACAAGGAGAAACATACTTTAAAAGCAGAACTACCTACTTCTATTTTACCTCCTTCCGTCCTCTTTTTTTTTTCTTCCATAAAATAATGTTTGTATACAGAGTTTATTAAAAAAACCTTGTGTTTTTTCTGAACTTAAATATTTTGTAATTTGGAGTGAGAGAAAATTGATTCAAAAACAATGATATGGTATAAGGATAGGGAAGGAAGTGATGTATAACAACTTCCTTTGATCTGAACTAGGTTGTTGTACGAACCTCGTTTGGTTCGAAACAGTATACTACATGAATATCACTTTGGACCAGTTTTTTTTACAGAAACATCATTTCATTAGAGGGTTTGTGCGTAATTGTTCTATACTCTGCTATGTTGAAAGATAGGGATAAACTTGGAAAATCTAAAAATCGAAAAAGTAGTGGAGTGTGAAAGGAGAAAATGATGTGTAAATAAAATAAGTCATAAGTCGTGTACCCATCATTCTCTGATGTAAGTAAACAATTTGTAATAGTCTTAAGTTATTTTTTAGCCACTTTAAATCAATCATTTAATGACTATTTGTATCCCTAATTCACATATCTATTATCTTCATCATTCAAGTACTTATTATGTATCTGTTTCCTTTTTCTTTTTGTACTCCTCAAGTCATGTTATTTTAATTTCTATGTTTATTTCACCAATTTTTCTTCCACTCAAACTTAAAAATCGTCTATTTCCTATTATTTTTAATCAAAACTAAGCAATTTCATAAAGTTAATTCTTTATTCTCTTAATATCCAATATTTTGAATACTGAGTAATGAACTTGATGAGAACTTTCTAGGTAAGGTTCAACTATCATACCTACATCCATGTTCAAATTTCAAAAATGGCACACAAGGAAACTCACATATTTATGTAATTTCTTATATGTCGTGTACGTGCATCTATGTTTTTCTATCAACCTCTGAAAAGTCATCACGGATGTAAAGCAATGCACCAAAGATTACACCTATAGTAAAGTTTACAAATACTTGCGTAAAATTTGTTTCTATAGGTTTTAAACATAAGAAAAGAGAAAAAAAATCATCCAAAGGTTAATTTTATAATGAATAAGAATTTTTCTGTGTTTATTTTACCAATTTTTCTTCCACTTAAACTTAAAAATCATTTATTTCCTATACTTTTTTAATCAAAACTAAGTAACTTCATGAAGTAAATTCTTTGTTCTCTTAATATCCAATGTTTCTAATACCGAGTAAAGAATTTGATGAGAACATTTCAAGGTAAGGTTCAACTATCATACCTGCATCCATGTTTTCCAGAAATTTTGAAATAACGCATCTTAATACGAACTATTAACAACGGACAACTAATTATTCAGCCAGTTATTGCCAGCAAAGCTTAAAAACTTCTCCGATATTATTTCTGTATTAATAGAACGTAAGAAACAGAATGTATAATCTCAAATTCAGCAAGAAAGACAAATTCTTTGAAGCAAATTTCACCAAATTCAGAAGAGGATAGAGCAGTATTAGAATGTGTTAACAACGATATAAATTGGAGAATATGTCAAACTTGTGTAAATTACTTTATTGATGTCTGAGTAGAGCTTAGTTTGGATAAGGCTTAGTTTAAATTTTCCATGTCTAAATTGGAGTACCTAGAACAGTAGAATTCAAGTTTACATTTATTTTTTCAACAAAACAATTATAAACTAATATTAAAGAATGGAAAATTTTATACCAATCCTCTTTTATCTACATTGAATATATTCAATACAGATTAGTAATGCTTTCTACACATCATCAACCAATGCAATTAAATCTATTTTATTATATACAAAAGAAAATAAGTCGTGGCTAGTTCTATTCTCATCCCTTATTCCTCCTTCCACACCTACATCTACTTTAAATAAATGACCATATTGCACTATTATCTTTTCACCCTTGCCCTTCCTTAGGACGTTTCTTTTCGAAAAATGTCCTCATATTTTTAAATCGCATTCAATTAGGATGAGGTTTGTTTACCCAATCTCGTTCGGACCAAACTAGGTTAATGTACAAACTTTGTCTGATCTGAACTAGGTTGTTCTATGAATCTCACTTGTCCCGAACTAGGTTACTACATGAATCTCACTTTGGACCGAGCGAGGTTTTTATAGAAACATCAAATCATTCAGGGTTATGTAAGTAATTGTTCTATAATATGCAATGATGAAAGATAGGGATACACTTGAAAAATTGAAAAAGTAATAGGATGTAAATAGAATTAACTATAAGTCGTATATTCATCATTCTTTGATTTAAATAAATAATTTGCAATAGTCCTCTTAAATTATTTTGTAGTCACTTTAAATCAATTATTTAGTGACTATTTGTATCCGTAATTCATATATTTATTATCTTCATCATTCAAGTACTTATTATGTACCTGTTTCCCTTGTTTGTACTTCTCAAGTCATGACTTTTAAATTTCTATGTTTATTTCACATATTCTTTTATTATGGCACACTTAAAAATCATTTATTTCCTATTTTTTATGAAAACTAAGCCATTTCAAGAAGTAAATTCTTTATTCTCTTAATATCCAATGTGTTTAATACTGAGTAATGAACTTGACGAGAATGTTTCACGGTAAGGTTCAACTATCAAATTTATTTATTTTGGATTTTTTTAACTTTTTAATTGTCGTTCTTAAAACTCTTATTAGTAATAATGAAGGTATATCAATCCAAGACTTTCTATTTTTTTCAAATTGTATATTTTGTTATTTATCATTTCCTCCTTAAGAGTAATTAGGTGAGTATCTTTATAGAATTTACTTATATTATAGCCCGATCGTTTATTCTTGGATTATGGCTTGAATTTTATAAACTAATTATTTATATTAAAGTATATTATGGTTTAGCAGTTGTGCATCATTCTATGTCATATGCATGGTCATATTATTGGTTTTTTCTATTCGTTTCATCATACCTACTTTTGACTATTATCCATTTATGTTTATATGATTTAATCGTAATAGTTGCCGAAAATATTATATATGATCTTGAAATTAAACTCTCTTATATTAAAATATGAAAAGTTAATTTATTAATCCAATCTTACTTTTCAAATTTCCATATTTCATTGTGTTCACTTTTTAATTTTTGTGAAAGAAAGTGAATAATTATTATTAATTTATGACACGATTTTTATGATAATGTATATTTGTATTAAATTTTATTATTAAATTTGTTCTGATTTTGTTTACTTTCATACCATCCACCGATATAAATCATTTTCTCTCCAATTTCATCCATATTAACCACTTTTAACTATTATACATTTATATTTGAAATTTTCTTAAAACTAAAATTATATATTGATGGTCATAAATCCCTATAAATTCTAGTTGCGGATAATTACAACTTTTCTGGTCTATTACGATATATTTATACACACACACACATGTTTGTGTGTATACCTATGCTATTAAAGCCTCCCATGTCCAGGCTATATCCCGTAGCACTCTCTGCTACGCTATTTCATTTTAGCGTTGATAAACAATAAACCTTCCTTATGTCCATTATTTTCTACTGGTCCCGCTAAAATCAAAACTACTTAGCACCCGGTGAAGCGATATTAATATGCCGAGGATGATTTGACTAGTTCTCTTTTGTAATGAATAAAAAAATTTAGTATAGAGAGCTAATTATAAGACTTAAGTGTCCTATATAAGATAGAAATCTATAATAATCGCCAAATCTTAGGTGTGTAATCAAGATATTCTTTGAATTTGTTATATAATATTAATTAACATTCGTTTATTTTATACAAATGATATGGAATGATAATTAATTAATTTTGAATGTCTAATTTTCTTTATCTAATGAACTTTTGTAGACCTCTACCAGTGTAGGACCATAAGCATTTTAACTGCATAGATATAATATATATAATAGAATTTTCTATATATATATATATATATATATATATATATATATATATATATATATATATATATGTGTGTGTGTGTGTGTGTGTGTGTGTATGTATATATATATATATATGTATAATGTATATGTGTATGTATATGTATATATATGTGTGTGCCTATCAATCTTCAAACTGAAAGAATACATTTTCAAAGTTGGGAAACCAAGGGGACAATAGTTCATTTACATTGGGCCAGAATTCCTGGTTTCAATTTAGTTTGAAGATGATGAAGATTTTAACCAAGTAACCCAGTCAACTACCTACTCTTAATTTGGAAAACTATTAATGGTTGATATTTGGCACCTTGGCTATGATTTCAAGAAGTTCAAGATGGAACAATTCAGATTTGTGTAAGGATTATAAATTTGGAAATGGAAATGTGGACAACTGAAGCGCTTTCGAAGATTTCGAGATATTTGGGTAAACCGATTCAGATAGTTGAAAAGACTTCCACCAAACAATTCACCAAATATGCAAGAGTTCAACTGTGCATCAACACTGCCACTTAACTTACAAATAAAATACCATTATTATTACATAGAATTATTACAAAAGAGGTTGATGTACAATACAAATTTGTTCCTCCTAGATGTGACAAATGCAAAGTATTTTGGACACAAAGATTACGTACATGAAAAAGTGTCCAAACCACAATGGATACCAAAGAAGAATGTTGACATTCTTAATACTTCTAAAACTCACCCAACTGTAAAAGAATATGAGGTCGATCCCATTGTTATGCATCCAACAAAAATCGTGTCAACTGCATACCATCTTAATCATCTTGAGTTTTAAATGATGGCTTACCTTCACATATATTGCTTGACAATCTTGATCAGATTGCTGAAAATATTAAGGACACTCCTCTTAAAGATGACATAACAGATTAGTCAAATTATGTTTGCAAGAATGAAAATTATTTGCAACAAACAAAGGGCAAAAACCTTTACAAACCCCAGCTCCTTCTAGAAGGTCATTGAGGAGAAACTCCTAAATTAAATGACTTTTTTGACGTGGAATGTCAGGGGTATTAATACAACACAAACAACTAGTGATGTATTCTCCTAACCAAATTCAAACTAACTTTTGTTGGTTTGGTTGAAACCATGTTAAACCTCACAAATTTGAACCTATTCACTAGAAAACTTTCTACTCATTCGGATTATTTAATAAATAATTTGGTAGAGAGTACAGGTAGGATTTTAATTATTTGGGATACATCAATGTGGAATATTTCTGTTACTTCTACTTCTATCCAACATATAGCCATGTTCGTGGCAAATACTGGAGGTCTGAACTCACTGTTATATACGCTAGCAATTCGTTTTATGATATGCAACAATTATGGGATCATTTAATTCAAGTGGCTGCTGGTATTTTGGATACTTGGATTTTAATGGGTGATTTTAACCGTGTATCGTCATTTCAAGATAAAAACGACGGTCTACCTGTTGCATTCCAACATTTTAAAGTTCACTTCCTTTTTTAAACCAAAGTGGATTATCTGGAATCAGACCTTTTGGTTTTGATTTCACTTAGAGGAGAAGAGGCATCCCGACAAGTATAGACAAAATCCTAGTTAACAATGCATGCCTCAGTAAAAATTTAAATTTGCGTGCATATGCATTATCATAGCTAACAAGTGATCAAAATCCTCTGCTCCTTCACCTGATACCCACTGCTAGTCCAAAAGGATTTACATTTTGATACAACAATGATTGGCACTCCGACGATGGTTACTTTGATTGTGTTCATAGAGGATTACTAGCCGAGACATGGGGCCTCCCTAGTTATAATTTCCAAGCTAAATTATTAGCTTGTAAACAAGAATTGAAGCTATGGAATAAATTAAGACTGAAGGAAAATGAACGTTTGAAGCAGGCATAAAACTTAGTTGAGGATTTAGAAAGTGAAGTAGATTAGAATCCTCTCGACTTATAACTATATGAAGAACCCATGCAGGATAAACACAATCTTCAAACATAGCAAAATTTCAAGTTCTAGAGCATGAGATAAAAGGCCAAATTGCATGGTTGCAACAGGGTGATTACAACTCCAAACTTTTCTATGCAAGAATGGCAACACGTAGATATACAAATAACATACAGGCACTTCTGAAAGAGAATGGAGAATTTATATTCGTACCCGAGAAAATTGAATGTAAGGCAATACTATATTTACTAACTTGTTCAATGGCTCAATAGCTATCAAATTCGTAAGCTTCGAGCCAACCTACACAATTAACGCACAAGGCCAGCAACTCCTTTTACGCGAAATAACTATGGAAGAAGTAAGAATTGTTGTTTTCTCAATACATGATGATTCAAGTCGTGGCCCAGATGAGATTAATGCCAAATTCATGAAATTACACTAGGAGGATATCAAGTTTGATTTGTTCGTTGCTACTACAGATATATTCAAATCAACTAAATTTCCTAAGGGAGTGAACCATACTTTCGTTACATCGGTGCCATAATCAGACAGACCTTCTTCTATGACACAATATTGACCTATATCTTGTTGTAATTTGTATTACAAAGTCTTAAGCAAAGTGTTGTGTAACAGGTTTAAACATTTCCTTACCTACTTAATTTCTCAAAACCAGTGCGATTTTATTTCAAGAAGGTATATTGGAGAAAACATCCTTCTAGCACTTGAGCTATTGCATGATTTCAACAAGTTAGATATGCCCATAATTTGTGTAAAGGTGGATCTGAAGAAGGAATATGATTCAATCAACCGAGAATTTATTTGTCATATTGTGCATCTTATGGAGTTCCCATAGCATTTTATTAATTTTGTTTACGAATGCATATCAACTCCTACATTTTTAGTTATGATACAAGGAATTCCAAGGGGTTTCATCACTTCTAACATGAGGATAGGACAAGGCGATCCACTATACCATATTTATTTGCAATAGATATGGAGTATTTACTTTTCCAATGAATGAAGCAACAATCAATAAAAAGTTGTAGCCTGCTTCTAAGATAACATCAACTATTACTCACCACCTCTACGCTGACGACTTAATGGTGTTTGGTAAATCAACCTCTACATGTGCATATGCTCTTTAAACATTTTTTAATAAGCGGGGATACTTTGCAGGGTTACCGGTGAATAATTTCGAAATAAAATTTTTCTTCAGAAAAACTGCCACTAACACTAAACACATTCAATCGGTGTTTGGATTTCAAATAGGAACTTTTCCTATTAAATATTTATGCATGCCATTATCATTGAAATAACTTTGTTACAGTGATTGCAAATCATTAATACATAAAGTGCAAGGTGAACTACAAGGATGGCAACTCAAGGTACTGAGTTTTGCAGGGACAGTTGAGTTGATTCTACTAGTAATCACTCTTATGGTCTTGTACTGGTTATTTTTTTATCAAATACTAGAGTACACTTTAGACAAATTACATGCTCTATGTATTGAATTCTTCTGGGCAGGTGGTAATCATAAGGTGGCTTGGAGTACACTGTGTAAACCTAAAACAGAATAGAGGATAAGACTTAAACTCTTTTCTGATCTAAAGGAGGGTTCATCAATAAAGATGTATGGAACTTCTTATCCAATTTTTTTTATGGAAAGTTTGGACGTATGCAGGTATTGCAATGGAAAACATTTCTAGAGCATGGTCACTGACAACAATGCAACATGGACATGGAAATCGATGCTTAAAGTAAGGACATCAGCCAGACAACTATTTAATAAAGATTTAGTAATTGGAGACAATACCTCTCTTTGGTTCGAACCCTAAATCAACTGCAAATGCTCGGTCGATTTACTAGGTTTCAACAAAATGCAAACAGTTGGAAGTGAGGCAGAACGGGTCTCTCAAGTGATCTAGGATGGCTCTATTTTCCCCTCCCTTCATCCGCCTACTCGTGAAGCTGCAAGACGCATACACAATATTCATCCTCGTTCATATAAGCCTATTGATTATTATAAGTGGGGAGATGGTGGAAAATTTAGTTTTTCAAAAGCAGTCCATGCTGCTCGTGAAGTGGAGTGGTTAAGCCTCACCTACCAATTATTTGGCACACGAAAAATAGTAGAAGGATGTCATTTGTTTCCTACTTAGCATTGTTCGACATACTGAACACCAGAGAACGTCACTTTCGTTTTGGAGTTGTATCAAACACTACGTGTGTGTTGTGTGACAAAGATGTAAAAGCTATCAATCGCCTATTTTCCAATTGTGAATACTCGGGATACATATGGTGCATTGTTAAGATAAAGTTGGGTATAACTCCTACATTATTACCTTCAATTAAAGATGAGCTTAAACAGTTCCATCCTACATTTTTGTTTGGGGATCAAGTGCAAGTCGTTGCGTGTGCTGCTCTAACAACCACAACGTACTTCATCTAGAATGAACGAAATTGGAGAATATTTGAGGGTAGATGATGTGATGCTGTGACCAAACTACACCATATTGAAAAGGAGGTTGTTTACTTGGTTGTGAACTGTTAAAAGTGGACGATTTAAATCTATAGAAATTTTATTAAAGAGAAGATTCTAATTGATTCTTGTAATCAATTAATTATGGGAAACAATTGGAAAGATATGAGAAAAGATTATTTGATTTGATAAATCAATCATATATATATATATATATATATATATGGCGACAAATTGGAAAGATAAAAGAAGAGATTATTTGATTTGATAGATCAATCAAATCTAGATATATATAACAAAAAAAATGAAAGATAAAAGAAGAGATTATTTGATTTAAATCAATCAATTATATGTATACTAGGAAACAATCACAAATATGCAAGATTTTCATTGAAACCAAATCAAGGAAATCAGGAAACTTTTCATGCTTATCTTCAGGCAAGTTTTCATCTTTACTCTTATAAATAGAGAGGCATTTGCTCATCTTTTTCATCACAAGCCAATGGTGCTCTCTTCAACATATCCTCAATAAGATCCCTATTTTTTGTATCAATTATAGGGTGTGTTATATATTGAGTGTTTGTATTCTTCTCTTATTGTACTCCCTCTTGAATTGAAGAAGAATAAAAGAAGCTATTGGGTCTTCGTGGACATAGGATATTCATATCCAAACTACATTAAATCTTCTGTGTCTCTTATTTTTGCTATTGTTTCTATAAGGCTTTATAATTGATTCTTGTTCTTTTATGCTAAGTTCCATTGGTATCTAAATAGACAATACTAGATCTTAATCAAATTCGCTTCTGCTCAAATTAACAAAAATTTCACTACAGTTTGGTATCAGGGCCAATGTTATTGTTCCTATTTGGATATTAATGGCTACTTCTAGTAAATCTATCAGTAGATCCGGTGTCACATATGGAGTAACACGTTTTGAGGGAAAGGGAGATTTTGGTACTTGGAAGGTGAATATGGAGGCTGTATTGAAGAAGGAGAAGACTTATAAAGTTGTCTATGAACTTGAGAAATTGAAAGACATGAATGTAGCTGACTTAGAAAAGATACAAGATGAAGCTCTTACAATAATTTAGTTGAGTCTTTTAGATGAAGTTCTTACAGAATATTCTTAGAAAAAGATGGCGAAGGTACTATGGGATGCATTATCAGATGCATATCAGGACCAGCCTATCACTAATCAGATTATTCTTCAACAACAAATTTATTCGTTCAAGATGAAGCCTAGAGCCAATCTCATAGAGAATGTAGATGCTTTGACCACTTTAGTAATGAACTTAAAGGCAACAGATGTTGATATTACTGATGAGGCTCAAGTTGTGATCCTCTTATGTTCCTTACCTAAGGAGTAGACTGCTTTTGTTGATTCCATGATTTATGGTCGCAGTAAAATATGTCTTTCTGATGTAAAGTCTGGTCTTCATAATGAAGTGTTAAGAGGTGGATTGGCGAGCACTAGCATTGATAGTGATACTGAACGCTTACCTGTTCAGAGAGGTAGAAGCCAAAGCAAGTCAAAGAAAGGTGGAGGATGGAATTCTTCGAGGTCTCAGTTTAAGCGGCCTGAGAATTTGACTTACCATTATTATAAGAAGCCTGGGAACTTTATTGCACGATGTCCTAAGCTTTAAGGAAGAAGAAAATACCCAAAGCAAGCTTCACCTTCTACAGTGGAGAAATCAGATACAGAGAGTGACACTAATGTGTTTACAACTTCTAGATCAACCGGGAAGAGCACCCTATGGCTGATTGATTCCTGCGCATCCAATCATATGACACCTGACACGAACTCTTTTTCCACTTACCGTGAGACTGATGGAGGAAAAGTTCTTATAGGTAATGATGCTTCTTGCCCAATGGTTAGTGTTGGTAGTGTTAATATGGGGATGTTTGACAGTGTTATTCAAACCATTACTAATGTTAGGCACATACCTGATTTGAGGAGGATCTTGACTTCTGTTGGGGGCGTTGAGTAGACTTGGATTAAAGATTGTAGTTGAAGAAGAGAAGATGAAAATATCTAAAGGTTCCATGATTGTTATGAAAGGAGTGAAGGTAGGAAATCTCTATTTACTAAAGGGCAATACTGTAGTTGGTGAATTAGCTTTAGTTACTTAGTTGATTTAGATTCTTCCGGATTACGGCGCTTGCAGATGGGTCTCATTGGCGAGCGCAGTACGGATGAGCTAAGAAAGAGAGGTTTGATTGATGGGGTTCGACATTCAAAGCTTAGTTTTTGTGAAGAGTGTGTTCTTGTTAAGCAGATGAAGATTTCTTTTGGTGTTGGTGAGCATAAGGAAAAAGCTATTTTGGATTATGTTCATATAGATGTTTGGGGACCTTCCACTTGCCCATCTTTGGGTGGAGCCAGGTATTTCATTTCATTTATAGAAGATTTCAACCGCAAAATTAAGGTGCTTTCTAAAATCTAAAATTGAAACCTTTGCTAGATTTCGTAAATGGAAATCCATGGTGGAGAAGCAGTCAGGGAAGAAGTTGAAAGTTCTTCGTTTAAGATAATGGTGGTGGATTCGTATTATAGGAATTCATTGATTATTGTGAGTCCAATGGAGTTGCAGAAAGGATGAACCAGGAATTATGGGAGAAAACTAGATGCCTCAGCCTAACTGCTAAGTTGTAGAAGGGATTTGGGCTGAAGCTTTATCTATGGCGGCTTTCCTCATCAACCGCACACCTTCTACTGCCATAGACATGAAGATCCCTTAAGATGGAAAGGAGAGCTTGTTAGTTATTCATTCCTCAAGGTCTTTGGTTGTTCATCTTATGTACATGAGAGTCGAGGAAAGCTGGAACCTAGAGCTCGCAAGTGTACCTTTCTAGGGTATAGAAGAGGAGTAAAGAGATATAGGTTGTAGTGTCCTATTAGCAAGAAACTTATTATAAGAAGGCATGTAACTTTTGATGAGAAGGCTATGTTGAAGGTGTGGAGCCTTCCTCATTGAATGACAATGAGAGTACATGTAAAGAATACTAGACACAAAGCAAGTCATCTACTGATTCTTTTAACAGACGTTCAAATGGTATTTCCAATGACACCGTGGTCGATGAGGATAGTACAGATATTAGCATAGAAGATCATACCAAGGTGGAGCTTGTACAGAGACAAGGCCTGTTAGAGAAAGAAGAAAGCTTAGATGGCTTGATGAGTTTGTTGGTTTGAGCATCAAAGACATTGACTTTTGATGATATGGCAACATACACATTAAATGTTGTCCATGATGAGTGTAACACCACGCAATTTTAACAACACTAAAAGATGATAAATTAAATAATAATTAATTTAACATTCAAAATTAAGGGAAACGGAATGAGCCATTGCATTCGTCTCGGAATTCTGGTCTAAATAGACACCTGGTTTGCGTAAAACGGACACCGTATGAAGAAGTTATGAAGGTTTGAAGTTTGTATACGCATAAGATATATATATATATATATATATATATATATATATATATATATATATATATGGTTCAGAAAATTCAAAATTAGTTCAAAAATCAAAATTCAGGGGAGCGGGAAAATCCGCCTAAGAGTGTCGACCCCTAGGTCGACCCCATAAGGTGGGTTTCAACCCATGGGTTGACCCCTCAAGGGGGGGGGGTCGACCTCCTACTGCATATGAGACAGATTAGGGTTTTTGGGTCAGTTATAAATATGGCCTCATTTCTCATGTTTTTGCACACCAAAAATAATGGAGAACTAGGTGCTGCCTCTGCCCAGATCAAATCAAGATTTTTTCTTCTTCTACAATCAAGTTATTCAATCTTAGAGATTTGTGATTCGATTCTTCTACTTTTCTAGATCTAAACATTGTGAGTTTAAGTCACTTTTAGATCTAAATAATTAAAAAGTTAACCTTGACATGACTATAACTTGGATCTATCACTACAAGAAAATACTGATTTAGCATCAAATATTTAGAAGCGGAGATTTCTGTCGCTGATTTGCGTTGGATTTCCATGTGATCGACAAGGGATAGTTTTTTGTTTTTTCAACTTCTTTTTCTTTTATTTATTACCATCGTCTTTTGTCATCCTTCACTAAGCCGTTGCAAATTGCGTCAAATTACCAACAAAAAATTTCTACCGCTATTTTCCGCTGCAAATCCAGGCAGAATACCGATGAATATTTATCGAAGCTTTTTTGCAGCAAAATTCCAAGAGATCTGCAAGAGATGAAAAATCAGTTTATTATAATAATTATTTAATAATTAATAATAAAATTTAATACTTGTGAAATGATATCTAGTATTTAATAATTAGTTTTAAATAATTGTATTTAATAACTACAGTTGATAATTATAGTTGATACTTATATTTTATAATTATAGTGGATAATTATATTACAAAAAATTAAAAAAATTGAAATCGTCTTAAATAAATTTGAAATAAATCATAAAGTTTATAAAACCAATTATTGTTTGACACGAAATTACCAAAATTTCAAAACTTTAAAATATTGAAAAAGTTCATTTAATAGTTTAATTTAAATTGTATAATACTTCATATTCTAATTTTAAAATTTTCTATAGATCCTGACTAAGATAAAGTACAAAATTTTTAAACATTGGCTTCGTAGGTGAAATTTTGGCTCCAACGTGTGAAACTTTTGGCTCCATCGTTCGGGTTTCATTCAAGTTTCATAAACCGTTATTGATTTATATTTATTTATTCCCATATCTAAAAAGTTTAATCTCATTCTCAAACCTAATCTCAATTTCTAAACATATCAACGCTGGCGCCACTCTTGATCGAAGAAGAAGCTGCCTCTATTCCCGATCTTGCTTCCATCGTCGAAATGGAACCATAAATAAATAAATAATTAGCAATTAATTAATAATTAATAAGTAAGTAATAATTGATAGTTAATAATAAGTAAATAAATAAATATTAATTAATATATAATTTACAAATAATTCACTATTAAATACTAGTAATTAATAATTGATAATAATTTATTAATAAATAATAATTAAATAAATACTAAAAATAAATTATATAATAATACTAAATATTAACAACAATAAATTTATAAATAAATAAAAGAATCTGATTCATCCACTTTGTGTATAAATGAATATTGTTTCTATAAAGACCTTTCCAAAAAAGAATATTGTTCGTATAAAACTATTTATATCACCATATTTCTAATTTCTTGACCATTTATAAGCATAAGTACTAAAATGGTTTTATACCGATTTAAGGTTATTTTTTTAATTTATTAATTATAAGCAATTATAAAATTATTTTTTATTCAAGTTTATTAGCGTGAAAATTATATATTTGTTCATAAAAAATAAACTAGAAAAAAAGCTTGATTATTACCTGATTTATTGTTGTCAATTATAATTTTTTTGTTGCTCATGGATTTGATAGAATTAAATCTATTTAGTACTAATTTGTAAGTGGTTACTCATTTTATGACAGTAGAAGTGGTTTCACGTTTTATCCATTATATTTGTTTGAATTGTTTTAACATTATAACAAGTTTTTGAATTATTTCCTGATTCCCCTTTTGTCAATTTAACAATTATTTGCTCTTCATGGAAATGGTATGTATTTAATTTAGTTAGCAAATATTTATTTATAAAGCATTGATCATGTTATGACATTAGAAATATGTGGAAAAAAAAGTTTACTTTAATAACATGATAGGTTTCCACGTAAGAATAAATGTTGCTATTTTTTTTTATATTTCTAATTTTGGGTTGATATTTCATCTTTAACTTCACTGTTTTTATGTGTAAACAAACATTCGTTCGTATTCGAAAATTAAGTGAATAACCGATTCAAGGTTATTTTTTTAATTTACTAATTATAAGCAATTATAAAATTAGTTTTTATTCAAGTTTGTTAGTGTGAAAATTATATAATTGTTCATAAAAAATAAATTAAAAAAAAGCTTGATTATTATCTGATTTATTGTTGTCAGATATAATTTTTTGTTGCTTATGGATTTGATAGAATTAAATCTATTTAGTACTAATTTGTAAATGGTTACTCATTTTATGACAGTAGAAGTGGTTTCATGTTTTACCCATTATATTTGTTTGAATTGTTTTAACCTTATAACAAGTCTTTGAATTATTTCCTGATTCACTTTTTGTCAATTTAACAATTATTTGCTCTTCATGGAAATGGCATGTATTTAATTTAGTTGGCAAATATTTATTTGTAAAGCGTTGATCATGTTATGACATTAGAAATATGTGGAAAAAAAGTTTACTTTAATAACATGATAGGTTTCCATGTAAGAATAAATGTTGCTAATTTTTTTTTATATTTCTAATTTTGGGTTGATATTTCATCTTTAACTTCACAGTTTTTATGTGTAAACAAACATTCGTTCGTATTCGAAAATTAAGTGAATAACCGATTCAAGGTTATTTTTTTAATTTATTAATTATAAGCGATTATAAAATTATCTTTTATTCAAGTTTATTAGTGTGAAAATTATATATTTGTTCATAAAAAATAAATTAAAAAAAACTTGATTATTACCTGATTTATTGTTGTCCGTTATAATTTTTTGTTGCTTATGGATTTGATAGAATTAAATCTATTTAGTACTAATTTGTAAATGGTTACTCATTTTATGACAGTAGAAGTGGTTTCACGTTTTTACCCATTATATTTATTTGAATTGTTTTAACTTTATAACAAGTCTTTGAATTATTTCCTGATTCCATTTTTGTCTATTTAACAATTATTTGCTCTTCATGGAAATGGTATGTATTTAATTTAGTTGGCAAATATTTATTTGTAAAGCGCTGATCATGTTATGACATTAGAAATATGTGGAAAAAAAAAGTTTACTTTAATAACATGATAGGTTTCCGTGTAAGAATAAATGTTGCTAATTTTTTTTTTATATATTTCTAATTTTGGGTTGATATTTCATCTTTAACTTCACTGTTTTTATGTGTAAACAAACATTCGTTCGTATTCGAAAATTACGTGAATATGAATATCCAGTATTCAAAAATAAAACTATTTGTGTATCCAAAATTATGTCTTGATATGCCTCTATTTAAGCTTTTATTGGTCGTTTAATGTAAAAAATTGTCTTTTAGTTATAGATAATAATCAATTTAATAAAGCAAAATAAAAGAGATGTATCTGGTACATTGAAATTTTAGTTACCCTCTCTTGTCCCGCTCTTAATATTTCCCGAAATTTTCATCTTCCCTCCACATACCCACGAGACCCAACCTAATCTAACGACTCCAGTTAAATCACAAGACCCCCAACTCAAAAGGAAACCCTAACCAGTCTCAAGATCTTTAATGGTCGCCTCAAAAAAACCCGGCTGTTACGTTCTCCACTGGCCTCTAACACCACCGCCCCAACTAAAACTCACGAGACCCATCTTCAGAAATCGCGCAACAACAAAATTAAGATTCTCAAATCAATCAATGGCAAATGAAAAAAAACAGGATCTCCATCTACAGCAAATAGCGACTCCAAATTAGATGGTGAATCGACGACAATGATGACTCCAATTGATAGTTTGATCTTCGATGATGGCTCAAGTGCGAGGACAGGTACCGCCAGACTTCTCTGCAACCTCCTTTGCCACAACTAGGGCATGGTCGACGTCTTTGACTGTTCAATTACTTGCATCTGTGTTTGGTACTTTATTTGATTCATGCTTTTCAATTTCTCATCCCTGTTCTGAAATTTAGCAATACTTGCAACTGTGTTTGCTACTTTATTTGATTCCTGCTTTTCAACTTCTCGTCCCTGTTTTGAAAATTGGTAACACTACACTTTGGTCGATATACTATTTATTTGGTTTATTGTTGTAGCTTTAAATCCACATTCATATTGAATATGCTGCAAACAAATACATTATATAATGACAAATGAAGATTTATGTTTCCTAATTTTCATTTACTGTTATTAGAAACTGTAAATGTACCGATGTTTGAAAATCTTCCAGAAAACATTATGATGTAATCAAAGAAGATCTTTTGGTGAGATGGTGCAGAACATTCACTGATGTTTGTAATTAAAGAGTTCAGAAGAAGATCACCATTGAAAAGTGCTCGCAAGAGGTAAAAGTCTGCAGTCTGTATTTACCATTTCCATTGCGTTTGAATATTCTTTACAGCAATTGTGAACGTACTTGATTGGAAATTTGGAATCATGGTTTATAGTCAAGGTTGCATATGGTTTCACTTAAACGACAGTATATTTTTAAGAAGTAAGATTGATATAGGAGAAACATCATTATTTCGGTATATATTATTGGATTGTTTTTAACCGGTGCCGGTTTAAACCCAGTTCACATAAGACCAATTCTTAATTACTTAATTCTAGGATATTAATTGAAAATCATATATGTTGGGTTTGTTAACAATGGACTTCTTCCAATTTCCAAATTCTCATTAATAATGTTGGAATAATGTGATGGAAACTTTTCGATATACTTAGTGAGTCAAGTTCATTTTGTCAACTAATTTACTGTATCTTGTTTACATGTCGACAACATTTGATATCTATAAATAGTTAGCTTTTAAAAATAAATTATTTCAATGTTGTGACGTTAAACTCGAACGACTAACATCCGTTAAGTTCGAACGACTATCATCTGTTAGAGTAACAAATAAATATATTTTATTTTATGTCTCGATAGTCACTGCCATGATTATATATCCATCTATCTCCAATACACCAAATAAAGGTAGATGTTATTAATAAAAATTTACCGTTTATAAAACTAGAAACTAAGATGTAGGAAATTTTAAGTTAACTTATATATGTACAAATGAAAAACACATGTATTCCAAAATATTTGAAAATCCCATCTTAAAAGAAAAGAACTTTAAGTTGCCTCCATGTGAAATTAAGAGGTTGGCATTTAGGAAAGCTGATGTATCTAGTTATGGCCACTTTTATGTATCTTCTGTGAGTTGTTACTGTAACACCCCAAATTTTACGTTAATAATAAATTAACAAATTAAAGTATAATTAATTCTAAATGAAAGAATTAAGGGAAACGGGTTACGCCATTGCGTTCGTCTCGGAGTTCTGCTTGAGATAGAGTCCAAGTTTGCGTAAATTGGACTATGAAGAAGTTGCGGTCTTCGAAAGTTTCAGAATTCGATTTACAATTCAAACAGCCCGAAACAAGTACAAAATTCGAAAACTGGACCAGAATTGGGCTGGGCGGGAAAATTCCCGCCCGGGACCCAGGTCGACCAGGGAGTTGACCTGTGGGTCGACCTGGGTACCTAGGTTGACCAGGGGGTCGACCTATGGGTCGACCCACCCAATCGACCTGGTCAGGTCTTGGCTGGCCTGGTCGGGTTCTGAGCGATTTTCTGAGTTCTGGTGTGTCATTAGTGCTGATTTGTCACGTTCCGGTTGGCTCTTCTCGATGTGAATGGTCTAGATTCATCTATGATCATCTGACGGCTCTAATTAGTTTGAAATTCTATATAAACAACTTAAGTCTCTAACCTAATTTCACACAAAAATTAGAACCAGAGCCGCCATGCTGTCAGGAGAAAACTGAGAGTAGCCTCCACTTGAAGAAATGTAATAACCCGGAAAATGTGAACCAATTTAAAATTTTTAATTGTCAAAGAATTTGAATAATTGAAATAGCATATTTCAATAAAGTAATGAGTTGGGAATAGGAAGGCAGTTTGAAAATTTGAATACAAACTTTGTCTGATTGTACCAGGTGGAAAATATAACGGATTTAAGCGAAACTGAAAATATTTAAATCTGTCTATGAATACCTTTCTACCGAATCTGAAAAATCGAAGTTTCATAGCAGGAATCAAAAGTTATGGCCAAATCAATTTTCAGAAAGGTCGCTGTGAAATTAACATAGCCCTTGAAAATAGTGATTTTGCAAACGACCTTGGAATTCGACGAAACCACTTTTGTTGGGCCCGCGACGTCAATTTATTGCTAAGTTGAATTTTCCATAATTTTAGAAATCAATATGTGAGCGTGGCAGAAGAAAATGTGTTTGGGCCGATTTCAGTTAAATCGGGTCGACCAGAAAAGGACCATTTTTCAAACAGTCTCAGAATTCGACGAAATCAGTTTTGTTGGGGCCGTATCGCCCCAACATAGCCAGATAAATTTTTCGGGAATTTTTAGAAGTAGTATGTGGCCCCGATAAATTAAATTGTACGTTCAAAATCGAATTTGAATGTTTTATACTTTAATTTGAGAAATAACTGACTGTAACAGTCGAATTGGCCAACGAAACATATCCTATTATGTCCGGGATGGGGGTAATTAGCTAGGGGCGACAGTCGTTGGGTTGGAATTGATGTTCGTATGTGAAAACCCTAATGTTCAAACCAATATAAATATCGGCCAATTAAAAAAATCCTTTCATTAATTAAAATATAAAAAAAAGAAACCGGAAACCCTTTTCCTCTTTCTGCTCTCGACGGCGCACTTTACTCCATCCTTTCCGGCCACTTTCCCCTCGCTCCGACGATCTTTAGGCTGCGCCACCACCTGATCTCAAAAGAGCTGCCTCCCCTCCTCAAATCAAGACCAGCCCCTCCACCTCTCGTCGCCTTATCGACGAGAACGAGCCCCTCCAAGATCCAAACTTCAGAGCGCTGCCACCACTTAACCCCAACGTCGATCTGCACCAAACCCACCTCCTCTTGAACGCCTCTCGCCCCTCTTCGTGGTGGTATACTCCGATTATATCCAAGTGCAGCGGATTTGAAGATTTCTGAATACATAGTTTTGAACTTCGCTTAAAGGTATACGGTTTTTATATTCTGAACTGTTTTAACACTTAAAACCGTTGCGAAGTTGACAAATCTTCTAAAAATCATATCTTTTTCGTTCGTTAACGAAATTTGATGAAACAGGAGACACCGTGACCGCAAGGAGGCTCTTTACATCCTAGAAGAGACCGCGGATTTTTCTGAGCTCGTTAGGATTTTTAGCAAAGCGACAAACCAAAGTGAGGAATCTAAACTAAATTATGTGAATGGAATCGTGTTGTATAAATTATATAAGCGAAGTGTAAATTATATACGCATTGTATACCTCATGTACATGTGTTGTATAAGTTATATTAGCGATGTATAAATTATACAAGCGTTGAATGAAACATATATGCTTTGAATTGTGATGAAATGCAAGTGAATTATAGAAATTATATATATATATACATATATACATACATATATATATATATATATGTATATATATATATATATATATATATACTCCCCTCGTCCACAGACCATGGACGATATTTATTGCTTGTGATTGACGTAATATTAGTATGACGAATGGTTGGAAATAATTGTTTGTGGATGATATTGTGGTTGAAAAATACCTTTGTGGTTGAAAAATCCCATTGTCAAAAACCGCGAGGTTTTAAGGTAGAGCGAGGAGCCGTACTAGGGACGGTCCCGGTTTTAACTACCCTGCCGTTATGCTACCGAAATTTTCTGAAATATTCATGTGTTAGAATAATTTTCATTCGTTGAAATTAATTACATATGTTGAAACCAATATTCATGTGTTGAATTGAAATTCATTCGTTGAGTTGATATTCATGTGTTGAATTGAAATTCATTCGTTGAGTTGAAATTCATGTGTTGAATATTATTCGAATTTAAACAAATAGACTTAACGATAAAAATCACATTTTTATATATATATACAAACTATAGAGAATATTCATGTGTTGAGTTGAAATTCATATGTTGAATATTATTCGAATTTAAACAAATAGATTTAACGATAAAAATCACATTTTTATATATATACAAACTATAGAGAATATTCATGTGTTGAATTGAAATTCATTCGTTGAGTTGAAATTCATGTGTTGAATATTATTCGAATTTAAACAAATAGATTTAACGATAAAAATCACATTTATATATATATATATACAAACTATAGAGAATATTCATGTGTTGAATTGAAATTCATTCGTTGAGTTGAAATTCATGTGCTGAATATTATTCGAATTTAAACAAATAGATTTAACGATAAAAATCACATTTATATATATATATATACAAACTATAGAGAATATTCATGTGTTGAATTGAAATTCATTCGTTGAGTTGAAATTCATGTGTTGAATATTATTCGAATTTAAACAAATAGATTTAACGATAAAAATCACATTTTTATATATATACAAACTATAGAGAATATTCATGTGTTGAATTGAAATTCATTCGTTGAGTTGAAATTCATGTGTTGAATATTATTCGAATTTAAACAAATAGATTTAACGATAAAAATCACGTTTTTATATATATACAAACTATAGAGAATATTCATGTGTTGAATTGAAATTCATTCGTTGAGTTGAAATTCATGTGTTGAATATTATTCGAATTTAAACAAATAGATTTAACGATAAAAATCACATTTTTATATATATACAAACTATAGAGAATATTCGTGTGTTGAATTGAGATTCGTTCGTCGAGTTAAAATTCATGTGTTGAATGTTATCGTATTTTAGAATAAAATGAATAGACAATAAAAACTACATTTTTATTGTGAATATGAAGTGTTAAAAACACTCACGTGTTGAATAAATATTTTTGAAGATAGAAATATTTACTTATCATGTATACGCTTTGATAAAAATACACATGTATTGAAATAAATAATAGTTTGCTAGGAATATTATTATTAGCTTTGTTCTGCATATATATACATGTGTTGAACAGGGAAAATGGATTAGCTGTAGAGTAAAGAAATTATTTGCGTGCCCGACAAATAGGTAAGCCTTGATGAGTTGGCTGCGCAATTTTATTTTTATATCAACTCCTGTGAATGCCATTGGATGCGGAGTGCTGGTTATTCTGTGTGAAATAATAAACATCGCCATAGGATAGTAATAATTAATTTTGAACTACACTACATGGCATACTTCTTGACGATAGGCATACTTCATCATATTCCACATAAGCATTTGGAGCTTGTGTGACGAGGTGGAAGATTTACCATACGAGCGAGAGGCTTGTATGGCGATGATTTTATACTACAGGTTGAACTGATGACTGATATGGACTATATAAAATATAACGATAAATTGCCAGATTAAAAAAAACAACACGGGTCTGGAGTTGATAATAATCACGTCACTCTAGTCATTAGATACGGCACATGGACTATTTATTTCCACACGGAGCGGGGTGACGAGAATTTATTCTCTGGAGTTATTATCTATACACGCTCCCCCGTAAACACCAGAATATATCACTATAAATATGTGGATGCTTTATAGGATTTATTGGGTACCTAACACGGCCAATAAATTTCCAAACCCCTCCCCATACAAAGGAGGTTATGGCGAAATTTTTTGAAACATTAAGGTGTTAGTGAAATATTTGAAGTGAAATATTTGAAGTGAAAACGATGTTGGAATAAATGAATGAATTATATTTGAAATAAAGGAATGAACTATATTTATATATATATATAAATGTAAATAGAATTAAAAGGAATAGAAGCCGTGTAGTTCATGTTTTGGAATCGTAGTTTGAAACGATTGGTACGAGGAATCCGACCATCGGATTTTCCCGAAACCGCAACCGTTGGGTTCGCTTTGGAAATATCTTTCCAACGGCACCAACCTTGTAAAAATCCAATGGTTGGATTGTCTGGAATGTTTAATTCAAATATGAAGAAAAACAGCGCCAGAATCGTTTATATTTATATATAAATATAAATATAATTAAATTAAATCGAATAACGACGCTGTAGTTCGAATTTTGAAACCGTAATTTCAAACGACTAGTGTGGAAGATCCGACCGTCGGATTTTCACGAAACTGGAACCGTTGGGTTCGCTTTGGGAATATCTTCCCACTCATATAGACTTTGTAGAAATCCAACGGTTAGATTTTCCGATATGTGCAAAACAAATTAGGGAAAAAACAGCGCCAGTGCCACGGCACGACCCGAAACGTCGTTTAATTAAATATGGCCATTTTTTAAATAAATAAAAATGGCGAAAAATCGTTATAAAATATTATAAGCAACATAGATTGGGAATAAACCAATTTGGCTTGATCTGTTTGATATTTGATAGTTGTATGTGTTTGACACGAAAATAACACTAAAGAACTGAAATATGGATGTCGAATAATATAACCATGGAAAGAATTGATTTAAATTCTAATTACGTGAATTATTTGAAAAGGCCGAGCTAACCCTCATTTCAAATAATTGATCGAGCGATTCGAATTGGAAAATCCAAAGACGATTCCAGACCGACGATCTTCGTATCGGTTGGATGGGCGCTGCTGAGGTTCCTGACTGGAGTAGCTACCATGAAGGAACGGAAGTAGTAGCCGTCTGAACGTATGTGTTGATTGTACGGATATACGAGGAATTTGACGCCTCCGGTTTCGTTCAGACCCAGAACAGACTTGTAAATGGACTGTGTGTCTGACATTGGATTTTGTTCTATACTAATTGATTTCTGTTAAATATATATCTGTTTGGCGGCGGAGAATTTATTCTTTTGCTTAACGCCCTTCTCTGAGACGTAAGAGCTCAGAGGTTATATATCGATAGAAATCAATCGTATGGAGTGGATTGCCTATGTGGCATGCCAAGATGCTGTGATCAAGGCTTCTGTTGCAAAGCAAAGTCTTGTGATTGATGATCAAAGCACGGTCTACGTGGCCTGGCTTTGTGTATAGCGTGGATTCGCGAGCCTCACACCTCGGTATGAGTTAAAAACGGGATAAGGACTGCAGGGAGAGCACGATGTTTCTTTCTAGCTATGGTGGTGTCAGTGACTTACCAGCCCTGACATTTATATCTATTTTTCACCTATGTGGTTGTTGGAATGCGAGGCGCCTCGATTATAGGTCTGTAAGGACCGGGAAACGTGTGTTCAGGAATACTAATCCTCAAACGTAAGAGAGGACCGGCCCTGAAGCATCCAGGGGTTACCCAGAGTGTGTAGTCCTGAGACATTTGCTAGAATGTCTCGAAGCGGAGAGGAGCTTGCCCCTTGCCTCGACTCATGACGGAAATCCAATTTCCAATACGAACTAATGGATTCGATTGTAGAACTAGTATGGCGACAAAGTATATGGTAGCTATGCCGTCTATGATTGATATTTATGATGCTATTCGTTTTTGAAACATATATGCACTAGTAATAATATCAAATGATTTTGCTTTACACGTATTAAGCATATTTGGTCATTATAAGGTAAAACTCTATCCTCCGGCTTGCGTTGCATTGTGTGATGGGACTTGAGTCTTATAATGGCTTCATTCTTTTTAAAAGCGTTGCGTTGTTTTAAAGAATTTACTTTGTTTTAAATGCACTAGCAATCACTGGAGTAAATCCGTTCCGCGAAAGTGGCGTGGTCCTATGATTTGCTTATTACTATTATTTAAATTGTTAAATAGATTTCTCATACCAGTCCCCATGACTGACTCGATGTTTGTTTCACTTTGCAAACGCGGGTGCCCTTATTTTCAAACGGGCAGCCTAGTTCACAGGTGACAGGTTGTTTTTGGCTCTGCACTGTTGCATAGAGTGCATTTTGGCTCATGGCGAGGCTGACTTCTCAGAGATGACTTTGACATTTTCCGCCATTATTGTACTTATATTATGATTCCGCCACAGGCGATGTAGACTGCTTTACTTTCAGTACTTATTATCGTATGTATATGTACTGCCTTCGGCGATGTAGACTGATACCCTTATTATGTCTCACTACATGTATATATTCCGCCTCTGGCGATGGTGACTGATGATTCCCCCTTTATTTACTAAGTTATCCTACGTTGTGCTATTCTGATGTTATTACATGTTATGATTCCGCTGTCATATCCATGTAAAATTATTCTATTTATTGTTTTCGCTATTATCTGTTCTCTGCTATGATGATTGATGTGTTATATTCCAATGATTATCCTTAATACCGTCACACGGATTTTGGGATCGTCACAGTTGGTATCAGAGCTTTGGTTAACCTTAGTTCCGGGATCTAACACATTAAACACCTCGTCAGAATAGAATCAGTAGTGTTCTAAGGCGAGTAGCTCATTAGAGATAGGATTAGCAATGTTCTAGAATGAGCTAAGCAGATTAGCAAAACAATTTGATCAGTACATCATTACCTTTCCTTATGTTCCCCTGCTTTATCATTTATGAAAATTCTCAAATCTGTGAGCTTGACTCTTTTCTTGCTTATACAGTACTCTCTCTGATGGCTACACGAGCAGCAGCAGCCAGAGGTGGCCGTGGAGGCCGAGCAAGAGTAGCAGGAGGACGGGGGAATATCCCCGTAGTTGAGGAGGGCCCTATTATTTAGCCACCAGCACCCCAGGACTTTGAGCTAGATAGAGTAGCGAAGAGGTGTAGGAACCTAGGGGGAAAACCCTTTTCTGGCCTTGGTATAGTGACTGAGGCTATTGCTTGGTTGAAGACCTGTGAAAAGATCTTTGAAGGCATGGGATTGGGGACCAATAACAAAGCACGACTGTGTATCTGGCTCTTACAGGAAGAAGCAGAGTTGTGGTGGGATGCCATCACCTCAGAAGATGCAGCAGGTACTGTTAGGACCTGGGAGCAATTCAAGACCATGTTCAACGAGAAGTTTGTACCTGAGCAGGCCTTAGAGCGGATGCGAGAGCAGTTTGCTAATCTCCAGCAGGGAGATCTCTCTATCCAAGGTTACCTCAATAAATTCACTCAGTTGTCGCACTATGCTCCAGAGCTTATTATGACTAACAAAGCTAAGAACAAGAGGTTTATATTTGGGCTAAGGCGCAAGTACCATGACAGAGCCATGAGCAACATCAAACTCTCCTTCTCAGAATTAGTGGAAATGGCTTGCAATTATGAAGATATGGATGAAAGACACTCCAACCAAGACCGCGCCAAAAGCCGAGCTGGAAGTAAGCGCAAAGCTTCAGCAGATCAGCCTGAGTCTAGCATTACAGCGGCCGCTACTTAGAAACCTGGAAAGATACCGAAAGGAAATTGCTACAACTACGGGAAGTCAGGACATTTTTCTAATGTGTGCAAAGCCCAAGGAAGATAAAGGCAAATCCAGACCACAGCTCAGCCGAATGCTACAACTGCCATAAGAAAGGACACTATAGCAGGAATTGTCCTCTGAAGCAGAATGCACAAGTGGCTCATGTGTATGACGGGGAGACCCCGCCAGCTATCACCGATGGATCAGGTAAACCTGACGTCTTGGGAGGTACCCTTACCATTAAAAATATTCCTGTTTATGTACTTTTTGATACTGGTGCATCACGTAGCTTCATTTCTAGTAATATTGTTCACAAGTTAAAATTGAACCCAAGGAAGCTTAAGGAACCAATTAAAGTTCAAAATCCGATAGGAGGGTCTACTATTCTCGGCTCATATTGTAATGTACCCGCCTCATATTCTTGTTATCGATTTCCTTTTAAATAAATTGTCATGGACCTTTCCGAATTTGATATTATACTGGGGCTGGACTGGTTGACAAAATATAAGGCCGAAGTTAGATGTGCCGAGAGAATTGTTAAAGTCGAAACGAAGCTTGGACCTATATATATACCATGCCATGGCTCAGAAATTAATAGAACAGAATTTTGGTCTTCTTTAGAAGTTACTCCCCCTTCATTAGAAAAGATACCGGTCGTTAAAAACTACGCGGATGTGTTTGAAGAAGTAGAAAACTTACCGCCGCAAAGAGAAATTGAATTTAGAATAGATCTAGTTCCTAACGCCCGACCAGTAGTACATCCAATTAGAAGAATGGCCCCGAAAGAAAAAGAAAAGTTAGGTAGTCAAACTCGAGAATTGCTTTGGAAGGGTCTGATCAGACCGAGCTTCTCAGCTTGGGGAGCAGCAGTAGTATTTGTCCCGAAATCAGACGATACTCTAAGACTTTGTGTTGATTACCGAGATCTCAATAAATAGACACTGAAGAACAAATATCCCTTGCCACGTATAGACGATCTGTTAGATCAATTAAATGGGGCAACAGTATTCTCCAGAATGGACCTAGCTACAGGTTTCCACCAATTACGTATAGCTGAAGACTGTGTTCCTTTGACAGCCTTCAGGGGTCCCGATTTATTCTACGAATGGTTAGTAATGTCGTTCGGCTTGTGTAACGCTCCGGCATACTTCGTCGATCTTATGAACAGAGTGTTCCGTGGTGTATTGAATAAATTTGTTCTAGTCTTCATCGATGACATTTTAATATACTCCAAGTCGGAAGGCGAGCATGCAAAACATTTAGAACAAGTGTTGAAAATTCTGAGGAGAAATGTCTTGAAAGCTAAATTTTCTAAGTGTGTCTTCTGGCAGGATGAAGTTAAGTTCCTAGGCCATGTCGTATCAAAGGAAGGGATTGCTGTAGATCCAAGCAAAATTACAACGATTCAGAACTGGAAACAACCTACTACCCCCACAGAAGTTCGAAGTTTCCTTGGATTGGCTAGTTACTATTGGAAATTCGTTCAGGATTTTTCAAAGATATCAGGTGTATTGACAAAGCTTACAAAGAAGCATGAGAAATTCAAATGGACTCCCGAATGTGAAGAAGCTTTCCAGGAGCTGAAACTGAAATTGACAACTGCTCCAGTATTGACAATTATAGAAGGAAACCAAGACTTGACTGTATGGACAGACGCTTCTATTAGAGGGCTTGGCGCAGTATTAATGCAAAAAGGCCAAGTGGTCGCTTATGCCAGCCGTCAGCTGAAGCCGCATGAAAGAAACTATGCTACTCATGATCTTGAGTTATTAACTATCGTGTTTGCTTTAAGAATCTGGAGGCATTATTTATTGGGCGAGAAGTTCGAACTATTTACCGATCATCAATCCTTGAAATATCTATTCACTCATAAAGATCTAAACTTGAGACAACAACGTTGGTTAGAATTCCTTGCAGTATACGATTTTGAGATTCTATACACTCCAGGGAAAGCCAATGTTGTCGCAGATGCGCTTAGCAGAAAGAATGAAATCATTGCCAGTTTTTCATTACGTCTTCATTAATTGACAGGATCTCGACCCTCCATAAAGACGATGAATTTATTCAGAGAATCAGTCAGAGAGTCAAGGAGGGTGAATCCACAAGTTTCCGACTGGATGACAATGGAGTTCTTATGTTAAAGGGCAGAATTTGCATCCCAAATCTTCCAGAGCTTCGAAGGGAAATACTTGACGAGTGTCATAAGTCCAAACTCAGTATCCATCCCGATGTGAGAAAAATGTACAATGACATCAAGCGCACATTCTGGTGGAGATCAATGAAAAGGGATATTTCATTATATGTTAGCAGATGCTCCGCTTGTCAGCTAGTTAAGAGCGATCAGCAGAAATTGGCTGGACTATTACAACCTTTAGGAATTCCAGGATGGAAGTGGGAGCAAATTTCGATGGACTTCATTGATGGCTTGCCTCGAACTAAGAAAGGAAACGACAGTATATGGGTGATCGTAGATCGCTTCACGAAGACTGCCCATTTCATACCTGTCCGATCCAACAGAACGTCTCAAAGTTTAGCACAGATTTTCTTCAAAGAAATAGTTAAACTACATGGAGTACCGCTCAATATAGTCAGTGATAGAGATCCCCTATTTACTAGAAAATTCTAGGAAGCATTCCAGACAGAATTGGGAACCAAATTGAATCTAAGCACCGCTTATCACCCTAAGACAGACGGCCAAACTGAGCGGGTGAATAGAATTCTAGAATATTTACTGCGGGCTTGCGTTATCGATTTTGGAGGCTCATGGGAAGATCACTTACATTTAGCCGAATTCTCTTATAACAATAGCTATCAAGAAAGTTTGGGAATGTCTCCATTTGAAGCATTATACGGTAGACCTTGCAGATCTCTCGCATATTGGGTAGAACCTGGCAACAGACTTGTGTTAGGGCCCGATATGATTCGAGAAGCATCAGATAAAGTCGATTTCATTAAGAAGCGATTGAAAACCGCACAAAGCCGACAGAAAAGTTATGCTAATGCGAGAAGAAGAGATTTATCGTTTGCCGTTGGCGATTATGTTTATTTAAGAGTTTCTCCAATGCGGGGAGTAATCAGATTTGGCAAAACTAGGAAGTTGGCACCGAGATTTATTGGTCCCTTTCCTATACTTGAACGGATTGGAACTCTGGCATATAGGGTTTTATTACCTGATTGGTTGCCTAGTGTACATGATGTGTTCCATGTGTCTCAACTCAGAAAACATGTACATGATCCGGATCTTGTTGTAGAAGAAGCAGCGCAACAGGATATAAACATAACTCCAGAATTAGCGCTCAGAAGGGAGCCATTGAAGATCGTTGGCAAAGAAACTAGGGAGCTAAGGAGCAAAAAGATTCATTTAGCCAAAGTGCAGTGGAGTAGTGATCCTAGAGACTGCACTTGGGAGACTGAGGAAAGCATTAAACAAGCCTACTCCAAATGCAGAGTGGACATCTCTGACTAACTCCGGTGCAAGGTACCTTTACAATACTTTGCATTTACATTTTGTTTCCCGACTTTGCTGTTATTTCCTTTTCGAGGACGAAAAGTTTTAAGTAGGGGAGATTGTAATAACCCGGAAAATGTGAACTAATTTAAAATTTTTAAAATTGGTTATTATCAAAGAATTTGAATAATTGAAATAGCATATTTCAATAAAGTAATGAGTTGGGAATAGTAAGGCAATTTGAAAATTTGAATACAAACTTTGTCTGATTGTACCGGGTGGAAAATATAATTGATTTAAGCGAAACTGAAAATATTTAAATCTGTTTATGAATACCTTTCTAACGAATCTGAAAAATCGAAGTTTCATAGCAGGAATCAAAAGTTATGGCCAAATCAATTTTCAGAAAGGTCGTTGTGAAATTAACATAGCCCTTGAAAATAGTGATTTTGCAAACGACCTCGGAATTCGACGAAACCACTTTTGTTGGGTCCGGGAGGTCAATTTATTGCTAAGTTGAATTTTCCATAATTGTAGAAATCAATATGTGAGCGTGGCAGAAGAAAATGTGTTTGGGCCGATTTCAGTTAAATCGGGTTGACCAGAAAAGGACCATTTTTCAAACGGTCTCAGAATTCGACAAAATCAGTTTTGTTGGGGCCGTATCGCCCCAACATAGCCAGATAAATTTTCCGGGAATTTTTAGAAGCAGTATGTGGCCCCGGCAAATTAAAATGTACGTTCAAAATGGAATTTGAATGTTTTATACTTTAATTTGAGAAATAACTGACTATAACAGTCGAATTGGCCAACGAAACATATCCTATTGTGTCCGGGATGGGGGTAATTAGCTAGGGGCGACAGTCGTTGGGTTGGAATTGATGTTCGTATGTGAAAACTCTAATGTTCAAACCAATATAAATATCGGCCAATTAAAAAATCCTTTCATTAATTAAAATATAAAAAAAGAATCCGGAAACCCTTTTCCTCTTTCTGCTCTCGACAGCGCACGTTACTCCATCCTTTCCGGCCACTTTCCCCTCGCTCCGACAATCTTTAGGCTGCTCCACCACCTGATCTCGAAAGAGCCGCCTCCCCTCCTCAAATCAAGACCAGCACCTCCACCTCTCGTTGCCTTATCGACGAGAACGAGCCCCTCCAAGATCCAAACATCAGAGCACCGCCACCACTTAACCCCAACGTCGATCTGCACCAAACCCACCTCTGCCTGAACGCCTCTCGCCCCTCTTCGAGGTGGTATACTCCGATTATATCCAAGTGCAGCGGATTTGAAGATTTCTGAAAACCTAGTTTTGAACTCCGCTTAAAGGTATATGGTTTTTATATTCTGAACTGTTTTAACACTCTAAAACCGTTGCGAAGTTGACAAATCTTCTAAAAATCATATCTTTTTCGTTCGTTAACGAAATTTGATGAAACAGGAGACACCGTGACCGCAAGGAGGTTCTTTACATCCTAGAAGAGACAATGGATTTTTCTGAGCTCGTTAGGATTTTTGGCAAAGCGACATACCAAAGTGAGGAATCTAAACTAAATTGTGTGAATGGAATCGTGTTGTATAAATTATATAAGCGAAGTGTAAATTATATACGCATTGTATACCTCATGTACATGTGTTGTATAAGTTATATTAGCGATGTATAAATTATACAAGCGTTGAATGAAACATATATGCTTTGAATTGTGATGAAATGCAAGTGAATTATAGAAATAATATATATATATATATATATATATATATATATATATATATATATATACTCCCCTCGTCCACAGACCATGGACGATATTTATTGCTTGTGATTGACGTAATATTATATGGTATGACGAATGGTTGGAAATAATTGTTTGTGGTTGATATTGTGGTTGAAAAATACCTTTGTGGTGGAAAATCCCATTGTCAAAAACCGCGAGGTTTTAAGGTAGAGCGAGGAGCCGTACTAGGGACGGTCCCGGTTTTAACTACCCTGCCGTTATGCTACCGAAATTTTCTGAAATATTCATGTGTTAGAATAATTTTCATTCGTTGAAATTAATTACATATATTGAAACCAATATTCATGTGTTGAATTGAAATTCATTCGTTGAGTTGATATTCATATGTTGAATTGAAATTCATTCGTTGAGTTGAAATTCATGTGTTGAATATTATTCGAATTTAAACAAATAGATTTAACGATAAAAATCACATTTATATATATATATATATATATACAAACTACAGAGAATATTCATGTGTTGAATTGAAATTCATTCGTTGAGTTGAAATTCATGTGTTGAATATTATTCGAATTTAAACAAACGGATTTAACGATAAAAATCACATTTTTATATATATATATATACAAACTATAGAGAATATTCATGTGTTGAATTGAAATTCATTCGTTGAGTTGAAATTCATGTGCTGAATATTATTCGAATTTAAGCAAATAGATTTAACGATAAAAATCACATATATATATATATATATATATATATACAAACTATAGAGAATATTCATGTGTTGAATTGAAATTCATTCGTTGAGTTGAAATTCATGTGTTGAATATTATTCGAATTTAAACAAATAGATTTAACGATAAAAATCACATTTTTATATATATACAAACTATAGAGAATATTCATATGTTAAATTGAAATTCATTCGTTGAGTTGAAATTCATGTGTTGAATATTATTCGAATTTAAACAAATAGGTTTAACGATAAAAATCACATTTTTATATATATACAAACTATAGAGAATATTCATGTGTTGAATGGAAATTCATTCGTTGAGTTGAAATTCATGTGTTGAATATTATTCGAATTTAAACAAATAGATTTAACGATAAAAATCACATTTTTATATATATTCAAACTATAGAGAATATTCGTGTGTTGAATTGAGATTCGTTCGTCGAGTTGAAATTCATGTGTTGAATGTTATCGTATTTTAAAATAAAATGAATAGACAATAAAAATTACATTTTTATTGTGAATGTGAAGTGTTAAAAACACTCACGTGTTGAATAAATATTTTTGAAGATAGAAATATTTCCCTTATCATGTATACACTTTGATAAAATACACACGTATTGAAATAAATAATAGTTTGCTAGGAATATTATTATTTGCTTTGTTCTGCATATATATACATGTGTTGAACAGGGAAAATGGATTAGCTGTAGAGTAAAGAAATTATTTGCGTGCCCGACAAATAGGTAAGCCTTGATGAGTTGGCTGCGCAATTTTATTTTTATATCAACTCCTGTGAATGCCATTGGATGCGGAGTGCTGGTTATTCTGTGTGAAATAATAAACATCGCCATAGGATAGTAATAATTAATTTTGAACTACACTACCTGGCATACTTCTTGACGATAGGCATACTTCATCATATTCCACATAAGCATTTAGAGCTTGTGTGACGAGGTGGAAGATTTACCATACGAGCGAGAGGCTTGTATGGCGATGATTTTATACTACAATTTGAACTGATGACTGATATGGACTATATAAAATATAACGATAAATTGCCAGATTAATAAAAACCCCACACGAGTCTGGTGTTGATAATAATCACGTCTCTCTAGTCATTAGATACGGCACATGGACTATTTATTTCCACACGGAGCGGGGTGACGAGAATTTATTCTCTGGAGTTATTATCTATACACGCTCCCCCGTAAACACCAGAATATATCACTATAAATATGTGGATGCTTTATAGGATTTATTGGGTACCTAACACGGCCTAATAAATTTCCAAACCCCTCCCCGTGCAAAGGAGGTTATGGCGAAATTTTTTGAAACATTAAGGCGTTAGTGAAATATTTGAAGTGAAAACGATGTTGGAATAAATGAATGAATTATATTTGAAATAAAGGAATGAACTATATATATATATATATATATATATATATATATATATATAAATAGAATTAAAAGGAATAGAAGTCGTGCAGTTCGTGTTTTGGAATCGTAATTTGAAACGATTGGTACGAGTAATCCGACCATCGGATTTTCCCGAAACCCCAACCGTTGAGTTCGCCTTGGAAATATCTTTCCAACGGCACCAACCTTGTAAAAATCCAACGGTTGGATTGTCTGAAATGTTTAATTCAAATCTGAAGAAAAACAGTGCCAGAATCGTTTATATTTATATATAAATATAAATATAATTAAATTAAATCGAATAACGACGCTGTAGTTCGAATTTTGAAACCGTAATTTCAAACGACTAGTGTGGAAGATCCGACCGTCGGATGTTCACGAAACTGGAACCATTGGGTTCGCTTTGGGAATATCTTCCCACTGATATAGACTTTGTAGAAATCCAACGGTTAGATTTTCCGATATGTGCAAAACAAATTAGGGGAAAAACAGCGTCAGTGCCACGGCACGACCTGAAACGTCATTTAATTAAATAGGGCCATTTTTTAAATAAATAAAAATGGCGAAAAATCTTTATAAAATATTATAAGCAACATAGATTGGGAATAAACCAATTTGGCTTGATCTGTTTGATATTTGATGGTTGTATGTGTTTGACACGAAAATAACACTAAAGAGCTGAAATATGGATGTCGAATAATATAACCATGGAAAGAATTGATTTAAATTCTAATTACGTGAATTATTTGAAAAGGCCGAGCTAACCCTCATTTCAAATAATTGATCGAGCGATTCGAATTGGAAAATGCAAAGACGATTCAAGACCGATGATCTTCGTATCGGTTGGATGGGCGCTACTAAGGTTCCTGACTGGAGTAGCTACCGTGAAGGAACGGAAGTAGTAGCCGTCTGAACGTATGTGTTGATTGTACGGATATACGAGGAATTTGACGCCTTCGGTTTTGTTCAGACCCAGAACAGACTTGTAAATGGACTGTGCGTCTGGCATTGGATTTTGTTCTATACTAATTGATCTCTGTTAAATATATATCTGTTTGGCGGCGGAGAATTTATTCTTTTGCTTAACGCCCTTCTCTGAGACGTACGAGCTCAGAGGTTATATATCGATATAAATCAATCGTATGGAGTGGATTGCCTATGTGGCATGCCAAGATGTTGTGATCAAGGCTTCTGTTGCAAAGCAAAGTCTTGTGATTGATGATCAAAGCACGGTCTACGTGGCCTGGCTTTGTGTATAGCGTGGATTCGCGAACCTCACACCTCGGTATGAGTTAAAAACGGGATAAGGACTGCAGGGAGAGCACGATGTTTCTTTCTAGCTATGGTGGTGTCAGTGACTTACCAGCCCTGACATTTATATCTATTTTTCACCTATGTGGTTGTTGGAATGCGAGGCGCCTCGATTATAGGTCTGTAAGGACCGGGAAACGTGTGTTTAGGAATACTAATCCTCAAACGTAAGAGAGGACCGGCCCTGAAGCATCCAGGGGTTACCCAGAGTGTGTAGTCCTGAGACATTTGCTAGAATGTCTCGAAGCGGAGAGGAGCTTGCCCCTTGCCTCGACTCATGACGGAAATCCAATTTCCAATACGAAATAACGGATTCGATTGTAGAACTAGTATGGCGACATAGTATATGGTAGCTATGCCGTCTATGATTGATATTTATGATGCTATTCGTTTTTGAAACATATATGCACTAGTAATAATATCAAATGATTTTGCTTTACACGTATTAAGCATATTTGGTCATTATAAGGTAAAACTCTATCCTCCGGCTTGCGTTGCATTGTGTGATGGAACTTGAGTCTTATAATGGCTTCATTCTTTTTAAAAGCATTGCGTTGTTTTAAAGAATTTACTTTGTTTTAAATGCACTAGCAATCACTGGAGTAAACCCGTTCCGCGAAAGTGGCGTGGTCCTATGATTTGCTTATTACTGTTGTTTAAACTGTTAAATAGATTTCTCATACCAGTCCCCATGACTGACTCGTTGTTTGTTTCACTTTGCAAACGCGGGTGCCCTTATTTTCAAACGGGCAGCCTAGTTCACAGGTGACAGGTTGTTTTTGGCTTTGCACTGTTGCATAGAGTGCATTTTGGCTCATGGCGAGGCTGACTTCACGGAGATGAATTTGACACTTTCCGCCATTATTGTACTTATATTATGATTCCGCCACAGGCGATGTAGACTGCTTTACTTTCAGTACTTATTATCGTATGTATATGTACCGCCTTCGGCGATGTAGACTGATACCCTTATTATGTCTCACTGCATGTATATATTCCGCCTCTGGCAATGGTGACTGATCATTCCCCCTTTATTTACTAAGTTATCCTACGTTGTGCTATTCTGATGTTATTACATGTTATGATTCCGCTGTCATATCCATGTAAAATTATTCTATTTATTGTTTTCGCTATTATCTGTTCACTGCTATGATGATTGATATGTTATATTCCAATGATTATCCTTAATACCGTCACACGGATTTTGGGATCGTCACAAGAAAGCTAAGAGACGAACAAATTTAATTCAATAAAAATCAAAACAACGTTTATCTACCCAAAGGAAAGCATCTCAATTCCAGAACTCAGAATCCAGAACTCAAGTTCGTCGTTTGTATGTAAGTTTAGTTATGTTTTGGGATGCGAATCAAAATTAATGTCATGTCTTGGGAATAAATTGATAATAGAACAACGTTTATTTTGTTATATGTGGAATTGAATGATATTGATCTATGTCTGTGGTTCTATTTTATTATCATGTTGAATTGGGAATTAATGGATAAGTCTATTCATATGTATATGAACTTGGAGTATAACCTGTTATGACAAGTTGTGTAGTTTATCATGTTATGCAAGTTTTAGGTTGTAAAATCATATCACATATGTGACCAAATGTTAGATCTACATGTTTATGTGTATATGTTAAACCGATGTCATATTTCAAGTTCACACTTATCCATATGTTTGTGATTGATTTGCAAGTTCACATATATGTAAGTTGATTTAGTCTATGTTGTAAATTCACATATATGTAAGTTGATTTAGTCTATGTTGCAAATTCACATATATGTAAGTTGATTTAGTCTATGTTCCAAATTCACATATATGTATGTTGATTTAGTCTACGTTGCAAGTTCACACCTATGATATTCATGTTGACTATTTTGCAAGTTCACACCTATGGTGTTCATATTGACTATGCCGAAAATGCCAAGTTTACACCTATGTCATGTATATGTTAATGAATTTCTTTATGCCAATTTTGTGTACGCTAAATTAGGCTAAGTTTTTAGCCTAATATTATATATCAAAAATCATGCGGACGAAAAATTAGGCTAAGATTGTTAGCCTAATATTTAGACGGGGTAACATTGGGAAAAATTGGTAATTATAGGAAACTTGACATAAATTGGTGAAAAATCGCGTAGGTAATTTATGACATGAAACGGTATAAATTATATACCTAAAATTAATGAACCTGATTAGAAACAAATCTGGGCAATGACACGAATTCTGGATAATATACATAAATAAAAATGTGAATTCAGAAAATACGAATATGTTTAACCCGATGTTAGATTGAGTTGTGATGTAAACCTGCCCGGACCCGCCCGGTTGTCCAGTAATCACAACAATACCTATCTAATGTGGGAGGTTAAGGCATTGAGCCCAATAAGGACCCGAGGTTAGACTAAGTTACGGTGTAAACCTGGCCGGAACCGATCCGAACATCCAGTAACCGTAACAATACCTGTCTAATGTGAGTGGTTGGTGCTTTAACTAATTAAAGCTAAAGACAGACAAGTCAGGATGGTAGGGTTAAGTTAACTAAAACACTTAACCAATTCAACATGTTAATTAAACTGATGGGTGGGGTTAGGTTAATACAGACACTTAACCACTTAACATGTTTGACTAAAAAACCCTTGTAACGGGGGACCCATTTCAGCAGTGACCCAATTAGGTATCATGGTACCCTGAAACTAGGCAGGGTGGGGGCACGATTACTGGGCTGATTGTAAGCGGTCAAAAGCGACGGCGGTTGGTGCAGCAGTGTAGGTTCTAACGGAGTGTAGGCGTGCACACACTTCGGAGTAGACAAACATGGCACTGGGCATCAGCAGTATAACCTATGCATTCTAGAATTGTGTCGGGCCGCCACCATGGGACTTGATACACCATGGTGGGACTAGCATAGGTATCTACAATCATGTGGGGCCGTATGACACAGGAAGAAAACGTTGCGAGTAAGAGCCGATCGAATAAGGGATTACCTTGTCATGAACACGTGGTGCTAGTTAGGCTAGTTAGTAGGTGCAGAGAAGTAATAGTGAGTGCGTTTAGTATAGTTAGTCTTTCTTGCCATATCTTGTCTTATATTCTGGTATTGTCCTGTTCTCAGTTTATGCAAGTCATGATCTTTTTATTGTTCTCATGCTAGAAATATAACTAGACTTATCAGACTTATGTCTGACCCATTTTCCTTTCGCTTTCTTTTCTTCCGTTCCCCCCCAGGTCCATAGGGAGGAAACACCTCAGCTTAGTCAGATTTTTCATCCTACTTGAAGAGAGAGAATGTATTGTTTGGATCTCTTTCGTTTGGGCTATGGCTTTGGACATTCTATGGGGATTTATGCAGTTTTAATTATGTTTCATGCTTCTTTAAGTTTTAAATCAAGACAGTATTATGGTTGTAATAATTGGAAGTTTGTTTTGAGGCAATTATGGAAATGTTTTGTATGAACACGTATTTATGATATGAAAGTCTGTTTGTTTTTCCGCTATTTATATATATGTGTTTATTTCTGTCTTGTGTTTTATCTGTGACTTTTACTTATAAACCTCCACCGAAGTTAAGATATTCCCTTTGTGAGTGATCTTAACGGAGGTGGGGTGTTTCACTTGGTATCAGAGCACAGGTTTACCAGATTAGATAAAGGTTTTTGAAACTATTTTCAAAAAGAAGTTTAAAGAAGCATTTTTTTAAAGAAAAAGCGTTATTTTTAAAAGGCATAATTCCCCAAAGCCATTTGCACTATCTCTCTATCCTTTTGTTTTGAATCTTTCTTTTTTGTTTCAGCATGCATGGAGATCTTAACCTTCCAGAAGGAGTACCGGTACCTGGCTGGTTCCGAAGGTACCTTGAGGCTAGGGCCAATGACGTGGGCCCAACAGACATTCCTCCTCCCCCAGTCGCAGCGGTTCCTCCTCCTCCTCGTGGAAATGCTTTCGCAAAGACATGTAGAGACTTCAAGGCTATGGGTGGAAAGGACTTTTATGGAACTGAATCCTTTGTGGTAGCAAGGAACTGGCTGAAGGAGACCGAAGATTTGTTCGTCATCTTCGAAGTTGACGACAGGCAAAATATATAGCTAGCAGTGTGGTTGCTTAAAGACGAAGCTTCTTATTGGTGGGAAGTTACCCATGCTGAGAAGCCAGTGGAAACTTGGGAAGATTTTAGGATGAGGTTTGAGATGAAATTCCTCTCCCAAGCCGAAAGAAGCCTGCAGATGGAGAAGTTCCTAACTCTTAAACAAGGAAGTATTGTAACGACCCGTATTTTTATCACTTAAGATTTGAATATTTGAATTAGTTTAAATATTGAAATGGTAATATAATTGGATTTTTATATTAATTAGAACGAAGTTTGAAACGTAATTATATATAAACGAGCTCGAAATGGGGCGGTAGTTCGTAATTTACGATTTGAACTTCAGTTGAGTGTACGGGATTCGTTATAAATCGGAATTCGCTGAAACAAGAAATATTTGAATCTGCTGAACTATAATATTGTAATAAAAGAGAAAAATTAGAATTTTGTATTTTATATTGAGAGTTATAGCCAAATCAAAATTTCAAATAGTCGCTGTGAAATTCTTTGTAAACATAACAATTTATTTAATTTAATAAATCGATTTTAAATAAATAGAATATTGGTTTAACGTGAAATAAAATATCAAGTTTATAATTTCAAGTCAGTTTATTCTGAAAATTTTATAAATTCAAATTGTGTATATTTATATGATGATAATAATATTTTATTTGTTATTTTTAAGTCAATTTATATTAAATCAAATTTAATGTTAAATCGTTAATTTAATTGAAAATCTTCTGTATAAGGTCGAATTAGACCGTGGTATCTGTTCCAGTGTGTTCAGAGTGGCAGTAGAACCCTGGAAATGTCGTTCGTTGCGTTCAAATAAGGGTTCATAGTCGTAGAATATTTTAATTTGAAGTCAACGGTTAAAAAAAAACAAATTGAAAAATAGGGGATGGCCTATATCTCAGAAAACACATGCTACTCTCCCGTCTTCTCTTTTCAATTTCAAATCAAAATATTTCTTCCTCCCAAAAAGCTTTGGCACATGCTGCTCTGAAAATTTTCATCGTCTTTTCCCTTTCAGTTCACATCAGCTTACTTCCTTCGCCCCAAGCTTTCAGAAATGGTACGCTACTCCTGAACCTACCTATAACCTGTAGAAACGACGTTGTTCTAATCTTTTCATCGCTCTCCTATATAATACCCTCTCGTGTTAGATTATTTCCTCATTCCTCAACCAACGAACCCATTCAGTCCAATTTTTCTTATTTCTTTTTCTTCTGTTAAATCGGTTCTCCGATAAAAGAAAAAGAATTGAAAATCAAAAATCAAAAATAGGAAAACCGCGATTTCCATCTTCGCGTTCCAACCCACAACAAACATGAAGCTCGAAGTCACGGAGGAGGCATCGCGAGTCAAGAAAGAGGTGCGAACTGAAATTCCACCTTTGTTTGAGGGTGCGAACTGCTACTGGGTTTAGTTTTGGGTCTCAGGCGTGTGACAGAAATGGAGAAACAGGATACAGTCGTGGGAAATGAAGGAGGTCGGTTGTGTGAAAATCAATACTGGTTTGGAAAGATGGATCTGGGTGTGACAGTTTGGTGAGAGGGAAAGAAGTGTGATTTCCAGGTTTAAGTGAAAGAGTTTGCAGTGGGAAAGGTGAATTTGATCTTTGTTCTTCTAGGGAGATTTGGGGTTTAATTCATTGATGTTGAATATGAGGACTGGGTTCAATTTTCTGGTGATGAACAAGGTGCGATTGGGGGAGTATGGATGAATTGTATTGAGGAACTAATGTTCTGGGATGGTATTTGACAATCAACGTGATGACCAGAGTTCAAAACTGAGTTGAATAGGATGGAGAAGAGTGTCTGGTTATGCAAGCTGAGGAGATTGAAGCATGTCAGTGAGGTTAAGTTGAATTTGGTGGTCCAATGGCAGCAGTTGACAGTGTTATATGTGACAAAGAAGGAAATGAGAATTGTCAGTAAGCCGTTCAAGTTAATGTTGCATTGAAGCTGAATATAATTTTGGGGACTGTTCAGAATTTGGATTCATCGTTGGTCGAGGGGACTGAAATAAACATAATGTATACATTTCAATTTAATTTAAATTCATCGGAAATTGTTTATTTATATAGTTAGTTTAAATTAAAATAATTTTATCGATAAAATAAAATTTATCGTAGGTGATAAATTCAAATAAGACGAGTCAAATAGACGTGTAGCCGTGAAGTATGGAATTAAACAGAATATTCGACAAAGAGAATCGAGGTGAGTTAAACTCACTTAGTTAATTATTTGAACTGTTTTTAATAGTTCAAAATTTTGTTTTATTTCTTGGTTGGATGATAATTGCTTGATATAAAGTGATAATATATTATAATAATAATAATATATTAAAATAATATTGGTGATTGGATAATTCCCGCAATATCATTAGCGGATGCCCGCAGTACCATTAATGGATGATTTCCCTATGCGCCCCACAATATATATAGTGGATGACCTTCTATACCGCGATATCATGCCTCGAAGCAGGATGGGTATTATTATTGTTGACTAACATTTGTGGATGCAGGAAAAACAGGTTGGAGGGATCCAACTGGATCCCTCAACATTTATTGATTTGTTTTTCATATACATGCTCATATATGATGTGTTTATAACCTGTGACGGTTATAGTATACTTAGATGTGTTAATAACACTGATTGTTGATTTTGGATAATTTTAAATATCCTAACTAATGATATATAAATTTAAAAATAGGAATTGAAATGAAATAAGAAATTTGAAAGAAATATTTATTTCAAATTAGTCATGGTTATCAGAATCCAAATTAAAAAGAATTTAAAAATAAATATTTGTTTAAAAAAAATATTTTGAAAGATCGATTTTATAAGGGATGTTGATAAAATGAGTTTAAAGGAAATATCTATTTTTAAATAGGAATGTTCATCTGAAATCCAAATTGTAATATAATTTAAAGGTAAATATTTGATTAAACAAATGCGTTAATGAGGCAATTTTATAAATGACGGTTATAAAAGAAATGAAATGACTACCATTTTAGAATTTGGAAAACATGGATTTCAAGATAGAATTGATATATATATATATATATATATATATATATATATATATATATATATATATATATATGAGTTCAAAGGAAAATATTTATTTTCAAATAGAAATGTTCATTTAGAAACCAAATTAAATAGAATTGAAAAGTAAGTGTTGGTTTAACAAATAGGATGAGAACTCGGTTATCTAAGTGACATTTATAAAAAGTGAAAACCATATATTGGTAGTATTTGAGAAAGCTATAATTTGAGCGTGGATTTGGAAAGGAAGTGGGAATGGTAGTTTGGGACTAACATTTGAAATGAATTACAATTTTCTAACTTGCAAATATAAAGAAGTTCTCATGTAATAACTCAATAGAAGTTATTGATGTAATTGAAACCTGAGATTTTCAAGTATGAAATCAATTTGACTACCTAAGTCAAATATGGATTAGTGTTGAGGAATATTATTCCCGGGTGAGGTGAATTAGTGTTAAACCAAATAAGTTTATTCGATAAGAAGGGTGTTGAAGTTATAAACTCTAATTGAATTTGAATTAAACTAATTCAAATGATAAAAATATAAGATTTTGGATAATAAATATCAATGGTGAGGAATTTACGATGATATTGATATACAAATATTTTATATATGGAATGTAGTTATTGGATTAAAGTTGGGATAAGGTGTAGTAAATCTATAAAGATGTTTTATGAAATCAAGACTTTATTTTTACGAAGTTTCAAATAAAATTGAATTGGTAAATGAAACATATCGTATAAAAGTACTTTGTTTCAGTTTGAGAAATAAATAAATATTAGCAAGTGTTTTTGCAAACCGTATTTTAAAAATGAATATTCCATTTATTGGAAAAAGGGAGAAGTTTTGAATTAACGAATGGCAAATCGAAAAGGGGATAATGTGATTGAGAATGTCAAAACAGTGAATTTCATTTTCTTTTATGGATGAATGGTTGTTTTATTTGATAGTTAAATAATCGACTATCAAAACCCGGCCTATACGATGGTTAGTACGGAAAGACTGGTATCATATTTATTCGAAAACCATTCCGAACTAACTAATACGTAAACGTAGAATATACAAATTAAAGATGGAGCAGTGAAGACCGTAGATCTTCATAAGCGAAAGGACTACTGGTCGAATTCTCTGGAGTCACGCCCGGAGATATTTTGATGGTGATCCTGTCGTGGTTGAAATCGACGGATGGCAAGGACTACTCGCTACTGATCTATAGTGTGATTCCTAGGATGCAGTAGGATAGTGCCTTCGGTTTGTCCATTCCTAGGACAACTTGTATGGACGAATGTATGACAGAGTATTTCCAAATAATCAGGTACATTGATTTCTTCAAACGTACCATAGTTGAGGGCGGAGAAAAGGTTTTCTTTAGCCTGATAACTAGAGTATTTTTGGTGGACGTCAATTAATGATATCTGATGGATTTTACGATGTGGCATTCAAAGTAATGGTGGCCAGATGATCTAGAAATACGATTATAACCTCAAGCCTCACAACCGGGAAATGACAAAAATCGGGCAGGCAACATGGCTAAGTGGGTCGCGCCCATTAGGGTGTATTGTCACCATCTAGAGAATATTCATATTTGTTACTTCTTTTCGATTCTGTATCTCCCGGGAACGGTTATGTTGCAAGCAACCGTAGGTGACAATATATTCGATACGCTCAAGAGAAATGAGTGGTCGGTCATGTGTGGGCCGGGTTGCATGACGTTCTTGTTGAACCCAGTGTATTCGTCTCTAGAGATACACTATCGGAAGGTGGTCCCATACCTTGTCATAGTTGGAAATCCGATCTCCAATAAGCGCCCGCGGTTTTAATTGTATACTATATATGTAGAGCGTGAGACGCAAGCATTCTGCTAGATTCTATTTATTTGTATTTAGACACTATTATAATATCAGAAAGGATATTGATTTCAAAAATGGTTTGGGTTATCCTAAGGTAAAAACCATCCGTGTTTATATGTGGATTGGTCTTACGATTTTCTTTTTCTTTTGAAATGATTTTGAACTTTAAAATCAAGTTGGATAATACCAATAATTTAGTGGGTTTTTCTCACGTTGGTTCACCAGACTGACCTATGGCGTTTGAAATGCTCGGGTCAAACCAACTTGGGTCTGACCGGGTTTTCAGGTTCAGGATAAGATGATACAGATTCTAGGAGACGAGCTGGAGGAAATCAGACGTATGATATATATAGTATTCCGCTGTGTGTTTTAAATGAGGACAGACTGTTATAACTGTCCAGATGAATTGAATGTCCACTGTACTCTGATAAATTGTAAGTATTGTTTCAAGTTTTCAACAAAAGTTTATTTCTGTATTATATTTTATTCTGCTGCGATGTGAGTCTGATATTGTGGTTAGTTTTTCTTCTTTTTCTTCTATTCTAATATTTCTTTCTTTCTTATCTCACCCTTTAACTTCTTTCTTAAACGGTCTGGATTTTCGGTACTCGAGTTGGGACATGGGATGTATTTGTGTCAAATTCGAGCAGCGAATTTTCCGGGTTCGTTACAGTGGTATCAGAGCAATGGTTTAGGAATAACCTTGGCTCTGTGGCGTAACTCGATAGAGATGGGATTAGTAATATCCTAGATTGAGTTGAGTGTATATATATGAGAGCGTATTTATAGATTTCATATACAAATGTTTTGTATTGTGTTGGTTGATCAGTTCAACTATTGAAAAGCATTGAACTGAAAATTGATGCAGTATTGTTTTGTAAAGAGGGTAAATGAAATAATTTTGCCCAAATTTATTTTTGTATATAAAAGAAATAATTTTGTTTTATTGATATTTGGTTGCTTGATTGATTTGAATTCAATTCAATTGAATTTGAATGGTATTATGGAATCGAACTGGTTAATATAACCAGAAGTTGAGTAAAAGATTTTTGAAATATAAATCGGAATTTGAAATATAAACTGAAACCTAAGGAATTTTTTTTCCAATATAATGATTTGATTGGATTGAAACTTGGTCGAAAACTCTTGAATTCAAGTTGAAATAACAATAAACTGAATGTTGATAATCTAAATAAAGCTCGACACATATTGTTTGAAAATGTCGAGTGAAATTAGAAATAAATTGCAATAAAGCCAATTCGAATAATGATAACTATATGTGACTTGAAATATTATTCAATTGAGTTTGGGCTATGAAATTGAAGTGAACGTGTGTATATATTGAATAGTAAAGATAAACTTGTGTTATAAACTTGAGTTGAATAGAAAAATGAGGCATAAATCAAATTAAGTTTAATTAAACTTGGAGCTCAAATTTAAATAGACTTGTGAACCAGAAATTTAACCGTGAACTTGAGTTATAAATGAAACTTAACTCAGTATAAGCAAATGTATACATATTTTAACATGTTTGCTTCAATTATCGCAAGTTAAGTAAGAAAACCAATTAAACGATAAATTGGCAAATTAAGGTAAGAAGTTCAAAAGATTGTGGCCGAATAGGAATGGATATGCATGTGATTATATAGGTTATGGGATAAAAGCAAGTGTGAAGAATAAATATGAGGCGCCCAACAAAAAGGTACATGTATAATTCAATATGAGGTTTTATGCGCCGAATCGGCAAGCCACTTGGCTTTTTGATTTTCTTTTTGAATGGAGAGGCCCTAGAGAGGCGAGTTGAGGTATGAACTATTGACTCGTACAAGGGAGGTGCTGGCGATTTTTTTCGAAAATTTAGGGAGTTAGAAATTTTTTCAATAGTTTTGAAAATTTTTTGTTAACAAAAATTTAATCAAAGTTAAGGATTTTTTAGTGGAATTGGAAACTAGTGAGTTGGTTGAGTAGCAATGATGTTGAAGTGAGTGTTGAGTTACATGAGTGGATTGTGAGAAGTTAATAAGATATAGCTACATTTCCTACTTAGTAATTTCGGGGACGAAACTCTTTTAAGGGGAAGGAATGCAACGACCCGTATTTTTATCACTTAAGATTTGAATATTTGAATTAGTTTAAATATTGAAATGGTAATATAATTGGATTTTTATATTAATTAGAACGAAGTTTGAAACGTAAATATACAAAAACGAGCTCGAAATGGGGCGGTAGTTCGTAATTTACGATTTGAAATTCAGTTGAGTGTACGCGATTCGTTATAAATCGGAATTCGCTGAAACAAGAAATATTTGAATCTGTTGAACTATAATTTTGTAATAAAAGAGAAAAATCAGAATTTCGTATTTTATATTGAGAGTTATAGCCAAATCAAAATTTCAAATAGTCGCTGTGAAATTCTTTGTAAACATAATGATTTATTTAATATAATAAATCGATTTTAAATAAATAGAATATTGGTTTAATGTGAAATAAAATATCAAGTTTATAATTTCAAGTCAGCTTATTCTGAAAATTTTATAAATTCAATTTGTATATATATATGTATATATATGATGATAATAATATTTTATTTGTTATTTTTAAGTCAATTTATATTAAATCAAATTTAATGTTAAATCGTTAATTTAATTGAAAATCCTCTGTATATGGTCGAATTAGACCGTGGAATCGGTTCCAGTGTGTTCAGAGTGGCGGTAGAACCCTGGAAATGTCGTTCGTTGCGTTCAAATAGGGGTTCATAGTCGTAGAATATTTTAATTTTAAGTCACCGGTTAAAAAAAACAAATTGAAAAATGGGGGACGACCTATATCTCAGAAAACACATGCTACTCTCCCGTCTTCTCTTTTCACTTTCAAATCGAAATATTTCTTCCTCCCAAAAAGCTTCGGCACATGCTACTCTAAAAATTTTCATCGTCTTTTCCCTTTCAGTTCACATCAGCTTACTTCCTTCGCCCCCAAGCTTTCAGAAATGGTACGCTACTCCTGAACCTACCTATAACCTTTAGAAATGACGTCGTTCTAATCTTTTCATCGCTCTCCTATATAATACCCTCTCGTGTTCGATTATTTCCTCATTCCTCAACCAACGAACCCATTCAGTCCAATTTTTCTTATTTCTTTTTCTTCTGTTAAATCGATTCTCCGATAAAAGAAAAAGAATTGAAAATCAGAAAAAGGAAAACTGCGATTTCCATCTTCTCGTTCCAACCCACAACAAATATGAAGCTCGAAGTCACGAAGGAGCCTTCGCGAGTCAAGAAAGATGTACGAACTAAAATTCCACCTTTGTTTGAGGGTGCGAACTGCTACTGGGTTTGGTTTTAGGTCTCAGGCATGTGACAGAAATGGAGAAACAGGATACGGTAGTGGGAAATGAAGGAGGTCAGTTGTGTGAAAATCAATACTGGTTTGGAAAGATGGATCTGGGTGTGATAGTTTGGTGAGAGGGAAAGAAGTGCGATTTCCAGGTTTAAGTGAAGGAGTTTGCAGTGGGAAAAGTGAATTTGATCTTTGTTCTTCTTGGGAGATTTGGGATTTATTTCATTGATGTTGAATATGAGGACTGGGTTCAATTTTCTGGTGATGAACAAGGTGCGATTCACGGAGTATGGATGAATTGTATTGAGGAACTAATGTTCTGGGATGGTATTTGACAATCAACGTGATGACCAAAGTTCAAAACTGAGTTGAATAGGATGGAGAAGAGTGTCTGGTTATGCAAGCTGAGGAGATTGAAGCATGTCAGCGAGGTTAAGTTGAATTTGGTGGTATAATGGCAGCAGTTGACAGTGTTATATGTGAAAGAAGGAAATGAGAATTGTCAGTAAGCCGTTCGAGTTAATGCTGCATTGAAGCTGAATGCAATTTTGGGGACTGTTCGGAAATTGGATTCATCGTTGGTCGAGGGGTCTGAAATAAACATAAGGTATACTTTCAATTTAATTTAAATTCATTGGAAATTGTTTATTATATAGTTAGTTTAAATTAAAATAATTTAATCAATAAAATAAAATTTATCATAGGTGATAAATTCAAATAAGACGAGTCAAATAGACGTGTAGCCGTGAAGTATGGAATTAAACAGAATATTCGACAAAGAGAATCGAGGTGAGTTAAACTCATTCAGTTAATTATTTGAACTATTTTTAATAGTTCAAAATTTTGTTTTATTGCTTGGTTGGATGATAATTGCTTGATATAAAGTGATAATATATTATAATAATATATAAAAATAATATTGGTGATTGGATAATTCCCGCAGTATCACTAGCGGTTGCCCGCAGTACCATTAGCGGATGATTTCCCTATGCGCTCCACAATATATATAGTGGATGACCTTCTATACCGCGATATCCTGCCTCGAAGCAGGATGGGTATTATTATTGTTGACTAACATCTGTGGATGCAGGAAAAACAGGTTGGAGGGATCCAACTGGATCCCTCAACATTTATTGATTTGTTTTTCATTTACATGCTCATATATGATGTGTTTATAACCTGTGACAGTTATAGTATACTTGGATGTGTTAATAACACTGATTGTTGATTTTGGATAATTTTAAATATCCTAAATAACGATATATGAATTTAAAAATAGGAATTGAAATGAAATAAGAAATTTGAAAGAAATATTTATTTCAAATTAGTCATGGTTATTCAAAATCCAAATTAAAAAGAATTTAAAAATAAATATTTGTTTAAAACAAATATTTGTTTAAAACAAATATTTTGAAAGATCGATTTTATAAGGGATGTTGATAAAATGAGTTTAAAAGAAATATTTATTTTTAAATAGGAATGTTCATCTGAAATCCAAATTGTAATATAATTTAAAGGTAAATATTTGATTAAACAAATGCGTTGATGAGGCAATTTTATAAACGACGGTTATAAAAGAAAAGAAATGACTACCATTTTAGAATTTGGAAAACATGGATTTCAAGATAGAATTGATATATATTTATATAAATGAGTTTAAAGGAAAATATTTATTTTCAAATAGAAATGTTCATTTAGAAACCAAATTAAATAGAATTGAAAAGTAAGTGTTGGTTTAACAAATAGGATGAGAACTCGGTTATCTAAGTGACATTTATAAAAAGTGAAAACCATATATTAGTAGTATTTGAGAAAGCTATAATTTGAGCGTGGATTTGGAAAGGAAGTGGGAATGGTAGTTTGGGACTAACATTTGAAATGAATTACAATTTTCTAACTTGCAAATATAAAGAAGTTCTCATGTAATAACTCAATAGAAGTTATTGATGTAATTGAAACCTGAGATTTTCAAGTATGAAATAAATTTGACTACCTAAGTCAAATATGGATTAGCGTTGAGGAATAAATATTCACGGGTGAGGTGAATTAGTGTTAAACCAAATAAGTTGATTCGATAAGAAGGGTGTTGAAGTTATAAACTCTAATTGAATTTGAATTAAACTAATTCAAATGATAAAAATATAAGATTTTGGATAATAAATATCAATGGTGAGGAATTTACGATGATATTGATATACAAATATTTTATATATGGAATGTAGTTATTGGATTAAAGTTGGGATAAGGTGTAGTAAATCTATAAAGATGTTTTATGAAATCAAGACTTTATTTTTACGAAGTTTCAAATAAAATTGAATTGGTAAATGAAACATATCGTATAAAAGTACTTTGTTTCAGTTTGAGAAATAAATAAATATTAGCTAGTGTTTTTGCAAACCGTATTTTAAAAATGAATATTCCATTTATTGGAAAAAGGGAGAAGTTTTGAATTAACGAATGGCAAATCGAAAAGAGGATAATTTGATTGAGAATGTCAAAACAGTGAATTTCATTTTCTTTTATGGATGAATGGTTGTTTTATTTGATAGTTAAATAACCGACTATCAAAACCTGGCCTATACGACAGTTAGTACGGAAAGAACGGGATCGAATTTATTCGAAAACCATTCCGAACTAACTAATACGTATACGTAGAATATACGAATTGAAGATGGAGCAGTGAAGACTGTAGATCTTCATAAGCGAAAGGACTACTGGTCGAATTCTCTGGAGTCGCGCCCGGAGATATTTTGATGGTGATCCAGTCGCGGTTAAAATCGACGGATGGCAAGGACTACTTGCTACTGATCCATAGGGTGATTCCTAGGATGCAGTAGGAGAGTGCCTTCGGTTTGTCCAATTCCAGGACTACTTTTATGGGCGAATGTCTGACAGAGTATTTCCAAAGGATCACGTACATTGATTTCTTCAAACGTACCATAGTTGATGGCGGAGAAAAGGTTTTCTTTAGCCTGATAACTAGAGTATTTTTGGTGGATGTCAAGTAGTGATATCTGATGGATTTGATGATGTGGCATTCAAAGTAATGGTGGCCAGATGATCTAGAAATACGATTATAACCTCAAGCCTCACAACCGGGAAAGGACAAAAATCGGGCAGGCAGCATGGCTAAGTGGGTCGCGCCCGTTAGGGTGTATTGTCACCATCTAGGTAATATTCATATTTGTTACTTCTTTTCGATTTTTATCTCCCGGGAACGGTTATGTTGCTAGCAACCGTAGGTGACAATATATTCGATACACTCAAGAGAAATGAGTGGTCGATCATATGTGGGCCGGGTTGCAAGACATTCTTGTTGAACCCAGTGTATTCGTCTCTAGAGATACACTATCGGAAAGTGGTCTCATACCTTGTCATAGTTGGAAATCCAATCTCCAATAAGTGCCGGCGGTTTAATTGTATACTGTATATGTGGTGCGTGAGATGCAAGCGTTCTGCTAGATTCTATTTATTTGTATTTAGACACTATTATAATTTCAGAAAGGATATTGATTTCAAAAATGGTTTGGGCTATCGTAAGGTAAAAACCATCCGTGTTTATGTGTGGATTGGTCTTACGATTATCTTTCTCTTTTGAAATGATTTTTAACTTTAAAATCAAGTTGGATGATACCAATAATTTAGTGGGGTTTTCTCACGCTGGTTCACCAGACTGACCTGTGGCGTTTGAAATGCTCGGGTCAGACCAACTTGGGTCTGACCGGGTTTTCAGGTTCAGGATAAGATGATACAGATTCCAAGAGACGAGCTGGAGGAAATCAGACGTATGATATATATAGTATTCCGCTATGTGTTTTAAATGAGGACAGACTGTTATAACTGTCTAGATGAATTGAATGTTCGCTGTACTCTGATAAATTGTAAGTCTTGTTTCAAGTTTTCAATAAAAGTTTATTTCTGTATTATATTTTATTCCGCTGCGATGTGAGTCTGATATTGTGGTTAGTTGTTCTTCTTTTTCTTCTATTCTAATATTTCTTTCTTTCTTATCTCACCCTCTAACTTCTTTCTTTAACGGTCTGGATTTTCGGTACTCGAGTTGGGTCATGGGATGTATTTGTGTCAAATTCGAGCATCAAATTTTCCGGGTTCGTTACAAGTATGACGATCAAGGAGTACGTCAATCAGTTTAATCAGCTGGTCAGATTTGGGCTGGATTTAGTAAACACCCAACACAAGAAGGCTCTTCGCTTTGTCAAACGTCTGAATGAGCCTCTACACAGCCTTGCTATGACCCATATACCTATGGGAGCGACTTACGAAAACTTGGTAGACATGGCGCTGCTACACGAGGAAGATAAAGGCAAGAAAGAGGCAAAGGTGGAAGTGCCTCAAGAAAAGAAAGAGGGTTTACATGCTAAGAAAACAGACTTCAAGAAAGGCGGGAAGAACAACAAATCCCGTGAAAAGTGAAGGCGCAATTTCTGTGGCATTGTTGGACATGTGGTGAAAGACTGCAGATCAAAGAAGGCAAAGATGAGTGGTGGTTGTTTCCATTGCGGCGAGACTGGACACATGACTTAGGACTGCCCAAAGAAGCGGGGGCAGGGACAGAGGACTAGATCCACTTCAGGGGGACAGGTTCACGCGCTAGTGGCACCTCCGCAGGAACGAGGTAGAAATATTTCTGTAGAAAGCTTAGTTTATCTCTATGATCATCCAGTTCGCACTCTCTTTGATTCTGGCACATCACACTCCGTTATTTCATCTGCTTTAGTAGAATCTCTGCACCTAGACACTAGTATGGTAGAAGATCCCTTGGTTGTTTCAAATCCAATTGGGGGCTCAGCTTATTTGTCAATGGTTTGTTTGGATTTGAAAATCTCTATTCCAAGTGTTGAGTTTAGATGTAGTGCCTTTGTTTTTGGTTTCTCGGGATATGGATTGATCTTAGGCATGGACTGGTTATCCAGTAATGGTGCCATTCTTGATTGTGAGGAGAGTGGTTAGACTCTTGACTCGGCATGGTAACACTCCAGAAATTTCTTGTAATCCCTTGAATGCTATTATTCTTAGTTATCTAGAGTCGCTTGATGCTTCTGTTGAGAATTTGCAGTCGGTTAGAGTGGTCCGTGAATATCCGGATGTCTTTGAAGAGGTGAAGGACTTCCGCATATATCTTGTTGATAATGCAAAGCCCGTAGCTTTACCTGTTAGACACATGGATCCAAAGGAGAGAAAGGAGCTCAGCAAGCAAGTTAAGGAGCTTCTCGAGAAGGGGTTTATAAGGCGAAGTATCTCGGAATGGGGTGCTCCAGTGGTGTTCGCCACCAAAGCAAATGGCTCACTACGTCTTTGTGTGGACTATAGGGAGCTAAACAAGCTGACTAAGAAGAATAGACACCCACTTCCCAGAATAGACGATTTGTTTGATCAGCTTGTAGGTGCGTCGGTTTTCTCCCAACTTGATCTGGCTACTGGGTTCCATCAGCTAAGGGTAGCTGAAGATAACATTGATAAGACGGCGTTCAGGACCCCAGACGGTTTCTTCGAGTGGCTTGTCATGCCTTTCGGCTTGACAAACGCACCCGCTTATTTCGTAGACCTAATGACAGGGTGTTCAGAGAAGTCCTCAATAAGTTTGTGGTGGTCTTCGTAGACAATATTTTGATCTTCTCAAAGAATGAGGAAGAACATGCTCAGCATCTGAAGGAGATCATGGAAACTCTTCGAGTTCATCAGCTGAAAGCCAAATTCTCCAAGTGCCACTTTTGGAGAGAAGAAGTAAGGTTTCTTGGACATGTAGTGTCCAAAGAGGGGTTAGCTGTGGACCCCACAAAAGTGGTGGTGGTGCAAGATTGGAAGGCACCAAGAAATGCAACCGAAGTCCGAAGCTTTCTCGGGCTAGCAGGTTTTTACTGAAAGTTCATTAGAGATTTCGCGAAAATCTCAACTCCACTCACAAGGCTAACAAAGAAAAATCTGGCGTTCGCTTGGGATTTGGATTGTGATATTGCTTTCCAACGCTTGAAAAGGGCTCTTACAACAGCCCCAGTTCTGACTTTGCCTGATGGAAGCAAGATGTTCATAGTATATACGGATGCTTGTGGTACGGGACTAGGCGCTGTTCTGATGCAAGAAGGGAAGGTAGTAGCTTATGGTGGAAGACAATTGAAAGTTCATGAAAAGAACTACCCAACCCACGATCTTGAGTTGGCCGCCGTCGTCTTTGCGCTTAAGTCTTGGCGCCATTATCTCCTAGGTGATAAGTTCGAGTTATATACTGAGCATAAATCGTTGAAGTATCTTTTCTCGCAGAAAGATCTTAACTTGAGGCAGCAAAGGTGGATGGAGTTTCTTGCCTCATATGATTTTGAGATTTCCTATACTCCTGGCAAGGGCATCTTAGTAGCAGACGCCTTGAGTAGGAAGAAGCTGACCTTAAGCCCTCTCTTTATAGAAAGGCGAAGCTTGGAGTATATGGCTAGTTTTGATTTTAGGCCCTCCTCTGATTTTGTACCCAGTTTATTAGCATCACTGGAAGTGCGGCCCACTCTTTTGGACTCAATAGGGACCGCACAACGTGAAGTCCCTCGGCTCGTTGATATGATTGATAAGCTAATTAGGGGTGAGACTTCTAGTCACCTCAATAGGTACTCCATCGATGATAAGGGTTGGGTGAGGCGGGATGGAAGACTATGCGTCCCACAAGCAAGGGATTTGGTAAAGATGGTTCTCGAGGAAGCACACCATTCCAAGATGACAATGCACCCAGGTGGAGACAAGATGTACAAGAACGTAAAGAGAGTTTTCTTTTGGAGCGGCATGAAGAAGGACGTGGCAGATTTCGTTTCTAAGTGCATGATATGCCAACAAGTCAAAGCGAAACAGAAGAAGCCTGGAGGACCGCTTCATCCTCCAGAAGTCCCGCAATGGAAGTGGGATAGCATTTCAATGGACTTCATTGATGGGTTGCCTAGGTCAAGAAGGGGCAATACTAATATTTGGGTAATGGTGGACAGGCTCACAAAAAGCGCCCACTTTATACCTATCAAGAGTAGAAGGACTGCCTCATCTCTAGCATCTCTTTATCTCAAGGAAATAGTTCGACTCCATGGAATACCCTCCATCATAGTGAGTTACCGAGATCCTATCTTTACAAGCGAGTTTTGGCGGAGTCTGCAAGAAGCTATAGGCACACAGTTATGCTTGAGCACGACCTATCACCCCCAAACTGATGGTCTGACGGAAAGGGTGAACAGAATATTAGAAGATCTTTTCAGACTGTGCGTTCTTGACTTTGGAGGGACATGGGAGGATCATCTTCCTTTAGTGGAATTCGCCTACAACAACAGCTACCAAGCCACCATCGGCATGGCGCCCTTTGAAGCTTTGTATGGAAGACCGTGTCGATCACCAACTTGTTGGTAGGAGTCTACAGACAAGCTTATACTTGGGCCAGACATGATTAGAGAGACTTCAGAAAAAGTGGACTTGATACGAAGGAGAATGAAGACTGCCCAAGATAGACAGAAATCCTACGCAGACAAAAGAAGGACCGACCTTGAGTTTGAGGTTGGGGACAGGGTTTTCCTTAAGGTATCTCCTTTAAAGAACGTCGTTCGCTTTGGATCCGTGGGAAAGCTAGCGCCAAGGTTTGTAGGACCGTTCCCTATCATCGAGAAGATTGGGAAGATGGCTTATAGAGTAGAGCTGCCCGAAAGGTTGGCTGGAATTCACATTGTCTTTCACGTTTCTCATCTCCGGAAATGTTTACATGAGTCCGCGGAAGTGTTGGAGCCAAGCATTTTAGAAGAAATTGAAATAGAACGAGAAACAACTGTGAGGAGAGTTCCAACTCGAATTAGGAACTGAAATCAAAAAGCTACGCAACCGTGAAGTCAAGCTTGTTAAAGTTCAATGGAGCGGTGCCTACCCTTTTCTTTTTGAGGGTACATCTTTGATCTCTCTTTTTCCATAAGTTTATGCTTGTATCTACCTTTTAGTGTATCTTCTCGGTCCTTTTTCTCCTAACTCCTTAGGTAGAAACTAATGGATGTAAACATGTATTTGAAACATGTTATGATTGATGGCTGCAAGTGGTTGCAAGTGGTTGCTCGTGGATGCATATACACACACCCTAGGTATTAGATCGGCTCAGTCACTTCCATATTGCATATGCATATATGTATTCATATTTGTATGTGATTGAAACTTGATATGTTGTCATATGGATATCGCATTTGTATGAATGGTTACGCACTCGTGTAGAATTATGAGTAGGGAAAAATTTGCATGCATAATGGATTCATGACACTTACATGATTCGCATTAAGGAGGTCAACTGAATCAGTAGACCGCCTAATTTTGCAATAGATAAGGACATATACATACACTATGCATATGATCATGAAGCATAAGAAGTCTTTTAAGGACAATTGACGCCTGTGTTTGTTGGTTGAGTAGATGGACGATTGGATGTTAGGATATACGTTCTTCTAGACTTGAAGATTTCAGGGATGAAATCCTTTAAGGAGGGGAGAATGTAACACCCCAAATTTTCTGTTAATAATAAATTAACAAATTAAAGTATAATTATTTCTTAATGAAAGAATTAAGGGAAACGGGTTATGCCATTGCGTTCGTCTCGGAATTCTGCTTGAGATAGAGTCTGAGTTTGCGTAAATCGGACTTCGTATGAAGAAGTTGTGGTCTTCGGAAGTTTCAGAATTTGATTTAAAATTCAAACAGCCCGAAACAAGTTCAAAATTCGAAAACTGGACCAGAATCGGGCTGGGCAGGAAAATTCCCGCCCAGGACCTAGGTCGACCTATGGGTCGACCTACCCAGTCGACCTGGTCAGGTCTTGGCTGGCCTAGTCGGGTTCTGAGCGATTTTCTGAGTTCTGGTGTGTCATTAAGGCTGATTTGTCACTTTCTGGTTGGCTCTTCTCGATGTGAATGGTCTAGATTCATCTATGATCATCTGATGGCTCTAATTAGTCTGAAATTCTATATAAACAACTTAAGTCTCCAGCCTAAATTCACACAAAAATTAGAACCAGAGCCGCCATGCTGTCGGGATAAAACTGAGAGTAGCCTCCACTTGAAGAAAGCTAAGAGACGAACAAATCTAATTCAATAAAAATCAAAACAGCGTTTATCTACCCAAAGGAAAGCATCTCAATTCCAGAACTCAGAATCCAGAACTCAAGTTCGTCGTTCGTATGTAAGTTTAGTTATATTTTGGGATGCGAATCAAAATTAATGTCATCCCTTAGGAATAAATTGATAATAGGACAATGTTTATTTTGTTATATGTGGAGTTGACACTACACCATAATGGCCATTTGGCAACCCTTTTTTTCACAATCGCCAACACTTATTTGTGTTGCAGTGTAATAACAATAATAAGCGTTGCTATATTAAAAAAGTGTCGCCAAAAATACATAATTATAATTTTTTTATTGGCAACGCTTATATGGGTTGTTAGCGCTGATTTCTAAGGGTAAAAACGTAAACTTCCTTCCATAACCCTATTTACCATGTGCCAATCGTTTGCCCAACGCTTATCCAAGAAGCGGCCGCCTAAATCGTATTATCCAAATCCGCTTTCAGAGGACAAAAAAAGCAGCTTGCCGAAGATTCATCCGCGAGTAGATTTCAATCCCATTCAGTCTCGATTTCAATCCAAATACGATTTCATTATCCAAGAAGCGACCGCCTGAATCATTATCCAAATCCGATTTCAATCTCGATTTCAATCCCATTAATTCGCTTCAGGTATATTTTTATTTTATTTTTGCTCACTTAAATCCTGTTTTTGTTGATTTGTTTCTACGTGTCTCATCTTTGGTTATGTGGTCTGATTTTTGCATAATCAAGAACTAGAGAGATCATAATCGAAGATTTAATTGAGATCTCAAAAAGGGATAAAGTCAAGAGCTAACCCTAGGTGAGTGTATTCTCTTTTCTTTTGCATTAAGTCCTTTAGAGGCAGCAGATTTATGGATACGTTTAAGGCAGGATCATTATAATAAAACGCAGAGGTTTGTTAGTGATATATGTGCCGATTTGGGTATTTTTGTGGGTTGATGTTGTATGGATCTGAATGCTATGACTGTTAAAAACAGTGGTTGGAAGTCATGCTTGTGGTGTTTAACTTTGAATAGAATGTTAGTTACTGAATATTTCTGTGTAAACATAAGTAGAAGCACAAAGGTATTATTTGGGGTATTCACAGTAGGGTGGGGTATGAATACAATGAAATAAGGGGGATTAAATACTCTGACTCAATCGATTGTCATGTGTATTGGATGCTTGGTTGTATTGCATGATTGACTTTGTGCATTCGATTGACCACATGTTTATATACATATGTTAAAAGACCAGTTAACAAATTGGGATAGACATGCATACCTATTGTATGGTTAACACTTGACCTGCTACTTATTTGTTTAAGCAGTAATATATTGGTGTTTGATTGATGAACACATGGTCTGAAGTATATATATTGGTTTACACAGTTATACATTTGTATATGATTAATAATCACACAACTCTCTATACCTATTTAAACAGTTTGATATGTCTGCTTTATATGAGAAATAAATGACTTGCTATGTAAATGGTTAGTCAGTTTAGCATATATATCACATTAATAGCAAACACATGACTAGTTACATATTTACTAGTTTCATATTTATTCAGATCTTTTGGTGATAGGTGTATTGCTTAGTGACACATGGCCCATTTTGCATATCTGTTCATACAGTTTAAGGTGATGTGTAGTGATTTGATTAAAACTGTAAATATACTAGGGAATTGTACACTAAGTAATACACATTATAGATCTGAAACTGTTTGTATATGCCACCTGTTTTATAAATATTCATTTGTTTTATAGAACAGTGAATAGCAGATAGATATTCATATCTTTATGTTACGCTCTCACAAACTCTCTGTGTGTGTGTGTATGATACTCAATAAACTTCTGGCAATATATCATTTACATAACCCAAGTATAGATGATGCACGTGAATACATGTTCTTGTTATTTGTATGCTTTTTTTATACGAGTAAGAGCTCAAGACTAATAGGTCATGTACATGACGCAAGGTGTGTATTCTAAAATATTCACCTAGTCATCTGCAGCAATTCTTTAATGCATACATATATTCATGTTTTTGTTCCTTTAGTAATTCATAGGACTGCTTCAAGTAATGCTTTCGAATCTGAAGTCTTTAAAGTTTGATACAAAGTCATCTGCTGCTGTGAAGCTAGATGCGCATGACACACATGTTTGTGCTATTTTTTATTTATTCTTTTTTGAATGCTTTTCTTAGTGGTTTTTTTAAGAAAAAAATACTATGGTATAATTTTTGTTACAGGAGTAAAGTATAATGGTATCAATAATTTGATGGAAATTAGAAACAAGGAAGAAGGTCGAAGGTATGTATATTAATTTTGGTGCCTATGAGATAACTTATTGATTCTAAACTGAACCTTTCAAGCTCAGTCTAGTTTGGAATCTGAACTGGAAGCCTCAGTTTCTAAACTGATTTATAAACTCGTTGTTGTCGTTTGTAGTAGGTGACGATCATCGCATTTTTGTTGGTTTCTCTGATTTTGAAAATGTACATTAGAGGTCTTTTTAAGAGAAATAAACTCCATTAGGGTATTCCTTAAAGCGTCGTTTGCAGGTTAAGTTAAAATTGGGCATGTGAACCCAGTTTTCAGTCCACAACAAATATAAATGCTTGCAGGTCAAGCCCGGTGATTTACAAGTTTAGGCTGAACCTATGTATTGTTAAGTCTGAATGTCTATTAGTTACTATCAAAATCCTTAATGGCATATCATGGTCAAGCAAATATTTGCGATATCTCTTTTGGCTGAGCCTGTGTTTTTGTTCTAGTTTTTTTTCCTTTTTTTTACTAATTTCAAATCATATCATATATATACCGAACTGCAGGTGGTAAGTATCCTGAAGAATATTTTCTTTCTTAGTATATAAAATCACTTATTAACTAATGGATTAACAATTGGTATAAAACATAATTTTTTCTTATGCATCTTGACTTTCTACAACTTGCATCAATCAAATGTTATGCTGATGCTGTTGCAAGGAAAATAAAAATTGGAAAGGATATTTGTTGACAGAAACAATGAGAAGCTCAAATTAATATGTTTACCACATTAAAAATCAGTATAAGCAAAGTCAAATGTATGCATACTGACACTTGTAAACCCTGACATCATCTGGTTAGTTATATAACTTGCGGAGGAATACCGGAGCATGAACATGTACAAGACGGAGCAGTCTGATTCCAAGTGGGGGTGGCAGTCCTATTGCTAATGCTTAAATGATCAGTGGTCACCTTGGACAGTTGGACTCTCTATAGCTGCTTCACAACAGGTAATCAAATATTGCATTAAGAGTTATTTTTTATATAATTTGATGAATATACCCTATATAAATATGTCACTCTGATACAGTATATATTAATGTTACTTATCAGGCAAATGATATGTAAGTAAACAATAGCTCGGTAAATATCAACTCTTTTTCAAATCTATTTTTTATTTAGCTATGACGTTTGAGTTATTCCAACACTATGTTGCATGTGAAAATAGAGCAAGCGTAAAATTATAATGCTCAAGAAAAAAGTAGTGACCCTGACATTTGAGTTATTCAGACGTTTGAGTTAACCGATGGGTTTGAAAGGTTAATGGAACAGATTAATTTAACTGGTTAGCAAGGATTAATTTGACTGGTTAGCAAGGGTTAAATGCACTATTTATCCTTCCATTTGGTAGTTTAAAAAGTGAAATCAGTTAACATGCCATTAGTTATTTTAATTTTACTGCCTCTCCAACGTTTATCATAATTGTAGGATCTATCAAAGCTTGAGATAAGGTCTGGGTTAAAATCAGTTAACATTATGTTTGTTTTCACCACAACTTATATGCAGTTATGGACTTTCACATGTTCTGTTCCTATGTAAGCTAATCTGTTTTTGTTCTTTCTCTCTTTAATCAACTCACTTTAGTTTTAAGGAAATATAGTCATACAAGACTTTAGAAGTTAGAACTAGCACAAAACCTATGGTGAAGCACTTTAATATGATTTGATTTGGCAAGACATTTTGCAATAATCGTATGAAAAAAGGCTAGGTCATTAGTGTTTTCATTGCTTAAATCTTTTCCTTTAGCTCACTTATTGCATGTTTTATAAGTAATTAATATTGCTTTGTTTACTCTTTCTATTCTATACTGATTGATGTGGTATTTATATTTACCACTATATGCATAATTTCACACATTTTGATTACGCTTCTTGTTCATTTTGCTCTTGCTTGGTCAGAGCAATTGAACCCCAATGCTATAACCGTTTTAGATATATTGATTTTTGAATTTATGTGTGACTTGCTTCGTTTCTGCATATTACTACTTTACAGTGTTTGCCAGTCAAAATTTGGAAGGACTAAAGTTAACATGTTTCAAACCAGATCAATAAAAAGTATTAAAGAGTGGTGATGGCTGTGTTCTTATTGATCTATCATCAAATGTTTTTCATACTGCGGCCTATTAAATTTAGTATGAGGCAAAGGTTATCAAAATTCATCCTTTTAGGTGAAATTAACACAAGTTCCAATTTTCTACGGAAAGAAAAATAATAGTTAAATTCCGTAGTAAATAGTGCATTTAACCAAAAAAATGTGGTGAGCTGTAGTTGTAGGAAATGGGTTAGGTGAAGACTGAATTTGAACTAAAAATGTAAACAGAAGTGTAAGAATTGAATAAAGGACCGTGAATGTTGCCAGTTTCTTTCTTTGCAATGAAAGGTTTTCAAAAATACAAAGATGTATGCAAAGTTACTTGATTAAATTTGTGACTGAACTGTAAAACCAGAGTTGTATAATGTGAGACACTGTCTGCTTTATATAATAGACACCATCCCTTGACCTTGATTCATTTTGTGGACTATCTACCTGTTAATGGTGATGTTTGTCTTTAACCTGAGTCCCTGGGTTTACAGCAGGTTTTTACTCTGTTAAATTAAAGTTAAAATAAAATTATTTTTGGCATACATACATATGTTAACTGTCCTCCTAGTTAGTATACTTCTCAAATGGTCTGTTGTATTTTTGAGGGTAGAATGCCAGTATATAAATTCATTTGTATGTGCTTTTCGTATACCCGTGCATGCTTGTCTTGTTTTAGGTCCTTGCTGCACTTCAACCTTGCGCATATGCGCCACTGCATGTGTATTTTCTTTCAGTAATCAGAAGTATATGTTCCATTTGCTGAATAACCTTAAATTTGTATTAGAATTAAATTATTTTGTTTAGTGTTAACACACGATGCTATCATTATAATTCTGAAATGCTCGAATCACTTGTTGCTACCTTGGTAGTTCTAAAATCAGTTGCCTGAGTTGTTATAGTGCTACATTTCAAAATCTGAAATTTAATAGGAGGCTGCACCTTACTTTGGACATGAACATGTACATAAGCTTTTATGTTAGGATAACTAAGTTTACACGTATTTTGCATTGATGCTTGGTTATCAGACCAAAACCCAAGTGCATATATTAGTATTTTTGTCATTTACTTGAACCCGCCAAGGCACCACTAGGATATTACTAGCACATACATGGTTCTGTTATTTCCTTCGAACTGCTTGAGTTAATACACTGTACATCTTTGCACAAGGTGCCGACTTATTTAGAAATGTCATCAAGGTGCCGACTTATTTAGAAATAACCATTGAACTTTGAAAAATAGGTGGAACCGTGTAATTCATCTATAATTTTGCACTTGGAATCTATATTTAATAGTGATTGCATTTTGAGACTGTTGTTGTTTATTTATTTTCTACAAATGTCCTCCTACTCAAGGCCTTCGACCGATTATCATGACTACTTCCTACGGTATTGTCCATCGGCCTATTCAGACGATTCAGACGATCCTACTCAAATTGTTTGCTCAGCCAAATCTCAGACACCAACTCCGTTTAGCGTCTACGAGAGAATAGAGTCGAGTTTAGAAAGAGATTTGGCATTATTAAGTGTTCAGAATGATATGGCATCGCCTACCATATCGACCACACCTACAAGATTGCCACCCCTACCAACATGCTATGTTGAAGAAGCACAATCTCGAAGGTTGTTATGCCGTTGCAACATTGAACCAATATTCAGAACATGCTATTTAAATAAAAATGTTGGTCGCCGATATTTTATTTGTTCAAATACTGGAACTCTTAGAGATTGTGGATTCATCCACTGGATTAACGAACCATTATGTGATCGTGGTGTGGAATTTGCATTGGAGGTTCTTGAAGAAAACAAAAGGCTTAAAAAGGAGCTTAAATTGCAAGATTTCATCGAGCTCAATAGACAAAAGATGTGTCAAAATTGAAAAGGTATGACTTTGAACTTATAACATTTTCTGCTATTTGAAACTTAATTGATGTTATTAAATTAAATGCACGCAGAAAGCAGTAGAAGAAGAAGAGAAAATGAGAAAAATTGGTGGTACAAGCTATGCAAATTTTTGGATGTATGGTTCGTTATATAGTTGGAGTTTCGCGTTTGGTACTTGTAAACTTCAAATATGAAAAACATCTTGCATTATGTTAATTCTGTATTGTTATTACTATGGAATCGGATGTTGTATATGTATTAAATTTAGTATCTTTATGTATTGAATTTTTTTATTAGTTCATACTTTGCTGTTATCATGAATATGGATTTTTTTCCTTATTGATTTGGTTACATGTTGCTATGTTGAGATAATTCCATAGCTGAATGAATGCATATTAAATAGAGCTTGTGCTATCTTATATGCAAATATTAGCGTTGCATGTTACCAACGCTTATAAGTGTTGCGAATATAATATTGCCAACGCTTATAAGCGTTGTGAATGAATATTTGCCAACGCATATAAGCGTTGCGAATGAATATTTGCCAACGCATATAAGCATTGGGAATGAATATTTTCCAATGCTTATATGCGTTGGTAATACATTGCCACGCCCCCATAGCAACGCTAATAAGTGTTGCGGAAATTGTTTGCGACAGTTATACTCGTTGGCAATCACCTGTTTTCGTGTAGTGTGAATGATATTGATCTATGTCTGTGGTTCTATTTTATTATCATGTTGAATTGGGAATTAATGGGTAAGTCTATTCATATGTATATGAACTTGGAGTATACCCTGTTATGACAAGTTGTGTAGTTTATCATGTTATGCAAGTTTTAGGTTGTAAAATCATATCACATATGTGACCAAATGTTAGATCTACATGTTTATGTGTATATGTTAAACCTATGTCATATTTCAAGTTCACACTTATCCGTATATTAGTGATTGATTTGCAAGTTCACATATATGTAAGTTGATTTAGTTTATGTTCTAAATTCACATATATGTAAGTTGATTTAGTCTATGTTGCAAATTCACATATATGTAAGTTGATTTAGTCTATGTTCCAAATTCACATATATGTATGTCGATTTAGTCTACGTTGCAAGTTCACACCTATGATATTCATGTTGACTATTTTGCAAGTTCACACCTATGGTGTTCATATTGACTATGCCGAAAATGCCAAGTTTACACCTATGTCATGTTTATGTTAATGAATTTCTTTATGCCAATTTTGTGTACGCTAAATTAGGCTAAGTTTTTAGCCTAATATTATATGTCAAAAATCATGCGGATGAAAAATTAGGCTAAGATTGTTAGCCTAATATTTAGATGGGGTAACATTGGGAAAAATTGGTAATTATAGGAAACTTGACATAAATTGGTGAAAAATCACATAGGTAATTTATGACATGAAACGGCATAAATTATATACCTAAAATTAATGAACTTGATTAGAAACAAATCTGGGCAATGACATGAATTCTGGATAATATACATAAATAAAAATGTAAATTCAGAAAATACGAATATGCTTAACCCGAGGTTAGATTGAGTTGTGATGTAAACCTGCCCGGACCCGCCTGGCTGTCCAGTAATCACAACAATACCTATCTAATGTTGTAGGTTAAGGCATTGAGCCCAATAAGGACCCGAGGTAAGACTGAGTTACGGTGTAAACCTGCCCGGAATCGACCGGCACATCCAGTAACCGTAACAATACATGTCTAATGTGAGTGGTTGGTGCTTTAACTAATTAAAGCTAAGGACAGACCAGTCAGGATGGTAGGGTTAATTTAACTAAAACACTTAACCAATTCAACATGTTAATTAAACTGATGAGTGGGGTTAGGTTAATACATGCACTTAACCACTTGACATGTTTGACTAGAAAACCCTAGTAACGGGGGATCCATTTCAGCAGTAACCCAATTAGGTATCATGGTACCCTGAAACTAGGTAGGGTGGGGCACGATTACTGAGCTGATTGTAAGCGGTCAAAAGCAACGGCGGTTGGTGCAGAAGTGTAGGTTCTAACAGAGTGCGGGCGTGCACACACTTCGGAGCAGACAAACATGGCACTAGGCATCAGTAGTATAACCTATGCATTCTAGAATTGTGTCGGGCTGCCACCATGGGACTTGATACACCCATGGTGGGACCCGCATAGGTATCTACAATCATGTAGGGCCGTATGACACAGGAAGAAAACGTTGCGAGTAAGAGCCGATCGAATAAGGGATTACCTTGTCATGAACATGTGGTGCTAGTTAGGCTAGTTCGTAGGTGCAGAGAAGTAATAGTGAGTGCGTTTAGTATAGTTAGTATTTCTTGCCATATCTTGTCTTATATTTTGGTATTGTCCTGTTCTCAGTTTATGCAAGTCATGATCTTTTTATTGTTCTCATGCTAGAAATATAACTAGACTTACCAGACTTATGTCTGACCCATTTTCCTTTTGCTTTCTTTTCTTCCGTTTCCCCCCCACCCCCAAGGTCCACAGGAAGGAAACACCTCAGCTTAGTCAGATTTTTCATCCAGCTTGAAGAGAGAGAATGTATTGCTTGGATCTCTTTCGTTTGGGCTATGGCTTTGGACATTCTATGGGGATTTATGCAGTTTTAATTATGTTTCATGCTTCTTTAAGTTTTAAATCAAGACGGTATTATGGTTGTAATAATTGGAAGTTTGTTTTGAGGCAATTATGGAAATGTTTTGTATGAACACGTATTTATGATATGAAAGTCTGTTTGTTTTTCCGCTGTTTATATATATATATATATGTATTTATATCTGTCTTGTGTTTTATCAGTGACTTTTACTTATAAACCTCCACCGAAGTTAAGGTATTCACTTTGTGAGTGATCTTAACAGAGGTGGAGTGTTTCAGTTACCATTTCTTTATATATTGACAACTTCATTTACATGATGGTCGTGTTTATATTTACATTCTTCATTATCATTATCATGATATCAATATTTATATATCTTACATGCTTAGGGACCACCGTTGAGCTGAAAATCTGTATACACTATTTCATTGGCTTACCTCAATGAGAAACTAGTTATTATATGTGCACAATAGCCAGAAGATAATAAAACGTTTATATAAAAGCAAAATATCAAATGGGTAAAAATGGGATGAACATATATATGGATAGTGATTGTGTTCACTGTTTTTGCTTCTGCATTTAGTTCTATGCAATTTGTAGTATATATCTTTTAATTTGTACAAAAATTGTGTTATTCTTTCATTTGTTATACTATTTTTAGGAAAAATGTTTTGTTGCTCATTTGTTTTAAAAAGGTGTTGTTATAATTGTTTCGTTTGGTTTAGAAAAACGTACTATTATTAATTGTTCTGATTTCTAGGAAATCTGCATCTATTTTTGCCAATAGAGGCATTTATATTTGCTTGTGAATGTGTGCTAAGTATTTATATTATTCTAACGTTTTGAATGTTTATTTGACATTAACAGGGCCATCGTTGTTGATGTTAAGGAGAAAATATCAGAAGCAAAGCAAGACTAAATCTATCATTTTTCTATTTTGTATGTAAGTTTATTGATGTAAAAATGTATGTCGTATTATGTGTGGACATGGAAAAGTTGATAAAACCATATATACGAAATGCTAACTTGTTTGAATGATATGTATGAAATAATATACATTAATTTATATATTTGTTGTTTACTTTTTTTATTGGGTATGTTATTTATTTTACCATTGACAGTTGAATGATAGTATTCGGTAAAGCTGTAAGCAGAAAACATGAAAGAATATTTATTGGCAGAATAGAAAGGGAATAGCGACGTATCACTTACAGAAAATGTTTGATCTAAAAAATATTTTGTCGCTGATCCCTTGGCAATTAGTAAGGGTTTACCCACTCCTTTTGTTAATAATATTATATTATAAATTAATTATTCATCGGTAATTAGTCGGTATATAAATAAAAATTAAATTAATAAATAAATTGTTATTTTTATTATAAAATTAGTAAAATGGTGGAAAATTGTCGGAAAACTCATGCTAAATTCCGTCGCAGATTCTGACACAATTACCGTCATGGTTTTTAGCAACCACCGAGTTATGCAGGAAATCTGTCGCTAATTTCAATTTAGCGATGCATTAGAAGCTGATATTGCTGCTACTATATGCTGTTTTTCTTATAGTGTATGCCTGTGATTGCTTGAATCATATCATATCTGTTATAACTTGTATATCTGTGACATCATGACATGAATATGACTTAGATCTTAACCTTTATCATGTCAGATCTGCCTTTGATTATAGATCTAATTCACTATTTAGATCACCTTATACCTGGTCTATTATGTTTATGGCCAAATCCGATCTATTGTTAGTTGGACATCTAAATCGTTGTTTAGGTCACATCATGCCTGTCCCTATTATGTTAGAATCAGTGCTATTATCATATGTTCATTAGATTTGTTCCTATATGCCTACCTTGTCATTATGCCACTATATGTTTTATGCATGTTTATGCCATTATATGTCCATCATGTTAGTATGATCATCTCTGTTCTATTCCCTCTATCTTTTCCCTTTTATCTTTATATAGTCAGGCTACTTTCGAGCCTGGGCATGCCGCCGAAATATGCGAATGCGTTAGATTGGGAACGAGGGGAAAACGTTGAATTGGGGATTAACTTGTAATTGGGAATTTGGGAATAACTTGAATAAATAGTAATAATATTAATTTGGAGCATATGGTTCATTACGAACATAATTAGGGGAATGGGCATGAAAACCTATAACGACATAGGTATAATTGATTAATAATGAAGATGCCTAGGATTACAGTAATTAGAAACTGTAACCGCGCCTAGACACGAGTTTAGATTACACTTGTGGTGGAAATCTGTCTGGAACCGCTCGGTATATCCAACGACCACAAGTGGTGAATCTAATGTGAGGGGTCTAGGCGCACAAACACGAGACGTGCTAAGACACGAGGTGAAGCCCGACTTGTGGAAGAAGTCTGCCCGGAACCGACCGGCATATCCAGCTTCCATCAGTGGTAGGCTTAATGTGGGAGGTCTAGCATATTATAACCATAAATGGACATGGTAATGAATTGGAATACTTAACCTAGTTGAATCCATAGGGATTGTATGAACATGAACCTGATAGGGGGTTAAGTAAACTTGTTTGAAACAGGGGGTGGGTTAAGTAAATTTGAGGTGGGTGGGTAGTACTTATATATATAGTCCCGCAAACTTAATTTGTTAGGGTTATGCAATTTTATGACACTAATAGGTAGGCATAACCTGTGTAAAACCTAGTAGTGGGGATGTAAGGCAAAGGGGAGAGCTTGCATCATCTTGTATGTGGGACCCGCATCAGTCAGTAACCCATATGTATGTATCAAACAAGTATTCCGAACTAGGTCGGAGTCAGGGCACGCTTACTGTGCTAATTGTAGGTGATCCAAAAGTGGGGACGGTGTCCGACGGCGCGTTCCATCGGGGCCATATGCGTGCATGACTCTGCCTGCTCAAGAAAATAAGACACTGTGACATCAGTAGATATAGTTGTGCACATCCGAAAAATGAAGGGTTGCCACTATAGGGAGTGATGCATCCTACTGTGGGGCCAACACAGGGTATCTACGGAGTAGGGAGCCGACCGATTAGGGTAGTAATTAGGGTACACTTAGACTCCAGTATGTTTAGGAGCCCGTTATTATCCATAGGGGTAACTCCAGAACGTTCGACTGCTTGTTGATTGTATGGGTGTGAAGACCTCTCACTGGAAGTACACCTAAGTCTACCATCTTACAGTTGTTGGGATCATCTCATTCTGGTTATACTAGTATCGGTGCAGAGGAATCATTAGAAGAAGCGTATACACTCTATCATGTTCATCATGTTTACCTTGTCATACCTGCCTTTTATGATGTTATCTTTCTTATCCACTTTATATGCCTATCATGATACTTTTACTTATTTATTTGCTAAAAGTAACTAGACTCGCCAGACTTTATGTCTGACCCATTTTTTTTCCTCTTCTTTCTCTTCCATTCCCCCCTAGGTTTTCGGGGTGGGAATACTCAAGCTTGACCAGGATTCTGCTTTCATCTTTCTTGGAGGTGCTTAAATGTATTACTTGAGCTCTTATCTACTATAACTATATTTTTATTTGGGCAATTATGCTTCTTTTATTTTTGTACTCTGATGTTTTAAGTGCAAGATAGAAGTTTTGATGATGTACTTGATTTATGTATTTTCAGACATATGATGTTTTGAACCACGATGCTAATAAAGTTTTTAATTCCGCTGCTGTTTTATATCTATCTTGTAATGTTTCTTCTTCTGTTTACCTATAACACTTCACGAAACTTAATGCATTCACTTAATGAGTGACATTAATGGACGTGGGGTGTCACACTTGGTATCAGAGTTGAAGGTTACTAGATAAGATAAAAGTTTTTGAAAATTATTTTAAAAAGGTTTTAAAAGAAAGCATTTCCAAAAAGAAAAGTCTGTGTTGAAAAATATATTCCCTAAAGCCATATGTAATATCTTTCGATCATTTATTTGAATCTCTTTCCTTTTCTTTTCAGCATGTCTGGGGAACCTAATATTCCTGAGGGCGTTACGATACCCGGCTGGTCCCGTAGGTATCTGGAGGCCACAGTGCCTGTAACACCCCACCTCCGTTAAGGTCACTCACAAAGGGAATGACTTAACTTTGATGGAGCGTTTTAGTAGACAGAACAGAAACTTACAAGATAGATAAAACATTACTTGAAAAATTTATAGCTTTATTACAACAGAAACCAAAGTAAGTTTGGTTACATCCTTTCAAATCACAATATCAGAATTCAAGTACAAAATATCAATCTTGTACAAAAGCCTTTAGAATGCATAGTTTTTAAAATCATAATCCCCACAGAAGCTGCCATAAGGAGTCAAGCCATACTTTAAGCACTTTAAGTACTTCAAGCAGAAGAAATTCGGATTAAGCTAAAGTATTCCCTCCTTGGAAACCTGGGGGGGGGGGGAACGGAAGAAAAAGGGGCGAAAACAAGCAAGGTCAGAATAAAGTCTGGCAAGTCCAGTTACTTTCAGCATATGAACATATAATAATAATAATAATGACATGAGAATAAGCTGGATAAGAGATAACAGTAACTGGAGCAGCAGATATACTTATGTTAAACAGAAGAAACAGAATAATATTACTTTTCACCTCTCTGCACTAATACTAGTATAACAGGATTAGGTGTAACCCCAATGTCTAAACAGAAACAGAAACGGGAACAGAATAATTTCCACATAAGAGAATGCTAGTAATGGGCCTTTACCACCCCAACAGAAACAGAATGCTAATAATGGGCCTTTACCACCCGAACAGAAGGTACAGAAACAGAAACAGATTAATCCCTACGGAAACAGAATGTAGAATTAGGTGTACACTAGTAAATGGGCCTTTACCACCCGAACAGACAGTACCACGCAGAAACAGATAGGTGTTACCACCCAACAGAAACAGACGGTACCAACATAAACAGACAGAACTAAGTGTACCCTAAAACCCTACCCCAAACGATCGGCTCCCTAATACATAATTACCCTGTGTCGGCCCCACAGTAGGGTGTATCACTCCCTAAAGTGACAACCAATTGGCACAGACCTATTTACAGATGTCACGGCGTCTCACATCCTCAGATGCAGACTGGGATCCATGCACGCACATGACCCAGTTGGAACGCACCATCAACACCCTTCGCCATTATCAGAATGAACCGCTTATAATTAGTTCAGTAAGTGTGCCCGGACCCTACCTACTGTTGGGTCAAAGTTTTGATACCAGAAAGGGTTACTGACTAATATGGGTCCTAAACAACAGATGACACAAGTAATTTCCCTCCTAACCTTGTGTCCTTAGACTAACAAATTTCAGATTAACTTGTTTACAAGTTCAGACATACAGAGTTCAAATCAATTAGTTCACAGATCAGACAAGTTTTCAGACGAACGGATCAGATATACGGATTTAACAGATTTACAGATTTGTCTAACTTTGTAATTGGGCCTACAGATTCACGAAACGGGTTTGTTAAATTCATTAGTCCAATTGGTTCAACCCTATATACCCAACACGTTTTAGACATCATATTTATCTTAGATTTGTATTAATTAAAAATTAATGCGCAGACCTCTCACATTAGACTGACAGTTTGCGGCCACTGGTTAGGCCGGTTGGTTCCGGGCAGATTTATGCCGCAAACTGAGTCTAACCTCGGGTTTCAAGCATGTTATGACTAACTTCTCATATTAGAACCTATTGTTTGCGGCCACTGGATGTGCCGGGCGGTTCCGGACAGGATTACGCCGCAAACTCATTCTAACCTCGAGTTAGCCATGTTTCATGTTTAGCTAATGCATTCATTCACAGACTATGCTAATATCAGACTAATCATGCTAATTTAACAAATTAACTTCTGAACAAGTTACAGCAGATTATTCGAGATTCTAATAACAAGTTTTGCTCAATTTTAAATCGAGCCTACAGATTTACATACTTCAAATTTCAGCATTTCAGTTCCAACAGATTACGTCATTCAACAGATTAAACAGATAACAGATCTTGCAGATTAGGCGATTTAGCAGATAAGGCAATTTAACCTAATTAGCAGATTAGGCAATATAACATAACTAGCAGATTAGGCAATATAACAGATTTAATCATTCCTTAAAGTTTCATAGACATATCTTGCCTAATTACAAATTTGGCCTAAGTTTGCATGCCTAAATAGTTGTCATGATTCACAATATGATCATATACCCCACGTTTGCATTGAATTTACATGGCACAGATTATGGTCATAATTTACCATATAACACATGTTCCAAATTTAGTTAAACTTGCCTAGTACAAAAGATTCACATATAAATTATACCAAATATAACCATCGATTTCAATGCATGTCATATATTCAAAAATCTCCCACTTAGGTGTTATTCACATCTAATAGTTATCAAATCTTAATATAGATCTTCACACCTAAGTCATATTCTCGTTTTATCTCAAGTCATGAATCGTTATATAAACAATATGCCCAACAATCTAGAACTTTAAATTATAACAGATCTTAATTCAAAATATGCGTTATGTCCAATGTAACAACCCGTATTTTAATAACATGTTATAACCATAAATCAAGGCAGAATTAAATTTTAAAACAAGAACCAAGGGAAACGGGTTATGCCATTGCGTTCGTCTTGAAATTCTGCGTGGAAATGAGTCCGAGTTTTCGGAAAACGGATTCCGTATGAGGGAGATATGACCCTCCAAAGTTTCAGGAATTTTCAGAAACCAAAACAGCTCGAAATTCGAATTCAAACCCAGAAGCGGGCTGGGTGGGAAATTTCCCGCCCAGGACCCAGGTCGACTGGGTGGTCGACTGGTTAGTCGACCTCCCCCTAACCAGGTCGACTGGGTAGTGGACCTGGGGGTCGACCTGCCCCGAATTTCCAGATCCAAGGCTGAGTTCATTTCTGCGTATCTAGACCGATTTCTGGACCAAATTCGTGTCTCTAATCCTATATAAACTCACCCCTAGCCTCATTCTCTCCACACCATTTCATTCTGTCCTTATGCTGCTTCTGAAATAATTAAATAAAAGAGAGAATGGCTACTTCTTCTTCGTCAAGACAACATCTAGGAATTGCAAATTGGGGGTTTTCAACTAGCACAAGACTAAACAAATAGAGATTCAACAACTACAACAACCGTTTCTAGAATCAAATCTCTGCACTCTAATTCTCGATCCGCACTCTGTAAGTTATAGTTACTTTGAGATTGAAACTTGTTAAATTTGATATGGACATGGAATAAAATGAAATTGGACCTAAGCTTGATTATCTATTTGGATCTGTTCTTGTCTCTTCTTGAATCTATGATTTTGGGTTATTTCTTATCGACTGAATCATGCACATTCATGTTGTTGGACCTAGTTTATTATTCAAACGCTAGATTGTAAAATGAATTCTTGGATCTTGACTTGATGATAAGACTATGCCTATACCTATGACGGTGAACATAAGACTATGCCTATGCCTATGACTGTGAACATAAGACTATTGCCTATGACTATGACAAGGACAATTGTGGCTAATCACCTATGACTCATGACTATGAATTATTGCCTATGATTATGAACATAAGGCTATCGTCTATGACCATGACTTTGAAACTATTACAGTTAATTGCCTATGACTATTTATGATAGTTGCCTAGAACTATTTTGGATAATTATCCATGACTATTGAGATTAATCGCTTGTGATTCACTATGACTATGACTGTTGTGATTAATTGACTATTATAGTTGTTTTTTCGTAACATTATAGTTGAAAAAAAAGTTGTACACCGAATTGGCATTTTGTTGGATCGTATACCTAGGGTGTGACTTGCTCAGTTTATTCGCTATTATGTACACCAAAACCATTGGATCCATTATCCTTGTGTTTGGCTTGCTTTTGCATGCCTATTCTTTTATGTCAACGTTTACCATGACTATCGCCTTATCTTGCTAGATTTGAAATCCTATATGCCAGTGATGTTGTAACCAATTATCTCAAGTTATGTCATGCTCGTCCCTCTTCATAGTGTTGATGTTATTCCCTTTATTCTGAGATTTGGATTTATTTGTAGTATGGATCGATCACGTTTACGTGCGATGGGAACACGATTTGGGTAGAATAGGCAAAACATGAATTGGTTATGAACATGAATTATGAACTTGATAAAAGGCAAAACTTGAAACATGAACGCTGTTATAACCTGAACCTGGATATGGACATGAAACTCGCCATGAAACTTGACACGAACTTGACATGAAACTTGAACATAGACATGACACTTAGAATGAACTTGAAAATGGCCAACTCGAGGTTGGGTTGAGTTTGCAGTGTAATTCTGCACGGAACCGCCCGACAAATCCAGTTACTACAAACAATAGGATCCAATGTGGGTAGTTGGTCATATCGCACTTGAAAACCCGAGGTCAGACTGAGTTGTGGTGTAATTCTGCCCGGAACCGCCCGGCATATCCAGTGACCACAACAACAGGTCTGATGTGAGATGTTGGGGTGCATTAATGGATTAATGCCACATGATAGGGTTAAGTCATGTACCGCTTGAATATACTTAACCAATTTGACATGATGATTTGATAGGGTTAAGTCATGAACTGCTTGAATATACTTAACCAATTTGACATGATGATTTGATAGGGTTAAGTCATGAACCGCTTGAATATACTTAACCAACTTGACATGATGGTTTGATAGGGTTAAGTCATGAACCGCTTGAATATACTTAACCAATTTGACATGATGATTTGATAGGGTTAAGTCATGAACTGCTTGAATATACTTAACCAATTTGACACGATGATTTGATACGGTTAAGTCATGAACTGCTTGAATATACTTAACCAATTTGACATGAAGATTTGATAGGGTTAAGTCATGAACCGCTTGAATATACTTCACCAACTTGACACATGATTTGTAGGGCTAAGTCATGAACTTGAACGACAACACTTTGCCAATTTTACATGACACGTAGGCGGTTTAAGTCACGAACTTGAATGACAACACTTAACCAACTTGACATGCTAGACTGATGGGGTTAAGTCTCGAATTTAAATGACAAACACTTAACCTACTGGACGGAAACCCTAGTTATGCGGTCCTTTTCAACAGTAACCCACTAGATGTATCACGGTACCCTGGAACTAGGCAGGGTGGGGCACGATTACTGGGTTGATTGTAAGCGACCAGAACGACGGCTGAGTTGGTGCGCCATTGTAGGTTCAGGCAGACTATGGTCGTGCACGTAGTCCGGAGTTGAAAAAAGCAGGCATTGGGCACCGGTAGGTTTATACTGTGCGTGCTTGATTCGTGTCGGTGGTTGGCACCCTAGGGATTGATACACCCTATGGTGGACCTAGCACAGTTGACTACATTTCGTGATTGGGCCGTATGACACAGACACATGAACGAGCTAGCACTTGTAGGGAGCCGATCGATTAATAGATCGTTACGTGGAAAAAGGGTGTTGTTAGTTAGGTAGCATAATCCCTAGTGGTCTTAGGTGGCATAAACCCTAATCGAATCTAGAAAACGATCAATAGGTAGCATAATCCCTAGTGGTCCTAGGTGGCATAAATCCTAGTTCAACAAGCGATAGTTCATGATAAGGAAACCTAGCCAGAACAAGGGTGGCAGTCCAAACGATTTCAAGAATGGTGGCACTACGTTGAAGTAGTATAGAAATACATGATGAAACCCATACGATATACGGTAAGGGACTATACATATACATAGAAAGGATGATACGGGATGGGGTACTAGTACAGTTGGTGCAGAGAATGTTAAATATGCGATGTTATACGTAGTTTATCTAGTTTGCATAGTTTATCTTGTTACCATAGTTTATCTGGTTAGTATAGTTTATCTTGTCATCTTAGTTTAACTTGCCTATCTTGTCATCATCCTTATGTTTACTTTCAGTTTGTACATGTCATGTTATCTTTACTTGTTTCTATGCTGAAAGTCACTAGGACTTACTCAGTCTTTATGACTGACCCGTTTTGTTTCGCCCCTTTTTCTTCCGTTCTTCCCCCAGGTTTGCAGGGTGGGAATACAGCTTAGTTCGGATCTTACCGAGCTCCAAGGCTCTTTCACGAACGGCTTGGATTTCTCTTGGTTATGGCTTTCTTTACTGTTTTACTTGGGGAATGATTTATGACTATGGTTTTATGCTTCTTTACTATTGCAAGACAGATTTCGATGTAATGGATTTAATGGCATTTTGATGTAAAAGGCTTTAGACCTTTCTAGATTTTAAAGAAATGAAATTTGGTTTTTCTCCCGCTGTTTTATATGTTCTGTCTTGTAATATTTCTATGTATGTTTACCTAGATAATGCTCCACCAAAGCTAGCGCATTCCCTTTGTGAGCGACCCTAGCTGAGGTGGGGTGTTACATTTGGTACCAGAGCAGAAGGTTACCAGACTGGGCAAAAGCTTTTTTTAAAAAAAAAACCTTCAGAAATTATTTTCAAAACATTTACAAAGAAGCATTTTTCTAAGAAAAGTTTTGTTTTACGAAAGGCATATTCCCCAAAGCCATATGCACTATCTTTTGATTCTCTCTTTGAATCTCTTCATCCTCTCTTTTCACCATAGTCTTGTAGGCGTGTGTCGGAGGGCAAAGGAGTGCCCAACCTCCATCAGTAGCCGCGGTAGTTCCATCTGCGACTAAACTTATTTCAAGCTTTGTAGGGTTGCCCTGCGATGGAGGTAGATTATAGAAACTTGTCAACAAGCTATACAAGGATAGTAAGAACGAGGATAAAAGAACACAAGCCTAAGGATAAGAAACTTGTTGATATGGCTCCATCCAAGAAGGAGGAAATGGTGAAAAGGAAGAGGCCAAAGTGAAAGAATAATAAAACCCATGATAAGAAAGAGTATCGTTAGTATGGTAAAAAGGGACATGTAGTTAAGTGTTATAGGACAAGGACAAGGGCAAAGAACAAGATCGTCGAGAGGGAAATTGTATGCTCTCATTACTAGCATACCTAAGAGAGGTGGTAATGTTTCTGTTGATAGTTTAGTTTCATCCCGTTAGAACTTTGTTTTTGTTCATCGCATCCTTTTAATTCCGCTTCGATAGTTGAGTCTCTGCACCTTAGTACTAGCGTAGTAAAGGATCCCATTTTTTTTTTGTCTCAAATCCTGTTGGGGAATCGGCTCATTTATTCATGACTTGATTGGATTTGAGAATGTCTATGCTAAGTGATATTCATGACTTGTTTGTACTAGTTCCATGGTAGTTAGACTCTTGACTTTCCTTGGTAATGCCCTCGAAGTCTAGTGTAACCCTTAGGGCTTTGTCATGCTTAAGTTACCTAGAATCTCTTGATACATTTGTTGATCCGCTCGAGTAGTGTTCGCCACTAAGGCGGATGGTTCATTTCGCTTATGCATGAGTTATAGAAAATTACCTTAGTAAGTACATTTGGCAACATGGTTGGCATTTGTTTATTTTCAAGAGATAATTCATTTTGGAATACCTTCTAGTAAGTGAATGAGGTCCAAGATTCACTAGTGAATTTTGGAGAGCTTGCACGAAACCATGAGTATGCAGTTATGTTTACGCTGAGTATACTAGAAAAAGTGTAAGTGAAAGTGGAACGAGAGGCGACAGTGAAATGAGTTCCAACTCATATTTTGGAAATAGGAATTAAGAAGCTATGACATATGAAGTTAAATACGATCAAAGCACAATGGAGTTAAGCTTAAGGAAATGCGACTTAGAAGATTGAAGACTAAACATGCGCATCATATCTCTTTTTAAGAGTATATCCTTGATCCCTCTTTTCCTGTAGAGCTTATTTACATGCTATCTTTTAAGTATAACCTCTCGGTCCTATTCTCAATCCTATTTCTGTTGCAAAACCCCATAGGGATCATCTGTTAGTAATGCATGTTGGGGCTTGAGGGTGTCCGCTGGGTTGAGTAATTCTTTGGGTGTTAGCCTGATGTTGATTTCGGTCTTCGGGCTGGTGCCTAGGGAGTTCTTCTCATAATCAGTATATATGTGACATAGATTTCCAGTTTTGACATTGCCTAATGGGCACAAAATTTTTACTTGTTTCTATCGTTCGACTATATCTTTAGGTAGGAACAATTGGGTGTAAACATGTGTTTGAGACATGTTATGGTTGATGTTTGCAAATGGTTGCAAGTGGTTGCTCGTAGTTGCATAACACACATTAGGCACTAGATCGGCTCAGTCACATTTTCATATTGCATATGCATGCATGTTTATACTTGTATATGGATGGAAACTTGATATGCTATCATTTGGATGTTGCATATGAATGAATATTTGAACACTCATGTAGAAATTGTGAAATGTAATAGGAATTTGTATACATGTTGGACTCATCGCACTAGCATACTTTGCATTAAGGAGGTTTACTGAATCAGTAACCGCCTGATCTTTTGCATTAGATAAGTACATATACACACTTTCCGCATATATACATACAGCATTAGGAATCTCTTAAGGACAATGATTGCTTGTGGATGACGTTTTGAGTAGATGGATGATGGATGGTAGGATAAATTCTTCCTAACTTAGAGATTTCGGGGACGAAATCCTTTAAGGAGGGGAGAATGTAACAACCCGTATTTTAATAACATGTTATAACCATAAATCAAGGCAGAATTAAATTTTAAAATAAGAATCAAGGGAAAGGGTTGTGCCATTGCGTTCGTCTTGAAATTCTACGTGGAAACGAGTCCGAGTTTTCGAAAAACGGATTCCGTATGAGGGAGATATGACCCTCCAAAGTTTCAGTAATTTTCAAAAACCAAAACAGCTCGAAATTCGAATTCAAACCCAGAAGCTGGCTGGGCGGGAAATTTCCCGCCCAGGACCCAGGTCGACTGGGTGGTCGACCTCCCCCTGACCAGGTCGACTGGGTAGTCGACCTAGGGGTCGACCTGCCCCGAATTTCCAAATCCAAGGCTGAGTTCATTTCTGCGTATCTAGACCAATTTCTGGACCAAATTCGTGACTCTAGTCCTATATAAACCCACCCCTAGCCTCATTCTCTCCACACCATTTCATTCTGTCCTTATGCTGATTCTGAAATAATTAAATTAAAGAGAGAATGGCTACTTCTTCTTCGTCAAGACAACATCTAGGAATTGCAAATTGGGGGTTTTCAACTAGAACAAGACTAAACAAATAGAGATTCAACAACTGCAACAACCGTTTCTAGAATCAAATCTCTGCACTCTAATTCTCGATCCGCGCTCTGTAAGTTCTAGTTACTTTGAGATTGAAACTTGTTAAATTTGATATGGACATGGAATAAAATGAAATTGGACCTAAGCTTGATTATCTATTTGGATCTGTTCTTGTCTCTTCTTGAATCTATGATTTTGGGTTATTTCTTATCGACTGAATCATGCCCATTCATGTTGTTGGACCTAGTTTATTATTCAAATGCTAGATTGTAAAATGAATTCTTGGATGTTGACTTGATGACAAGACTATGCCTATACCTATGACTGTGAACATAAGACTATGCATATGCCTATGACTGTGAACATAAGACTATTGCCTATGACTATGACAAGGACAATTGTGGCTAATCACCTATGACTCATGACTATGAATTATTGCCTATGATTATGAGCATAAGGATATCGTATATGACCATGACTTTGAAACTATTACAGTTAATTGCCTATGACTATTTAGGATAGTTGCCTAGAACTATTTTGGATAATTATCCATGACTATTGAGATTAATCGCTCATGATTCACTATGACTATGACTGTTGTGGTTAATTGACTATTATAGTTGATTGTTCGTAACACTATTGTTGAAAACCAAGTTGTACACCGAATTGGCATTTTGTTGGATCGTATACTTAGGGTGTGACTTGCTTAGTTTATTCGCTATTATATACACCAAAACAATTGGATCCATTATCCTTGTATTTGGCTTGCTTTTGCATGCCAATTCTTTTATGTCAGCGTTTACCATGACTATCGCCTTATCTTGCTAGATTTGAAATCCTATATGCTAGTGATGTTGTAACCAATTATCTCAAGTTATGTCATGCTAGTCCTGTAACCCCTTTTTTCGCTTTATGCTCGTCCCTCTTGACTATCATAGTTTTGATGTTATTCCCTTTATTCTGAGATTTGGATTTATTTGTAGTATGGATCGATCACGTTTACGTGCGATGGAAACACGATTTGGGTAGAATAGGCAAAACATGAATTGGTTATGAACATGAATTATGAACTTGATAAAAGGCAAAACTTGAAACATGAACGCTGTTATAACCTGAACCTGGATATGGACATGAAACTCGCCATGAAACTTGACACGAACTTGACATGAAACTTTAACATGGACATGACACTTAGAATGAACTTGAAAATGGCCAACTCGAGGTTGGGTTGAGTTTTAAGTGTAATTCTGTCCGGAACCGCCCGGCAAATCCAGTTACTGCAAACAATAGGATCCAATGTGGGTAGTTGGTCATATCGCACTTGAAAACCCGAGGTCAGACTGAGTTGTGGTGTAATTCTGCCCGGAACCGCCCGGCATATCCAGTGACCACAACAACAGGTCTGATGTGAGAGGTTGGGGTGCAATAATGAATTAATGCCACATGATAGGGATAAGTCATGTACGGCTTGAATATACTTAACCAATTTGACATGATGATTTGATAGGGTTAAGTCATGAACCTCTTGAATATACTTAACCAATTTGACATGATGATTTGATAGGGTTAAGTCATGAACTGCTTGAATATACTTAACCAACTTGACATGATGGTTTGATAGGGTTAAGTCATCAACCATTTGAATATACTTAACCAATTTGACATGATTATTTGATAGGGTTAAGTCATGAACCGCTTGAATATACTTAACCAATTTGACATGATGATTTGATAGGGTTAAGTCATGAACTGCTTGAATATACTTAACCAATTTGACACGAAGATTTGATAGGGTTAAGTCATGAACCGCTTGAATATACTTCACCAACTTGACACATGATTTGTAGGGCTAAGTCATGAACTTGAACGACAACACTTTACCAATTTGACATGACATGTAGGCGGGTTAAGTCACGAACTTGAATGACAACACTTAACCAACTTGACATGCTAGACCGATGGGGTTAAGTCTCGAATTTAAATGACAAACACTTAACCTACTGGACGGAAACCCTAGTTACGCGGTCCTTTTCAGCAGTAACCCACTAGATGTATCACGGTACCCTGGAACTAGGCAGGGTGGGGCACGATTACTGGGCTGATTGTAAGCGACCAGAACGACGGCTGAGTTGGTGCGCCATTGTAGGTTCAGGCGGACTATGGTCGTGCACGTAGTCCGCAGTTGAAAAAGCAGGCATTGGGCACCAGTAGGTTTACACTGTGCGTACTTGATTCGTGTCGGTGGTTGGCACCCTAGGGCTTGATACACCCTATGGTGGACCTATCATAGGTGACTACATTTCGTGATTGGGCCGTATGACACAGACACATGAAGGAGCTAGGACTTGTAGGGAGCCGATCGATTAATAGATCGTTACGTGGAAAAAGCGTGTTGTTCGTTAGGTAGCATAATCCCTAGTGGTCCTAGGTGGCATAGACCCTAATCGAATCTAGAAAACGTTCAATAGGTAGCATAATCCCTAGTGGTCCTAGGTGGCATAAATCCTAGTTGAACACGCGATATTTCATGATAAGGAAACCTAGCCAGAACAAGGGTGGAAGTCCAAACGATTTCAAGAATGGTGGCACTACATTGAAGTAGTATAGAAATACGTGATGAAACCCGTACGATATATGGCAAGGGACTGTACATATACATAGAAAGGATGATACGGGTTGGGGTACTAGTACAGTTGGTGCAGAGAATGTTAAATATGCGATGCTATACATAGTTTATCTGGTTTGCATAGTTTATCTTGTTACCGTAGTTTATCTGGTTAGTATAGTTTGTCTTGTCATCTTAGTTTAAGTTGCCTATCTTGTCATTATCCTTATGTTTACTTTCAGTTTATACATGTCATGTTATCTTTACTTGTCTCTATGCTGAAAGTCACTAGGACTTACTCAGTCTTTATGACTAGCCCGTTTTGTTTCGCCCCTTTTTCTTCCATTCTTCCCCCCAGGTTTGCAGGGTGGGAATACAGCTTAGTTCGGATCTTACCAAGCTCCAAGGCTCTTTCACGAACGGCTTGGATTTCTCTTGGCTATGGCTTGCTTTACTGTTTTACTTGGGGAATGATTTATGACTATGGTTTTATGCTTCTTTACTATTGCAAGACAGATTTCGATGTAATGGATTTAATGGCATTTTGATGTAAAAGGCTTTAGACCTTTCTAGATTTTAAAGAAATGAAATTTGGTTTTTCTTCCTCTGTTTTATATGTTCTGTCTTATAATATTTCTATGTATGTTTACCTAGATAATGCTCCACCAAAGCTAGCGCATTCCCTTTGTGAGTGACCCTAGCGGAGGTGGGGTGTTACATCCAATGTCTCAAGTCACATGTTAACATACAATGGTTCCTCTTCTTCCAATTCACAGAATATGCATAGATCTAAATCTTGTCTGCAACATCAGTCACAGATTAGCCATGTCCAATTTTGCAATCATTCATTATTTGTCCCAAAGTTTAGCGTTCGTGCGTTAATCTCTTATGAGATGTGGCGCAGGCTCCTGGTAGCTTGGCCATCGAACAGAAAGATGAAAGAGATACAGAATAATATATATCAGAACAGAATGTACACAACCTCAAATTCAGATTTACAATCATGTCACAATTATAATTAAAGTTTATATCGGAAAATAACTGTACTTGCCTTTCGTGGTTTTAAGAAAGGATAATAAACTGTTGTTGATGCAGAAATGCTGAATTACTCCTCTTTAATTGTTGTTGTAGCTCTAAACTTTGATATGAGATTTGATTTAGCAAATTTAACAAATTAACTTCTGTACAAGTTACAGCAGATTATTCGAGATTCTATTAACAAGTTTTGCTCAATTTTAAATCGAGCCTATAGATTTACATACTTCAAATTTCAGCATTTCAGTTCCAACAGATTACGCCATTCAACAGATTAAACAGATAACAGATCTTGCAGATTAGGCGATTTAGCAGATAAGGCAATTTAACCTAATTAGCAGATTAGGCAATATAACAGAACTAGCAGATTAGGCAATATAACAGATTTAATCATTCCTTAAAGTTTCATAGACATATCTTGCCTAATTACAAATTTGGCCTAAGTTTGCATGCCTAAATATTTATCACGATTCACAATATGATCATATACCCCACGTTTGCATTGAATTTACATGGCATAGATTATGGTCATAATTTACCATATAACACATATCCCAAATTTTGTTAAACTTTCCTAGTACAAAAGATTCACATATATATTATACCAAATATGGCCATCGATTTCAATGCATGTCATATATTCAAAAATCTCCCACTTAGGTGTTATTCACATTTAATAGTTATCAAATCTTAATATAGACCTTCACACCTAAGTCATATTCTCTTTTTATCTCAAGTCATGAATCGTTATATAAACAATATGCCCAACAATCTAGAACTTTAAATTATAAAAGATCTTAATTCAAAATATGCGTTATGTCCAATGTCTCAAGTCACATGTTAACATACAATGGTTCCTCTTCTTCCAATTCACAAAATATGCATAGATCTAAATCAAGTCTACAACATCAGTCACAGATTAACCATGTCCGATTTTGCCATCATTCATTATTTGTCCCAAAGTTTAGCGTTCATGCGTTAATCTCTTATGAGATGTGGCGCAGGCTCGTGGTAGCCTGGCTAACGAACAGAAAGAAGAAAGAGATACATAATAATATATATCAGAACAGAACGTACACAACCTCAAATTCAGATTTACAATCATGTCACAATTATAATTAAAGTTTATATCGGAAAATAACTGTACTTGCATTTCGTGGTTTAAAGAAAGGATAATAAACTGTTGTTGATGCAGAAATGCTGAATTACTCCTCTTTAATTGTTGTTGTAGCTCTAAACTTTGATATGAGATTTGATTTAGCTTTTAATTCTATTCAGGTTGGAAGAAGATGCATCAGTCCAAGTTTTGATTCCAGCAGAGTAGCGACGCCATTTTTTTTAATTTATTTAGAACAGAGACAGAGTATAGACAGAATGAAATTGTGTAGAGAAAATGAGGCTAGGGGGTTGTTGATATAGGATTAGGCGGACGAATCTAGACAGAAAACGAGACCGGATACATCAGAATGAACCAGGTTCAAAAACTGGGTTTTCGGGAGCAGGTCAACTCCCCAGTCGACCTGGTCATGGGGAGGTCGACACCCCGGTCGACCTGGTTGGGGGAGGGGGGGTCGATTCCCCAGTCGACCTGGTTGGGGGGGGGGGGGTCGACTCCCCAGTCGACCTGGGTATATGGGCGGGAATTTTCCCGCCAGCCTTCTCTGGGTTTGAATTTCGAATTTCTGGCTTTATTTTCGAGCTGTTTTATTTTATTCAAATTCCTGAAACTTCTGAGGGTCATAACTTGGTCATACGAACTTCGATTTTCGAAAACTCGGACTCGATTTCATGCAGAATTCCGAGACGAACGCAATGGCGGAACCCTTTTCCCTTGATTTTTATTTTATAATTTAATTATTCTCTGATTTGTTACTTATATGATCACAGAAAATACGGGGTGTTACAGCACCTGCCGGTGGCCAAGCAGACGTTCCTCCCCCAGCTGCACCCATCGTTCCTCCTCCTCCTCCGCATGCAGATAACTTTTCTACGATCTGCAAAGATTTCTGTGCAATGGGACGGAAGCCATTTCGTGGAACCGAGACATTCGTAGAGGCAAGGAATTGGCTCAAGGAGACAGAGGAATTATTTGGAATTTTCAATGTGGACGATCGTAGGAAGATTCGGTTAGCCGCCTGGCTACTGAAAGATGAAGCTTCGTTCTGGTAGGAAGTAACGCAAGCAGGCCATCTGATGGAAACTGGGGATGATTTTAAATAGAGATTCGAAATGAAGTTTCTTTCTCAAGCTAAGAAAAAAAGCATGCGAATGGAAAGGTTCTTGGCGCTCAAGCAAGGAAACATGACTGTTAAAGAATATGTTAACAAATTACATTAGATAGCAAGATTTCGATTGGAAATGGTAGACACTCCCCATTAGAAAGCTTTACGGTTTGTTAAAGGACTGAATGAACCCCTTCAAGGGTTAGCTATGTCCCACATTTCAATGGGAGCAACTTTTGAAAGGCTTGTTGATATGGCCTTGATGCATGAGGAAGACAAGGGCGACAAGAAGGAAGTTAAGGTTGAGGAAACACAAAACAAGAAAGTATGGCCCAAGAAAGGACAACAACAGCAGCAATAGAAGAAGGGTGGAAAGAATGACAAGGCTAAGGATAAGAGGAAGTGTCACAATTGTGGGCGAAAGGGTCATTTGATCAAGGACTCAAAAGAAGGAAGAATTCTTACTTTAGTTGTGCAGAGGTCGGACACTTTGCTGAGGATCGCCGGAAGAAACAGGGACAAGGTCAAAGGGCAAAAGCTTCAGGAGGGCAGGTGCATGCTCTCATGATCAGTGCTCCAGATCAAGGTAGGAATATTTTTGTGGGAGGTTTGATTTCTCTTTCCAATCATCCTATTAGAACTCTTTTTTATTCTGGCGCTTCACATTCATTTATATCTGATTCTGTGGTTGAGTCTCTACACCTTAATACTAGTATGGTAGTGGATCCCATTGTTGGCTCAAACCCCATTGGTGGTTTGGCTCATTTGTTCATGATTTGTCGGGGTTTGAGAATATCTGTGTTAGGCATCGAATTTGAGTGCGATACGTATATGCTCGATTTTATGGGCTATGGTTTGATTCTTGGGATGGATTGGCTAACCATGTATGGTGCCATTCTGGATTGTGCGAGGAGGGTCATTAGGCTTTTGACTTGCCATGGGAGGACCCTCAAATTTTCTTATGACCCGCAAGGGTCTGTCATGCTTAGTTTCCTAGAGTCTCTTGTTGCATCTATCGATGATCTACGATCTGTACCAGTAGTCCGAGACTATCCTAAGGTTTTTGATGAGGTACAGGATTACTGTTAGGGACTGCGGAATGGATCGTTAAGACAAAGAAAACACTAGAGGGGGGGTTAATAGTGTTTGTAAGAATTTAAATAGAATTTAAAACTAAAGTGAATTATGGAATGAATCAAACGCCACAAACACAATCACAGACACAAATTCAAACACAAATAAGATAAATAAAAATAAAAATGTAAAAAAGGAAAGAACACACCAGATTTTATAGTGGCTCGGATTACTCCTATGTACAGTCCCGCACAACGCTGGATTGCGCAGAGTTTTATTACTATTTCAATAGTCAATTACACCCTCCTTGATTTCACGGCTCAACAAGGAGACACCGACTCCTGTTCCTTGATTTTACGGCTCAACAAGGACACACCGACTCCTATTCCTTGATTTCACGGCTCAACAAGGACATACCTACTCCTATTCCTTGATTTCACGGCTACAAGGATACACCGATTCCTCTTTGACTTACGAACAAGGTTTATTCAACCCAAGCAATTATAAAACAGCCCTATAACTCTCCAATAACACTTGATACAGAGAGTAGAGAGTGTCGAGAGAAGAAGTTTTATCAAAACAGAATTGAATTCGGCAGAGTATAAGTGTAAGAATCATAAAAATGAGTAAGAATAATGGTATATAGAAAGAGGATTAGAGAAGAAGAGATGATAAAAAATTCGGGTTAACCCCTTTTTATTGAGTATGAAAGGTTGCAACGGTTCTGAATCGTTTCAAATAGTGAATAGACACTTCCTTTCAAAATTGGAAAAAGTGACAGTTATATGTCGACATGGAGTTTTTGTTATGTCGACATACTCCTTTGAAATTTTGAATTTTAAAGCATTTTCAAGTGTTTTGAAATAAAAATAATTCTAGAAATTCTTGAGTAAAATTATAGTGTTGTAAGTTAATATTATATGATAGAAAAACATATGAAAACAAAATTTTAAAGTATATAAACATATTTATAAAATTATAAGGTTTTAAACTATATAAAGTATAAATATAAAGTATATATATAAACTTAAATTTGAAAAACAAGGAAGAATAAAAAAAGAAACAAATAGAAAAAAATAGAGAGGAGAATAGAATTGAAAATCAGAATTTGAAATTTAGAATTTTAATTTAAACCTGGAGTGCTATTTAGAGTCTTACAAAATCTAGACTTTATAACTATATTAATCTTGAACTCTTGAACTCTTAAACTATTGAAATCTTGAATACTCATGAGTCTTGAAATTTCTCTGAATTCTGAATCTTTATCATCTTTATAACTGTACAGTCTTCAGTAATATTCCCTGTATATAATTCCTGCATATAATCTATACAAAAAGTGTCAATATATATTTTATAATCAATGATGATTGAAATAAGGTTGTTGTCATCAAAACCTATTCTCCAACAATCTCCCCCTTTTTGATGATGACAACCTTAGTTTATAAAATATCATACCTTTATACCTGTTTAATGATGTTCCTCTTATACTACCCTATCTATAAGTTTCCTATAAACTATGCATATATTTTATAATTTCTCCCCCTTTGGCATTATCAAAAAGAAATTTTATAGATACTCCCCCTAAATTATCTAACTTCGTACCGAATAACAAACGTTTCTTGGAACTTCAACCCAACCATCTTCTCCAAAGATAGGATCCTTCTTAATTACTTCCGAATCTTCATCTTCTTTGGTTGGTGGAGCCTTTGCAAGATTATTTTCTTCATCTCTGAAAAGAGAAGAGATTAGCCATCGCATTGCATGAAAGTGATTTTCTTGTTGTTTGAACATCTTTATTTGACTTAATTCAAGATGACGCTGATTTCGTAGAATGATAGAAAGGATATTTTTGAACGAATTGAGAGTTTCTTCTAGATTTTCACTAAGATTATGGATAGGATTTGCCATGGATTTGATGGGAAATGATTAAGGAAGAAGGAGTAATGGAAAAATGAATTTTTCTGAAGGAAATATACTTAAATAGGGTCCGGAATTCGTTGGATTTTGAATGGAAATGAGTAGTTATTTTAATTTTAAAATTTGATTTTTTTGAAAATTTGTCAGTTATATGTCGACATACTGTTTTTGTCACGTCGACATACTATAGTGAGTTTTGAATTTTTTTGAACTCTTGTAATATTATAATTTGTTTTATAGTTTTTCCAGAAACATAAAGATGATTTAATCAGAAATAAAACTCCATTCATTACTTAATAGAAAGCAAATACATCCAACTAAACAAGACACATTTAAATACGAGATTCGAAATCAAATACAAGAAAAAACGTAAAGATAGATTAAACTAGATGGCCTAGTTTTCAGATGATGATGAGGAAGATGAAATTCCAAGCTTTCTTCCTATCTTGACCATGAATTTGGATATTTTGGAAAGCCTCTTGCTAAGTTTCTTTTGATTTTTGACGATTTTCACTTAATTTTGAATAATCGTATCTTTGTTGATATGTTTTGAGGTTAGATACTCAATGCTTTCCATAGAAGTCTCTTCTTCTTCAACTTCCATTGGATCTTGTTCTTGTTGTAATCGAGCTTGTTTGGCCTCAAATGTCTCATAAGGTTTGAAAGTGAGAGGAATTTGCATGAGATGAATGTTTGATGCGTCAAACACTTTTCTAGGAACAAATTCTTCTCCATGAAGATCAATATTAAAATGTTTGAAAATGCGAGTGAAATAAACACCATAATAGAGAGTGTTTTCCCTTGAAGATAAATCTATGGGCTTAATTTCATTAAGAATCATTTTGGCCCAATTGATAATATATCCACCCATAAAGGCAAAGAGAGACTTTTGGAATTTGAGAGTTGGATTATTGATATTTCCGGAACAAGAAGTGATGGTGTGTTAAAGGAGAAGGTTGACAATTCTTTCTTTTGGACGCAAGAAACGATTTTTGAAATCCATTGGAGCACCATCTTCGAAGATATCGTGAAAGGTTTCCATATCTGTTTCGTCGCTAGAGAAAGTTGAGAAATCCGAGCCCACGCTTCTACAATTTAGAATTTCGCCTAAGAGTTCGGCATCGAGAACAATTTGAGTTACCTTGACACTACTCCAAATTTGGTTTTAGTTTCCTTCGTAAAATCCTCGATTAAGATTTGCATAGAACATCTTCACGAGTTTGGGATAACATACTTCGTCGTTATCACGAGAATCAATTAGACTCAAGACTTCGTTGTGTTCGAAAAGAGAGGCAAGATCATACGATGGAAAATTGCTAAAGACGGCGAAAGAACCCATGTTAACTTTAGCATTTGCTAAATAGTTACCATAGGTTTTGATGGCCTCTTTGTCATTGTAAAGATAACCTTTAACGGTTTTGGTTATCTTCAATTTCTGAGATGAACTTGAGGAAGCCAATTAAATGATAATTTTGAATAGAATAGATATCAAGAATATTGTTGAGAATGAAAGGTAGAAAGGATAGATATATATAGAAAATGAATAGATATGAATTGAATGAATATGAATTGAACAGGCACAACTTTTCAGATTGAAAAGACACCTTTTCAGACCTTAGGAGTTGGTGAAAAGATTGGAGGGAAGTTTGAAAGTTTAAACTTTTGAAATTCAAAATTTAAATTTCAAAACTGGTTGGATATTTCGACATGTATTCTTCTGTATGTCGACATACTAGGCTTATTTCAAAAGGAAATTGAATTTTCAAGTTTTGAATTATATTATCGATTTATATTTCAGGTTTAACGATTTTCGGAAATACTTCTAATCCTAATAACCATACAAACAATTTATTTTATTAATTTATTGGTTATTTAATATTATATTATTATTTCGAATTTCAAAATTCAAATTTCAAAAAATTTATTTCTTAAAGTTTTTAAATTCAAACAAAAACAAACAAACAAAGCAACCATTCAACCAAATAAAATTAAAATTTAATTAATGCGTACCCGGTTTTTTGATCCTTTTCTTCATGATTTTTTTGAACTCTAAACTGCTGTAAAGCATATATTTGTATTTCCGGTTTCTGTCTCTTCATCACTTGATGATGAATCTAAATCATCTAATGCTGCTGCATATGCTTTTTTTATTTTCCTTGATGAATTGGTGTTGTCCGTTGGTTGAGTAGATTTGTCTAGATATGGACACATTTTCTTTACATGACCTGTTTTGTTGCAGTTAAAACATCGTCCATCATTTAATTTTGAATTTGCTTAATTATAACCCTTCCTTCTATATTTTAGAAATCTTCTAAAATGATTTGTTATGAGTGTTGTTTCTTCATCATCTTCACTACTTGAGTCAGAATCATTTATTGTTGCTTTCAGTGCAATAGATTTCTTTTCAGTCGATATGTTTTTTCTTTTCTTTTCTGTAATTGAACTTCATATGACATCAAATTTCCAATTAACTCTTCAATCTTTATTTCATTGACATCATTGGATTCTTCTATAGCCAAAGTCTTCTGATCCCATTCTTGAGTTAATGAATTTAATTTTTTTTTGACCTGATCTACTTCTGAATAAGTTTTTCCATGTGTTGTTAGTGAATGCGCTATCTCTTGAAATCTGCAATACATATCTGAAATAGACTCATTCTAGTTCATTTTGAATAATTCAAACTGATTAACTAGCATGCCTATCTTAGTCTGTTTAACTTTACTAGTTCCTTCACGAGTAACTTGCAAAGTTCTCAAAATTTAATAAGCAGTCTTACATACTGATACTCTATTAAACTCATTCCTATCTAATGAACAAAATAACATATTCATAGCTTTAGAATTGCTTTGTGCAGCAGCCTTTTGTTCATTTGTCCATTGTGCAAATGCAGTTGTGGGTTCAACATATTCATTTTGTGTACTATTCCATGTGTCTAATCTTACAAACTGTAAATAAATTTTCATTCTACATGCCCAATATGAATAATTACTACCACTAAATAATGGTGGTCTAACAGTGGATTGAACCTCTATAAAAGAACTATTATTGCTACCAGTGTTGGTTGCCATTATCACTATTTTCAAAAATCAGATTATGCACTTTTGAAAGACCTTGCTATGATACCATTTGTTAGGGAATGCTGAATGGATCGTTAAAGCAAAGCAAACACTAGAGGGGGGGGTCTGAATAGTGTTTATAAGAATTTAAAAAGAATTTAAAACTAAAGTGAATTATGGAATGAATCAAACACAATCACAGACACAGATTCAAACACAAATAAGATAAATAGAAATAAAAATGCAGAAAAGGAAAGAACATACCGGATTTTATAGTGGCTCGGATTACTCCTACGTCCAGTCCCGCACAATGCTAGATTGCGCAGAGTTTTATTACTACTTCAATAGTCAATTACACCCTCCTTGATTTCACGGCTCAACAAGGAGACACAGACTCCTATTTCTTGATTTCACGGCTCAACAAGGACACACCGACTCTTATTCCTTGATTTCACGGCTCAACAAGGACACACCGACTCATATTCCTTGATTTCACGGCTACAAGGATACAGTGATTCCTCTTTTACTTACGAACAAGGTTTATTCAACCCAAGCAATTACAAAACAATCCTATAACTCTTCAATAGCACTTGATTCAAAGAGTAGAGAGTGTTGAGAGAAGAAGTTTTATCAAAACAGAATTGAATTCGGTAGAGTATAAGTGTAAGAATCATAAAAATGAGTAAGAATAATGGTATACAAAAAGAGGATGAAGTTAGAGAAGAAGAGATGATAAAAAATTCGGTTTTAACCTCTTTTTATAGAGTATGAAAGGTTGCAACAGTTCTGAATCATTTCAAATAGTGAAAATACACTTCCTTTCAAAATTGGAAAAAGTGGCAGTTATATGTCGACATGGAGTTTTTGTTATGTCGACATACTCCTTTGAAATTTTGAATTTTAAAGCATTTTTCAAGTGTTTTGAAATAAAAATAATTCTGGAAATTCTTGAGTAAAATTCTAGTGTTCACTTCAAGAAAGCACTGATTTTGCAGCGGAAAAATCCGTCGCTAAACCCTCGCTAAAGGCCTGTTAGCGAAGGATTTGTAGCAAAATACAGCTGTCGCTAACAAAGACTTTGGTATTTTAGGCACAATTTTGTGACGGAAATTAACGTCGATTCTCCGTCACTACACCGTCATTTTCTGATTTATTATCATTTCATTTTAAAATATTTGACCGACGGGTAAATATAACATAATAAAATCAGTAAATATTTTTCCGTCGCTATATGCACGCTATTTAGCGGGGGATTACCGACGGAAATAAATAGCAAACATTTTTGCATTCCAGTTATCCGTCGGTAAATCCTAGCTACATAGCGACGGATTAACGAAAATCGCATCTAACAACATGGATACATCCCTTTGTTATCCTTCGGTGAACCATCGCTATCTTTAAAATATCGGTTTTTGCTTAGCGACGTTTTAGTGTCGATTTTGATGAAAATTCCGTCGGTATTCCCTTTCTATTCTGGTTATATATTGTTTTTTGTTTTTTGTTTTTTTCCAACCATTGCTACCAATCGATATATATATATATATATATTTGTGTGTATATATATATATATATGTATATATATATGCACATAAAATGAGCGACATTAACAAAAAAGGAAATGCAATTGTTATTTTTTTTATTACAACAATTTTTTTTATTAGAGCTAATATTGCATACAAAAAACAATACCGTCCACAATCATCCATCAATTCATACATATACTAGACTGAATTATAACTAACAAAACTATTCAGCTAGTGCTAGTGGTATTCCATACAAAAACATCATCCTTACTTATAATACCCATACAAAAAAACCACATAAAAGAAGCATCAACAAAATATATCCAGCTACCATACCCGACTAACTCATGAAGATGACGATGGCGAAGGACCTTCATAATTAGATTCATCATTTCTCTGAAGCGTTGCCATTACTTGTTTCATTTGTGCTTGAAAGTTTTCTGTTTGATTTTTGTTGTTGTGCCAAGCCTTGCCTGCTTTTCCTCAAGTCTTTGGCAATTAGTTCATATTATTTGAAGATTTTAAAACAGAAGGTCCAGGCGTTTACTTTGACAGCTACAGTATCATTATAAACATTATGCAGAATCACCTACTTCAGATATTGGCTTTGTTTGCCATGGAGACACCTGTTGGTTTAGACACAGAAGACATCAGAAATGAAGAGGTTAAGGTTTAAAAATCTATGAGGGCACTGCAATTAGAAGACGTAGTGATAGGGCAATATAAAGGCCATAAAATGGGAGGAACATCATACCATTCCTATATATATGACCTTACTGTGCCAAATGATAGTCTTACTCCAACATTTGCAGCTGTAGCTCTTTTCATTGACAATAATGCAAGATGGGATGGTGTTCCTTTACTGATGAAAGTAGGAAAATCACTACATAGAAGAGGAGCAGAGATTAGAGTTCAGTCCAGGCATATACCTGGAAACTTATACAAGAGGAGCATTATCTCACAGCTAAATATAATGTAGACGTGATTCAATCAATGATGATATGTAAATATAATAGTTTCCTTTCATTGTGATGTCTAATTTTGAAGTCTGAATTGTTTGTACAATCAAACAGGCTAGTTGCATAGTGAAGACTCACCTTGAAAGAAAACCAATGCCACCATGAAAGACATTAAGAACATTGAATAAGAACGTTTTGTTTTTTCTATATAACTCAGAGAGCATTTTTGGGCTCCTATGTAAGTATACATTGCCAAATTATGAATCTACCATATGTTTGTTCCATAAAACTGGATATGGGATGACCTTACAGCACAAATCCATCTAGTAAAAATTTCAAACTGCAAGAATCAGCAAAAACAAATGTTTATTACATTAAATATTCAAAATGTTTAGCTTGGCTTCTTAACTATCCATATTTTGTCACCATCCAAAATTTTTCTTTAACTTACTGAAATTCTTACCCATTTCCTTTCACACATTACAAAGCATTTAATCGATATGTACATATAGAGGGCCAAAATGTCATCTTCAACTTTGGCGACTCTACCTTATCTTCCTAACAATAGAACCGTGGTTTGCGTTAGAAGCAGTCCAATATAGACCAAGTTTCTTGCATCACGGTAACGTATAACAAATAATGTTTTAGGTTTCACTTTTTACAAACAACAAAAAAAGTTTGTGAATTCAGCTAAAGGCGAAACCTCATGCATTTAGAACATGTTTACAAATTTTGCCATGATTTTATATTTGTTCATAAGCTTTATTTTAAAACATTATTATATAGTTTTAATGTTACTAGGATTATATTTTTGAATATACTTGTGTCATTGACAGTGCTAGCAATGTCAAAAATATAAAATTAATAAAATGTTGCATCAAGTGACGAATAAAAAAGCTAACTTATTTATAAAGTTCATAAACCGAAATGTAAGATAAAAATGCCATGCATGTAAATAAATATAAAGGAAAGAATATATATCTTAATAGCCAAATTTCTAAGACAGAACAAACAAGCCTATGAAGTGACAACGACTAACACCTTATTTTCTTTGACGCCTATTGTTGCTGCCGAACTCTCATGAATCCTGACGACCTAAAGGCTAAAGCAACCTCTAATGGCATCCAATTTTATTCAAAAACCATACACATTTTTTATTAAACCAATAATTTTTGTTCCAAATGCAGATTTAAAAGAGTTTGTCAACACTCTCTCTCACCACTCGGTACGAATAGAGGGAAAACGCAGGAAAATCAACAAAAGAAAAGGTTCACCAAACTTTCACAAACCTTCAAAACAGTCTTCTATATAGCTGATTGGTGCAACTCGCTTTCACGATGAGAAAAACTGCATTGATCCCCAAAGGCGCGTGTGCCTTTGCTGAAATTATCACAAAGCTAACTTGGCCCTAAAATTAGGACGCCCTGGTCCTCCAGCAGCGGCCGCAGGAGGCGCCTGCCCAAAACCTACCTAAAAGATGTATACACAAAAACATTTATATAAATTTGAAATAGCATTTTGAAAATATTGCAGCTAAAATAATCATAAATATAGTTGAAACCATGGCTAGCCAGTGCAAGTCACTTCTGCATCTGAGACTACGATATACGACTTACGAATTATATACGAATCTGGATGTTAAGCTAAATGTCAAGCTAAATATATGATTTTCAGTGTGTGAACACAAATCTGGATGATATAATAGAACTGGGCATATACTTTGCTCAAAATATTTATTTGAAGCTATTAATTAGAAAACATTCATGTATATTTCGTAGTATATTATATAAGTCAGAAGTAACTACAGGTTACAAAACGAATGATATCAAGCTTTATTGTGAAACACATGCAAGGATTGCCTTAAAAATAGAAAGTAATGAAAGATTTGTACATCTACTTTTTGGATATTCTAAATAGAATTTTAAGTTGTCATCTTATCGGTACTAGGCATTTGATGAAATTAACCCCTACTGCAATAAAAGTACCATTTCCAAATGTTGTTTAGACAATACCATTTGTAAATGCATAAACATTCATCTTTTAAAACCACTAAAAGTTTTACATTAATCATTTTATAATCAAAGATAGAATATAGTCATCATAACCGACAGTTGAAAATTTGATAAATGGTCAGCACGTTGGAATTCATCAATCAATCCATTGCATAACAAATAATTGTAACACTCATCCCTGTAAACACACTTTTCAAAGATTAAAAATATCATACCTAGTATATTACATGTACCATTGAGTCGTCTTTCAAATTAAAGGTGTCCAAAGTGTTTATATATTATTTAATATTCTACTATTTATATTCACTGGTGTGTTCTCTGACTATTTCATAATAGCTACTAACAAATTTGACAGTCCATCCATATGTATTACTCTGATTTCGTGTTCTTCACTCCTACGTTTTTCTTCATAGCTATGTGTGTGTGTGGGTGCGCGCATGTGTGTGTGGCGTGTGTGTATGTAGGTGTGTGTGTGTATATATACACATATAAAGGAGTGTTTAATGACACCCGAAACAGTGCAGCACCCAAAATGCCCTGTAACGACCCGCATTCTATGTATTGAAGGATCGTAGAATATTTATTTCTTTTTCATACGAGGTCGTATGGTCGTGTGACTTTGGGGAACAACTATTGGGGTCATTTTCCATGTTCACGGTTTTTGCCGATTTTTAAATGACCGTTTTACCCCTGGCGGATCTTGTTTCGCCTTTAATTTTTGATTGGTAAGGAGTTTTGACCTGAAATCACTTCCATTGGATTCAGATGATGGTTTAACTTTCCGTAGAGTGGTCACAATAGCCAAACAGACTTACCGTCTGGGAGATATGGCTTAAATAAAGTTTGGAAGGTGAAAAACAGCCTAACCGAGCCTAATTAGAGTGATTAACAGCTAGGACCATAACCCATTTCGGGATTAGGGTTATGGGGAGGATGATTGGGTTTGGGAAATCATTTCTAATCAGTTTTTTAGCCGCCACTTACATCTGTTGAACCTAGCCATGGCCTCCACTTTTTAAAACACCTCCAAATCACTTTCTAATTGAAGATTAAGCTAATTAACATCAAACCAAGTCTAATCAACATCAAATTTGAGGCAAAGGCTGCTGTGTGCATTGGAATTCATGCCATTTAAAGAATCATTTCAGATCTGAGTTAATATTTTGGCTAAGGTGAGTGATTTGCATTGTTTTCTACTAATTACGGCTAATTAGGGGTGATTAGTGTTAATTAATGAAATTATACATGATTAAATTCTGGAAAAATTTTAAAAATTCTTAAATATTATTTTAAGCCTCTATTAGAAATTTGGGTTAATTTGGATATGTTTTGCTAATCCTATCATTAGTTAGTTAGGCATGATTAAGGGGAAAATATGGGTTGTAGGTACGTTTGATCAATTTTGACATGGTTATTTATCATTTTGGTGTTTATGGTTGATGTTATATGTTGCTATGACTGTTTGGTATGATTTATGATTACTTAGAAAAATTAGAATGGTCGAAAAAGCCGTCGTATGGCGTAAAATAGTCCTTGGAAAAGTTGCTGGAAATGTGCAGGGTTTCAGATCGGATCAGATATGGGGCTCGGATCGGATAAGAGAACTGGGCAAGGGGATTCGATTCGGATCAGAACTTGGCACTGGAGGGCACTTGGCAAGAAGGAAGGCCACCTACACTAAGTTGGAGTTGGGATCGGACCGGAGCTTGGCGTGGAGATCGGATCAGACAAAAGCTGGGCGGGATCGGATCAACGTGATAGGGACTGGAAATAAAGGAGCGTAACCGAACCGCAATGAAGAATCCGAACCGAACCGGATGGGGAAACCCAAGCTGAACCAGAGGACCCGAACCAAATGAAAAACATGGAAATGATGAATTCAAACCGAACCGATGGGAGCAGATCGAGCCGAACCGAACAGGGGGCTTGAGGACAGTATAGTCGAACCGAACCAGATTCAAGCTACTACTTCGCGATGACTCTTCTGAAGACCAACTCCAATTCGACCAAAACCTGAGATGCAAAGGAAGTCCAAATGGGAAGTAGAACTCAGGATCCAGATGGGAACCAACGAGTTAACTTCATGAATCGGACTTTGCTGGGGGATGTGTGCAAAGGGGTTATCGATGTCTATAGCTTTGACTCACCACTGAGAGACGGATATTGGCTATGGATCAGTGCAGTGAGGTTTCATGACTTCATGAGGTAGAGTGATCGTAGCAAGGCTATGAGCCAGTGCAGTGGAGTTGTTATGGCTCCATGGGGCAGAGTGGACATAACAAATGATTAGTGGCTATGGATCAGTGCAGTGGAGTCATTGTGACTCCATGGGGCAGAGTGATCGTGGCGAGGGATTGGATGATCGAAGTGGTAAATATCATATGCTTTACGCACCGAGTGAGAGACATGAGGATAGTTGCTATGTTTGATGTTTGCTATCACTATGACATACACACCCCTCTCCCCGTATCTTTACATAATATGTTAGTGTCACCTTAGAGAATTGTACATCTGGTTGTGCTAACTCTTTGGTTGCAGGTCCAGGTTCAGGTATGGTTATGTATACCAGTTATTGTTATGTTTTGCTGCTTATCGCTCATACCAGACTTTTGTCTGACCCAGAGTTTTATGTCTCTTCTTATTACTCCGGGTGCTCTTAAACGGGCAGACTAGAGACAGGTTAGGTGGTATGCACGAGTAGTTGTACCAGAGACGAGCAGGTGGCTTCCACGTATGATATACATAGGTATTCTCCCTGTGTTGTTGCTGGTCACTACTTTGGGCATTAGTAGTGCACCTTTTTCTTTGCTTCAGAGACAGTATGTTGGAGTTGTAATAAGCTGTATTTTGAATTTCCGCTGATATGATGATTATGGTTTAGTTTCCAGCTTATGCACTGTCTCGCGTGTTTTATGTCAAGTATGTTATCATTATATTTTATTCCATGCGCTGTGAGACATTCTATAGATTTCTTGTTAGTTCACCGTTAAGTTTCCTTTCTTCTGACGACCACCCCGTGCTAGTTGGACGTCAGCACAACGCATTTCGGAGGAAATGTCGGCTTGTCCGGGGCAGGCCGTCACACTTGGTATCAGAGCTCTAGGCTGCGTAGTTAACCTAGGGAAAGACACCAGGGAGAGATAGTACGTATATGAGAGCGCGTATTTGTTATATTTTGATTATTCAATATATATATATATATACTATTAGTATATCTAAGGATGAAGTCGCACTGCACTGGCACCACTGAAGAGATGGTTAATCGTTTTCCCCTTACAGATTGAACGATGAGCCGATATACGAGGAATACTGGTTCAGAAGCCAATAATAGGAATGCTCCTGATATGAGGACGATGTTCACTGATTTTATGAGAGAGATGCTTAGGGATGTTCAGAGGGCAGCTCCTAATGCTACGAATGGTGGTGGTGCAGCGATGCAGGCGCCTAGGGCCGATTTCGCCAAGCTTTGTAAGGACAACATTAGTCTTGGTGGGAAGCCGTTCCACGGAACGGAATCGGCTAAATAAGTTCAGGATTGGCTTGATAGTTATGAGCGTATCTTCAAGGATCTGGGAATCGAAGACGCGATGAAGAGGAAGCTAACATTCCGTCAGCTGCAAAGACGGGCTATGAATTGGTGGAATGCTATGAAGACAGCTACTCCCGAGGATCAAGTTTCATGCAATCAATTTAAAGCTCGCTTCAGTGACAAGTTTATCCCAACTTCCCAGAAGTCAGAGTTTTTTAGGAAGTTCTTGGAACTTAAACAGAATGGTAGGGCAGTCTCGGAATATATTGCTGAGTTCGATACTTTATCGAAGTATGGATTATCCCTTATTGACACTCCCGAGAAGAAGAATGAGAAGTTCATAACAAACATAGATCAGTACTTGGGGGAAAGGCTTATAAACCATATTGATGAGACTTTTGAATTAATTGTTGGGAAAGCATTGAGGTCAGAGAGCCTTTATCCTAAGCCCAAGACTGAAGTCATTGTTGCATCTGCAGAGGGGCCAAACCCGCAGGCAAGCGGTGGAGGCAAGAATAATTCTCAGAACAAAAGGAAACAGAATCATACTAAGGATCGTCAGAAGAAGAGTAAGAAAGATGTTGAGTGCTTTAGCTGTAGCAAGAAGGGCCATTACGCTAAAGAATGTCGAGCTAACCCGGCGGACAGGAAGTGCTTCAACTCGGCCAAGTGGGACATCACAAGGATAAATGTCCACAACCCCCCAAAGAGAAGCAGATTATGAAAGCATATGCTATTAATACTATTCCTTCCTCGTCGAATGCCCCAACTGCGGCGGAGAAAGGAAAGAATGTCATCATTCAAGGTATGCTTTCTGTTTATGATGTTCCTGTTCGAGTACTGTTTGATACTTGGGCTTCCCGTTCCTTCATATTTAATGACCTGGTAGATAGGTTGGGATTGGAACTCGAGATAGTCGATAGACCTTTAGCGGTGACGAACCCGATTGGTGGTTCGACTAGCCTTAGTATGATTTGCTGTAATGTGGTCTTATCGAGTCATGGATGTCTGTTTGTTTGTGATTGTTTTGTTTTGAGCTTTACTGGGTTTGGCATTATTTTGGGAGTTGACTGGCTCCAAAGGTACGGGCTGGTGGAAGACTGTGAGGGCTTTTTGGTGATTGTTAGAGCGGATGATGGGCGGAGGGTAGTGTTTGGTGGTCTACCTAATGATGGGGTAATGGCTAGTTTTCTAAATTCCCTCGACATCCCGCATGATGAGTTGTCATATGTGCCTGTGGATGGCCAGTATGCGGACGTCTTCGAGGAAGTGACCGGACTTCCACCACACCGAGAGATTGAGTTCCGTATTGATTTAGTGAAAGATGCCAGACCTATAGTGATTCCACTTTGTCGTATGGCACCAAGGGAGTAGCGAGAGCTTGGGGTGCAAGTGAGCGATCTTTTGAAGAAGGGATTTATCAGAAGAAGTATTTCTGAGTGGGGAGCACCAGTTGTGTTTGCTACCAAAGCAGATGGTTCCCTTCGATTATGTGTGGACTACCGCGAGTTGAATAAGGTGATGAGGAAGAATAAGTATCCTCTACCGCGGATATACGACTTGTTTGATTAGTTGAGTGGCACGAGAGTGTTCTCTCAGTTGGATCTCGCGACAGGTTTTCATCAGCTTAGGGTGGAAATTGAGAATATAGCTAAAACGGCATTTCGGACGTCGTATGGATTCTATGAGTGGTTGGTCATGCCATTCGGTTGACCAATGCACCAACATATTTTGTGGATCTTATGAATAGGGTATTCAGAGATTAATTGGATAAGTTTGTTCTTGTGTTCGTGGATGATATCTTGGTTTATTCGAGGACAGAGGAAGAACACAAGGAACATTTGAGGATAGTGATGGAGGTGTTGAGAAAACACCAATTGGAAACAAAGTTTTCTAAGTGTCACTTCTGGAGGAGGGAAGTGAGATTCTTGGGCCATGTTGTTTCAGAGAATGGTATTGTTGTGGATCCTGCGAAGGCGGCTATAGTACAAGATTGGTCTACGCCCAAGAATGCAAAAGACGTAAGAAGTTTCTTGGGATTAGCTGGATATTATCGTAAGTTTATCCAAGACTTCTCCAAGATAGCGGCACCATTAACTCAGTTGACCAAGAAGAATCAAGCTTTCGTCTGGGACGGAAATTGTGAAAATGCATTCAAGAGCCTAAAGGAAAAGTTGACATGTGCACCGATGTTAGTTATTCCTAAAGGGAATGAAGAGATGACAGTATACACGGATGCATGTGGTACCGGACTAGGTGCTGTATTAATGCAAGGAGGTAGGGTTGTAGCTTATGCTAGTCGACAACTGAAACCTCATGAGAAAAGATATCCTACCCATGATTTGGAATTAGCAGCGATCGTGTTTGCATTGAAGATATGGAGGCATTATCTCTTGGGAGAAAGATTCGAGTTGCTTACCGGCCATAAATCGTTAAAGTATCTCTTCTCTCAGAAGGATCTAAATCTCCGACAGCAAAGATGGTTAGAATTCTTGGCTTCCTATGATTTCGATATCGCATATACACCCGGAAAGGGGAATGCGGTAGCTGATGCATTGAGTAGGAGACATGCCAATTTAGGGGCCATGTTTCTTGAATGGAAGCAATTGGAGTATATCGCAGGGTATGATTTTAGACCAAAGTGCGAATTGGATCCAGTATTGTTAGCAAGTTTAACGATCAGACCCACTTTGATTGAACGGATTGATTCCAGTCAGAGGGACGATCCTAACCTTATGGAAATCATCTCCGAATTAGAAATAAACGTCGGCGGCGAGCAGATGAACAAGTATGGGCTTGATCGAGACGGTTGGCTTCGAAAGAATGGAAAGTTAGTTGTACCCAACGTGAATGGATTTAGAGATGAAGTGCTAAGAGAATGTCATCACTCAAAATTGACTATACACCCCGGTGGTAACAAGATGTATCAAAACATGAAGCAGACCTACTACTGGGAAGGGATGAAAAGAGACGTTGGGAAGTTTATATCCAAATGCATGAACTTCCAGCTAGTTGAAGCTGAACAAAAGAAACCTAGTGGTTTGTTGCGACCATTAGAAATTCCAGAATGGAAATGGGAACAAGTCTCAATGGATTTCATTGATGGGTTTCGAAGGACTAGATCGGGCCATGATAGCATTTGGGTGATTGTGGACCAATTGACCAAGAGTGCAAGGTTTATACCTGTCAAGTCGAATAGAACAACAGCTAAGTGGCAGAACTGTATATGAAGTGCGTAGTGAGATTTCATGGAGTACCCAAAGACATTGTAAGTGACCGAGATCCGTTGTTCACTAGTGGATTTTGGAAGAGCTTACAAGAGACTTTAGGATCAGAATTGCATCTCAGTACCGCGTACCATCCTCAAACCGACGGTCAGACAGAGAGGGTGAATCGAGTATTAGAAGATCTCTTGAGAGCTTGCATATTAGATTTTGGTGGATCATGGGATGTCCAATTGCATCTAGTGGAGTTCGCATATAATAATAGTTATCAGTCCAGTATTGGTATGGCTCCATATGAAGCTTTGTACGAAAGACCGTGCAACTCACCATCATGTTGGTTAGAAACTGGTGAGAAATTTGTGCTTGGGCCAGATGTGATAAGAGAAACCTCAGATAAGATCAAGATTATCCAACAGCAAATGAAGGCTGCCAAAGATAGGCAGAAGAGTTATGCTGGCAAGAGACGAAGAGAGTTGTAATTCTCCGCTGGTGACTTGGTGTTTGTCAAGATTTCTCCGTTAAAGAGTGTGATTCGATTTGGCAGGAGAGGCAAGTTAGCACCAAGATTTGTTGGTCCATTCCCAGTTCTTGAGCAAGTTGGGAATTTGGCATATAAAGTTGAGTTACTAGACAAGATGGCGGGAGTTCATAACGTGTTTCATGTTTCCCAGTTAAGGAAGTTCGTGCACGACCCCGATATGACTATTTCACCTGATCAGTTGGATGACACCGAAGTAGAACCCGAGGTGGTTGGGAACCGCAAGCCGATCTGTATTGTCTAGAGCGATACGAAGCAACTTTGAAGGAAGGCGGTGAAACTGGTCAAGGTTCAGTGGGGCAAGAATGAGAGCGACTATACTTGGGAAACATAGGAGAGCATAAGGGAATCACATCCAGAACTCTTTACCTTGTAAGATTTTAATAGTGATAGTTTCTTCCCTTGTTAGTAAACCGCATGCTAGCGTAGACTTGTTGTGCTTGTTGTGTATGTTTTATTGTTTGTGAATGACTGATAGGCATGCAGAACATCTTTGTATGTTTTTGGTTAAGGAATTTCGGGGGGGGGGGGGATTTCTTGGGGGTGGGGGGAGAATGTAACTACCCACATTCAACGTATTGAAGGATCGTAGAATATTTATTTCTTTTTCATATGAGGTCGTATGGTCGTGTGATTTTGGGGAACGACTATTGGGGTCATTTTCCATGTTCACGATTTTTGCCGATTTTTAAATGACCGTTTTACCCCTGGCGGATCTTGTTTCGCCTATAATTTTTGATTGGTAAGGAGTTTTGACCTGAAATCACTTCCATTGGATTCAGATGATGGTTTAGCTTTCCGTTGAGTGGTCACAAAAGCCAAACGGACTTACCTTTTGGGAGATATGGCTGAAATAAGGTTTGGAAGGTGAAAAATAGCTTAACCGGGCCTATTTAGAGTGATTAACAGCTAGGCCCATAACCCATTTTAGGATTATGGTTATGGGGAGGCTGATAGGGTTTGGAAAATCATTTCTAATCAGTTTTCTAGTCGCCACTTACATCTCTTGAAGCCTAGCCATGGCCTCCATTTTCTAAAACATCTCCAAATCACGTTCTAATTGAAGATTAAGCTAATTAGCATCAAACCAAGTTTAATCAACATCAAATTGGAGGCAAAGGCTGCTGCGTGCATTGGAATTTGTTCCATTTAAAGAATCATTTCAGATCTGAGTTTATATTTTGGCTAAGGTGAGTGATTTGCATTGTTTTCCACTAATTACGGCCAGTTAGGGATGACTAGTGTTAATTAACGAAATTATACATGATTAAATTCTGGAAAAATGCTTAGAGATTTTTAAATATTATTTTAAGTCTCTGTTAGAAATTTGGGTTAATTTGGATATGTTTTGCTAATCCTATCATTAGTTGGTTAGGCATGATTAAGGGGAAAATATGGGTTTTGGGTATGTTTGATCCATTTTAACATGGTTATTTATCATTTTGTTGTTTGTGGTTGATGTTATATGTTGCTATGACTATTTGGTATGATTTATGATTGCTTAGAAAAGTTAGAATGGTCGAAAACGCCGTCGTATGGCGTAAAACAGTCGCTGGAAAAGTTGCTGGAAATGTGCAGGGTTTCGGATCGGATATGGGGCTCGAATCGGATAAGAGAACTGGGAAAGGGGATCCGATTCAGATTGGAACTTGGCACTGGAGGGTGCTTGGCAAGAAGGAAGGCCACCTACACTGAGTTGGAGTTGGTATTGGACCAGAGCTTGGCGTGGAGATCAGATCAGACTAAAGCTAGGGGCGGGATCGGATCAACGTGATAGGGACTGGAAATGAAGGAGCCAAACCGAACCACAACGAAGAATCCGAACCGAACGGGGAAACCCGAGCTGAACCCGCGGACCCGAACCGAATGAAAAACCTGGAAATGATGAATTCAAACTGAACCAATGGGAGCAGATCGAGCCGAACAGAACAGGGGGCTTGAGCACAGTATAGTCGAACCGAACCAGATTCAAGCTACTTCTTCACGACGACTCTTCTGAAGACCAACTCCAATTCGACCAAAACCCGAGATGCAAAGGAAGTCCAAATGGGAAGTAGAACTCAGGATCCAGATGGGAACCAACGAGTCAACTTCTTGAATCGGACTTTGCTGCGGGACGTGTGCAAAGGGGTTATCGATGTCTATATATTTGACTCGCCACTGAGATATGGATATTGGATATGGATCAGTGTAGTGAGGTTGTCATGACTTCATGGGGCAGAGTGATCGTAGCATCGTTATGAGCTAGTGCAGTGGAGTTGTTATGATTCCATGTGGCAGAGTGGACATAGCAAAGGATTAGTAGCTATGGATCAGCGCAGTGGAGTCACTGTGACTCCATGGGGCAGAGTGATCGTAGCAAGGGATTGGATGATCAAAGTGGTAGATATCGTATGCTTTATGCACTGAGTGAGAGATGTGAGGATGATTGTTATGTTTGATGTTTGCTATCACTATGACATACACACCTCTTTCCCCGTATCTTTACACCATATGTTAGTGTCACCTTAGAGTATTGTACATCTTGTTGTGCTAACTCTTTGGTTGCAGGTCCTGGTTCAGGTATGGTTATGTATACCTATTATTGTTCTGTTTTGCTGCTTATCGCTCATAACAGACTTTTGTCTGACCCAGAGTTTTATGTCTCTTCTTATTACTCCGGGTGCTCTTAAACGGGCAGACTAGAGACAGGTTAGGTGGTATGCACGAGTAGTTGTACCAGAGACGAGCAGGTGGCTTCCACGTATGATATACATAGGTATTCTCCCTGTGTTGTTGCTGGTCACTACTTTGGGCATTAGTAGTGCACCTTTTTCTTTGCTTCAGAGACAGTATGTTGGAGTTATAATAAGCTGTATTTTGAATTTCCGGTGATATGATGATTATGGTTTAGTTTCCAGCTTATGCACTGTCTCGCCTGTTTTATGTCAAGTATGTTATTATTATATTTTATTCCATGCGCTGTGAGACATTCTATAGATTTCTTGTTAGTTCACCGTTAAGTTTCCTTTCTTCTGACGACCACCCCGTGCTAGTTGGACGTCAGCACAACGCATTTCGGAGGAAATGTCGGCTTGTCCGGGGCAGGCCGTCACACTTGGTATCAGAGCTCTAGGTTGCATAGTTAACCTAGGGAAAGACACCAGGGAGAGATAGTACGTATATGAGAGCGCGTATTTGTTATATTTTGATTATTCAATATATATATATATATATATATACTATTAGTATATCTAAGGATGAAGTCGCACTGCACTGGCACCACTGAAGAGATGGTTAATCGTATTGTCCCTGTTTAATTGCTGGTCACTACTTTGGGAATTAGTAGTGCACCTTTTTCTTTCCTTCAGAGACAATATGTTGGAGTTGTAATAAGCTGTATTTTGAATTTCCGCTGCAATGATAATTATGGTTTAGTTTCCAGCTTATGCACTGTCTCGCCTATTTTATGTTAAGTATGTTATTATTATATTTTATTCCATGCGCCGTGAGACATTCTACAGCTTTCTTGTTAGTTCACCGTTAAGTTTCCTTTCTTCTGACGACTGCCCCGTGCTAGTTGGGCATTAGCACAACGCATTTCAGAGGAAATGTCGGCTGGTCCAAGTTAGGCCGTCACATGCCTCCTGATTTCCACCATAAGTTCCCCCTCTCCTTCCACTCATTCTATCTCTTTCCACTAAGGGGGAGCTTGTGGTGGAAATCAAGGGGAATTTTCGGTGTTGCACTGTTTCGGGTGTCATTGAACGCTCCTCATGTATATATATATATATATATACACACATTATAATAATATATTTACAGGTGAGAACCATACGAACCATGTCTGATAATTAATCCACATCCTGATAATCAAAACTTAATTCTTGCAACAAATAGAACCGAGCCAAACTACTATGAGCTAATTCTGAAATATCTATAGGAGATCGAACATTCCAATAATGCTGCTCTAGATCAAAAAATGGTACATGATCTTAAACAAACTATTGGAATTTTGCCGGAATCATTAAATGAATACCAATTTGTGAATGATACAATCAAAAGATATACCAACTGCCAGCATAAAGTTTAAAAACCAAAACAAAGTAGCCATTCAATTCAAAGTAGAAATCAGAAGTAGCCTTTAATTCAAATTCCTTTACTGGGTTTCATCCACAGTGAAACTGCTTTTGTTAATAAATCGACCATCCAAAAACTCAATAATTGAAGTTTCTTGGCTATCTATCAGAAATTAATCAGCCATATCTTATCGTGAAAATCAAGTTCTAGTTTCTTACCCTTTGTTGGCGGACCAACTTCGCGATCTGATAGTTGAACACGTTTTGTAGATCGAAACTACTTCCCAGCATTAACATTTCTGATCTGAGGGAGGAATCGGTTATGAGAGAAAACGAGTTACTGCTTTCAGATGTAACCATTGAGTCCGATAATCGCTGAAACCACATCTCTCGAATGGCTTTATCCCTGGTAGTTCGAGGATAACATTTCAGATCTGTACTGTGTAACGCGAGAAGGGGCAAAGAAGAAGGAAAATAAAGAACTGATTGCGAATGACAACAGCAGGACGATTGATAGCAGCAGGACGATTGACAGCAGCAGGAAGACTGGGGTTTTTAACAAGAGGCTTATCAACGAACGGAAGACTATGAAAATCCCAATTCGTTGAAAATTTAGGGTGCAGGGTAGTTTCTCTCTCCATGGGAAAAGAAAATTCCAATTTGTGGTTGCCGTATTTCACTAGAGATAGTTAGGAAGGAGGAAAAGTAGGGTTTGGTGAATGAGGAATTTTCTTTACTAGAACGAAGTTGAATGATAACAACTCCCAGGGAAGAAATGGTGTGCTTTCTCTAAAATTTGGATGACTCGGATCGCGAGCTGGACTAGAGATCTAACGGTTGAGGCTCCCCTAATATTAGCACTTGGATTAGTGAAATCAACGGCAGTTGCGATGTGTAAATGATGACGTGTAGTTCCAAGATAAATAATTTAAAAATACAACTCAAAGCTAATTAAATGATAAAAGAAAGGTTTTGATGCAATTTTGAACAAATTACCTTTTAAATATTTGAAAGTTTTGAATACAAAATCGAACAAACCTAATGTAACATTTTCCATAGTTTTTGTCTTTTGAAATTTTCAATATTTTTTTAAAATTCGACCTTCAAAAGTGATTTTTTTTATGAAAATAAAATCCAGACTGTTTTGATAGTTTAGTATTTTTGAATATTTGTGTTTTCCTATTTTTCTATGGTATCGCTTTTGGGATTTTTTTTCAAGATTCAAAACATTAACGGATTCACAGTTTTCGATGCTTTTTTTTGAAGATTGACATTTATATTATTTTATTATTATTAAAAAAAATCAGAATATTTAAATGCTTGTGAGACATAGTCTCTTTACAATGGTAAGTAAAATAAAAATTCAATTTATGGGCTTTCACGATAATGCACGATTGTTTTATGAAATAAGTTAATTTCGTAACGCAAACACTTTTTGTTATAGCATATTTCAGTATATAGTTTTATGACAGTTAAAGTATGTCATCTATTTGCACAATATAATGACACCGAATAAATGTTGATGAAGAATAAAATCTTTTATAATACAAATATTTTGTTAATGAATATATGTTTCAACAACGTTTTGAAAATATAGTTATAGTAATTTATTTTATAACATTTCAGCATCAAATGTTGTTTAGGTGTACTTTCCACGACATTTACCTAATTATGTGTTGTAAAAGTCCTACATTTTTACAACGGTTCATCAGAGTATTGCAGAATGCCAGTTGTAAAAAGGTGATTCTCTTGTAGTGAAACAATATTCATTTATACACAAAGTGGATGAATCAGATTCTTCTATTTATTTATAAATTTTTTACTGTTAATATTTAGTATTATTCTACAATTTAATTAGTATTTATTTAATCATTATTTATTAATAATTTATTATCAATTATTAATTACTAGTATTTAATAGTGAATTAATTGTAAATTATTAATTCATTAATTGATATTTATTTAATATTTTTGATTATTACTTACTAATTAATTATTAATTAATTGCCAATTATTTATTTATTTACGGTTCCATTTCGACGATGGAAGCAAGATCGGGAACAGAGACAGCTTCTTCTTCGATCAAGAGTGGCGACAACGTTGATATGTTTAGAATTAGAGATTAGGTTTGAGAATGGGATTGAACTTTTTAGATATGAGAATAAATAAATATAAATCAACGGCGGGTTATGAGACTTGAATGAAAACCGAACGATGGAGCCAAAAATTTCACGCATTGGAGCCGAAGTTTCACCTGCGGAGCCAACGTTTAAAAAAATTGTACTTTATTTTAGTCAAAATTTATAGAAAAATTTAAAATTAGAATATGATGTATATACAATTTAAATTAAACTATTAAATGATCTTTTTCAATATTTTAAAGTTTAGAAATTTTGGTTATTTTGCATTAAACAATAATTAGTTTTATAAACTTTATGATTAATTTCAAATTTTTCTAAAATGATTTCAAATTTTTAATTTTTTTGAAATATAAAATATAATTATTAACTATAATTATAAAATATAAGTATCAACTATAATTATCAATTGTAATTATTAAATACAATTATTTAAATTAATTATTAAATACTATATATCATTTCTTAAGTATTAACATTTATTATTAATTATTAAATAATTATTATAATAAACCGATATTTTCATCTCTTGCAAATCTGTTGGAATTTTGCTGCAAAATAGTTTTGATAAATATTCGTCGGTATTCTGTCTGGATTTGCAGCGGAAAATAACAGTAGAAATTTTCTATCGGTAATTTGACGCAATTTGCGACGGAATAGTGAGGGATGAAGAAGACGACGGTAATAAATAAAAGAAAAAAAGTTGAAAAAACAAAAAACTATCCTTTGCAGATCACATGGAAATCCATCGCAAATTAGCGATGGAAATTTCCGCTTCTAAATTTTTGACGCTAAATCAGTGTGTTCTTGTAGTGGTTGTAAATTAATATTATATGATAGAAAAACATATGAAAACATAATTTTAAACTATACAAAAATATTTATAAATTATATGGTTTTAAACTATATAAAGTATAAATATAAAGTATATATATAAACTTAAATTTGAAAAACAAAGAAGAAGAAAAATAGAAACAAATAGAAAATAAAATAAAATAGAGAGGATTGAGAATAGAATTGAAAATCAGAATTTGAAATTTAGAATTTGATTTTGAACCTAGAGTGCTATTTAGAGTCTTACAAAATCTAGACTCTATAACTATAGTAATCTTGAACTCTTGAAATCTTGAATACTCGTGAGTCTTGAAATTTCTCTGAATTCTGAATCTTTATCATCTTTATAACTGTACAGCCTTCAGTAATATTTCCTGTATATAATTTGTGCACACACACACACACACACACACACACATATATATATATATATTCTATACAAAAAGTGTTAGTATATATTTTATAATCAATGATAATTGAAATAAGGTTGTTGTCATCAAAACTCTATTCTCCAGCAATTACCTCCGAGGCGCGAGATCGATTTTCATATATATTTGGTGGACAATGCAAAGCCAGCTGCATTACCTGTGTGCCATATGGCTCTAAAGGAAATGAGGGAGCTGAGTAAGCAAGTAGGGGAGCTACTTGAGAAAGGGTTTATTAGGCAAAGTATATCTGAATGGGGTGCGTCGGTGGTATTCGCAACTAAGGCGGATGGTTCGCTTCACTTATGTGTAGACTTTATAGAGTTGAATAAACTCACAAAGAAGAACAGGAACCCACGCCCAAGGATAGATGATCTGTTTGACCAGCTTGTTGGTGCATCGGTATTCTCTCAATTAGACTTGGCGACGGGATTTCATCAGTTGAGGGTAGCTGAGGACAGTATAGACAAGACCGCTTTTAGGACTCCAGATGGTTACTTTGAATGGCTAGTTATGCCTTTTGGGTTGACGAATGCACCCGCCTATTTTGTTGATCTGATGAGTTGGGTGTTTCGAGAGTTTCTAAATAAGTTCGTCGTGGTCTTTGTTGATGATATCTTGATCTTCTTGAAGAGCGAGGAAGAGCGTGCCCAACATTTGAGAGAAGTTTTGAAAACTCTCTGTGCGCATCAGCTTAAGGCAAAATTCCTCAAATGCCATTTTTGGAGGAAAGAAGTGAGATTTTTAGGGCATGTGGTCTCCAAAGATGGGATAGCAGTAGATCCCGCAAAGGTAGTTGCAGTTCAAGATTGGCAAATTCCGAAGAATGCAACGGGGGTGAGAAGTTTTCTTGGATTGGCAGGCTATTATTGGAAGTTCATTAAGGATTTCGCAAAGATATCAGCCCCACTCACTAGGCTGACGAAGAAGAATTTGGCAATTTCGTGGGATACAGATTGTGATGTTGCTTTCCAGCGATTGAAGAGGGCTCTGACCACAGCCCTAGTCTTGATCTTTCCCGATGGGAATAAAGTGTTTACAGTATATACTGATGCATGTGGTACAGGGCTTGGTGCGGTTCTGATGCAAGAGGGAAAGGTAGTATGTTATGGGGGTAGACAGCTAAGGGTTCATGAGAAGAACTACCCTATCCACGACTTAGATCTAGCTGCCATTGTATTCGCGCTTAAGACATGGCGTCATTATTTGCTTGGAGAGAAGTTCGAGTTGTACATCGATCATAAATCTCTCAAGTACTTGTTCTCACAGAAAGATCTTAATTTAAGCAACAAAGGTGGGCGGAGTTCCTAGCTTCTTATGATTTCAAGATTGCTTATACCCCTGGCAAGGGTAACGTGGTGGAAGATGTGCTGAGTAGGCATAGGATGGCCTTAATTCCTCTGTTTGTGGAAAGGAAAAGCTTGGAGTTCGTATCGACTTTCGACTTTAGACCCTCCACCGAGTTTTTGCCTGGTTTGTTTGCATCGCTAGAGATACGACCTACTCTTATGGATCATATAGGAGCTTCGCAGCGAGGTGATCCACATATTTCAGACATTTTGGATAGGATTAGTAAAGGGGAGACCTCTAGTCACCTAAGTAGATATTCCACGGATAATAAAGGGTGGTTGCGACGAGATGGAAGGCTTTATGTTCCCCAAACTGGAAGTTTGTTAAAGACAGTCCTAGAAGAAGCCTATCATTCCAAGATGACTATTCGTCCAGGAGGTGATAAGATGTATAAATACATGAGGGGAGTTTTCTTTTGGACTGGGATGAAGAAAGATGTGGCAGAGTTTGTTTCTCAATGTTTGGTTTGTCAGCAAGTCAAAGCTGAGAAAAAGAATCCCGGTGGTTTACTTCATCCTTTGGAGGTTCCATAATGGAAGTGGGTGAGTGTCTCTATGGATTTTATAGATCGGTTGCCTAGATCGAAGAAAGGCAATACCAGTATTTGATTTGTAGTAGATAGACTTACTAAGAGCGCTCATTTAATTCCAGTTAAGAGTAAGAGGACGACAAGATGGTTGGCAGCAGTTTACGTTCGTGAGATAGTCCGTCTTCATGGAGTACCTTCCAGTATTGTAAGTGATCATGACCCCAGTTTCACCAATGAATTTTGGAGGAGCTTGCAAGATGCATTAGATACACAATTCTGTTTAAGCACCGCTTATCACCCACAGACCAATGTACAGACGGAAAGGGTGAACATAGTTCTTGAGGATCTTTTACGGCTGTGTATCCTAGACTTCGGAGGGACTTGGGAAGAGCATCTTCCTTTAGTAGAATTCTCCTACAATAATAGTTATCAAGCTAGCATTGGCATGGCACCCTTCGAAGCATTATACGGACGTCCCTATAGATTACCAACTTGTTGGTGGGAATCTACAGAAAGGCTACTACTTGGACCAGATATGGTTAGAGAAACATCCGAGAAGATTGATCTTATTAGAAGACGAATGAAGACCGCTCAAGATAGGCAGAAATCCTACGTAGATAAGAGAAGGACCGACATTGAATTTGAAGTGGGAGACATGGTTTTTATTAAGGTGTCACTTTTGAGGATTGTGGTTCGTTTCATATCTGTTGGGAAATTGGCACCAAGATTTATAGGGCCATTTCCCATAACAGAAAGGATAGGCCAAATGGCCTATAGAGTAAAGCTACCAGAGAGATTATATGTTGTACATGATGTTTTCCACGTTTCTCATTTGCTTAAGTGCTTGCATGATACCGTGGAAGTAGTTGAGCTGAGTATATTGGAGGAAGTAGAGGAGGAATGGGAGGCGACATTCATACGAGATCCTACCCGTATTCTTATAATAGAAGTTAAGAAGCTATGCAATAGAGAAGTCAAGTTGATGAAAGTTCAGTGGGGAGATAACCCAGAGGATGCAACTTGGGAGACTGAAGACAAGATTCGTGCTTCGTACCCTTCTTTTCGAGGGTATGTTCTTAACTTACTTTCCAAAGCTTTTAATTATGCTTGTTTCTATCATTTGAGTATATCCTATCAATCAAATATTTACCTTTAAGTAGGAAACCATGGATGTAAACATGTGTTTGAGACATGTTATGTTTGATGGATGCAAGTGTTTGCTAGTGGTTGCTCTTGGTTGCATATACACACACATTCGGCACTAGATCGGCACAATCACTCTCATACTACATATGGATGTGTGTGCATTTTTCTTCTTTTTATGAATGAAAATGGATGTATCATCATATGGATGTTGCATTTGGACGGATGACTATGCACACATATAGAACTTACATGTTATAATAGGGTTATTTGCATACATGATGGATTCATGACACTAACATACATTGGATTAAGGAGGTCGACTGAATCAGTAGACCACCTGATCTTCGCATTAGTATTGGGACATACACACACACCTTTGCATATGTTCATATAAGAATTAGAAACCTTTTTAGGACAATGGACTCCTGTGATTGGTGGATGAGTAGATGGATGTAGATGGTCGGATATACATTCTTCATAACTTAGAGATTTCGGGGACGAAATCCTTTGAGTATGGGAGAATGTTACACCCTGCAATTTTAAGAACACAAAAAGATGATAAATTAAAGAATAATTAATTTAATATTCAGAATTTAGGGAAACAGACCATGCCATTGCGTTTGTCTCGGAATTCTGGTCAAAATAGACAGTTGGTTTGCGTAAACCGGACATCGTTTGAAGAAGTTATGAAGGTTTGAAGTTTGTATACACATAGGAAGAATATATATATATATAAGTGGTTCAGAAAATTCAAAATCAGTTAAAAATTGAAATTCAGGGGAGTAGGAAAAATCCCGCCCAGGAGTGTCGACCCCTGGGTCGACAACATATGGGGTCTGTCGACCCATGGGTCGACCCCTCAAGGGGGGGGGTCGACCCCCTGCAGCAAATGAGGCAGATTAGGGTTTTTGGGCCAATTATAAATATGGCCTCATTTATCATGTTCTTGCACACCAAAAATAATGGAGAACTAGACGCTGCCTCTGCCAGATCAAATCAAGCCTTTTTCTTCTTCTGCAATCAAGTTATTTAAGCTTAGAGATTTGCGATTCGATTCTTCTATTTTATAGATCTAAACACTATGAGTTTAAGTTACTTTTAGATCTACATAATTAAAAAGTTTAATCTTGACATGACTATAACTTGTATCTATGCCTGTGACTGCTTGAATCATATAAGATCTGTTATAATTTGTATATCTATGACATCCTAACATGACTATGACTTAGATCTTAACCTTTATCATGTCAGATCTGCCATTGATTATAGATATAATTCACTATTTAGATCACCTTATACCAGTTCTATTATGTTTATAGCCAAATCCGATCTATTGTTAGTTGGACATCTAAATCATTGTTTAGATCACATCATGCCTGTCCCTATTATGTTAGAATCAGTGCTATTATCATATGTTCATTAGATCTGTTCCTATATGCCTAACTTGTCATTATGCAACTATATGTTTTATGACTGTTTATGCCATTATATATCCATCATGTTAGTATGATCATCTCTGATCTATTTCCTCTATCTTTTCTCTTTTATTTTTATATAGCTAGGCTACCTTCGAGCCTGGGCATGCCGCCGAAATATGTGAATGCGTTAGATTAGGAACGGGGGGAAAACGTTGAATTAGGGATTAACTTGTAATTAGGAATTTGGGCATAACTTGAATAAAGAGTAATAATATTAATTTCGGGCATATGGTTCATTACGAACATAATTTGGGAAATGGGCATGAAAAACTATAGCGACATAGGCATAATTGATTAATAATGAAGATGCCTAGGATTATAGTAATCAGAAACTATAACCGCGCCTAGACACGAGGTTAGATTACACTTGTGGTGAAAGTCTGCCTGGAACCGCCTGTCGTATCCAGCGACTACAAGTGGTGAATCTAATGTGAGGGGTCTAGGTGCACAAACACGAGGCGTGCTAAGACACGAGGTTAAGCCCGACTTGTGGAAGAAGTCTGCTTAGAACCGACCGACATATCTAGCGTCCACAAGTGGTAGGCTTAATGTGGGAGGTTTAGCATATTATAACCATAAATGGACACAGTAATGAATTGGAATACTAAACCTAGTTGAATCCATAGGGATTGTATGAACATGAACCTGATTTAGGGTTAAGTAAACTTGTTTGAAATAGTGGGTTGGTTAAGTAAATCTAGGGTGGGTGGGTAATATTTATATATATAGGCCCATAAACTTAACCTGTCAAGGTTATGCAATTTTATGACACCAGTAGGTAGGCATAACCTGTGGAGAACTTAGTAATGGGGATGCAAGTCAAAGGGGAGAGCTTCCATCATCTTGTGTGTGAGACTCATTTCAGTCAATAACCCATATATATGTATCAAACAAGTACTCCGAACTAGGTCGGAGTTGGGGTACGCTTACTGGGCTAATTGTAAGTGATCCAAAAGTGGGGACAGTGTCCGACGGCGCGTTCCATCGGGGCTATGTGTGTGCATGACTCCTCCTGCTTGGGAAAATAAGACGCTGTGACATCAATAGATATGGTTGTGCACATCCGAAAAATGAAGGGTTGCCATTTTAGGGAGTGATACGTCCTACTGTGGGACCAACACAGGGTATCTACGGAGTAGGGAGCCGATCGATTAGGGTAATAATTAGGGTACACTTAGACTCCGGTATGTTTAGGAGCCCGTTATTATCCATAGGGGTAACTCCTGAACGTTCGGCTGCCTGTTGATTGTATGGGGGTGAAAACCTCTCACTAGAAGTACACCTAAGTCTACCATCTTACAGTTGTTGGGATCATCTCATTCTGGTTATACTAGTATCGGTGTAGAGGAATCATTAGAAGAAGCGTATACACTCTATCATGTTCATCCTGTTTACCTTGTCATACCTGCCTTTTATGATGTTATCTTTCTAATCCACTTTATATGCCTGTCATGATACTTTTACTTATTTATTTTCTAAAAGTAACTAGACTCTCCGGACTTTATGTCTGACCCATTTTTTTCCTCTTATTTCTCTTCTGTTTCCCTCCCTTGGTTCTCAGGGTGAGAATACTCAAGCTTGACCAGGATTCTGCTTTCATCTTGCTTAGAGCTGCTTAGGTGTATTGCTCGAACTCTTATCTACTATGGCTATGTTTTTATTTGGGGAATTATTCTTCTTTTATTTTTGTACTTTGACGTTTTAAGTGCAAGACATAAGTTTTGATGATGTACTGGGTTTATATATTTTCAGACATATGATGTTTTGAACCACGACGCTTTATGATTAATAAAGTTTTTAATTCCGCTGTTATTTTATATCTGTCTTGTAATGTTTCTGTTTCTGTTTACCTATAACGCTTCACAAAACTTAATGCATTCTCATAATGAGTGACATTAACAAATGTGGGGTGTCACAATGAGCCCAGAGATTATAGAGACGCTATTGCATCAGTTGATAGTTCCAGTTGGTCAGTTTCTATGGAAGAGGAGATCGAATCTTTACAGAAAAATCACACTTGGGATTTGGTGCCACTTCCTACCAACAAAAGAGCTAATGGATGTAAGTGGATCTATCGAGTGACGACGGTAATGGAGATTTCATATATAAAGCAAGACTATAGCAAAGGGGTATGTTCAGAAGAAAAGGGTATAGTATCATGACATCTTTGCTTCAGTTTTAGGCATATTCTATTCATATTATGTTAGCATCAGTTGCTCTTTATGATATGGAATTAGAGCAACTATATGTCAAAACTACATTCTTGGATGGTGATCTAGATGAGGAAATTTATTTAAAGCAGCCAGAAGGGTTCGTTGACAGTAGCAGACCAATTATGTTTCCAAACTCAACAAATCTCTATATGGATTGAAGCAATCTCCTAGTCTATGGTATGAGAAGTTTGATAAGTTTATGCTTTCATGGGAATACTCTAGAAGTTTTAAGGACCACCGTGTTTGCTTTAGGAGATGAGATGATGATATGATTTATATGTTGTTATATGTTGATGATATGCTGATTGCATCTCGAAGTATGGTCGGAATTAAGGAGTTGAAAGTGGAGCCCAGTAGAGAGTTTGACATGAAGGATTTGGGAAAGACACAATGAACATTGGGTATGGAGATAATCATGGATAGGAAGCAGAAAGAGCTAAGGCACACTCAGGCGCAATACATTGAGAAAGTCCTCGCTCGATTTGGAATGGAGAAAGCCAAACCAGTTGGCACTCCATCAGGCTCTCATTTTAAGTTGTCGAAAACTCAATCTCCAACATTGGAAAAAAAAAATAGGTATATGGCTAATATACCTTATTCTGGTGTTGTTGGTAGTCATATGTATGCGTAGGTGTACAAAAGACCAGATTTGGACCATGCAGTGGTTGTTGTGAGTCGACATATGTCTAACCTAGGCAAAGAACATTGGAAAGTAGTGAAGTGGATTCTTAGATATCTTCGAGGCACTTCTTCTGTGGGCTTGTTTTATGGTAAAGTAGATAGTTAAATCTCTTTTAGGGGATACTGTGATTCTGATTACGCTTGGAATAGAGATGCTTGGAAGTCAATATCGGGCTATGTTTTTACACTTGGCATAGGCTCAATTTCATGGAGATCAAAGCTGCAATCTATCGTAGTATTTTTCGACTATCAAAGAAGAGTTGATATCGATTTGATATCGATTGTCAAAGAAACAAAGGAAGTATTATACTTACTTCACATGTTGGGTGATCTTTCAAAGGCGCAACGGGAAGTAAAGCTATTATCAGATAGTCAGAGTGCGATTCATCTTGTAGAAAATCTAGCTTATAGTTCACCGATGAACCATATTAACGTCAGAGGTTTCTTTCTTATGTTTGAAGAAGACAGAAACAAGATCAAATTGGTGAAGGTAAGCATTTGGGATAATCCTTCAGATATGATGAGAAAGTCACATCCTAAAGATAAGTTTGAGCATTGCTCAAACTTGATCAGTTTTCTTCTCACTACTTGAGTGCTATGGGGAGCTGACCTGACAACTAATTCTAATGATTGATGAACATATATAAATCTAGATGGAGTGTTAAAATTGTACGATTTAAATCTATTTCAATTATATTATGGAGAACATTTTAATTGATTCTTGTAATCAATTAATCATGGGCAATAATTGGAAAGATATAAGAAGAGATAATATAATTTGATAAATCAACCAAATCTAGATATATGGCAGCAAATTGGAAAGATAAAAGAAAAGATTATTTGATTTGATAAATCAATCAAATCTAGATATATATGGCAACAAATTTGAAAGATAAAAGAAGAGATTATTTGATTTGATAGATAAATCAAATATATGTATACGGGGAAACAATCACAAAATATGCAAGATTTGCATTGAAACCAAATAAAGAAAATCCAGAAACTTTTCATGCTTATCTTTAGGAAAGTTTTCATCCTTACTCTTATAAATAGAGAGGCATTTGCTCATATTTTCCTCCATAAGCCAATGGTGCTCTCTTCAACATACCCTCAATAAGATCTCTATTTTTTGTATCAAATATAGGGCGAAAAAAATATATTAAGTGTTTGTATTCTTCTCTTATTGTACTCCCTCTTGAATAGAAGACGAATAAAAGAAGTTGTTTGGTCTCCATGGACGTAGGATATTCATATCTGAACCACATTAAATCTTTTATTTCTCTTATTTCTGCTAATATTTCTATGAGGCTGCATAATTGATTCTTGTTCTTTTGTGTTGAGTGTCATTGGTATCTAAATAGACAATACTAGATCCTGATCAAATTCGCTTCCGCTCAAATTAACAAATTTTTAGTACACAAAAAATGGAAGTACGACGTTAAGGACTCCAGCAAATTTGAGGTTTGTGTTGTGCTGGGGTTTCGAATTGATGGATGTAGGATGAAAGATGAAGAGGGAAATGGAGTTAAAAGTGGTGAGAGTTGAAAGTGGTTATTTACTTTTATTTGATGTATTCCTATAACATGTATATGCAATGACGAATGTACAGTTTATATACTCGTAATAAAGTGTACCAAATTTCTCTCTCTCTCTCTCTCTCTCTCTATATATATATATATATATATATATATATATATATATATATCGTATTCCTATTGTAAATAATATCTGATATTGTATATGATTGAATACCTTCCTAGGGGTTTTTCATTTTTATTTGCTAATCTAGGTTGGATTTGCTAATTTTTAATTTTATTATCGACTTTTTATTCAAATGTATGTCTTAACTTCTTCTACTTTACAATACAATTAATACGATTGGACTTTCATTAATTCATTGTTGGTTTGTTCGAAGGGAGAGTAAAGTAACAATAGAGAAAACCATGTAGTAGTAGACTATTACTATTCACTGTAACTTATTATAATTTAAATAATTTATTTCATAATACTTACATTTGCTTACTTTTATTGTATAATAAATGCATCTATATGTTGATTATAATATAATCCAAATAAGGTTTTTCCGCTCATTTAATACTAGAAAAATTCTTTTCTCCTTCTTCGGTTTGTTCTACTACTTTCACAATTATTGTATTTCCCGTGCCCCTCTTCAAATGGAAAGTTCAATTTTAAATTGGAATAGATTTTGAGAATCTTTCCATATAGATTTGTTACTTATGCCATAATTTTCTTAACATGGTTATTATTTAATTGAATGCATCATTGGTTCTTCATCTTTCGTACTCTATTTTTTCTTTACATTATGTAATGGTTGTATTTCCATCATTTTCTTGAGGGACAAAATTTATATGAATTTTTACAACCATGTTTGCGTGATAATTACTTATTTTTATTGGTATATTATGAGATAAATAAATATATATACATGTTACTTGTTCTTACTGTAGATACTATTTGATATTCTATATCATCGGGTGTTTTTTCATGGATTTTCTTCTTTATTTGTTAATTTAATTTATATTCACAATTTTATTATTGACTTCTTATTTATACCTTCGTCCTAATTTTTTTCCAATAGGGTTTGTTTTTCATCAATTCTGGGTTGGTTGGTTCCAAGTAAGCGATAAAACGCACAATAAAGGGAATTCTAATAAATATTATAATCATTACTATTCATTATAACTTATTATAGTTTAAATAATTTATTTTATACTAGTATACTTTATTGTAATAAATACATTTATTTCCTTATAATTATATATCTCCGTTCACTCTGTTTTAGTCCAACTAAGGCCCCTTCCTTTTTTTTTGCACGTTGAATATCACAAAAACTACTTATTTCCATGATTTCTTCATTTTCAGTTTGTTCTCGCTCCCTTCACAATTATCTTTATTACTCATCTTCGGCTTCAGTTAAAAAATATAATTTTAAATTAGAAACGAATTTGAGATGCTTTACAAATAGTTTATTCGCTTATCTTATAATTTTTAACATGATTACACTTTAGTTAAACACGTCAATAGTTCTTCTTTTATTCACTTTAATAATTTTTCATTTTATTCACATTATGTAGTGGTTGTATTTCTACTATTTTTGTAAGGGATATGATTTATATAAATGTTAATAATCATGTTTACGCATTAATTACTAATTATTTTGGTCCACCACAGGATTTATGTTACTTATGCTTATGTGGATGATATATGATATTATATATCATTGAATATTTTCCTAATATTTTCATTGTGTATATAAGAAAAGAGCCGCATGTGACATGTCCCTATTTTTGATATCCTTATAAGAAAAGTCCTTACAAAAATGAATATCTAAATTTGGTCCTTATATTAAAAAAAAACGCAGTGCGCCTTTCAAGTTTTTGACATATAATGAAAGGTAACATGCAATTTTCTAATGTACAATTTTTGTTTGAAAATTTTCAAAAGGGCAAGTCAACTTGCACTTTCTATTTGGAAATTGCAAGCTAGTATATGCCTTTTGGTTGAAATACAGGGACCTAATTTACATACTCACTGCTACAAGGACCTTTTTGTAAGAACCTCAAAAAATAGACGTGCTGTGCAAATCCCCTTATTTATGGCTAATTCTATTCATACACCTATAATTCCTTATCATACACCGTAAAATGAAATAAAATAGCATACACCAAAAATTTCTTTTCATACACCATGTCTTTCACAAAATTACCCTTTTATATTTTCATTACATTTCCTCTCTTTTAACCTTAAAACTAAATTACATAAAACTAGGAATCATTACAATATATTTACCTAAAACTAAAAAATATATTTTGACACTACTATCTTAAATTATTTGATTGTTTTATTTTTAAATCATTTTTAATTTTTGATGATGAAAATTTGAACTTATTGTTTTAAATATTAGAAAATTAAACTAGTAAAATTTTGGTGTTAAATTTAAACATGATTAGATTTGAATGAAAGATTGAAGGATTTAGTACTCTATATAACATTAATTTTAGTAGTAAGTTTTAAATTTTAAATTTTATATTTAATTAAAGCGAAACCTATTAAAATTGACTGTATATAAATGTTGCGTGTAACGATATGAATATATTTTAATCCTTAAAAGAATTATAAAATTAATTTAACTAGTGATATAAATTAATTTATAATATACTAACTTTATAAAAGAAATTATATTGAGCATACATAATGCAAACAAGGGAGAATTGTATATATTTTCATTCTTTAATATTGATCCTTTTTTAGTAAGGTCCGTTTGGTCTGAAATTTTATTTAAAATCCCATGGTGTAGGTTAAGCAATTTGCGGTGTGAATAGAATTTGCCCTTATTTATATGCTGATTTATGTTTTATTTTCTAATTTTTAATTTCATTGTCATTTTTTTATTCAAACTTTTGTCTTAGCTTCCCTTTTACAATAAGGCTCTTTTTCATTAATTCCATGTTGGTGGTTTAATGGGAGAGATAAAAAGCGCGAACAAAGAGAATTTTCATAAATTTTAAGACTGTTACTATTCATTGCAATTTATTATACTTTAAGTGCAGGTCGCTGTAAGTGCAGTTCGATGGCTGTTGATGGAAATCGACTGTACGGACCTTGATAAAATTATTAAAAATAGTAATAATTTGTGTAAAATCATGAGAAATGATTTGGGAAAAATTGGGGTGAAAAACTCCATATTTGAAAAGATAAAAATGGATTTTTATCGAAATGAACTAGTTTTGAACTAAATTTAAAACCCAATTATTTTAAATAAATAAATTAGATTTAGAAAGGGGTTTTAAATAATCGGAATCTCTAATATATTTGATTGGATTTGAAATGGGTTTATCGTGAACAGTGTTTTAAATAACACTAGTTCTTTAACCTGATAATAAATAGAATGTGATTTGGGTTTGTCGTGAACTGTGTTTTAAATAACACCTAGTTCTTTAACCCAGTAAAAGGAGTTTTAACGAATCTGCAATTAGGTTGAAATGTGAATTGATAATCTAAATTATCAAATTTGGAAAATGAACGAGAATGGAGTATTACCAGTTTTGCTCCAAAGCGATAGTTAAATCTTTAATTAGATTTGAACGTGAAATGGTAATTAATCTTACCGATAACACCATAGTATTAGATATGGAGTATTACCAGTTTTGCTTCATGGGATGAATAGGTTGGGATTGGGAAACAAAATAAATAATTACTTCGTTACGGTTCGCTAATCTCGACTAGTTGGAAAAACCATAATTTGGTTTTAAATGACATCCAAAGGAAGATTACAGGATAAATTTTAAAGAATTTATCTTGGATAAAATTAATGGGAACCTTTCCCTAAGAATGTGGAATTTAGAAACTAGCTGTAGGTTGGCTAAGAAGAATGGTTTCCTGGGTATTGATCTGATGTTGGTTTCGGCCTTCAGGGTTAATGTTTGGGAAATTGTTCTCTTGCTAATTTGTGGTTAGTGACTAATGAATTGGAATGAGGCGTATGTTGTGTTTGTGTAACATTTGTTTTCAATATACGCGGGTTGTTCGGAAAGACCGGGTTTACACCCATTCTGAATAACCGATTCGACGATATGTCGAAGATGAAGACGGTGGTCGAAGACCGGAAGTCTTCACATCGTTTGGATAATTACTGACGATCCTGATTGGGCTGTACACCCAAGAGGATGGAAATAGTTGGTGGTCGTCCAGACGTACCTGGAGATGGATGGATATGCGAGGAAAGTGCCTCCGGTTTCGTTCAGACCCAGAACGGACTTGTAAATGGATTGTGTGTCTGACATTGGATTTTATTCTGTGTTGATTGATTTCTATTAAATATACATCTGTTTGGCGATGGAGAATTTATTCTTTTGCTTAACGCCCTTCTCTGAGACGTACGAGCTTAGAGGTTATATATCGATAGATATCAATCGCACGGCATGAATTGCCTGTGTGGCATGCTGAGTTGCATGGATCAAGGCTTCTGTTGAAAAGCAAAGTCTTGTGGTTGATGATCAAAGCATGCCTACGTGGTAGCTTTGTGTATAACGTGAATTCGCAAGCCTCACACCTCGGTATGAGTTAAAAACGGGATACGGACCGTTGGGAGAGCACGACGTTTCTTTCTAGCTTTGGTGGTGTTAGTGACTTACCAGCCCTGACATTTATATACTTTTCACCTTTGTGGTTGTTGGAATGAGGCGCCTCGATTATAGGTCTGTAAGGACCGGGAAACGTGTGTTCAGGAATAAATAATCCTCTAACGTAAGTGAGGACCGGCCCAACCGATCCAGGGTTGCCCAGAGTGCGTAACCCGGAGGCATTTGCTAGAGTGTCTCGAACGCGGAGAGGAGCTTGCCCCTTGCCTCGACTCATGAAGGAAATCCAATTTCCAATACGTGTATTTCGGCTTTATTTGTAGAGCCTAGTATGGCGACATAGTAGCATGGGATACTATGCCGTCTATGATTTATATTTATGATTGAAATTGTCTTGACACTATACACTTATTATAGTATCAAATGATTTGTTTTAAACGTACCAAGCATGTTTGGCTATTATAAGGGAAAACCCTATCCTCCGGCTTGCGTTGCATTGTGTGATGGGACCTGGGTCTTATAATAGCTTCATTTTTCGAAAAAGCATTGCGCTGTTCATTATATGCACTGGTATTCTTGGGAGGAAACCCGTTCCGTGTTATACGGCGTGGTCCCTTGAATTACTCTCTTTTAAAGTAAAGCTTTAAATAACTGTTTTACTTCTCACACCAGTCACATGACTGACCTGGAGTTTATTGTTTTAACCTAAACTCTGGGTGCCCCTATTTTCGACACGGGCAGCTAGTAGTTTTAGTTTTGCAGATTTATATTCGCAGGATCCTGGTTTACAGCTGGAATGATATCCGGAAAGCTCTGTATCCGTATATCACCTTCTGTTGTGCTTTGTATTATTTTCCGCTGCTATGTAATTTATTGTAATCTCTGATATTTATCGAATGTAATTTATTCAATTATACTCTGTATATTCTTTTATCTGATGGAATTGTTGTAATAGCAATGCAATGTCCTTCTGTTTGTGTTCTGATTTGTCCTGTTCTCAAACGATCAGGGGTTTCGAACGGTCTAGATCGGTTTGACGACTGATTAGGATCGAGCGAAATTCCCGGCCGTCACATTAACATAAAAAAATAAATGGTAATTTAGAGATAAGATCATGTAATGGTAACTGTCAACCTAAAATTGAATCAATTTAGTGGTTGATTCTAGCTGTATAATATAAAAATAGTAGTTTAGATATCTTACAATAGAAAGCTGGTCACTAGAAAATAAATCATATGAAATCATGTTTGCAGTCCAGCTCTTAATCTTTTGCATTAAAGAAGAAAGGTCTTACTCTAGTAGGGTCAGCCATAACCTCATCGATGCTCTTTCTATAAGATAATGTTTTCGAATCTATATTGAATAATTTCAAGGGCCTATTATATTACAGATAATAAAACACTGCTAACACGATATGTTAAGAATTTAGTTCTTCACTTATCTGATAATCTATTTCTCCAAAATTTAACATTGAATGGCCCTAGATCCTTGCTAATAGCAAGACTATTTCCCACAGACAACAAAAATAACAATTCAAAATTATATGAAGTTCCAGGTGGTCAAAAATTACTAACCTAAAGATAGGATCCATGAGTGATTGTTGGAATAATAAACTCATCTCGATCTTTCGACTGAGTGGGATCAACTTGGTAATCGCGCTGGCTAAAATTCCTGTCAAAATCATGCAGATCAGAATAGTAGAAATTTACACGAAAGAAAATAATTAACAAAGGGAGTTGGTAATCGAAACGGTGGGTTGATCAACGAACTTATGTGTATGTTCTGATTGGGAAGGAGCTTCAACAAAATTTGAAGAACAAAAAAATTAGAGGAAGCGAGAGGGTCTGTAGGACATCAATGACTGATGTAAACTACCACTTTCATTTTATTTATATTATTATTTTTTTGTATTTTTTTACATGGAACATTTGTTGTAACAAAATACATGCGTAAAAACATGCCTGAGCAATTCCATCCTATACATTACAGACTTTATATTACCTTGGAAGTTAGATCGAACTGACCACAAACAAAGCAAACAATGCAATTTTTACCAACTCCAGAATCCCCAAGAAGAACCAACTGCTAAGAATTTGATGGTTTGCAGTGATTCAGTAATATTAAAGGGAAAAAATATTTAGCTGCAAAATCATAATCTTAGAAACGTGTAAAGTTGAACAGTCAATCTACAAAAAAAGAATTTTTGCGAATTATATCATATTAATCTAAGAATCCATTTGAAACAAACATGTAAATTGCTCATTCTTCAGACTACTCAGTCATCACCGTTAACCTCGTACTCCAAACGATCAGGACTTAAATCAAACTAAATCAAATCCAGCAAATATTTAAACACCTTGTGCTCGTTCTTCATTGCTGGCATATAAAAAGGAAAGAAGAAATCAAGAATGTTTAAAAATAACGTAAATCAATTTGAAGGAAAAATACACAAAAGTGTATGTAAACTTTCATAAAGCTTACAGATTTGAAGAAGATGTCCAAATTTACTTGCCTCTAAGACTGCGAACCCTACCAAAGAGATAAAGGTACAATACTTCATCTTGCATCTTGAAGGAGCAACGAAAAAATAAAATTGATTTGGGGCTTGGACGGAGGAAGAAACGACGGAGAGGGAAAAAATTGATTTGGGGCTTAGACGGAGGAAGAAACGAAAGAGAGAAATGAATTTTGCAGAGAGCGCTGACTTTTCCAAACTCTTCTTTTCTTGCCTCGAAGCTGAAGTGACAAATTAATTATTCTACATCGTGTAATGTGTCAAGTGTACACGGTATGCTTTGATGGAATTCCATCTAACCTCAGTAACAATTTTTCATTGCTGGAATGTGGACCCAGTAATAATTAGGTTAGACAGCTTTTTGGGTATCGGTGTGTTTTTTATTATTTTTTGGCGAAAGATCTGAGTGTCAGGAGGGAATTGGAGGGATTTTTTATTTATTTAGTGACATTAAGAAGGGAAAATGGGCATCTTTGGAGGGAAACTTAGGAGGGAAAATGGGTAGTTTTGGAGGGAAAACGACCTTGCTTTAGTATTATGTAAGATGTGCTAAAAGAAATGATAATTTTAGCCATGAAATAACAATTAATATTTCTTGTCTTAGGTAGGTGTTCAAAATATTTAAATTGAGTTTTAACAGATTTATCTCTAGGCAAGCATGTGATATGTCTTAATACCATCTTATTAAGGGTCCCAAATTATCATCATGTACGAAATGAAAAAAAAGCCTAATGAAGCATTTATGTATTTGTTGACAAAAATGAACGTTTGAACTCACCTTTCCTTGTAGCTGTAATTTTAATATATTTCCGCATTATTTGCAGAATCATCTGCTGGAGAAACATTTTGTTCAGAATCAATGTGGAAGTTCGAATGAGTTAATTTGCCAACAGAAGCACAACCTGCATGTGGACCATATCCAATCTTAGTGTCGCCAACAAAAGGTATATGACCCGCAGTTATCAATATCCAATATCCGTGCAAGGAAGAAGGTCCAACTACTGAATCCCTGATTTCTTACTCTGTATATATAACATAATCCAGCTAGGTAAAAAGCAACAACCATTAGGGGTTTCTATTTACCTGAAATAGAGGACCTGAATTGCTTTGAGTGTAACACGTTATAGTTAATACCCAACGATAAACCTGATAGTTATATGTTAGTTTTCAGTTTCTTTTTGAAACAATCAACGTTGTATGTTTGTTCAATACAATTAGTTATCTTCTTGCTGCAGGACGTGAAATATACAAGCATCGGTCATGTTGGAAATATGTAAATAGATGGGATAAATGTTGTTAGCTGTAGTGTTAATTAATATTATAGTATATGTTTTAACGTGACTTGCACTCTTTCAGTCTACCTGAATTGACATATATGAGATATTAAAGGCTTACACCATCTATTAGAAATAATTTGCAATGTTGCTTCTTATAAATGTGCGCTAATATTATATTGGTTATAACGTAGCTAGTTTCCTTTCAGTTTATAAACTTGCCGAAGTATGCCAAGCTAACATTATATTGAGTTAGTTGAATTGGGGGTGCATTATTGTGTCATTTCCATTTGGGAAAAATGAAAGAAAAAAATATGTATCTGTAATTGTACTAAATTTCAACAAATATATTGAAATGTATGTTTGTATTTCAGCAAATTTCAATGAAGAGAACATGGTTGAATGATAGGCCGATAGAATAACTGAAGGTCCAATGATTAAAAAATAATTTATAAAATGCAAATAATAATGATAGCAATATGTTTCTCATTGGTCAGCAACTATTTAGAAGACCTGAATTTGGCTTTCTATTTACTTGAAATATTGCATTAATTTAGTTTATTTCTTGGCAGACTATTTACCTTTCTAATCACTGTTGAAAATAATGTTGTCAATGAATATTGTTATCACGACCCATATTTCATGTATGTTCAAGGAGTTTTATACAAGCAACTAAGTTTTTGTTAAATATAACAAGTTTTATAAAATTAACTAAGTCTAAGTTAATTAAATTTTATAAATAATAATATTATATAATTTAAAAAAGATTTATAAATAATAATGAAGATGATGACGAATTAACAGGGTTTATAAAACTTAACTAAATTTATAATAATTAAGTTAACCGAGCTCTCATAATAATTATAGTACCTATTATTATTAGCTATTGCAATAAATTAATTAAGTTAACAAGGTTAATAAAAAGGGCCGGTGACACAAATCAAGGGACATAAAGCCTCGACCGTTGGATCTTTTTGTCCTTACATTGAGAGGTGGAATTCAGGGGGCAATCCAATGGTGGAGATCAATTGTGTCAAAATTTTGTGTCTAAATAGACTTTCCCTAATAAAAATTACCTATGTTTTGTTAAACTTTAAACAAGTTTTATTAAATTAACCAGGTTTAAGTTGACTAAATTTTATAAACAATAATGATGATGATGGTGACAAATTAACAATAATATAATTAAGTTAACCAAGTTTTAAGAATAATAGTATTTTAAATTAACTGAGTTTTCAAAAAATCAAACAAAAAAGTAACTATATCTTATAAATGATTATAACATAGCCAAATTAACAAAGTTTTATATATAAGTGTAATATTGTTTGATTATATGTTATGCTTATACATGTGTAGGCGTTGGACTTTCAAAAAGAGCAAGGTCAGACTTGTATGGTAATCATGTGAATTTGGTTAGTATACTTGGATGGTTTGATTTTTTTATGTGTTTGTTTTAATAACAATTAATTAATATTGTTTGAATGTTACTTGATAATTCATGAAAAATTCTTATTGTTGATTATCGACCTTGTTTACAGATAATTAGCTTTCCGGAGTAAAGATCATCATCAACAATGGACATGACTTCAATTGTTATATGTACTATGGTATTAGTTAGTATTTGTTGTGTAAACATTTTTGTGAATGCTTATGGTATGTGAATTTGCTATTTGGTCAAACAACTAGTATCTAAATGATTATGGATAATACTTATGTGACTAACGCGTTCTTAGTTATTGGAATATGATAATTATATGATTGATTGTTGGTTTGAATATGGTAATTATATGATTGTTGCTGATTTTGATATGACTATTACATAATCGAATGTTGGAAATAATATAAGCCATTAACAGCATATAGTAGCATTTAAAATATGTTACAAAACAATAAATACCCTTTTAGTAGCATTTTAGAAACGCTACAGAAAAAGATGTAAAATTACTATCAACATTTATAGTGACATAAAATAAATGCAATGAAAAGTTTTGGTAGTGGCTGAAAAATGCAGCTATATGATACATTTGGTAGCGTTTATTAAAATGCAATAGAAAAAAAAACAGACTTTTAGTTGCGTGTCCTATAGTAGCGTTCTTTAAAACGCTACCAAAAGCTTTTGTAGCGTTTTTTAAACACTACTAAAGGTCTTTTCTGGTGTAGTGATATAATTTTCAAAATTAAATTTGTTTTTATAAATAATACTCTTCTAACTCATTCTAGGGAATTACTAACCCTATCTCTAATGAGTCGTTCTCATAGGATATTACTAATCCTATCTTTGATGAATTATTTTGTTTGATTCTAATGTGTCTTGTTCTTGAGCTTTTTAAACCAAAGCTCTGATACCAACTATTACGATCCGAAATCCCCCGATCTCCGAAGAGACAAGAAACAACGGATTGCTTTGAGAGCACGACGCATCAGACACAAACAATAGAACATTTCATTGCTATTACAACAATTTACATCAGAGTACAAGATTATATCAGAGTATGAATAAATAATTTACATCGGAAAATATCAGAGATTTAAATTATGTCTAAATACATAAACATAATGTACAATGGAAAATACATCAACTAACATAACTGAATGAAATGCACGGATACAAAGCTTTCCGAACCGCTCTTTGAACAATTTGGCCAAGGTAGAGAAACTATCCACAGATTTCGGAGGTAGTTTTGTGAACCAGAGCGAAGCTATCCCCTCAAGATATATTGGGAAGTATAGGCATTTAAGCTCATCAGTGGCACGTGCTCCATCCATGTGTTGGTCGTATTTGAACAAGAACACATTAGGATCTCTAGTCCCGTTGTAGGCTTGCATCGTGGGAGGTTTGAACTTCCTTGGAAACAAAGCCATTTTAATCCTTTCCACAAGTGGAGTTTTGGTTGGAGCGAACCTCCAGTCCTTTTCGTCATCATCCCGCTTCCTGTTTTATTTCATAATCTATCGAATGATCTCTGAGAGACGTTTCTCATCATTGTGATATCCCGCGGAGTGGACGTCGTCTCCCTTACCGGATATTTGCACCAACAAACGGTCACGGTTCTAGAGTCGATCCTGTGCCTCTCTCATGGGGAGGTGCCCTTTGGCGGAGCTGTTCACTTTTCGAGAGGATGCTCTTTTAGAATGAGTTCGGACAGGAAGTTTAGCTTCTTCAAGATGAGCATTGTTGGGCTCGGCGACCTCCTGAATGGAGCGGTCTCGATTCAGGATTGATAAGGAAGATCCCGCATTCTCTATGTGAGGAGATTTAGTAGTGACTTTTTCTGTTGCCGCATGAAGAGCAAAAAGAAATTCTAGCTTTGTCATTATAGCTTTATTAGAGATTTCCATTTGTTGAGTGAGGTTGGCAACGACTTCGTTCAACTCGTTTCTCCTTACGCCGGCTCCACCAACAGAATTTTCACCAACTTCAAAGCAGTTGGTGTAGGGCGTTTCCTCATTGCCAGCATTATTGGATCCCTATCTATTTGTTTTGCTATTGGGTTTCTTTGGAGGCATGATGTCAGATAAGTTCTTAAATCTCGAAGAAAACTCATCAATTAGCCCGGATCTGAGGTTTTGAGAACCTATAATAGAAGCAGGCTTTGAACTTCAACAATTTCACAAGAGACTTAACCTTGGAAGAGTGAATGTGGACCCACGGTGGGTGCCAAATGTTGAAATCAAAAGTTGATCACAACACCAAAGGTGTTTTCATAACACTTTGAAAATATGGAGCCTCAAATACAAAAGAAGAAGAAGTAAAGATGAGGTTTTAGAGTGGTTCGGCTTAGAAATAGCCTACGTCCACTATGGAAAGAGCATTCATTATCACTTTGGGATTTACAAGGTACATTCTTTCTCTCATTTCACTCATTTTCTTACTTTTACAAGTATTTCTCTTTATTTCTTCTCTTTTATCTTTGATCCACTCAAATCAACCGAGGAAATAGCTAAATCTCTCTAAGTACGATGATCGTTGTTGTGAATCTTCAATGATCAGAAATTTGGATGATTTTGGATAATTCCATGGAGGATTTGATGTTGAATCATAGCTTGGAGATGATCAATGGGGGTAGAATTGCTTTGGAGATGGTGAGAAACGACTTTGATAGCACTTCGTGGTGGCCAAAATCCGATCCCTTTAACGGTGGAAGACCCGGGGTATTTATAGGCGGAAGTTGAATGATGTGTCGAGGCTGGAATTATAGGTACAGAAATCAGATTGGTCATAGTATTATTTACGAAAATGCCACTGCCAAACCAAACTTTACAGCTGGTGACAGCTATCACATAAGCCTGAATGGTCCAGATAAGTAATGCCCGACCGATCCGAAATCTTGCTTACACGATCGAACCGAACTTCTGCTATGGACGACCGATCCAACCTTTCAGGGAGAATGATCTGATATTAAGAAACACGACCAATCTGATGTTGAGAAGCATGACCAATCCGATGTTGAGAAGCACGACCGATCTGATGTTGAGAAGCACGACCGATTTGACTTTGTGCTTGCGCGACCGATCCAATATATTATCGAGTGAATGACCCATCGTTTTTTAGGTTCTAATTTTAGTGGACTAATTGTAGACTATCTCATTCAGGACGTCATGGTAACTGCCGAACTTAACCCGTTACTCAAGTCCACAAACAAATCAATATGATCAGACACTTTCTCTCCTAGCGTAGGACGAGAGCACTCTCCAGGAAACGGCCAAGAGGGAGCATGCTCAAGCAAAGGCGATAAATGGGACTTACCCAATTGCAGAGACAGTTGTGAAGCTATAAAACGAGTTGAGGCAATTTTGTCAATTAGCAAATTCAAGGGATGGAAAGCAGGAAGCATGAATACAGATCGAGGTGGAGCGCCATCAGTGTCAGGAACAGGTTCGTTTTCATATTCAGATCAGAAATCAAGTGGTTGCGCTCGAGTACAAGATCTCGTCGTCATAGAAGATGAGGGTTGAGGCTTAGAGTTCTTTTTCTTGGCCATAAGAGAGGACCAAAGAGACGCAGAGGAGAAGAAACAAAGATAAGGCAGTGGCGCAAGATCGACAGATCAAGGTCTTCAAAGCGGAAAAAGAGGCGACTGCGATTCCTTTTGCGATGCTTTTGCATTTTGAAAATAGAAAATAAATTGGAGAGAATGAAGAGTAAAGAAGAAGAGTAAAAAGTATAAATATCATTATAATAGTTTTTATTTTCTGAAATGTCACAAATTCTCTTGTTTCACAAGCGATAACATCAGTCTAGCACACTCCTCCTATTGGAGTAATAGTTTGGTGTCAAAGATCATCTTTGGTTTCTTCTTCCATTTCAGTATTAGGATCAGCAGATATTTTATTTGGTGATGATGCATGCATTTCTATACCACGCAGACCTTCTGGATTTTTAGTGCCACGCAGCATTCTGTTGTATCCCATTAATTTCACCACAATTCGCACCCCATGAGTTCTTTGCTGTTCAATACTTTGTCCCACCATCAGTTCCATAACCAACAAATGCCACTGCACGGCCTAGTTCTTCTCCACTTTCTCCTTTGAATATCCTCATGCATACATTCAAAATTCAAATGCTATTTAAAGCAAAGTCCTATAGTGTACTACATTGCACAACGAACCTTGGAATGCCACTAGAAATCATCACTTTTTTCTTTAACAAGTACGAACCCGTGCTATGCACACGGATATTGCTATACTTGTCTTTTTGATGGATGCATGCATAATTTCTTGTATTGAGCAAATGGTATAACAAAACAAAAAAATAACTCCATCCAATACCAAAGATAACCACATTCTGTATAATTATCATAGAAGACTGAATAATTCACAATTTGTAAATTATTGAACGATGCATAACTTCATCAACACATTCAAGTTGCATGTAAAATGAAGTAAAGAATGATATATCACTATAGTTCACTCTACGCGGTTAACTGGTAAAAAAGTCTATAGTCCAAAATACATAAATCCTATAATGCTCCAAGTAGTACGATAGATAAAAATTAACAAATTAAACCTAAAAATATATGCTTAAACCGTGAAAGAAGATAGGCTGCATTATAGAAGTGATTCCAACCAAAGACAATCATAGCACAATTAGTTGGTAGGCGAAATTCAAAGCCTGGTTTTCAGAAATCCATCTGGGACTTCAATGGAAAAAAACCAACTGGTCCATGCTGCAAGAGAAAATTAACAAAAAATATTATAACATAGAATTTTGAGTTTTAGGAATTCCTCTATGATATATTTCAACCACTAATCAACTGCTTCCATTGCATCCTTATTCCTTGTCATGTTGCACTTGATTAACCATGACTGCAAATTTCCAATATAGAAATAGGTAAATATATTTGTCAGTTCGAAGAAAGATATGTATTGACGAAAGGAAAATGAAAATAACATGTGAGAATGGACCGCATTACAAAATTCATTAATAATGAATAAAAACCAGAAAAGTTGACTTAAATTTGAGCAGAACCAAAAGCCGAGGAAACTAAACTAATTTTATTTTTTGAAATGGATCCAAGTTCGCATTCGAATATGTATCATATGATGTAACTTTTTACAAAGAAAATCACATCCGTGTGGCATTTCCTAACTTAGTGTGCGTCCATCGTTGGTAGTATAGTAGATTATCAAAATGAATATAAAATATCATCAAACAGTTAAAGGGCATTAAAAGAGGTAGTTTAATTCAATACAGTTAATGCTATTTTTAGCCCCCCTTCAAATTCTATCCAACACAAAAATAAGCACTAATTTTTTAGGTGAAGTAACAGTTTGTCAACTATAACTTGCGTATTAATTAAGTGGTTTCACCCTGTACAAAATTTCGCTATGTCATTTATATCTTCGCATTCAATTACAGAGTAAAATTAATATTTACTTAATCTATCACTGTCAGAATATTCAGTACGTCAAATTGTCAGAAATAATCAATGAACCATTAGGGCATCTCCAGTGGTTGTTTATTCAAACGTAATTTTAAAGTTTGCATCTCCAGTGGTCACATTCAGTCTAAATATTAAGGCTAATATTACGTTTCAAATTCAGGATCCTGAATTGGAAACGTAATATTAAGGGGAATCCTGGAGCCTAATTAGTAGGCGCCAGGATTCATTCCCCAACCAATCATCTTACTCTCCGCCTTTTTTTTCCAATCATTTTACTCTCCGCCCTTTTTTTTCCTTGTTTGTATCAGGCGCCTAATTAGTAGGCGCCTGACCATTGGAGAATTTTGTTAAATTCAACCCTTAATATTCAGCACCCTGAATATTACGGATTGAATCCACTGGAGATGCCCTTATATCTTCATACACAATTCCACTATGTCATCTATGCATCAGATTTTCAACTACTTTCCAGAACATTTAACATGCTACTTTTCCACTATATAACACTTCTCATGATCCTAGTTCCAAACTCAACTCATATGATCATTAAGGAATTAAAAGTCTATAATGATATTTATATTATTCAGTCTGCATTCACAACACAGAATTTGAAACAGAATATTACTGTTTCTAATTTGTAACAGAATAAAAGCGTTTCAAATTAGAATCAGTACTGCTATCTGTTTAAAGTAAACTGATTTGCACTTAAATCAATTCAGCGACAGAAGAATTTTGTCTGTCAAACAGTGCCAGTATGATACCGCGCACAAATTAACCAATACCACAGTATTGGTCCAGTATACAGAATTATCCTGTATACACAATGAAAGGTAAACAACAAAGAATTGAAACCTAACCGAGTTCGTCTGAGGCCTGTATCGTACAGTTTCCTTAAGATTTTCAGTCGAAGCCTCCCAGGATACAACAGACGAGAATCTGCTCGAGATTGTAGCGAGTATGCACTGGCTGAGATGTAGTAATTCGAGGGATCAGACAACGGAGGAAAAAGAAGAAAATTAATTCGGTGAATGATTTGATTAGAATCATTGTATATATAATTTTCCAATGGATGCGTTAACGGGTCGCACCCGTTTGAAAAACCGTGTCCGTTGTCATTTGAATTCAAATGAACGCGTCCGCTCATTTGAATTGTAACGGGTCGCACCCGCTTGATTCCAACGGGTCGCACCCGCATTCGCATTCGTGCCAAAAAAAAATCTGTTCGAAAATTGCTTTGTTTTTTGAAGCAAAAATAAGATTAACAAACGGGCGGCGCGCGCGCGCGTGTGTGTTTGGTTCACATGATGTAGGTCCTCCCCCTCGCACAAAATTACCTGACCCTAAGGGCCAATATAGGGAATGAGGAATGGACATATATACACACATCTTATCTTATCTTTGGCAATGTGGGACTAAAGTAAATTTCATTCATACATTGATTTCTAACAATCCCCCACATGAATGAAAATATACTTTTTCCCCCACACAAAGTGTAATATCTCAGACTACATATGGAATAATGTTTTATTGAGGATAAGTAGATATTTCACTTTGAACTTTCCCTAGTTGAAACTCATCGGATATACTTGGCTAATCGGTGAATTATTTCATCTTGAACCGTCAGCCGTTATTGTATAACCAGACAATAAGTTTAACAAACATTATTTCCCTTATCACCCAATCTCTTGGTTGTGTTCATTTTGGTCCTGAAACACTTTTCTGGTTCTGCGAGTGTATATAGAGAATATAAGCCTTTAATATTCTCATAGAGCCGACCCAGCTCACACTAACATAGGTGATCGCTACCATTAGGAGTATCCTACATATACCCCACTTGTTATTTTACAAGATATGGTCATCATTAAAAAGCATAGCTTTAACCTGTGAAACTTCTGTAGGCATGCATTTTATATTGTGCACCATAGGAATGGAGTAGGATTAAATGCATTACATCTTGAGTTATTCAGAACTGGTTTGCCTATTGATCCTAGTCCGTGGGATTTCCAGTCGCTAGGATAGGTTTCCGTATAAGATAACTCTTGTTGGTTTAGGCTTTTAAACCCATTCCCCTCGATGCGCAGTCAATTTTCTCTCGTGATAACCCTTTTGTAAATGGATCCGCTAGGTTATCATTTGTTCTCACATAATCTATGGAAATAGTTCCATTTGAGAGTAACTGCCTAACCGTGTTATGGCGTCTTCGAATATGTCGAGATTTGCCATTATAAACAAAGTTTTTCGCTCTACTTAGCGCTGCTTGATTGTCGCAGTGAATACATATGGCCGTTACAGGTTTAGGCCAAAGTGGAATATCTTCTAAGAAGTGACGAAGCCATTCTGCTTCTTCGCCTGCTTTATCTAAAGCAATAAACTCAGATTCCATCGTTGATCGAGCTATGCATGTTTGCTTAGTAGATTTCCACGATACTGCTGCTCCTGCTAGAGTAAAAACATAACCACTTGTGGATTTTGACTCCTCTGAATCGGCAATCCAGCTTGCATCACTATATCCTTCTAATACAGCTGGATATTTTCCGTAATGCAAAGAATAATTTGTGGTATTCTTTAAGTATCCAAGCACTCTCATTAGTGCTTTTCAGTGTTCCTTTCCTGGATTACTTGTATACCTGCTCAGTCGACTTACTGCATAGGCTATATTTGGTCTCGTGCAATTCATAAGATACATTAGACATCTTATTACACGAGAGTATTCCAGTTGCATTACACTCTCATTAGTGTTTTTATGTAGTACTTCTGATGTATTAAAAGGTGTTTTTACTCCTTTAATCCCAAGATCTTGAAATCTTTCAATCACTTTGTCAACATAATGTGACTGAGACAATTCAATTCCATTAGGGGTTCTTATTATTTTGATTCCCAAAATAACATCTGCAACTCCTAAATCTTTCATATCGAAATTGTTGATCAGCATTTTCTTTATGGTCTCTATAACTTTTATGTTAGGAGCAAAAATTAACATATCGTCCACATATAAGCAAATCATGACATATGATTGTCCAATTTGTTTATAATAAACACATTTATCACATTCATTTATACGAAAACCATTTTGCATCATGACACTATCAAATTTTTCGTGCCATTGTTTTGGAGCTTGTTTGAGTCCGTATAATGATTTTACCAATTTACAGATTTTATTTTCATTTCCCTTGGATATAAAACCTTCGGGTTGCTCCATGTAGATTTCCTCATCGAGATCTCCATTCAAGAATGTCGTCTTTACATCCATCTGATGAATTTCTAGATTATAGATGGATGCAATTGCTATTAACATTCTTATTGAGGTTATTCGTGTAACAGGTGAATATGTATCAAAGAAGTCTATTCCTTCTTTTTGACGATATCCTTTGGCTACTAATCTGGCTTTATATTTGTCGATAGAGCCATCTGCTTTCATTTTCTTCTTGAAAATCCATTTGCAGCCAATTGGTTTTATTCCAGGTGGAATATCAACAATTTCCCAAGTTTTATTACTTAGAATTGAATCAATCTCACTTTGGATTGCTTCTTTCCAACACGAAGATTCAGAAAATGACATGGCCTCTTTATATGTTTGAGGTTCATGTTCAAGTACGTAAGTGAGGAACTCAGAGCCAAATGATTTGGATGTTCTGGCCCTTACGCTTCTTCTTGGTTCAACTTCATCAACTTCACGATGAGTTTCATCTTCATGTGGGCTATTTGATTCTTCTCGTGTCCTTTTGGGGACATTATTTCCTTCATTTCTTTTGTGTGGAAACACATCTTCAAAAAATGAAGCATCTCTTGATTCAATGATTGTATTTACATGGATATCATCTATATCAGACTTGAATACCAAAAATCTATATGCACTACTATTTTGGGCTGGCCCTAAGTAATAACAATCTACTGTTTTTGGTCCAAGTTTGACCTTCTTGGGAGGCGGGATAGGAACCTTTGCCAAGCACCTCCACACTTTGAGGTATTTGAAGCTTGGTAGATGTCCTTTCCATAATTCATATGGAATTTTTCCCGTTTTACTGTGAGGAACTTTGTTTAATATGTGATTAGACATATTCAAAGCTTCCCCCCACAAGTTCGTCAGTAAACCAGACGTTAAAAGCATTGCATTAATCATATCTTTTAACGTTCTGTTTTTCCTCTCGGCTATGCCATTTTGTTGTGGCGAATATGGTGTTGTCGTTTGATGAATTATTCCATTTTCTGCACAGAATTGTTCAAACGGCGATTCATATTCTCCACCTCGATCGGATCTCAATATCTTGATTTTCTTATTAAGCTGATTTTCTACTTCAGCTTTATATTTTATAAACGATGTAATTGCCTCATCTTTACTGTTTAAAAGATATACGTAGCAATATCGTGTATAATCATCAATAAATGTGATAAAATACTTTTTCCCACCTCTTGTAGGTATTGATTTGAAATCACATAAATCAGTATGTACCAAACCTAGTGGTTCGGTGCTTCTATCAACAGTATGAAATGGTTTCTTAACCATTTTTGCTTCTACGCATGTCTCACATTTGTAGTTTTTATCCACTTGAAATTTAGGAATTAACTCTAAATTTGCAAGTTTTTTCATTTTTCGGAAATTAATATGTCCTAATCTATCATGCCATAATAAAGTTTCATGCTCAACGATATAAGAAACTTCCTTTTTATTCATACCATTATCAGAATACATATTATTGCCGATCACGACTACATTTGCCTTAAATAGGCCATCACACAAGTAACCCCTTCCTATATAGATTCCTGCCTTGGACAGAACCATCTTGTCTGACTCGAAGACCATCTTGAATCCCTTCTTCGAAAGCATGGACCCAGAAATGAGATTCTTGCGGATCTCTGGAACATGAAGGACATCATTCAGACGAATAGTCTTCCCAGAAGTGAACTTGATGGTGACTGTTCCTTTGCCTTCAACCATGGAAACCGATGAATTGCCCATATAGAGTTTCTAATCTTGATCCAATTTGGTGTAGGTTGAAAAGACGGACTTATCAGAGCATATATGCCTAGTAGCACCCGTGTCCAACCACCATTGTGCAGAATTCTGGATCAAGTTGCATTCGGTCACAACTCCTGAAAAATTGGATTCATCGATGTCCATGTTGTCCACCACATTTGCTTCCGAATTTTTCTTTTTCTTGTGTCTGCACTCTTTTGCTTGATGACCAATCTTGCCACAAACCCAACAATCACCATTGAATTTCTTGGACTTCTTCTGGTTATTCTGCTTGTCCTCTGGCGCCTTTCTTTTCTTGTTTTTGTTGAAGTGCCCTTTTTTCTTTGACCCTTCAGTAACAAGCGCCTCTTCACTTTTAGGTTGAGTGACTCCACGATTATCTGCCTCTATCTTTAATCTGACGATGAGGTCTTGTAAGGATATCTCCTTCTTTTTGTGCTTCAAGTAGTTGCGGTAGTCTCTCCAAGATGGTGGCAACTTTCCGGTAATTGCTTCAACCAGAAATGATTCACCAACTTTGTGACTTTCTGCTTCCATCTCATGGATAATAATCTGCAACTCTTGCACTTGAGAAGTCACTGACTTTCTTCAAGATACTTTTGCAAGCCAAGGGTGGTGAGATAGAACAGCATCTGATTCTGCCATGTCAGAAAATCATCACCATCTCCTTTGAACAATTCTGGTTTGTTCAAATTGCCAGCTTTGAGCGTCGTTTGCTCTGTTGCCATCTCTGTTTTGTCAAAAACAGTGGAAGTCTTAAGATATTATTCAGTCTGTATTCGCAACACAGAATTTGAAACAGAATATTACTGTTTCTAATTTGTAAAAGAATAAAAGCGTTTCAAATTAGAATCAGTACTGCTATCTGTTTAAAGTAAACTGATTTGCACTTAAATCAATTTAGCGACAGAAGAATTTTGTCTGTCAAACAGTGCCAGTATGATACCGCGCACAAATTAACCAATACCACAGTATTGGTCCAGTATACAGAATTATCCTGTATACACAATGAAAGGTAAACAACAAAGAATTGAAACCTAACCGAGTTCGTCTGAGGCCTGTATCGTACAGTTTCGTTAAGACTTTCAGTCGAAGCCTCCTAGGATACAACAGACGAGAATCTGCTCGAGATTGCAGCGAGTATGCACTGGCTGAGATGCAATAATTCGAGGGATCAGACAACGGAGGAAAAAGAAGAAAATTAATTCGGTGAATGATTTGATTAGAATCATTGTATATATAATTTTCCAGTGGATGCGTTAACGGGTCGCACCCGCATTCGCATTCGTGCCAAAAAAAAATCTATTCGAAAATTGCTTTGTTTTTCGAAGCAAAAATAAGATTTCTTACTGGGCCCAAGCCCGGCCCGGTTCGGTCGGTCGGACGGGCGGGCGGCGCGCGTGTGTGTTTGGTTCACATGATGTAGGTACTCCCCCTCGCACAAAATTACCTGACCCTAAGGGCTAATATAGGAAATGAGGAATGGACATATATACACACATCTTATCTTATCTTTGGCAATGTGGGACTAAAGTAAATTTCATTCATACATTGATTTCTAACAATTTCCATGTACAAAAACATGCAACATTATATGTTGAACTTGAGTAATTTACATATAGTCAATAAACTGTGAAAGATTTTCAAACACAGAACATATAGTTCCATTGACACAAATGTCAATGAAAAATATGTTGTCAATTGCAGAGCATATGGAACTACTTATTATAATATTGTAGTAATTAATAAAGAATTAATGAATGTGTTAAAAAGGAGACATAACCAAGAAATACAGGTTAGTATTGAATGTGCCTAAAAAGAAGAAGATAACTTAATATGTTGAGAAAACATAAAATAAACCTGTAGACCGTTAACCAATTTGATCAATGTAAAAAGATAATGGCTCATCGATTGCATATGAAGATATAATTTAAGTTAATCAACAAATTGGTAAAATCTGAGAATTGTATATACATATATTTGAAGGGTCCAACATCAATAATCTAACAGAAATGTGTACATTAAACTAAAAATATGAGCCAGAGTATTAGTGAGGGGAAAAACTTATGTACAAAGAAAATAATTAAGAACCAAGTCCAAGCATTTTTTATATTTATTTGCAAAGCACACAATGGTTAAGATGAAATATGTATTATCATAATCTTTCGAACCATAATGCCTATGTAAAAACTAATGTAAAGAAAAAATAATCAAGCAATAAGTCCAAGCATTTTGTTATATTTATTGCAATGCACATGTTGGTTATGAAGAAGAAGAATGTGTTATTATATTATTTTTTTTTTTTTTCAGACCGTAATGTGTTAGAAGGATTACAAATTACAAATCCTTCTTCATCTTCAGCTAATACCTAATCAACTTTATGGTTATCAAAATACAATGTGGGTATAAAAATTGGTTATAGCCATCGTACGAATACACCATGACAAAATAAAAATCTTCATATCATACAATTTTATGTTAACACTTTTACAAATAGCATCTTGCATAGCTTGCACATACCATATAAAAGAGGTTAATAAGCGAGTGAATATATTTCTTGACAACATGCATATATTTTTGTTCGTTCAAATAAGATTTGTATTACATTAAGGGGTTGGACAAAGTAGGTACCAAGTTACATTATTTACGTAGAATTCAAAGTATTTTGGAAAGTTCTGTATTTATATTCTGCAAGGTTAAAATTTCTGTACTTGTGAGACCTTATAGGTTTTGCATTAATTTTATACCATGTATCAGTAACTCAATGAGCAAATAGAATTTTCCATAGCTTACACATACCATATAAAAAAGATCAATAAACAAATAAATTTATTTCTTGATAGCATGCGTATACTTTTGCTCCTTAAAATAAGATTTGTATCACATTAAGGGTTCGAAAAAGTAGGTACCAGGTTACACTATTCACATAGAACTCATAAAGTATTTTGGAATTTTTTTATTTCTAGTCCGCAAAGATAAAACTTTTAAGTTGTACTTGTTTCATTTCAAATGATTATATTTAGCAGATCCAACTACTTATGTATACCACCTAAAATTTACTGTGTATGAACTTATCTTGTTCTCTTTGTGGTGTGTGTTAGTGCATAAGTATTTTTTTTCCAACACACAAAGTAAAAAATGGCCATGTTTGAAAATATGAAATATTTTGAATGACGCTATCCAGGATAGTGTGCAAATCATGTGCAGGTTAAGTGGATGCATAACCAATATTTTCTAATCATCTATGTTAATATCTATTTAAATATATGAGCATACATAGAAAACATATCAAACATAAACTCAAATTTAAAAATGTTTAAAATTTCTTTTGAATAGTCAATAAATCAATTAAATGCAGAAAAGCAGCAAGCTTAAATCGACGGAGACAACCGCTGATCGACATAAAATCAATGGTGGTATTGAAGAAGAAAAGTCCTAGGGATAGGGTTGTCAACGGATACTTTCGAATGCGGATAGTGCCATATCCGTATCCGCATCCGGAACCATTTTCGGATATCGGATATCCGCATCCGCGGATACGGACGGATATCGGATAATTATCCGCTCCGCCAACGATCAATAAATCAATGAACATTATTGAATTTTTTAAGCTTAATATTAAGCTTTTTCAACCTAATTAATTATTGAAGTGCTAAAAATAAATAATTATGATAATAATATATAATTTTGAGCAATTAACATGCATTTAGTAGACTTTTAATTTTGCAAAACAATAAATTATTATATTTAATTATGCTAAAATGCACATAATTTAAGCTATAATCGTGAAAAAAAACGGACGGATAATTTTCGGATGCGGATATGCCTATATCCGCATCCGCTTTCCCGGATATCGGATATTTATCCGCTTTTCGGATGCGGATGCGGACGGATTTCGGATTTTTCGGATATCCATTGACAGCCCTACCTTGGGATGAGGTTGATGGTGGGGCTTTTGATCGCCCTTCTTGTTCGGTCTAAACTTTCGAATATGTTTGGACGGATTGACGAATTAGTTGCGGGTGCTATTGGAAGCAATGTAAAAGACAAAAATGTAAATCAGGAGATCAAGTCCTTCGAAAACGTCTTGCTTGATGTGCTGTCAGCTTCTATAGTTGAAGAAAATCAGCACAATCGAATTCTATCTGCTTAACCGACTCGTGGTAACATTCTCAAAAAACAGGAAATCGACTTCAATGAAAATTCATATACACAATAGAAGATGGAAAACAACTATTTCTATTGACACCCTTACCCAAATCAAAAGTTTCACAATTTGATTGTCCAGCCTTATCCTAAACCATGGTCAAAATACTCCCTGAAAACACATGCAAAACAAAAATCAAGGGAGAACCCATCCTTCACTGTAACAAAGAAGACATCCGAGAACATTACAAAAACAAAGAGGATACCTGAGAACATCATAGAAACGAAGAAAAAATGTGGGAACGTTCTAGAAGTACAAACTCCGTGCAACGATAAAGACAGATCATAAGAAGTATGCAACAAGGATGAAGTATTGAAGGTTCTGACCTCAAAGTATGAAGATTTGTTAGGACGCAAAAGAATGATATGAACGGTTGTAAGAATGGAGGCAAAAACATGGATTTAGATAGGCTCGTCTCCTTCGAAAACCTGTACAGTAATGGAGCCAAGCAAGGATGATAAGGTGTTGCCTACACCTGCAACTATGGAAACTCAAATTGTTTGAAGACTCGGAAAGCACGATTATGAAAGTGAGGAATGCAGAAGAAAACACACTGAAAAGAGAGCTATGGACTGAGTTCGAATAAGTGTCTGAAGATGGACTGCACTTTGATAAGCCTGTTTTTCTAAAGCTGCCGAGGAAGGGGTTCATGGATATGCTTGAGGATGCTTGTGAATCTGAATGTGTACATGGAAGTAAACTGCAGTTGGTTTGTTCAATGTCGATATGTGAATTTGTCCACGGGTATATAAACATCCTAAAACAGGGGTTGTATTGAATTATGGAAACAATATAATCATGAATTGAAATCAAAGATTAGCTATATGAAATTTCCCATGCATTTCAGGAGATAAACCAAATATTCTCTCAACCCGCACCGACAAATTTGTTTGATCAGTACTTTAAAAGATTCATTGATCGCATTTCATATTCAAACAAAAATAGCTTATTATATATATATATATATATATATATATATATATATATATATATATATATATATATATATATATATACATACATATATATTAGAGCGAACAAAAGTCAATAAAATGAAAATGAGGAAGGTAATAAACTGTAGGCTTAAAGGAAACAGTTGCGATTTTAAGGGGGAAAAAGGTAAGAAATAATTTGGGATTGTCAATAGGAAGAAAATTTAAAATAAATGAGGAAACTAGAGGGAAAGCATGGTATAAGAGTAGATTAAAATTGGAAAAAGAATTGAACTTTTACCTATATGCTATAAGATTCGCAGCCATCCACGTTAGGTACAAAATTCATTTAAGATTAAAGCATCCTCCATGGATCAAAAAAGATACTAAAAATGAATCTTAAATTAAAATACGATAAAATGAGTATCAAGGCAGCTTACCATAGCTCCAACGTAGAAGATAACGTCATGTAAGATTAATAAGCCACCAATCACAGATTCATTTCTGAAAGTTGGAAAATGATGATGATGCAAATGTAAATCAATTTGAACTGCTGGATACGTATACAAAGATGAGCAAGTTACAACTTCGTATTGTTCCTAAATTAGATTGAATCCTATACTGAATATGACAAAAAAAAACTTACATGATTGGTAAATAGATGCAGACTGCCTATAAATGACTCCACCTGATGTGGCAATATTAATTTTACATTATTATAGTATTAGGTAATTTATGTTGTTTTCTACATATAATAAAGTGGAACTCCTGAAGTGATATGTTAAAAAAACATATCCCAACGTTCTTATCCTATAACTTCATTTTTTGCGAATATTTAGATTACAGCTAAATTTCAAGCAATGTTCATATGATCAAAAAAACCAAATAGAATTCATATAAATAATTCGATTAAATTTGGTAACATCTATCAAAAATCATTGCACATCAGGTGATTTATGTTGTTTTTATGTATTATAAGGCAAGCAAAGCATAGTGTAATCCTTATGATTTGATGACACATGCATTCATGTTTCGAATCAATACTCAAAATTGGAAATTTCATTTATATACCTCATCACCTAAATTACAGAAAACTGTTTTCGCCTTACTATCTAAGCTTGTAAATAGTTTTCCAATTCGAATAAAAAGCATCTGTTACTACACATAAATTTTTAGAAAGAAAAATAGAAAACATATGTTGTTGAGTAGTTATATATAGCATTTCGCCAAAAGCGAGTTTCATACGGCATTGAAATCCAGAATCAAAGCAGCACAGATGCATTTATCCTCTTGAAATCTATATAATAAAATTGCCCCCCTAGACAAACCCTTAGACAAACAAGGAGACAAAGAGCGGCTGAGATTTAATCCCGCAAAAACAAATCCACCATCCTAATTTAAACACATCCCCTATAATTGAGGAACGGTGGATTTTGTTGCATGATTGTTTGCAGTTATTTGGATTGAATTGGCATTGAAAGCTTGCGTGATATATGGAATCAATTATGATTTTATAGCCCTTTGAATGTATGTCGTATGTTTTCTTGCCCCAAAAATGTTGATCAAAACTGGAAACAATTCAAAATAGTTCTTGCCCAATACCATTTCATGTTTATTTTATTTTATTTTTGAATGGAATTTTTAGTGATTGAAATTTATTAAGTTATAGTCTACAGCACAGCTGAAATATAATAATGTATCAAAACTTGCTATAAAAGATATGTTACATTAAATAGTTAAGGTTTTAGGAAATGGAGTAACATGCAAGTTGAAATCCGCTTGATAAATTTGTCAGTTAATTGATATTTGACATTAAAATATTGGACCACATGAAATTTTCCTTATACTCTCAACTTATTTTTTTAGTCTTTAAATCATCATATAAGTGGTACTTGATTTTGGTAAATGATGTTCAGTTTGTAATCTAATTTTATCAGGCAAGTGGCTTAGAGTTTGATTTCATTTTTTTATGAATATTAAAATTAGTAATCTTCAACATGGGGAAATTAAATTTCTCTTCCTTTAATGTGCATTTTCCTTTCTTTACATTAATGTTATCCAATAAAACCTTGATTATATCCTTTGTTGATTCAAATCTATTTTAATCAAATGCAACCAAGGAATACAAAGAACAGAACTGATATATTTGATAATTTGAGTTTGAATTTTATACAATTCAATACAAGTCATTGCTTTTACGATTATGGCATTAAATTTCGTCCAAACATGTGTTCTACATTTCAAAACGTTGTCATTACATAAATGTTGGTGGATATTAGTATCCATGGTAAAAGTATATAATAATTTTCTGTAATTTTAATCTTTGATATAAGGCAATAGGGCATGCAGGGATATAAAGGTTTATTAAATATAGCATAGTATTTCAATCAAAATTTAATATTCGTACGATTAGCACATTTAACGTCTTTCCTTAAAAACAAAGAGTGTCATTCTCTAATGCTTTTTGAATTTCTATCAAACGTATCCAACGTCTGTATATAAAAAGAAAATACGTTTTTCTCTAGCACTCTTTGAATTTCTATAAAATTTAATACCCGTATTATTTAGCATATTTAACATCTTTACTTATAAAGAGAATACCCTATTATTGAACACAGTTTGCATTTACTAAATTAGTTGATGAACATAGTAGGAATACAACTAGATACTAAAGGATCAGCTTTATATTTTTGAAATAATTATGTACTTATGTTACATAGCATCCTAGGTTGAAAACTATCGTAACTTTCATTTTAGCATATCTTCCTCATATTATTCTTCTCTTGGTTAAAAAAAACTGAATTTCAATTAGATTTAGCCCAAAATATGTAAATTAATCATTATTTAATGAGGTCTTTATGCTAGGTCTTGCATCCGAAATTGGCGTTGTGGTTTCAACTTCGGATAGTTTGGCTTACCAAATTTTGGTCAACATGTTGTAGTTTTCTGATATAGGTGTTTTCTTATTCCACCTATAAAAATTAGGCATTTTTAAAGAAATAGTTAGTTCAATAGGATTTGAGCTTTTACTCTTGCTAGATTTCCATTTTCTAATTTGGATTCCTAAAAATATCATATAACTCCTTAGAAAGTTTTGAAATATTGCTATAATTATTTTCTTTATTTCATATAAACTATGTTTTTTTAATGTTATTTGTCTTCTTCACCCATATATAATTTGACCAAGTTGTTGTCGAGCAACTATGTAAAATCATAAATATTTGTTTCTTTGCATATTATTTAACACCATACTTTTGTTTTCAACTTTCAGTATTCCACCAATTAGGAATTGCTATTTATGAATCAACTTGCACTAATTCAGAGTTTGCCTTTTATTACGGTACCTATATTATTATCAGTATATCTTATTTAGCACTTAATAATCTTTTCATTAGGTAAATGGATGCAAACATATGATATCACAAGCCTATGAAGCATTACTTACTCAACATCAAATATGAAGTAAAATTGGAGTGTTGTGATCACATTACACTTCACAGGAATGTCTAATTTGCAAGAACAAAAAAAATACTTTATCATTCATATACACATTTAATTGTTTAGAAATATCATTTAACTGTTATGTTATTAATATACTTCAATGCTTTTTGAAATTATTCCACGAAATGTAATAAAATTCTCTCCATGGAGTTTTAGCAAATTGTAAGAGCTAGAAATTTTTATATGATTAATGTCTTCACATAGTGTATTTATGTTAATGTTCAAAAAGATGCATGGAAAGCTTGCAAGCCCAGCAAGCAAAAGGTTTATGAGACAGAGCTTTATATCTGTTTACATAATATTTGTGGCACAACGGTCCATACGCGAAGCGCGAGCCGTGATCATGCGTGAAGCGCATGCCATCATCACGCGCAAAGCGCGTGCCTTGATTACGCGCGAAGCGCGTGCCATCATCACGTGCGAAGCGCGTGCCGTTACGCTCTTCGCGCGAAGCGCATGCCGTTACGACCACGCGCCTGCAAACTACAACACCCCGTACTCTATGCTCCCGTGCAAACTACAACACCCCGTACTCTATGCTTCCGTGCAATGCACGGGTTTCCACTCGTATATATACAAAGTCACCCGCTTACCAGTGCATTTTATGCAATGTACACAACGACAATGTATTTCAATTTGTAGCTAAAAATAATTTGCTAGTTCTCCTTATTTACAACTGAAAGGCATAGCTTTTCTATAGAAAGATTACTTGTTATGGCTAATTTTGTAAGCAAGAAAGCATGCCAAGTTGGAGTAACAGAGAGTTTTAATTAAAATTTTGGAAAAATTCAAGTGCAAAAGCAGCTTTTTAAGAAGATCGCCAAAACTTGCAAGATTAAACTCCCTTGAATGCATAATTAATAGCACCGACAACAAAACAATAAAGTACATAACAACACATGGTTTTATCAAATCACTCCCTATTTAATATTTATAAGCAACAATACAATTCCACTGTAATACCGACCAAATAGTTCTTTATCATATTGAATCAGCTCACCCCTACAACACTGCTATAGTTGCTTGATTGATTTTATTTACTTTAAGTTAAGCAGTGGCAGATACCACAATCAACGCATTGATGAATTGTAAATTAATGTTCAAACCTCTAAAAGCTTGGTTTTAGTGCAGAAAAGAAGGATTAATACCTGATTAATCAGTAACTAATGTGGAATTTTTGGCAAATGGTATGGTATTTATTATGTAGGAGAAACTAAAGTACGAAATTCTTGCCTTACCATTTAATGTCTGAAATGACTTGTATGAATCTAGTAATTGCCTTCTTCATAACCTAAATGGAAAACAACATAAGAAAGTACCATAGAATAAATTAGTGATGACAGTTACATATAGTTTACTGCTTAAATAGAACCATTGAAGCAAAGCAGTATGTTGAAATTTAAGTTAATTTGAACACTAAACCAAACAGCACACAAAATATTCGGTTTTCAGCTTGTAAACCTAATACTTTTGTTAGTAATAAACAGAATAGGAAGGAAACCTTAAAGACCGCATGGTACAACATTTTTTTTGCAATATCAAACAGAAAGTTCAAAAAAAATCAAAGGGGTTAGAATACAGAAAAATGTATAAATAAAACATAGATTCAATATATTGCCGCTAAAAGTGATAAATGTTTAAAGATTTTGCAAATTCATGTGGATTATATAAATTCCAAGTCAATGTAAAACCACTTAAAAAAGCAGGCTAAAATTCCCAAAAAAAAAAAAAAAAAGGGTGAGCAAAAAGTAGGTTAATAAATGGTATATCTTATTTCTCTCTTATAGTTACTAATTACCAATAAGCGCATAAATAAACGAATCTATGAATTGTATTGCTTGAGCATAGAAAATTAATGGGTATAATACCTATATTTTTGTTGAAAGTTCAAAAAGGTATGACCTATATATTAATACCAAAAAGAATTACATTAGATCGAACATATTGAAAATTTTCCATCTAATTCCGAGCTGTATATACAGGTGAATGAATTCTAGTCCATGTAAGAAAAACTAGTTGTCTATGAAGAACATAAGGACATGGCGGAGATTCAAACATTAAAAGTCAAATCTTAAATTTAAAAAGTACTAATTATTATGATAAGCCTCAAATACAACTCCTGTTGAGAAGCTGCTAGCATGTCATGATGCAGGAGAACATTTTAAACCACGTTAAATCCATGTATAAAGTTAACAAAACCATAAAAAACATTTAAAACTTATGAATATTAGTACCAATAATTGATTCGACAATATACAATAGTATGGAAAATTTTAGGGGACAAAGACTAAAATTTGACTGTAATGCATACTCGATAAATGCTTCCAGTATATAATTATACCAGTGCTAGGAGACAAAGATAAAACTAATAAATCGATAGTAAATGAATGCAACATAGTTCCCCTGTTGTATCCATAAAAATAATAAGTAAATTACATAGAAAAAGATAAAACTGCTAATTTTACTTAAAAGTCATCTTGACTATTCTCAAAATTGTATCACTTCATTTCATAAGTTATGGAGTGATCCTTCCAAATTTATAATCTCTATAACTCCAAAATTTTCAGTTAGCGTCTTAATTAACGCTCATGGTCTGCAAATGTCCAAGAGTCAAAGCAGAAAAAGGCAAACAACATATAGGAAGCATAAAAGAAAATTTGATAAACGAACCAAGTACAATGGAACCTGAATTATGTGATTAATATTCAATTACATTACAATGGTACTCACGGATCAGCATAAACATAAATGACAGATTCCTTTTAGAACCCATGTTACATTACAATGGTACTCACAGATAATGTGCATATTTATGCACATGTGCACGTGCACACCCAGACTGCCAACAGATTCCAGAGTCCTTGTCCACAGTAGAGATCAAGGACCTATCCACGTCACTACCATGCTCCAGTTGTCATATGCATCTTCCGACGACGTGGCTGTTCCATTTTTGCTATTAATGATATAAGTGCTCGACGAAATGCCCTGCTGCCTTAACTCCCCGCAAACACCTTCTTCCCTGCTCCTTTCTACTTCTTTTGGCTTCACATTCGTGGCTATGGCAGACTGGTGTCTAACAGCAGGCAGAATGGAAGCTTTTTCATCCATAAACCCTTCGATATTTGATTGCCTCCTTCTCCCACAAGAGCAAAAATATCAATTTTTTAAACACGTCTGGTGTCAAGTCACCAAATTCATTGAGAGCTAACTTGTAAGGCTTGTCTTGCTTATTCGACTCGTGAATATATTTCACGTTTTCCTTGAAGATATTAAACCTACCTCTTGCTCTTCTCAGTCTCTGAAGTAGATCTCTTGTCACGTTGTGGGCGCTCGTCCATCTTTCGTATAACTTCCAAAGGCTTTCTTCCGATTCCAGATCTTTTTCAGTGAATGGAATCGATTGTGATATTGGTATGAATGATAATGCTAGTAGTATTGAAAGTAAAAGAGTTGTTTTCACCATTTCTTTTGTTATGGTTTAGGAGGAAATAAAAGGCAAATGAGTTGGCTGCCGTATTCTCTAATTTGAGATACTTTATACACTATGGATGAGGCCCGTGCTTCGCACACAGGCTGATGATAGCGCTCGGTTTCAGCTCTTTGTTTGGATTAGTGCTGTGAGGTATGAAAGGAAAAGATCAGAACGTTCACGCAATTTGATGACGTAAAAAAGAATTTACACAGATTACAACATACAAAGAAGCCAAATTACATGTTAACTAATGGATCCTATAATCTATTATATGATGCTAACACAGGCATATGATAAGTTAAAAATGGTACATTCAAACAACTTGAGAGAACGCCTTTTGTTAACTTTTTTGTACCACGTGTAGACGTTATTCTGCTAATTTTTCTGTTGCAAAAAAAAAACCGTAGAGTTAAAATTTTGCAATTTAATATGTTTTTTTTTGAATTTTTCAAGGGAGAAACCAGCACTGCCGTAAAACTCCTCCTAATGCACCTAACCAGGTCCGCGGGATCATCAGGCATATGCACATGGTAAGCCCCCTTATTTGAACTAAAATGCGTGAGGCGGGAATCGAACCCTCTCCCTCTTTCTGAGGAGCAAATTTATAAAGAAGTCATAAAAAAGATGCAAAGTACTTGTAAGTTTGAGAAGTGAAAATAAGTGTAGACGGTTAAAGAAAAAAAACGTGGAATTAGAACATAGTTGAAAATACACAAAAATACATTTTAAACTACTATTTTGAGGAAACTGAATGTAACACGCTGATGAACAAAAGTGAATGCATAAACAAAAAACATTCGATGTTTAGAAGTATTGGTTTCAACATTTTTATTTAGAAGATGGAAATGGTCATAGTGAAACCAGAATTAATCCGTCTTCGACATTTTATTGGTTAATGAAATACTCAATGCCAACTTTACCCTATCGCTTCAACTGCCTTCACACTCTGTGTTGCCTTAACCTGCAAATAATTTGGTAATCCTAACAATAAAAATAAAATAAAATACTTATATGCAATAAACGGGAAAAGTGACTCACTGGAAGATGGAAAAAAAATAAGAAACACATAAACAACAAATAAAATGCATTTCATGTTAAAAAAAAGTTGAGAAGAACATATTTGGTGCAAGTAAGTGTACCTTGCTCATTGTAATGGAAAGTTGAGTAATTATATGTATAGTAAGAGCACTCCCAACCGTGGGTCGGTTGCCCAGCAACCGTGCCCAACGGTTGGGTCAAACTGACCTTCAGTGTTGCTTTGGCAACACTGAAGGTTGCTCCAGCAACCCAGCCATAACCGGTGTGTGTAAAACCGGTTATGGCATAACCGGTTTTACACACACCGGTTTGGGTGGGGACCGGTCAAAGAGAAACCGGTGAAGTATACACCGGTTTCACCAAAACCGGCTATGGGTTTTGACCCATAGCCGGTTGGGGGGCTGCTGGTGTCAACCCCCCTGGGTTGATAGCCAGCAACCCCCCACTGTTGGGACTACTCGAAGCGTATATGTGAATTATCTGTCTGTATAAAACTTCAACTTTATATATTTTGTGTCTTTTTTAATATCCATCTGCTCCATCTGATCATGGTATCCTGAAACTTCCATACAAACCAATCTTAATATAACAATTCTATAGAATTATCTTCAGTTTACTTATTCTAAAAGTATATATTGATTGATTGAACTGTCTAAAGGATTTATGTAGTATTTTATGTGAATAAGAGAGCTATATTCTAACTGTTGCTAAACTTCTGTTCTGGCATAAAATACTTCCTTACAATTAAGGGATATTAAAGGTTTTATTTTGTATGCCATGTTGAAAGCATAGATGCCTGCCATGTTTTAGACATTAGAATTAACAACTTCTAATGGAAGATAAAAGTAGGGCATAATATATTAGTTACATGTTTAATTCAGTCTTTTAAATACAAGCCATCAAAATATGAGAGATCAAATAGATGTATATTTTACATGCACTAAATTGGCATTCATTTTCCCACACCCTCCATGTACAACCAATCCACTGATAAATCGTTGATGCTATACTCTTAGCAATCATGCACGTAAATGTGTTGTAGAGTTGATAAACTATTTCCATAGCAACTTTACGTGGCATGGTTTGACATATATCACCAGTGTAGTATTTCCCATAGGTAAGGTTCAAAGTAAAAATAAAATAAAATATTACAAGTGCAGGTAACCAATATTTGTCGGGCCGTGTGAGGCAGTCTAAGGTGTCCACCAAGTAAAAGAAGAAAACGCAACGGTGAAAGTAAACAGAAATAATAGCATGATTTGGGAGATTTGCATGGGAGAGTACCTGTTTAGCAGACGTGGTTATATCATAATCCACAATCAGGAAACGGAGATACAGATCATAGAGATTCTTTTGCCAAATCGATAGTGCTATCAATTTCATTACTTAGACTGAAATGAATGTAAGGATGAAAAGATGGAGGAAGGGCGATTAGGCAAGGAAGGAGAAAAAGGAGTTTGAAACGGTTAGAAAATAGCGTTTTAAGCGCCTACTGTTATCAAATTGGGAAATTAGTGAATGAACCCAAAGGGAATGAATTCAATGGGTGGTGTGGATAAAAAAGCTGCGGATAAAAGAAGGGAAAAAAAATTAAAATGAAGAATGATGAACTGGGCAAAGATTTTTTTTTGGAAAGTTGACAGTTTCCGGTAATCGGAAGAGTAGTCAGAAAAAGCGGGAACGGTTTACAACAGAGTGGAGGACGTGGTAGAGAAAACGGGTCCGTCTATTCGCACCCCAATATTTGCTCTTCTCACCCCAGTAATTTTATAAAAAAAATCTCATTCCATTTTTTACTCTTCTCACTCCATTTATACCCAAATTATCCCTTCCTTTTTTCATCAATACATCGTATGCTCTCTATTTTCAGTTTTCAAATCCCTAAATTTCAAGAAAAAAAAACGCAAGCAAAAAAAAAAAAAAAAAAACAATTTAAATTTTGATAATTATACATGCACATAAACATAAACATAGAGTATATATAAATCATCTTAGTTTCATACAAAACAATCTTATTTATTCCTGAATCTAAGATGAGTTTGATGTACTAAAAACAATTTAAATTTTGGTAATTTGGATGAAATTTTGGGTATATATTGCAAATGATTATACTGTAAATAAGTATATTACCAAAATAAGTTTGATTATACTGCATATGTTGTAAATAAGTATATAAGTTTCTAAAATATTATTAAAGGGCATAATTGGTATTTGAAATTTTAAATTATTAACCGGGGTGTGAAGAGCAATTACTGGGGTGGAAATAGATGGACCCAGAGAAAACACATGTTAAAACGTTACTGGCACAGTCTAGATAAACAAATCATTGTACAGTTCATTTTGTAACTATACAGAGGATCATTTCAGCATCGTTTTACAACTTCTCTCATACAAAACATTATTCACCAATTCTTAGCTTGGTATCACAGCCCAATTACATAGTGTGTTGAGATTTGTGATACGCAAATCATAATTGTATGCAACAAATTTTCTATGTGGATCCATTTTTGGTGGAGATATTTGTTGCTACTTTTATGAGATATTTGAAAGTGAAGGCAAGGATTATTTGGTGCTTATCCAAATAGATATTTGATATATATGATGATATATTTGAGATATATGAGGATAATTTGGGTGACAAGTTACTCTATAAAAGGCCTACATGATATCTTCATTATGTGTTGGAAAAATTTGTCATTGTTCTTCATTATCTTTCTCCTCAAATTGTTTAGCCATTAAATATTCTTTATCTATTTCTCAATAAGGTTATTGATTCAAGTTGTGTTTGTTTAACGATAGTTGAGATCGGTTGTAAACAATATTTTGGTGAATCAATAAAGATGGTGGTTGGTTGGAATATCGTGTGTTCATATTTCCGTTTTTTTTTTTTTTTTTTTTTTTTTTTTGTTATTCAATAACATTCATCTTCAAGTGATTGGGTGAAAAAGATTCATTTTGTTTTTGGGTGTTTTGTCAAAACTTCCGCTGCGCACAAAACCCCAACAGTTGGTATCAGAGCTCAGATCACCGCATAGCTTGGAGTGTTTGTTGGATTGAAAAAAAAAATTGATTTTTTGTTTGAAAAAAATTGATTTTTTAATGTCGGAGATGGCTATTTTGAATGGGAGGAATTAGGGTATATGGAAGCCGAAGATGGAGGACGTTCTATATCTCAATGATTTGCATGATCCCATTGATGGAAATGGGGAGAAGCCCTCGAATATGGATGAGGGAAAGTGGAAGAAAATGGACAAAAAGGCGATTGCGTTGATTCGCCAATATTTGGATAATTCTGTGTTCCACCATGTGGCTAGTTGTGAATCCGCAAAGGCGTTGTGGGACAAATTAGTATCGCTGTATGAGTCAAAGAGTGCTACAAGCAAGACTTTTCTGGTTCGAAAGTTGGTGCAACTTCGATTGGATGAGGAGAAGTCTGTTGCAGAGCATTTGAACGAGTTTCAGGATGTCATCAATCAATTGGCAAACATGAAGGTCAATTTTGATGATGAGTTGCAGGCTCTTTTGTTGATGAGTTCTCTTTCGGAAAGCTGGGAGACTTTGGTTGTTTCATTGAGTAATTCCAATGCTAATGGAACTATCACTTTGGAAACGGTTCGAAGCAGTCTTTTGAATGAGGAGCTAAGGAGAAAAGGGTCGGAGTTGAAATCGGTTCAAACTGAGGCGATGGTAGCAAGGGACTCAGGTAAAGATACAAGGAAGAAGAAAGGTGCTATCTTTTGTCATTATTGTGGTAAGAAAGGCCACAAGCGCAATGATTGCTATTCATATATACGAGATATGAAGAAGAAGAAGGCGCAAGGTGATAATAATAGTGATGAGGCACAGGCAGGCTTTGCTGAAGGTACCGAAGGCAATTCTTCATGTGATGTCCTACTTAGTGTTGTGGAGCCTTGGAAGATGGATTCAGGAGTCAGTTTTCACATATGTCGAGATGTGAAAAGTTTTTCTTCGTATGAGAAGAGTGTTGGCATGATAAAGACGGCCAATGGAGTAGAGCTACCAATATGTGGAATTGGAGCTGTTAGGTTTCGGATGCATGATGGAGTGGAGAGAGAAGTTGTCGGTGTGAGGCACATACCCACTTGTTCGCATAACCTCATATCTCTCGGTCAGTTAGATCGCCGCGGTTGCACTTATGAGACTCGAGGTGGAGTTTTGAGAGTGAAGAAGGGTGGTCGTGTGATGATGCGAGGAGTTTTGGAGGAGGGGAACCTATATAGTTTGGTCGGTTCAGTGGTCAACAGTGGAAGGCGGGTGACGGTTGAAGAACCTAGTCCACAGCAAGGTGGAGAGGTTAATATGGTCACTGCTGATGGTCCTAAGGTGGAGGATCATGGTATCGACAAGGGTCTAGATGTTGATGATGCTCGAGGGATCCCGGAGATGAAGAGATCATGTCAAGCGGAAGACGGATGTCGAGTTGTGAAATCCACAAAGACAAGATGGAGGTCTTTGTGGTATTACAAACGCTTTTGAAGATCGCTATTGGCGTGGTGCACGGATGAGGGAGGTGCACCATTAGTGGGCGATGGTGGAGGTTTGTAATAATGTTAATTGAGAAAAGAAGGTTGAAAGTGAGAGCTAAGTTGGCTAGTGTTGAGTGGAGGAGATGTTGTGATTTGGTATCAATGTGGAGTGTTGAGATTTGTGATACGCAAATCACAATTGTAGGCAACAAATTTTCTATGTGGATCCATTTTTTGTGGAGATATTTGTTGCTACTTTTATGGGATATTTGAAAGTGAAGGCAAAGATTATTTGGTACTTATCCAAATAGATATTTGATATATATGAGGATATATTTGAGATATATGAGGATAATTTGGGTGACAAGTTACTCTATAAAAGGCCTACATGATATCTTCATTATGTGGTGGAAAAATTTGTCATTGTTCTTCATTATCTTTCTCCTCAAATTATTTAGCCATTAGATATTCTCTACCTATTTCTCAATAAGGTTATTGATTCAAGTTGTGTTTGTTTAACGATAGTTGAGATCGGTTGTAAACAATATTTTGGTGAATCAATAAAGAGGGTGGTTGGGTGGAATATCGTGTGTTCATATTTCCGATTTTTTTTTGTGTTGTTGTTTGTTATTCAATCACATTCATCTTCAAGTGATTGGGTGAAAAAGATTCATTTTGTTTTTGGGTGTTTTGTCAAAACTTCCGCTGCGCACAAAACCCCAACATAGTGCATAAAGTATCTCAAATTAGAGAATACGGTAGCCAATTCATTTGCTCTTTTAGTTGCCCCCCTTCAAATCTAGGGTTAGGAAGATGGTAAGGCGGTGTATTTATAGTTGGAGGAGAAGCTTATCTTTTCTTATTGGTTACAATAACCTATAGGCAATGTTTGATTTTTCAACTGGCCAGTTAATGTTTGCGTCCGCGTCGGACGCGTTGATGTGGGGTCCACACCATTTACTCCTTTCAACCGAACGGTTCAAAAGTTAGTTTTCGCGTCCGACGCCGAGACGCGTCCGACGCAAAGCCAACAGCTCTTTTTTCACCGTTTTATACATATCCATACAAATATAACACATAAAAGTAATTAATAAAATAATAATTTTGCCCTTTTCATAAAAAAAAAACACATTCCCCGTTTGTAATAATTCCCCTTCAAATACCCTTTTCATATTCCCCTTCCAAATAGCCTTTCCCGTTCAAAATCAAACGGATCCATAGTGTAGTTTTTGAAGTTTTAAAGGTCTAAAATTTGGATATGTTAAGAAAATATTAAAAAACGAATATGTTAATAAAATTGAAATTAAAGATGCATTATTTTTGTTAATGTTAATGTGTGTTACACTATTTACAATACATAACTTAAGATGAGTTGGTTCTGCGAAGTCACCGTGAGTTACTTTATCAATTAAAATTAAAGTGAAATTTTCATATTTTCCATCAAGGGAATGCATGCTGATATAAGCAATGAATTTGGCCATCTCCTAAATAATTCAATGGCTAGTCAACATGGGTGTTATTATGTGCCAAAAGCATAAAAACTTCCTGTAGTAGTTTATTTCTCCGTGGCATATCAAGAAATCATAAAGTATGAAATTGGTCGTGTTCCATTTGATGCACAGAGTTAAAGTTGCTTTTAATTTACTTAATTAGCAACCCATAAGTTAAGCTAAATTTTGCAAGAAGTAAATAATGTATGTATAGCAAGTAGGGACAGGTTCAACATAGGGTAAACAGTATAAAATTTTATGTACCTCTATTAAGTTGATGAAAAGATATATGTATTAAATGTTGAATTAAGCAAGCATAACTTGCTGCGTTAATTGCCTTGTTTTCACACTTTAGTGGGGACATGATATTTTTCAGCCATGGAAGTAATGGATAAACATGCATATTGGTATAAAAAAAATTATTCTGCTCAATTGCATGCATGCATTTAATACCAATTAAACAATACGTAAACTGCATTCAACACATGTTGCATGCATACATTTAGTACATGCATTCTCACCGTTTATTGATGCATGCAAACTAAAACACTTAAAAGTCTATAATGTAAGTGATATATGTATGAGTTAAATTCTACTGTATAAACTAAATTTTGCAGTAAGAAGTAATTAATGCATGTATTGCGAGTAGGGACATGTTAGACATAGGGTAAACAATATAAAATTTTATGTATTTCTATTGAGTAGATGAAAAGATATATGTATTAAATGTTGAATTAAGCAAGCATAATATGTTGCGTTAATTGCCCAATTTTCAAACTTTAGTGGGTGCATGATATTTTTCATCCACGGGAGTAATGGATAGACATGCATAGTGGTATTAAAAAAAAAATCTGCTCAACTACATGCATGCATTTAATACCAATTAAACAATACGTAAAGTGCGTGTAACACATGTTGCATGCATGCATTTAGTACATGCATTGTACCTAAATGACATAATTTGAAAATCAATGATCTTCCCAAGTCAGCGATCAACTCCAAAACTATAAGGGTATGATATTAGATAGTATAAGTCAACAACTATCACCAAATAATCAAGTTTCTACAACAAAAAAAGTTGATTTTTCACAAAAGCAAATAATAATAACATCTTCAAATTAATTCATCCCAGCATCTAAACATCTGTTTAAGTGATTAGTACATTGCAGAGATTTGTATATACAGAAACATACATGTAACAACCCGGATTTTTGGAACCAATTTAAAATTTTATTTTTAATTGATTTAATGGATTTTAAGAATTTAAAATGATTTATTTTGAGAATTAACGATTTAAAATTTATTTAAATCGAAGTTATAACGTATAAATTTAAAATTTAATTAAAACGAACTCGACATGGCGCAGTAGTTTAAAAATTCGATTTTTAACTTCAATTGAATATACATAATTCAGTATAAGTCAGAATTTGATGAAACAAGAAACGTTGGAATAATTTGAAATGTAATTTTCTAACGAATGTAAAAAACTGAGATTTCACTTTATAAATTGTAAGTTATAACCAGTTTAAAATTTAGAATAGTCGCTATGAAATTTATATATATTTTAATATAATATATTGCGCTTAAAAATAGCCATTTTGCAAACGACCTCCGTTATTGACGAAACCACTTTTGTTGGATCCGAAATGTCAAATTATAGTTAGATTTCAAATTTCATAATTTTTGGAATTAATATGTGAGCGTAGTAAATTTAAACGCGTTTTCAATTTCAATTTAAATTTAATCGACTAGAAAATGACCATTTTTCAAACGGTCTCCAAATTCGACGAAATTAATTTTGTTAGGACTGTATCGTCAAAACATAGCTATATTTCAATATTCCTGATTTTTGGAGTCAGTATGTGACCCCGATAAATTAAAATGTACGTTGAATTCAATTTTGAACGTTATATTAATTAATATTTTAATTTTTATGAAAACCATTTGAAACAATCGAATTGGCTTACAGAACATATCCCATTGTGTTCGAAATGGGGATATTTAGTTAGGAACGACAGTCGTTGGGTTTGATTTGGAGTTCGAATTGATAAACATTCATTTTTGGAATAAAATAATAATTTAATATAAATATGAAACCCTATTTCTAAGGAAAACCCTAGCCCATAAATTCAGACCCACCGCTATTTCAAAACAGACGGCCTAATCACTCCCAAAATCGTCCCTCAAAATCTCACAATTCAGGAAGAATTAATCCAAACGTATAAAGGGAAAATCGAAGTCCTATGTCAGATCTACAAGTTGAACAGGAGAGATGGAGTTTGGTGAACCGAGTTGCTCTAATTTCGAGCAGGAACCAACACCGTTCGTGGCCAGATTTAGCCAACTACGGGCGATCGAGTTCGCCAAGATGGGGCGGCGGCGGTGGAGCACGTCAAGGCGGAGAGGGTGGGCACAATCGATCGACGGTCAGGGCTTTGTGGCGGCGACGCTGATCAAAGATAGGTGGTGACAGGTTTTTTTTAAGGCTCCAGGAAATTTCAACGAGAAGACAACAACGTTTAGGTTAATCATTATAACTAATTTAATTATCATTAAGGAAGGATTAATTTTTATTTAAAAACCGTTTGGACTAAATTGTTATTAACTTTTCGTGTAATGATCAGAATTGGATGATTTCGGTTGCATTGAAATCGTAAAATCAAGATCTACAACATGGAACTGACCAGAACGGAAACGGAGCTCAATAAATTAAACGTTCAGTTTAATTTTGTTAAAACAATTGTTTATATAACGATTTCTATCCAATCAATGTGAGAACTCTCTCACTCAAAATTTTGTACACTTGTTTATTTTTATAACTGAATGTATCTTGACTGTTTGTGATTGGAATATTTGTTTGGTGGATGATGATTGTTCACAGTTTTTAATGTTATCATTATTAAGCTGTGAAAATATACGTTGTTAAATAAAACGTTTATATTATGAATAATGTTCACATGGACTGTGATGTAAACCCCACACAGGTATTGGGACGATAATTTTACACATCGCCCAAGTGTACAAATAATAATATTTGTTTGATGATTGAAAACCTCACATGGGTCTGGGGATGATAATTCATTCACGTCTCCCTTGGAATTAATTGTATGTCAACCGATTGACTGACAGACTATTATAAGCGTTATTTAATTATTTAATGCTTATACAGCAGTAAATTGCGTTCTGGATGTGAATTGAATGTTTAATAGTTGTTTATCACTATTTTTGAATACATGCGATGTATGGAAATCCATATAAATAAAATTATATGGTAATTGATTGAGTCTAATTCTAGTTCAGAAATAATGAATATTTTAAAATAATATTTGGTAAAGATTCAAAATATGATTTTGGTGTCTGATTTTAGATGGACATAAAAATATTGAAATATGAAGCCGAGTTAAGTACATAAACGCCATTTTAACTCGAACGGGTTTATCAATCGATTTTATTCACATTATAATGAATATGAAAAGAGAATTGATTTCAAATCTAATATTTTGAAAATATTATCATTTTAATATTATAATGACATGGAATATTCAATTTTGATTTAAAATTAAAATGTAAGTTGGAATGAATTTATAAACGATTTATAACATACGTTTTAAGTAGAAATCGACAAAATATATTATATATTTTTTAAATGGTTTGAATAGAACGTATCTCGCAGCGACCGTTCGCGAATTTCAACCATTAACTTCGAATTGGTATAACGGGAGATCCAACCGTCGGATTCTCTTAAAACCGGAACCATTGGGTTCGTATCGAGAAGTGCTTTCGAATGATAATAAGAGATTTGAAATCTAATGGTTCCAAATTAGTTTTGGAAAAGGTCGTTGTAAATGCAGATCGATGGCCATATATGGAAATCAACTGTAAGGGTCTTATTAAAATTATTAAAAATATGATTAAAGTATGTAAAATCATAATAAATGATTTGAAAAGAATTTTGGATGAAATATTCCATGTCTGAAAGGATAAAATATATTTATCCGAATGAACCAGCTAACAACTAGAATAAAGAACTAAAGGAATTGAGATGGTTTTAATTTAACCAGAAGTTTCCAATATATAAATTGGAATGGATTTGAATGGAATTAAACTTCGGAATATTTTGATATTGGATTCTGTGATTATACGGATATTGTTGACGAATTTGAGAGATACAATTATCGTTATTCCCAATATGATATCCGTTAGTTTCAAAATTTTATATTGAATATAAGCTGATATTATTTTCTATTCAGAGCCTTGTATTTAATATCAAATTGGATTTTGGATTTTCGTGAACGGTGTCTTAAATAACACTATTCTTAGACCCCATTGAAAAAGGAATAAATCTTTTAATTAAGGTTAATGAAGTTTTCCAATTTATAATTATAAACTGGAACTAAATGGAAGATGATTTTGGGTTCATTGTGAACGATGTTTTAAATAACATTTGTTCTTAAAACCCATTAACGGTGAAGATGTGATTTGGAATTTATAAATCTTTTTTATTAAGATTTAATGGAAATTTTCCAAAGTAAAGTAATTTAATATATTAAATTGGAATTGAATGGAATTCAATTTGGTAATAATCGAGATGAGCTTCTGTAAAGGAAGACCTTTACTATATATGGAATTTAAAAGGCTTTGTCGTTATTCCATTTATATTATTAGTCTGATACGGAAATTTATATCAATTATATATATTGATCTATTTTCCATGAAGATTCCATATTTAATGGAAGTTGATTTAGGTTTATTGTGAACTGTGTTTTTAATAACATTAATTCTTTAACGCAGTTAAAGATAAGATTAATTTCTTAAAGTTGAATAATCATAAAGTAATGATTTTTTATATTAAAACCAAGTTGGATTTTTAATGAGTCTTTAATCAGATTGGAATGTGAATGAGGTAATTAAATTTACCGGATTCAAAAAATGATCGAGAATGGAGTACCACCAGTTTTACTTCATGCAATAGTTATATCTTTAATTAGATTTAAAACGTGAAATGGTAATTAATTTTACCGATAACACAGTGGGTGTTAGATATGGAGTACTTTCTCCATCGGATGAATAGGTTGGGATTGGAAAATAAAATAAATGATTACTTCAGTAAGGTTCGATAATCCCGACTGGTTTGATAAACCTTGTTTTGGTTTAGATTGTAAAAAGATATAATAATATCTTTTGAAGATGATATCTAAAGGAAGATTAAAGAATTAGTTTAAAAGAACTTATCTTTGATAAAATTAATGGGAACCTTTTCCCCGAGATGTGAATATTTGAATAAAAGAATATTCTGAATTGGAATAAGGCGTATGATGTGTTTTTATAACACTTGATTATAAAATATGCGAGTTATTCGGAAAGTCCGGGTTTAACCCATTCTGGATAACTGATACGACGACTAAAAGTCGACGATGAAGACGGTGGTTGAATCTTCACATCGTTTGGATGATTACTGATGTCTTGATTGGGTTGTACACCCAAGCCAAGGTAATAAGTGGTGATCACCCAGGCATACTTGGAGATCGATCGGATATGTGAGGACCTCTCTCCTATATTGGACATATGGGACGAGGAAAAAGGTGCCTCTGGTTTCGTTCAGACCCAGAGCGGACGTGTAAATGAATTGTATGTCCGACATTGTATTGTGTGATGTATTCATTGTTCTCTACTAAATATATTTCTGCTTGGTGGCGAAGAATTTATTCTCTTGCTTAACACCCATCTCTGAGACGTACGAGCTCAAAGTTTATATATCGGTAGACATCAATGGTATGGTATGGATTGACAATTTGGCATATTGAGATGCAACGATCAAAGCTTTTGTTGAAAAGCAGAGCCTTGTGGATGATGGTCAAAGCACGATTTAATTAGCTAGCTTTGTATATAGCGTTAATTCGCTAGCTTAGCACCCCGGTATGAACCAGAAACGGGATGAGGGACCCGCAGGGAGTGCATGCATTTCTTTCTAGCTAGGAATGGTGTCATGGTATGGAGCCCAGACATTTTACTTATGTGGATGTTGAAAAGAGATGTACCTCGGATTTGAGTCCCTAGTGGCTCTTGATATGGCCGACATACTGACCATATTTTATGCCTCATAGGGCAGGGAAACATATTGTTCAGGAATTGCTAATCCACTAAAATAAGTGTGGACCGGCCCTGCCAGATCCCAGGTGCAGTTGCGGCTGAATCCTGAGACATGGGAGGCTAGATTGTCTCGAATCGGAAGGATAGATCTCTTTCCTTGGTTCATGATGGAATCCAATTTCCAATACGCGACTTTTTGGTTTTAGTTGTAAACATATATGGCGACATAGTGGGATGGAGAGCTCATGTCGTCTATGATTGATACATTTATATTTGACATTGTTTTTGACACTATGCACTTATAGTAACATCAAAATGATTTGTTTTAAAACGTACCAATCATGTTTGGCTATTATAAGGTAAAACTCTGTCCTCCGGCTTGCGTTGCATTGTGTGACGGGACCTGAGTCTTATAATAGTTTCTTTTTTTCTTCTTTAGCATTGCGCGGTTTGTTTTATGCACTAGTATTCTTGGGGGTAAACCTGTTTCGTGTTATACGGCGTGATCCCTTGATTTACCTAACTTTAAAATCAATATAATAACTTTTTTAGTTCTCACACCAGTCCTATGACTGACTCGGAGTTTATTGTTTTAACCTAAACTCTGGGTGCCCATATTTTCCATACGGACAGCTAGTAGTTTTGGATTTGCAGATATTTCTTTTCAGAGGATCCTGGATTACAGCTGGAGCTATATTCGGAAATCTTTGTATCCATATATTTCTTTCAGTTGTGGTAGTTGATTTTTTCCGTTGCACATTATGTTTATGCATTCAAACGTAATTTAAATATCTTATATTTTCCGCTCTATATTATTTATTTGAACTTTGATATCTTATACTATGATGTAAATTGTTGTAATAGCAATGAAATGTTCTCATGTTCGTGTTCTGATGCATCATGTTCTCAAAGCAATCCAGACTCCTCTGTCTCCTCGGGGATCGTGGAAGTCTGGGTCGTTTCATGTTGCTATCAGAGCTTTGGTTTACAAAGCTCGAGAACATGACACATTAGAACCGAACGAAAGAATTCATCAGAGATAGGATTAGTAATATCCTATAAGAATGACTCGTTAGAGATAGGGTTAGTAATAACCTGGAATGAGTTTGAAGAGTATTATTTTTATATATAAAAAAATGAATGAAAACGAATTTAATTTTAAAAATTATACCTTATTATACGTATTTGAATATTTTATTTTAAATTGATTTTGGACTATCAAGTACAAGGAGATTTTGCATATACGCCTAGCTAGCGTATATACGGAGCATTAAATATACTAGGTAGATATAAAATCACACTCTAGTCGTCCGGGTATGATTCTGATGACGAGGCCTCATCATCAGCATCTATGTTCGAGTTTCGAAAGTGAATATCTATATATTTCCAATTGACTGGTGTGAGAACCAAAACTTAGTTATATTTATTGTTGTGATTTGGCATTGAAATATGATTTTTGGGTATATAAAGGTTATATATTTGAAAAGCTAATCAATTAATTGATTGCTGGTTGTGATGTGTGATTATTGGTTTGATTAATAAAAATATTGAATAATATAACCAACAAGAAAATGAAAATAAATTAAGCCAAATCGAATCAAATATTGAACTGAATTGAAAATTTGTTGGAATTGGATTTGTATACATATATATGTTGAGCAGGTTAATGGCTTCGTGTTGGGTAAAGAAATAAATTGCGTGCCCGACAAACAGGTGTACCTTAATGAGTTGATTACGCAATTTTATTTATTATACAAACTACTATGAGTGTTTTTGGATGCGCTGTGATGGTTTCTCTATGTGAAATACAACGTACGCCATAGGATAGCAACAAATAAATTATGAACTACACCGCATGACATAATACATGAAGACATCATAACATATCATATTCCATATAAGCATTTGGCGCTTATATGACGAGGTTTGGATTACCATACGAGCGAGATGATTGTATGGCAATGACCGCACTAAGGGTTGAACAGAAGACTGATTATGGACTTAATAAAATACATATAAAGGTGCTCGGGGTAGGATTTAATAAAAACCCTACACAGGTCTGAGATGACAAAAATTCACGTCTCTCTTGTTTTTAGTTACGGCACATGGATTGTTTTATTTTCCAACACTGGGGTAAGGTATGAGATTTCGACCTTTTTACACGTCTCCCTTGGGCATAGATAGGTCAAAAAAATTGTGCATGCTTTTTATGATTTATTGGGTACCTAATACGGCCCAATAAAATTTTCAAACCCTCCCCGTACAAAGGAGGTTATGGAGAAATTTTCAAAAATTTAGGGTGTTAGCCAAATTTTTGAGAATTAGAAAGTTCTTAAAAACTGAAAAGTTGAAGAACTTGAGTCAAGCGAAGGTGGAGTTGATAGTAAACAACCATTGATTTCATCTTCCACTTCGAGGACGAAAAGATTTTAAGTAGGGGAGATTGTAACAACCCGGATTTTGGAACTAATTTAAAATTTTATTTTTAATTGATTTAATGGATTTTAAGAATTTAAAATAATTTATTTTGAGAATTAACGATTTAAAATTTATTCAAATTGGAGTTAGAACATATAAATTTAAAATTTAATTAAAACGAACTCGACATGGCGCGGTAGTTTAAAAATTCGATTTTTAACTTCAATTGAATATACAAAATTCAATATAAGTCAGAATTTGATGAAACAAGAAACGTTGGAATAACTTAAACTGTAATTTTCTAACGAATGTAAGAAACTGAGATTTCACTTTATAAATTGGTAAGTTGTGATCAGTTTAAAATTTAGAATAGTCGCTATAGAATTTACATATATTTTAATATAATATATAGCCCTTAAAAATAGTCATTTCGAAAATGACCTCCGTTTTCGACGAAACCACTTTTGTTGGATCCAGAATGTCAAACTGTAGTTAGGTTTCAAATTTCATTATTTTTGGAATTAATATGTGAGCGTAGTAAATTTAAACGCGTTTTCAGTTTCAGTTTTAATTTAATCGACTAGAAAATGGCCATTTTTCAAACGGTCTCAAAATTCGACGAAATTAATTTTATTAGGACCATATCATCAAAACATAGCTAGATTTTAATATTCATGAATTTTGGAGTCAGTATGTGGTCACGGTAAATTAAAATGTACGTTGAATTCAATATTGAATGTTATATTAATTTATATTTTAATTTTGATGAAAATTGTTCGAAACGATCGAATTGGCTTACGAAACATATCTCATTGTGTTCGGAATGGGGGAATTTAATTAGGAACGACAGTCGTTGAGTTTGATTTGGAGTTCGAATTGACAAACATACAATTTTGGAATAAAAAATAATTTAATATAAATATAAACCCTATTTCTAAGGCAAACCCTAGCCCACAAATTCAGACACGCCGCTATTTCAAAACCGACGGCCTAATTGGTCCCTCAAAATCTCACAATTCAGGAAGAATTAATCCAAATGTATAAAGGGAAAATCGAAGTCCTATGTCTGATCTACAAGTTGAACGGGAAAGATGGAGTTTGATGAACCGAGTTGCTCTAATTTCGAGCAGGAACCAACGCCGTTCGTGGCCAGTTTTATCCACCTACGGGTGATCGAGTTCGCCAAGATGGGCCGGCGGCGGTAGAGCACGTCAAGGCGGAGAGGGTGGGCATAATCGATTGATGGTCAGGGCTTTGTGGCGGTGGCGCTGATCAAAGATAGGTGGCGATGGGTTTTTTTGAGGCTCCAGGAAATTTCAACGAGAAGACAACAATGTTTAGGTTAATCATTGTAATTAATTTAATTATCATTAAGGAAGCATTAATTTTTATTTAAAAACCGTTTAGACTAAATTGTTAATAACTTTTCGTCTAGTGATCAGAATTGGATGATTTCGGTTGCATTGAAACCGTAAAATTGAGTTCTACAACATGGAACTGACCAGAACGGAAACGGAGCTACTTGGAATTTTTGATAAAATTAAACGTCCAGTTTAATTTTGTTAAAACAATCGTTTATATAATGATTTCTATCCAATTAACGTGAGAACTCTCTCACTCAAAATTCTGTATAGTTATTTATTTTAATAACAGAATGTATGTTGAATGCTTGTGATTGCAATATTTTCTTGGTGTATGATGAATGTGTACAGTTTTTAATGTTATCATTAATAAACTATGAAAATATACGTTGTTAAATAAAACGTTTATATTATGAATAATGTTCACATGGAAAGTGATGTAAACCCCACACGGGTATTGGGACGATAATTATACACATCGCCTAAGTGTACAAATAATAATATTTGTTTGATGATTGAAAATCCCGCACGGGTCTGGGGATGATAATTCAGTCACGTCTCCTTGGAAATTAATTGTATGTCAACCGATTGGTTCACAGACTGTTATAAGCATTATTTAATTATTTAATGCTTATACAATAGTAAATTGCACTCTGGATGTGAATTGAATGTTTAATGGTTGTTTATCACTATTTTTGAATACATGCGATGTATGGAAATCCATATAAATAAATTATATGGTAATTGATTGAGTCTGATTCCAATTCAGAAATAACGAATATTTTAAAATAATATTTGGTAAAGAATCAAAATATGATTTTGATGTCTGATTTTGGATGGACAAAAAAATATTGAAATATGAAGCCGAGTTAAGTAGTTAAACGTCATTTTAACTCGAACGGGTTTATCAATCGATTTTATTCATTTTATAATGAATATGAAAAGAGAATTGATTTCAAATTTGATATTTTGAAAATATTATCATTTTAATATTATAATGACATGGTATATTCAATTTTGATTTAAAATTGAATTGGAAGTTGGAATGAATTTATAAACGCTTTATATAATACGTTTTAAATAGAAATCAATGAAATATATTATATATATTTTAAACGGTTTGAATAGAACGTATGACGTAGCGACCATTCACGAATTTCAACCATTAACTTTGAGTTGGCATAACGGGAGATCCGACCGTCGGATTCTCCTAAAACCGGAACCATTGGGTTCGTATCAAAAAGAGCTTTCGAATGATATTAAGAGATTTGAAATCTAACTATTAGATTTTAAAATATGTCCGAATCAGTTTTGGAAAAGGTCGTTGTAAATGCATTTCGATGGCCATAATGGAAATCAACTGTAAGGGCCTTATTAAAAATATTAAAAATATGAATAAAGTATGTAAAATCATAATAAATGATTTGGAAGGATTTTTGGATGAAATGTTCCATATCTGAAAGGATAAAAGATATTTGTCTGAATGAACTAGCTAACAACTAGAATAAAGAACTGAAGGAATTGAGATGGTTTTAATTTAACCAGAATTTTCCAATATATAAATTGGAATGGATTTGAATGGAAGTAAACTTCGGAATATTTCGATATTGGATTCCATGATTATGCAGATATTGTTAAGGAATTTGGAAGATACAGATATCATTATTCCCAATACAATATCCGTTGGTTTTAGAATTTGATATTGAATATAAGCCGATATTATTTTCTATTCAGAGCCTTGTATTTAATATCAAATTGGATTTTGGGTTTATTGTGAATGGTGTTAAATAACACTATTCTTAAACCCCGTTGAAAAAGGAATAAATCTTTTAATTAAGGTTAATGAAGTTTTCCAATTTTTAATTATAAATTGGAACTAAATGGAAGATGATTTTGGGTTCATTGTGAACGATGTTTTAAATAACATTTGTTCTTAAAACTCAATTAACAGTGAAGATATGATTTGGAATTTATAAATCTTTTATTAAGTTTTAATGGAAATTTTCCAAAGTAAAGTTTTCTAATTTGATATATTAAATTGGAATGAATGGAATTTGATTTGGTAATAATCGAGATGAGCTTCTATAAAGGAAGATCATTACTATATATGCAATTTAAAAGGCTTTGCTATTATTCCATTTATATTATTAGTCTGAAACAAAAATTCATATCAATTATATATATTGATCTATTTTCCTCGAAGATTCCATATTTAATGGAAGTTGATTTGGGTTTATTGTGAACTGTGTTTTTAATAACATTGGTTCTTTAACCTAGTTAAAGACAAGACTAACTTCTTAAAGTTGAATAATCATAAAGTAATGATTTTTGATATTAAAACCAAGTTGGAATTTTAATGAATCTTTAATTAGACTGGAATGTGAATGAGGTAATTAAATTTACCGGATTCAAGAAGTGATCGAGAATGGAGTACCACCAGTTTTACTCCATGCGATAGTTAATTCTTTAATTAGATTTAAAACATGAAATGGTAACTAATTTTCCCGATAACACAGTGGGTGATGAATAGGTTGGGATTGGAAAATAAAATAAATGATTACTTCGGTAAGGTTCGATAATCCCGACTGATTTGACAAACCTTGTTTTGGTTTAGATTGTGAAAAGATATAATAAAATCTTTTGAAGATGATATCCAAAGGAAGATTAAAGAATTAGTTTAAATAAACTTATCTTTGATAAAATTAATGGGAACCTTTCCCCTAAGATGTGAATGTTTGAATAAAAGAATATTCTGAATTGGAATGAGGCATATGATGTGTTTTTATAACACCGGATTATAAATTACGCGAGTTATTCAGAAAGATCAGGTTTATCCCATTCTGTATAACTGATACGACGACTAAAAGTCGACAATGAAGACGGTGGTTGAAGACCGGAGATCGTCACATCGTTTGGATGATTACTGATGTCTTGATTGGGCTGTACAACCAAGACAAGGTAATAAGTGGTGATCGTCTTGACGTACTTGGAGATCGACCGGATATGTGAAGACATCTCTCCTGTATTGGACATATAAGACGAGGAATAAGGGGCCTCCGGTTTTGTTCAGACCCAGAACGGACGTGTAAATGGATTGTATGTCCAACATTGTATTGTGTGTTGTATTCATTGATCTCTACTAAATATATATCTGCTTGGTGGCGAAGAATTTATTCTCTTGCTTAACACCCCTCTCTGATACGTAGAGCTCAAAGTTTATATATCAGTAGACATCAATGGTATGGTATGGATTGACAATTTGGCATACTGAGATGCAACGATCAAGGCTTTTGTTGAAAAGCAGAGTCTTGTGGATGATGGTCAAAGCACGATTTAATTAGCTGCATCTTGTGGATCAAGGGATCGTGGAAGTCTGCATCCTTTCAATACATGTCAATATAATTATAGAGATTTGTATATACAGGAACAGACATCCAGATACATTGCAGAAGTAAAATTTATATCTTTCTTGTTGTCAACTACATACATAAAGGGTTAATGCAATTAAAAGAACGGAACATAAATAAATAAGCATAAAGAGAACAGAGGGAAGGACAAAGCCATGCTGCAATAATGCATTAGCATTTTAGTTAATCGGTTATTTAAAATTTAAAATATTAACATATAATATACAGCCATATAAATTATTTGTGGAAGCTAATCAGCTATTAAGAAAACTAGCATATAGTGGACATATGTAATATATCATTAAAATTATAGTTATGATGGAATATTAATAGCGCTTAAAAGAAGTATGGGAAAGAGCGGTGAACGCAATCAAAAGATGTCAGTATGAAAATTTTGATTGTCTTAAATGGAATATACGTAATAAGTTGATAATAACATTCTAGTTTTACCCAAGAGAAATCAATATAATTAAAGGTAGGAAATTTTCCATGAGTATATCATTGTCTTTATGGAAAGAAATAATGCTATAAATTGATTAATAAATTGCAGAGATTTGTACATACAGAAACGTACATGTCAGTATAATTAAAGAGATTTATATATACAAAAATAGACATCGAGATACATTGTAAAAGCAATATTTTTATCTTTCTTCATTTCAGCTACATACATATAAGGTTAATGCAATTAAAAGAACGAAATATAAATAAATAAGCACAAAAATAATAGAGGGAAGGAAAATGCCATACTGCAATAATGCATTATAATTTTAGTTATCAATTATTTAAAATTTCAAATATTAACATATAATATACAACCATATAAATTATTTGTGAAAGCTAATCAGTTATTAAAAAAATTAGCATATAGTGAACACATTAAATACATCGTTAAAATTATAGTTGTGATGGAATATTAATAGCGCTTAAATGATGCATGGGAAAGAGTAGTTAATGCAGTCAACATATGTCAGTACGAAGATTTTGATTGTCTTAACTGGAATATACGTAATAAGTTGATAATAACATTCCAGTTTTACCCAAGAAAAGTCAATATAATTAAAGGTAGAAAGTTTGCTATGAGTATATCATTGTCTTTATGGAAAGAAATAATGTTATTAAATGATTAGCACATTGCAGAGATTTGTATATACAGAAACATACATGTCAATATAATTACAAAGATTTGTATATACATGAACATACATCCAGATACATTGCAGAAGCAATATTTATATCTTTCTTGATTTCAGCTACATACATGAAGGGTTAATGCAATTAAAAGAACGGAATATAAATAAATAAGCACAAAGAGATCAGAGGGAAGGAAAAATCCATGCTGTAATAATGCATTAAAAATTTAGTTAATCAGTTATTCAAAAATTAAAATATTAACATATATTATACAACCATATAAATTATTTGTGAAAGCTAATCAACTATTAAAAATATTAGCATATAGTGGACACATTTAGTATATCATTAAAATTATGGTTATGTTGGAATATTAATGGCGCTTGAATGATGCATGGGAAAGAGCAGTTAATGCAATCAACATATGTCAGTATGAAAATTGTGACTGTCTTAAATGGAATATACGTAATAAGTTGATAATAACAATCCAGTTTTACCCAAGAGAAGTCAATATAATTAAAGGTAGGAAATTTACTATCAGTGTATGGCTGTTTTTATGGAAAGAAATAATGCAATTAATGATTCTTACATTACAGTGATTTGTATATAGAGAAACATACATGTCAGCATAATTATAGAGATTTGTATATATAGGAACTGACATCCAGATACGTTGCAGAAGCAATATTTATATCTTTCTTGTTATCAACTACATATATAGATGTTTAATGCAATTAAAAGAACAGAAGATAAATAAATAAGCACAAAGAGAACGAAAAGAGGAAAAAGCCATGCTGCAACAATGCATTAACATTTCAGTTAATCAGTTATTTAAAATTTAAAATATTAACATATAATATACAACCATATAAATTATTTTTGGAAGCTAATCAGCAATTGAAAACATTAACATATAGTGGAGACATGTAATATATCAATAAAATTATAGTTATGATGGAATATTAATAGCGCTTGAATGATGCATAAGAAAGAGTGGCTAATGCAATCAACATATGTCAGTATGAAAATTTTGATTGTCTTAAATGGAATATAGGTAATAAGTTGATAATAACATCCCAGTTTTACCTAATAGAATTAAATATAATTAATGGTAGGAAATTTGATATGAGTATATAATTGTCTTTATGGAAAGAAATAATACAATTAAATGATTAGTACATTGCAGAGATTTATATATACAGAAACATACATGTCAATATAATTAAAAAGATTTGTATATACAGGAACAGACATCCAGATACATTGTAGAAGCAATATTCATATCTTTCTTGTTATCAACTACATACGTAAAGGGTTAATGCAATTAAAATAACTGAATATAAATAAATAAGCACAAAGAGAATAGAGGGAAGGAAAAAGCCATGTTGCAATAATGCATTAACATTTTAGTTAATCAGTTATTTAAAATTTAAAATATTAACATATAATATACAACCATATAAATTATTTGTGCAAGCTAATCAGCTATTAAAAAAGTTAGCATATAGTGGACACATGTAATATATCATTAAAATTATAGTTACGGTGGAATATTAATAGCGCTTGAATGATGTATGGGAATGAGCGGTGAAGGCAATCAACGTATGTCAGTATGAAAATTTTGATTGTCTTAAATGGAATATACGTAATAAGGTGATAACAACATTCCAGTTTTACCCAAGAGAAGTCAATATAATTAAAGGTAGGAAATTTGCTATGAGTATATGATTGTTTTAAGAAATAAAATAATGCCATTAAATTATTAGTACATTGCATAGATTTGTACATACATGTCAATATAATTACAAAGATTTATATATATGGAAATAGACATCCAGATACATTGTAGAAGCAATATTTATATCTTTCTTGATTTCAGCTACATACATAAAGGGTTAATGCAATTAAAAGAACTGAATATAAATAAATAAGCACAAAGAGAACAGAGGGATGGAAAAATCATGTTGCATACATGTCAATATAATTATAGAGATCTGTATATACAGGAACAAACATCCAGATACATTGCAGAAGCAGTATTTATATCTTTCTTGTTATCAACTACATGCACAAAGGGTTAATGCAATTAAAAGAACGGAATATAAATAAATAAACACAAAGAGAACAGAGGGAAGGAAAAAGCCATGCTGCAATAATGCATTAACAATTTAGTTAACAAGATATTTAAAATTTAGAATATTAAATTATAATATACAACCATATAAATTATTTGTAGAAGTTAATCATCTATTAAAAAAGTTAGCATATAGTGGACACATGTAATATATCATTAAAATTATAGTTATGATGGAATATTAATAGTACTTGAATGATGTATGGGAATGAGCGGTGAAGGCAATCAACATATGTCAGTATGAAAAATTTGATTGTCTTAAATGGAATATACGTAATAAGTGATAAAAACATCCCAGTTTTACCTAAGAGAAGTCAATATAATTAAAGGTAGGAAATTTGCTATGAGTATATGATTGTCTTTATGAAAAGAAATAATGCTATTAAATGATTAGTACATTGTAGAGATTTGTACATACAGAAACATACATGTCAATATAAGATTTATATATATGGAAATAGACATCCAGATACATTGTAGAAGCAATATTTATATCTTTCTTGATTTCAGCTACATACATAAAGGGTTAATGCAATTAAAAGAACTGAATATAAATAAATAAGCACAAATGATTACGATAGACACAAAGTAAAGCATTCATATAAGTGAAACAAACATGAGTGAAGCAAGCTATAAACCAACATTGGACCAAAAGAAACAACAAACTTAAAGAGATGAACAACAAATCCTAACTAAAACAGTATTGCAGCCAAACTGATCATTAACATCCATTCTTCATCATCTACTCCACTACAGCAAGCCATTCATCATCCGAGTCTTCAGTGATGTGAACCATTGGCGGCACATGATCGATAAATGGAGGCTGAAGACTCTCTTCCACGTTTCCACGTTTTCCTGTACTATAGTGGAAGATGAAGCTTGCTCCTCTTATTCAATTTTAATAGCCTTTAGTTTCCTTGGTTGTGGTGTTGGTATCAGATCCTCTTATCAACCTTGAACATTTCTTTATCTTTTCCATATGATGTTTCTTTCTTCTGCAAGGTTTCTTTGCTCTACAATGTCAATGGGCATCAATATAAGAAAAAATGGATGATCAGTTAACATAGTGTAAAACTTTGAGTAGAAAAAAATACCCACTTCATGATTATGGTGTATGATTGAAACTCTTTCCTGGTAAACTCTTGTAAGTTATATTGGCAAAGAGAGAAAAAATCAGATACAAATTTTTAACCCATAAAAATATGGGTCAGGTCTAGATCGTTAAAAGTTTAAAGTTGTTGATTCTTAATAGACAATATTAGATCACTTCCAACTAGCCTGTCAAAAGGCTAAGGGTTAGATCGGTAAAACTCTAACACGCAAAGATCCTAGGTCGCTCTTCATAAGATCGTTGCTCGCAAGGTCGCGTGAGTTGTACACAAGCTATATCGCTCAGCAACATCTAGACCGCTTTGGCTTTAGATCGCTCGGGACTCTCTAGCCTGCTCATCCTCTAGACTGCTGACAACTAGATCACTCAGGTTACTTAGCTTGAGTTCAAGACCACTAAATACTAGACCGCATATTGATACAGAATACTAAACCGCTCAACGACCTAGTGGTAGAAGTCTTCAAAGCAACCTAAAGGGCCTACTAGCCCAACCTTTGACCTCTCCATTCCGTACCTATAAATACCCAGTCACTTCCACCGTTTAAGGGGACAGAATTTCTTCTCCACGAAGTGCTGCCCAATTCATTTCTAAACTTCTCCAAACCAATCAAACCTCCACTAATCCTCTTTCAAATCTAGATTCAACATCTCAACCACCATGGAATGTTGAAAATCGTTTAGTGTACAAGTTGTTGAAGATCTACTCCAACAACCATCACAATCTAAGAGATCATCACTTCCTTGGTGAATTCGAATTAATCAAGAGAAAAAGAGAAGAAATAAAGAAGATTATTGTAAAAGAGAGAAAATGAGGAAATGATAAAAGTCATGTACCTTGTAATCTTAATGATGATAGTGAGAATTCCCTTCAACGTGGTTGTAGGTCAATTCTAGACTGAACCACTATAAATCTCCTTGTTTTTACTTACTTTTATGTTTGTCACTACCACTCTTTAGATCCTAATCGTTTCTGGAGTGTAAAGTCACACCTTAGGTGTTGTTGTCCATTTTTGACTTCAATATTTTGGCGCACACCGTGGGGCCACATCCACTTAAGAAGGTCAAGCACTTTGTGAGAGACATCTAAGGTTAAAGTTCATCCTCTACGATAGATCCACACATCTGAAGTTTAAATCCACTGAAAGGTTGCCTTCGAGATTTAAAAACTTGTCTGAGATCATTGCTCCACCAAGGAAAACTGGAAGCAAGTCTGGTAGAGTTTCTGATAATACCGCTAACGAAGCTACGCCACAAATAAATTGTTGTGAAACAAGTCAAACGTCGATAGGCAGAGCAGGTGTAACTAGAGATGAGTTAGAAGCGTCGTTTCCAACATCAATCAACGGATGGAAACCTCTAACAAAGATCTTATGGACTCTAATCAAGCTTTGATTGAAAAGATGAACGTTTTTCTTACCGCTCAAACCAATCTACCACCTCAAAAGATCCATGTCGACATTGAGGAAAATGCAAAATCGTCAGCCTTTGATCATAATCATAACGACAACGTGGAAAACGTGGATGATTGGTTGAACGAAAGGACAAAGATAATATTGAAGATGCTAAGCCAAAGACTAGAAATCATTCTGGTGGGAACACCCAAAAAGTTGCGAGTCCTGCCGACGGGGCACCTCTTATAGTGGAGGTAAGGGACCTTGACCTCTGAGCCGCGAACACTTGCCTAGGAAAATGTCCGGTAAAGAGTTCGAAGTCTGCCTTGCGGAATGGTACAACACTGAGGAGTACATCTCGGACATGGTAAAACAAATCATGAAAGATAGATTGGCACGCAATCATGATGAAAGAGAATGGAATTTTTCTCCAAGCAAAACTCCACTTACCGAAAGGATCCGCAAAGCAGAGTTTCCACGCAAGTTTAAACCTCCTACTTTGCTTACTTACAACGGGACTACGGATCCTAATATCTTTTTTTTTTCAAATATGAATGTCACATGAATGCAGCATGAGCAACAAATTAGACCTGATGCTTGTACTTCCCTCTCTATCTCGAAGGTGTGGCATCGTTATGGTTCACGAGGTTTCCACCCAAGTCTGTAGATCAGTTTGCTGACCTAACTAAAGTATTCAAGGAACAGTTCTGCTTGTACGCTACAAAAGCTAAGGATGTCTTGACACTATATTCAATAAAACAAAATCTAGGCGAATCTGTTAAAGTTTTCCTGAATCGATTCCACGCTGCTCTGTCTGAAGTAGGGAATCCTGAACCGCGCATGATTCTAATAGCTCCAGTCAATGCTATAAACAAAGTGAGTGAATTTGGGCGATGGATAAAAATGAAGGAACCAGATACACTTGAGAAGTTTTATAAGAAGACGGAGGAGTACATAAGTGTGGAAAACGATCCAGTGCATGTCCAGGATATTGGCGGAAGAAGCAATGTCGTAGTTAAACAGAATGTTGATGCTCCAGTTATTCAAAAAAATATTCAAGAGCAAAAGCAAGCTAATAATGGCAAGAGCAATCAAGCTAATAAGAAATTTTGCCTCCTCTACTTAACAGAACTGACACCTTTAAATGATACCCCTGAGAATATTTACTTTGATACAAAGGATATGGAAGTTTACCCGGAGCCTTGGCCAATGAAGATAACCGTTAGTCTTGGGAAATTCTGCCTGCAGAATGTCATTTGTAAACGGCGTATGGCTTCGGTCAATCGCCCATTCTTCATTCTTATAACCTTTTCCATCATTCATGATTTATCGTACCATGGCAGTCAAATCTGAAGGGATAAGGCACATCGATCATCTTCATCAACCGATCAGACCTTTTGCTCTCTCTCTCTAGGCAAAGTCGTCCGAGTCACCGTCCGGGCGGAATTTTCTCGACCTCGGACATCCCGGTTGTTCATAGGACGTCTGATAGGAAAAGCGGAAGCTTGGGTTGTTTGAGTAGCATTCCGGTGAGTCGGAGGGGAGGCACTTCGATCATGTCGAGTCGTTGGATCGATGTCCTCTAGGTTAGTTAGATCGACTTGAGCTCGGTCAACTGTTCAGAGCTAGTTTGAACACCCTTACAGTTGCAATTGTTGTATGTTTTAGGGTTTTTCAGTGGGTATCGCAGTTGAAGTCGATCTCTGCTTCCTTCGGATGATGATGAGCTTTCCGAGTTTTGGTCCAGCAAAGATTGTTGATTCCTGAATTCTTCCCACTCCTTCGACTTACAGCTCATGTCTTCCCTCATTGCAGCATTCTCCCAGGCTTGAGCGTTTAAAGCCGCGGTTGTTTCCCGTAATTAATTCATCACGCTTACAAACTCATTGCTGGTAGAAAATGCTAAGAGAGAAGTTTGATCTACTGCGGAAGGTTGCATTGAAGATGGTAGCGTAGGCTGGTCCGAAGTAAGCCCCAGAGCAGTTGAACCCCCCCCCCCCCCGGCTATTTCTGCTGATGTTGCAGCTTGTGGCATCTTTCCGGTGTTACGCACCGAGGATTTGGAAAAAATGGTTCAATGATATTGAAAAAGACGTAGGATCTCGTCTCGGGACTTGGTGATCTGAAAGTTGAGCAAAATCCTCCAAATGCTGAAAATATCAACGTTCTCAGTGAAAGTACCAAAGTGTTGACACCAAAAAATGGCACAACATCGAAGAAATCGAATTGTAGAGAATAAATGAAGACAAATAAATGAAAAATGAAGAGAAGAGTAATCACACACATGTTTATAGTGGTTGGGCGTTAATGAGCTTACGTCCACTTTATAATCTCTTATATATGAAATTAACTATTACAGGTGAAATAATCACAGCAATAATATAATCCCAGATTGTCCGAGAAAGACCCTTCTTCTCAGTGCAGAAGGTCTGTTTATAGATGCTACAACATTTAAATTAGCTGAGGCGTGGTTATCCAATCCAGGATTTAAGGAGATCTTGTAGAGGCGTTCTTCTCACAGAGAGTGGTATAATTTGAATCAGTAGTGGCAGGTGGCATCTGATCCGACCATTAAGGATGACTATGAGCGATCAAGTAGGAGTCAGACCAAATCTTTAGGGGAATATCTTGTATGGACTTAGGCTGGGCTTGATTTCGATTGTCCTGAAGATCACGGACTCCAGCTGAATTACATATCAGGTTCTTGTGTTCAGCTTAAGTCTCAGGTCTAGATCGATTCATCCGTTGACCAAAGTCTATGATGTAAATGAATCTTGATGGCCTTACCAAAAGGTTGGCCAACAGGTGTACTCAATTATGACTTATCTGTGTTATCAAGAACACATATACCGTCAAAAGAACTTTTTGTATTTGTTGAAGTTTCGTTCTGCTACTCAAGCAAGAAGTCCTCTTCGGCTGCTGAGTCGAAATCTTTTTCTATTACTCAGGTCCTATTATGTTGCTTGAGTGTTGTAATACTTGTTCGTTCGGGTTAAGTGAGGGTGTTGATTAGTTAAATTCTAGAAGGAGTTTGGGACTGGACGTAGGACGGTGCTCCAAACCAATATCAAAATTTCTGGTGTTCTTTACTTTATTTACTGCATTCATATTTCTTATTTGTGATATAATATTTAAGTATTTATCCCATTAAATATTTACTTTCATATATCAAGAATAATATTCACCTTATCGAAACTTCCGCATATACATGTATTTCCATATTACTCGATCTTACTTGTTTATTCATTTGGTATCAGAGCCTGGGATTTTAAAGATAGTAACAACATACTAAAATAAATGGCGATAAAGAAATCTAGTCAAGGCATTAGAAAGTGGGAGAACAACAAAGCAGGATTAAAGGAGCAAGCAAGCAAATGTCTCACGACTAAAGTCATATCATAATCAGTATTTGTAGATTCATTGTATAAAGAACTGTTGTTAGACAATAAAAAATTATTAAAAGATTTTAAAACTTTGAATAAGCTTAATACTGTTATTTTAGATAAGTAAAAATATTATGAGCAAGAAAATTCCAAATTAAAAGTGGAAAATAATTTTTTAGTAAAACAAACTAAATGTTTTGAAAATACCTTAGAAGAGCTTGTTTTTCAAAAGAATTTCCTTCAAAAAGAAAATGAGCGGCCAGAAGATAAAAACATTGATCTTTTGAAGAAAATTGACGTTTTACAAAATAAAATTACATCTTTAGAGCTTTAAATAATTCTAGTTCTTTAATTTTATCTCTTAAAAAAAAAGTATGAAGCTTTAATTGGGAAGAATTCAGATTTATCTAAAGAATATGAGATTGTATAAGTTAATAATAATATTTTGGAAAAAGAAATTTCTGACTCAAAATTTTATTTTGAAAAATTACAATCATCTTTAGATAATTCAGAATCTCAAATTTGTCATCTCGAAAATAAGAGTAGTACTTTAAAAAGGAAGAATTCTGAATTAAATAAGGAAATTGATGATTTAAAAAATAGCAAAATTTCTTCTGAAAATATCAATCGTGACTTTGGAATCAAATTTGAAAAATTTACAAGTAAGTACATGAAATTTAATAAAGGTCAAAATGATTTAAATCTAATTTTATCTAGTTCAAGACCTTTACACGAAAAAAGTGGTGTAGGATATAATGAAATTAATCATAGAAATAGTACCAGATATGCTTTTATGTATAATAAAAATATCATTACTAGTACTAAAGCACGAGTAAGTACATGATCCATTCTTGATGACAGCTAAACCAATGTAATGGCGGCTGCCAAATCTCCCTTCTCTTCTCCACCCTCCTCCTCCGCCGCCTTCAATTCCGCTATCCCTTCTCTTCCATCACGCTCTTCTCCTCCTATTTCCCTTGATCCACCTCCACCCACTGCCAATGCAATCCCCTTAGATTTAAACCTAGAACTAGATCCAGATCTTAGAAATTCCTCCTTAGATTCCAATGCTTCAAATGTTAATCGTATTCATGGAGATTTAGCAATTTTGAAGAAAGCATCGATTCCTAATCAAGGAAATTCCAATCCAGATCAGGGAATTTCTGCTAACTAGAGTTCCTCAAAATCCTCTTTTCTTGCATTCACTAAGATGGATTATGCAACACTTTTCAACTCTCTTCCTCGTAATGCAGGCGTTTACAAACCTCAACATTTTGATATTGTGAGGGATGGAAAACCAAAAAAACCACCTGATATGGTAAGGGACGAGGGCATGAAATATTGGAGCAATCGTCTCGTTGGGTTCTTCTTAGATGGTACGCTATCCTATACCAGTGTAGTTAATTTTTTGTGTCATATTTGGAAACTGGATGGTGAGGTAGATATCAAATCGGATGGTACGCATTTATATTTCAAATTTTCTAATGAAATGGATAGAGAGAAAAATCCTTAAGTCTGATCCTATTTTTATTAGAGGCCGTATGTTTATAATTACACGATGGGATCCTACCATTGGCAATTCTCAAGCTCAGATTAAAAAAGTACCTATGTGGGTTCATTTCTATAGAATTCCTAGTATACTTTGGACTCTGATAGGGATTAACTGGCTTGCATGTCACGTTGGGAAGCTAATATGTTTTGATAGCAGCACTGAAAAACTTCAAAGATTTCGATATGCTAAAGCTTTGATTGAAGTATCTCTGAATTTGAATTACCAGAGAAAATAGAGGTTGATGGGCTGGGAGATAAATGCCCATTTGTTAAGTTAACATATGATTGGAGACCTCAGATTTGTACATCATGCAAAAAAATTTGGCCATGACACTAATGAATGTGAACTCAATGACAAGGCTAGGTTGGAAAATGAGGGACAGCAACATAGGCAGGGTGCTGTTGGCACCTTTGAAAATAATTTTCATGACAAACCACATGTTCATAATGCTCAGTATAATAGGAAGAGCAATAATATTAATACCTGGACATCAGTTAACCTTAAAGCTAAAAAGTATTGGAGGAAGAAAGATCCTACTAATGATATGGCTATTGCTAATGTTGTGGATGAAGAGCCTAATGTTAGTACGATTCCTTTTGAAGCTTTAGCAAATGAGCAAGTTGAAAATGGAAATACTGACGCAGTTGTGCATGATGTTCACACTAACACTAATGTGCAAGCTAATATTCAAGAGGTTGGACAAATCACTGAAGGCAATAATCAACGTGTTGGGCGGAACTCTGATAATGCTGATAAGGCACATGTCACCACAAATCCTGTGGCTGATGTTAATACTAGTCTGGAAGCACAAGTCAACAATTCTCAGATAATTGAAGATCATAATTCTGAACATACCAATCCAGATGTCGATATGGAGAATCTGGAAGGTAATATCTTCGATGATACTCCTGTCAACGGTGCCAACTCCGCTAAAGGAGACTTAGGTATGTCTATTACCTCTACCACAAAGTCTCTCGTTGCCTCAAAGTTTCCTGTGGCCACCAAGTCTAGCATTCCAGCATCATCATCTTCTCAACCCTCAAAAGCATCCTCTTATGGTAACCTAATACCACCCGCAAACTTTCAGCTACCACATCCCAATGTGACAGGTTCAGAATTGACCTTCCCTATTGTTAATCCTTCTTTGCTATCCACTGCGGTGCCCAAAACTTCTCTTCCTTCTTTTCAATTTTAGAATAATAAACTAAAAGAAAAATTCTAGGTAGACGACGATCTTGATGAGGGATATAATTATGGTCCAGAAGATGTGATGCCTCTCACTAGTAAACTGAAAACTTCCCGAAGGCATACGAGGAAGAATCGGATGTATGACCCTTCTCTCAATTGATATGCTTGTGTGGATCTTTCCGGGATTGGCATCCGTGTACATTGTTGAAATCAGTTGTGTACTTTAATCTTTTGGTAACCAGTGGATTATTGATGCTTGCCTCGGTATCATGGTCTACTGTTCCTTTCATGAAACTCACTGATCTGCAAGTAGAGCTGTTGGGAAATACTGTTTGGTAGTGCAAGGCGTGGAAATTAGGCAATTATCTTTTGAATTAGCTATGTATGACGAGAATTTATGTATGATGAGAGTTTATGAGGAGCTTTGTAAAGCTGTGTGATCTGTGAGGGTTATTGCGAGAAATGGTTAGTTTGTTATAGCATTTCTACATGCTTGAGAGATTTTGTATTGTAAATACCATTTGATGAGTAAATGTTTAAGCTTAACTTTCAAAAAAAAAGTACAAGATCCATTCTTTTATAGAAATTCGAATACTTCTATGATTAGAAATATTTATAATAAATCTAAAAGTACAAACGGAAATACCATTAGAAAATATTTAAGTATTTGGATTCCTGTAAATTGGAAAAACGTAGAAAGATATATCGATGATTATTTTGATTCAGTAGTTCATAATGAAAAATTTATTTTTAAAGATTCCATTAAACCCTCTGGGGGTATGGTTACCTTCCATCTAACCTCTGGACCCTAACATAGGAAGTGGGTACCAATGTGTGTGTGTGTAAATCCAACTATGTTCTCCACAGATTAAAATCTTATATTATTCCAATCTTATATTATTCCTGTTGATATTCATATCCTTTCTTGTTGATGAAAAAGATGGAAGGAAAATACAATCATATCGACAAGGGGAGGTCATATCAATGGAGGATTATAAATTTAGGAGAAAGTCTATATTTTAATATGTATTATCTCGTGTTTCACTGTAACATCATATAAACATATGCAATGTTATATAGTTCAATGATACTCATAAATTCAATATGTAGTTCAATTATATACCAAAAAATTCATATATTTAAATCAGTTCATGTAAATTAGCTTTCAATTCATATATTTAATTTCATGAACTACATGAATATTAGTTCCCAGTAGATGTAATTCCTTTTTGTCGATGACAAAGGGGGGAGATCAAAATACATAGCACATACACAAGGGGAGAAATACATATATGGAGAGCACAGGTAGAAATATATTTTGATTCATTATAATATATAAGTCGTACATAGTTGTCATCATCAAAAAGGGGAAGATTGTTAAAACCTTGAGCTATATTTTGACTTTGATAACTATATATCGACAATATCATATACTAATGATTACTACAGAAAAATTATTGGAGATTATGATTAAATACAAGAAGATTCAAAAACAAGATAAAATTGATATATTTATGTGTATTTTAGTCAGTATTTAGTTAAATTTAATGTTAAAATCTCTCCTAAGATATATATATATATATATATATATATATATATATATATGTACACACACACACACAAATATATATATATATATATGTGTGTGTGTGTGTGTGTGTGTGTGTGTGTGTCATATATACACTCTATTTTAAATAAAAATCAAGTTTTCAAAAATAGGAGTTGTTGGTACTTGAACCCAAGTCACTAATTTAGAAGGCATGTGCTTTAACCAAATGAGCTATGGTGACTTTTGCCCTTAAATAGAATTCAGACGACTAAATATTAATTTCAACCAGATGAATTTTGTTATTTCTTAGCACATGCATACTTTTTCAAATTCTAACTGTTTTTTAGCCAGTTGAATTATAAATTCAGTCTGCTGACCGGAAGGGTTGCGAAATTTTAAAGAGTCATAACTTTTTAATCCAAGAGTTATGACTATATCTTTTGATTAAACCGTTTCATGAATAATTGCAATCTTTTATTTACTATAAATATACTTTAAAATAATTTGTTTTAATCACCGAACTTTCCTAATTTCTGTACTCTTTGATTTTGAAATATTTCTATACAATGTCCACTTGTGCACTCAAATTTTCAATATTATGTGATTATAAATCACTTTTCTTCTTTATTCTTCATTTGCTTTCAAATATATATACAAAGAAAAAGATTACAGGAAGGTGTACTCAATTGTGACTTATGCATGTTATCGAGATTTCTTTACTCTCCACTTCGAGTCTCCTTTTTCTCCTCTCCTCTTCTTCACGATTTCGCCATGCGTGGACTTTTGCCCTGAAACCTAATCTCAACCTCTAGATCTAAGCTTTACCCCAAGATATCAGTACTGAGCATTGATACAACTAATTTGTTATTACCTCATCATCTCAATTGTCCTTTACTCGGCGATGCTTCTTATTTCTCTCGCTTCCCCATCGTAGTAGCTACTTCAGGCAACCACTTGAATACTACTCCTCTGCTTGTGGGGTGGCGGTCTTCAAGTCCTTCAATTGGGAATTGTGGTGATGTTGGAAGTTTGTCATTAACGTGATGGCTCCAGGTATGCAGTAACTCTCTACAAGTTGATCTGTTTCGCGTTTCGTCTATTTGACAGTGATGGTACCTATTGGTCTGTGGAGTCTTCAATGTATACCTGGTTTTCGACTTGTTGGTAGTTATGGCAATAAGAATTGTATGTTGGGTAGTTACTGTTTGTTTTGGTGTTTGGCAATTATCTTGGGTTTCTGGTGTTCAACACCTACTACTGTTAGTTGTGAGTTGTTCGAACTAAGCTAAGGGCCGGCCCAGAGGGAAGCCCACCAAGCCCTCGGGCTGGGGCAGCCCACTGGGCCTAGGGCAATCCAACAATATTTATATTTATGATTGGGTTATAAAAAGTTGATCCTAATACTGTGTATTAAAGGTGTGGTAGCTTGGTGGTAAGAACTTGCAATTGAGGTGTTTGAGACGTGGGTTCAAATCTAAGTGACAACGCATTTGCTTTCTTCTGCAAAATCTTTCACTCTGACTTACATTTGTTGTTTATCTTTTTAGCCTATAACTCCAGAATGGAATTCCGAAAATTTGCAGGAAAATACTGTGTTTTACTCCAGCATCCATTACTTTATATAATACACACACGTGCTATCATATACTTGAATCATTCCCAGTCAAATGCAATGAATTGTGAACCAACTTTGCAAATTGGAAACAGGTACTAGTTCTATCAGCTTTAATCCTCAATGCCAAGAAACAATGGTGGAGAGAACAATTTCATGCTGGGTTGGGTCCTCTAAAACAAATATTTATGAGCAGGAAAAACACGCGGTTATAATTATTATATTCATGTTTAATGATATTTTCTAAATTTTCATATGTTAAGATAAGTACATTAAGATACCATGTCGTCGTCTCATGTAATTATGTTGTATAGACTCTGATCTGTTGTTTGGTATGAAAAAAAAAGTAATAATCCCATATCATTATAAAAAAAAAATATTGAAACTTTCGTAGGAGTGGGCAACAAAATATTGTTGGGGCTTGGGCAACCATTTCCTTGGGCCGCCACTGACTAAGCTGTGTGCCTAATTTGTCCAAGGGTAATGTTAGTTGTGAACACTGATCTTTGTCGTTATTCTGTTTGGTGATGTTATGCTTGCCTGTACAGTTTCTGGATGATGTTTATCTTGTTTTTCAGCTTTTGTTGTCGAGCAGTTTGCATTCCGATTCCGGTGACTATCTATGTTCAAGTGTGTGGTGTTTTGGAATATCTTCTAGCCACTGGTGTAATGGTAATCATTTTTCTGTTTCTCTAATGTGTTGCATATTTTCCTTCCTCTCTCTTGGACCGAGGCAGTTTAGGCTGTATGTCAAGATTACTTTGTTAGCTGTGCATGTCAATGCTTCTCATCAAGGTGTGGAGCTCAAGAAAACCAAGCTGGCCTCTGTATGCTACAGTTGAATATGTAACACTTTCTGCACTGTGTATGTTTCGGTTTATTCATGATATTTTTATGGATACTAGCTTAAGAATTAACAGGCTTGTACTGTTACATCTGTATCCATATGTAATCCACTACATCTTGTAGTATGCAATTTTTTACTCTTCCTGCTTGGAGAGTCAGTCATAAGGCAATGTAATAATAGTAGTCTAGTGTTTTTACTAGCTCCTAAGCTTTAAGCTAGTTTAGATAGTGTGGACGACCCACAATAAATTTCGTAGACGGTTGATGGGCCACCTTAAAACCGATTAGCCGACTGTCAACCATAGTCATCTGTTCTTTTTTGTATTTTTTATTTTTGGTGAAAATAAAAAGGTGTTGCGGTCACTTGAAACCCGGTTGGTTATGCCAAAAAAAAGAACATATATACAGCCAAAACAACCTTTGGTATTTGTTAAAGTCATGTTCTGCTGCTCAGGCAAGAAGTCGGCTGCTGAGGCGAAATCCTATTCTACTGCTCAGTTCCGTGTTATGCTGCTCAGGTGTTGTAATACCCGTTCCTCCGAGTTAAGTGGGGGTGTTGAATAGTTATATTCCAGAAGTAGTTTGGGACTGGACGTCGGACGGTGCTCTGATTCAGCATAAAAATTCCTTGTGTTCTTTATTTATTTACTTCATTCATATTGCTTATTTGTGATGTAATCTCTAAGTATTTGTCTCGTTAAATGTTTACTTGCATATATCAAGAATAATATATCACCTTATCAAAACTTTCGCATATACACGTATTTCAATATTACTTGATCCTACTCATCTTTTCAATAGTTAGTATAATATAACATATAAACTATCTCTTTAGGAGAATATTTAAAGACTTTTTTCTAAAAAAAGGTCATTTTTTAAAAAAAGAAACCATTCTAGGACGTTTGGATTTTGCGATATGAATAAAAAAAATCTGATATCTTATAATATTTGCTTATATAGGATGCTACACTAATTTGCAATAATTTTGATAAATTTATGCCTAAATGTGGTTGAATAATGTTTCTGACATAGTACATGGGTATTAAAAGTAAAATTTTCCTCTGAGCAAATATAAAGCAATAACAAATAGGATTTTTGGAATAGAATGTTTTAGGATTCTAACGAAAAAACATAGTCTTAGAAAAATCCAATATCGTAACAAAGAATACACATGCTAAGAAGAGCCAAACCCAATAAATATTTGAATCTGGGAAATTTTTTTACTATAAGAGCAAAATACAATACTCCTTTCTTTACACAAGAATGTATAAAATCTCGACTAATTAACTTAAGGTTCCACCTTTCATCTTGATTCAAAGACGACAAATATAAATAACTAAACTTTCAAGTGATTTTTCCTTGATTGGATGACAATAAAATAAATAACTAGCATATCATTTTATTTGTTTAATGTAACCAATGCTAAATGCAAGAAATAAATGGATCTTCCATAGTATTTACTGCTTAGCAAAATAAACAAATAAAAGCAAACTAATTCAACGTTTTTACTAATTCATGTCAGCAATATGTAATAATAACGTAAAGAATAAATAATCATGGAAACAAATTCTTTTATCTCTTCTGGAAATTTTAAATTCAATGAAAGTTTTTCTCAACTTTAGAAAAATAAGAAAAATCTCTTCTAGAAATTTACATAAGCATAAAAAATCATTTTTTTTCATTGATTTTTACTTATTTATTTATTGACTGCTTCCTACAGAATATTTTGTCAACAAATCTTTTGGATTTCAGTTCAACTAAATTAATGATTGGAGCAAGAAATCTTATTACTCATTAATCTTCTAGTCAATCAAGCCATTAATTAATAGTTATTTTTATATGATTTTGATGATATCATTGACGCTTACTACCAAAATTAACTTGATTTTCATCATAATTTTGGTTCATACCTGTTATCCAAATTTGTTGCACTTGATGATTTGCTTGGATACTAATTGATTGTCTGGTTCAACTTAATTAATTTTGCTGGAGTTTTATTCCAATCTTAGGTGAACAATAAAGCCAGATTTATAAGCAATCGAATAACATGCAACTTTGCTCTTTATCGATCTTTAATAAATGTCATGCTATACAAATACAAGAAAATCATACTAATACATTTGACTAAGAAAATGATAGTCTTTTAAGCATTATCTAACTGTATCATATATATATATATACATATATATATATATATATATATATGTGTGTGTGTGTATGTATGTATAAACAATAGATTACGTATATTTCCCTTTAATGATTAAAATTTCTAAAAAAAAAATTATTGGATCTTATGGTCCTTTATTACAAAGGAACTCAAATTTAATTATTTATGGAAACTTTCTTTTAGCGTTATAGGAACTGCAGGTTCTCGGCTTGTTATTCAAATGCTAGAAATTAAGTTTATAATGTATTTCAATTTACTTTAGGAGTTCAAATCAATATCAATATTGGATCTAAACATAATACAATCTTATGGTTTTGTATTATTCTTATATATGTTTCTTCAAGAAACAATAAAAAATTCTTTTGGAAATATAAATTATATATTGTTAACCGGCCTTTTAGTCCGGTTCTCAAAAGTGCACAAGACACGCTCGACTCAACATATCGCGTTATATTGCAGCCCAGAGGCGTCGCCAATATCATCCGGGGTCCAATACCAGAAGACTCGAGTCTGGCTACTAGCAGGATGTCGCATCCCCCGAATGCAACCTCCATCAGTATCCGTCCGCATCCGAGCCGAAGGCGAGCCGTGCTTCGAGCCGAAGGCGAGCCATCAAGCGGGTCCGGGCACAGCTCCGGTGGGGGTATGGGGCCACACAGTCCCAGCGGCCATCGACCTAACCGGTTAGGTCGAAACTGTGGGCACCGCCCGATTCATTCGATTTCCGCCAACAAGTGTGTTGCCTAGAATCACCAGATCGCCTCAAAGTCAGGATTCAGCCAACAACTTCTGTGAACCTCGTCGTTCCTCCAAACATTGCCAAACAAAGGCCTCACAGTCCGAACCATTCCCGAGCCGAGGCCTCAAATCCTAAAGGAGTCACGAGTCTCGAAGCGCCTGAACCTGCGGTCCACACTCACCTCGAAAAGCGAACTCTGCACCCTGCAGGTGCGAAATTTCTCACCCAGCTCCGGGTTTAAAATTTCGAACCCAGCGAGTGCGAAATTTCGAACCCAGCCCCGGGTTCGAAATTTATGCTAGTGCGAGTGGCGGGTTCGAATTTTATGCATGTGGTCCCCTATTCTCACCTACTCCTACCTAATCCTACCTACCCCCACTCCTATAAATAGCCCATGGCCTCACACATTAAAGGGGCTGGATTTTCTTCACTTGAGACCTTCCTAGAGCTTCATGAGCCTCATTAATGACATCTCCTATTTGAGGAAGAAGGAGAATTAAATATTCTTTTTCCTAAATACCTAGCATATGGCAATTATAAAAATGAATGCAATGAGCATGGATCTACCTTGTAATTCTTGAGTGATTAATAAAAGTTCTACATCATTTCAAAGTGGATGTAGGCCTAATCCACGACCGAACCAATATAAATTCTCGTGTCATTTACCGCTTTCTCTTACTTAGTCTTACGACCAAATTAACTATTCCTACTAATAGGAATCTTTGGTGTTTACGACATTTTTGGCCGTCAACATTTTGTGCTTTCATTGAGAATTGAACTCAAGATTTGCGTATTTCTCTCACATTATCATCTTGACTCCGACGAGCTTCAGGTTCCTTGCTCAACCTGCTGTTGAGTCCGCTTACGATGGTAAAGAAATCAAAGAACGCAATGGTTGGCTCTTCAGCTGCAGCCGAGGCCGGTACATCCCAACAACCTCAACCGGTAGATATCCCGGCCACTGATGAAACCTTCCCTCCTATTGTGGACCCCGAAGCGCCCGTTACACAAGCTCAAACTCGCGCGCTTAATGAAAGATATGAGAACACCGCGGTCGAGCTCAACCAAGCATTAAGGAATAACATCGACCTCATGCGACAACTTCTGTAACAACCTGTATTTTTAATAACCTGTTAAGATATAAATTGAGGCAGAATTTAATTTAAAAATCTGAATCAAGGGAAATGGGCTATGCCATTACGTTCGTCTCGGAAAAATACGCGAAATAGAGTCCGAGTTTTTGAAAATCGGAGTCCGTATGACCCAGTTAAGGCCCATTGAAGTTTTCAGAAATTTCCATATTAAAAACAGATTTAAATTTTAAGTTAAAAACAAGGGTTAGGGCACAACTGGCGTCAGCGGGATAAACTCCCGCCAAGACCCCCAAGTCGACAGGCATGTCGACAGGGGTCTAAGGGTGTCGACTGCCCTGTCGACAGCCCTGTCGACACGGGATGGCCGGGCAGTTTTGCCTGGCGCACCATTTCTGATCTGGGCTTGGTTCTGGAGAATTCCGAAATCTGATGGACCTAATTCAACCTAGGGTTAATCCTAAGGCTAATATCACTCTAATCTTCTATAAATATGACCCTAATCCTACCCTAAAACCCCATTATTCATTCTAGCAACCAAACTATGTCAAATTGATTTCTCAAATGGCCTCCACTTAAAAACCCTAGCCTCCACCCTCTTCATAAATCATTCCTATGAAGGTTATGATGTTCATACAAGCATTTCTAAGTTGTATGAATGATCATTAGCTTGCATACACCATCAAGTTGCAAGTTTTATTTGCTAAGCTAGAATTTTTGGGATTTTTGTTAAGGGTGTTTCTTATTGGAGCTTTGTTTTGGGTTTTTATGCTTGCATAAAGGGCTTCTCAATCTTTATTTGTAGATTTGTGTCTTCATAATATTTGTAAGCCCTCTTACCTTCATTTTAGAAACTCTAAAGTTAATATGTGATGAAAGTTGGGATTTATGCATGTATAATAAGTTATGCATGCTTATGCGAGTTCACTATGCCATGTTATACATGTTTGATAAGTTATGCATGTTTATGCAAGTTCACTATGCCATGATTTGCAAGTTTAATAAGTTATGCATGCTTATGCGAGTTCACTATGCCATGTTACACATGTTTAACAAGTTATGCATGTTTATGCGAGTTCACTATGCCATGATTTGCAAGTTTAACAAGTTATGCATGTTTATGCAAGTTCACTATGCTAAGTTATGCAAGTCCAACATGTTATGCATGTTTATTATGATATGTAAGATTCATCATGTATGTTATGCCAAGTTCCCTCTTTCTATCCTTTATGCGTTATGACGAATATGTAAGCGATAGAATGACGTTGGGGGGGGGGGGGGGGGTTGGGTAAAACTTAAAATACATGAAAATATAAGATTGGGAATTTACCTATTAAGTTAGGTCTACCCCTTGGGAATTTACCTATTAAGTTAGGTCTACCCAAGTATTTGTTAAACTTGTAGTTACGTTTTGAAAATAAAGTGGACATGACACTTAGAAAACATAAGCGTGGCCAACTCGAGGTTGTGTTGAGTTTGTAGCGTAATTCTACCCGGAACCTACCGGCTTAACTAGTGGCTACAAACAATAGGATCCAATGTGAGAAGTTGGTCATGTGGTGCCAAGACCCGAGGTTAGACCAAGTTGTGGTGTAAATCTACCCGGAACCCACCGGCTTAACTAGGTAACCGCAACAAAGTCTAATGTGAGAGGTTAAGGCACAATTAAATTAATTAATGCCTCATGATTAGGGTTAAGTCATGGCCCACTAATACTTAACCAATTTTGGGGATACGAGGGATTAAATGGGGTTAAGTGGTGAGCTGTTGGTTACACTTAACTAATTTAATCCATGATTAGTGAGGGGTTAAACCACACTTAACCCTCTTAGAAAACCCTAGCAACGTGGTCTGTTCCAGCAGTAATCCCAGTTCGGTATCATTCACAACCCTAGAGGCTAGGCTAGGGCGGGGCACGATTACTGGACTGATGAAAGCGACCAAAGCGACGGCTGAGTGGTACAGCGGTGCGGGTCCAGGCGGGCTACGGACGTGCACGTAGTCCGGTGTTGGACAAACTCGAGGCACGGGTACCAGTAGGCTTAGACTGTGCATTATTGCTTAGGTGTCTGGGGTTGACACCCGAGGGCTTGATACACCCGAAGGTGGACCCAGCACAGTCTGACTACAACCATATGTGGGCCGTATGGACACCAACACTTAACGTGTTAGGTTTATAGGGAGCCGATCGACTAGACCGTTGGGCCGGACCTTGTATTAAGGTCACCTCATGTTATTGGGCCAGAGTTTGGGCTGAGGGATCAATACCTGTTATGTTAGTTTGCTAGTACACTCTGGTGCAAAGCTTAATCTTCTTTATGTGATGACACCTTTATCTATGGCCAGTATGTTCATCTCAGTTTCCATCATGATGCTAACTTTATTAGTTTATAGACTGATCGTAGTAGGGCTTACCAGTCTTTTTGACTGACCTGTTTTCTTTCGGTTCTTTTCTTCCGTTTCTCCCCCCCCCCCCAGGTTCTCAGGGAGGGAATAGTGGTGCTTAGCTTGGATCGCTTGCTTGTTTGCTGGATAGCTCATGTATGTCTGGACATTGAGCTCGCTATGGTTTATCATCTTTATTTTGGGGATAGCACTATGTATTTCAGTATTTCTGTTTATGATGTACTAGACATGTTTATTTTGGCAGTTGACTTTATGATGTACTAGACTTGTTTTGAGATGGTTTGAGATATTCCGCTGTTTTATTCTCACTTACTCTGTTTTACATATATATATTTATGTTCTTGTTCTGCCTTGATATATCATTATGCATGCTTACCCAGTTCTAACGCCCCCCAGAAGCTAGTGCCCTCGAAAGAGTGACCCTAGTGGAGGTGGGGTGTTACAAATTTGGTATCAGAGCATATGGTTTACAAGAAAGAGCAAAAAGTCTTTTAAAAAAAAAACTTTTTGAAAAACTATTTTCAAAACAAGTATAAAGTATTTTCCAAGTCTAGTATTTTAAAAGGCTATTCCCCAAAAAGCCATTAGCGTTATCCTTCGTTCCCTTGACCTAATTTTATCTTATCTTTCGTTTCAGTATGGCTGAGAATCTTGCCATCCCGGATGGAGTAAACGTACCACTCTGGTATAGGAGACTTCTAGAAGCTAGGGCGGTAGCTGGCCCCGCAAACCCTACTCCCACTCCTCCTCCTGTAGTTGAGAATCCTCCCCCTAATGTCCCTCCTCCGGTGGTTCCTGTTCCTCCTCCTCCAGTTGCTGAGGCTCCTCTTCCTCCTCCTCCCCCTCAGCATCCTCAGGTTGAGTTCACGAAGGTTTGTAAAGACTAAAAGGCGATGGGAGGCAAGAATTTCCTAGGCACGGAATCTTTTGTTGAAGCTAGGAATTGGCTGAAAGACACTGAGGACTTGTTCGCTATCTTTAGGATTGATGACGAGAGGAAGATCTTATTGACAGTGTAGCTTTTGAAGGACGAAGCAGCCTATTGGTGGGAGGTCACCAATGGGACGAGGCCCGTCGAGACTTGGGCCGATTTGAGGGCTAGATTTGTGGCCAAGTTTCTATCTTCTGCTGAGGCGAATTTACAGATGGAGAAGTTCATTGCATTAAAGCAAGGTGATATGTCTGTTAAGGAGTATGTGAACAAGTTTAATCAGCTGGCCCGTTTTGGTTTGGATATGGTGAACACTCCTGAGAAGAAGGCTCTTCGATTTGCTAGAGGGTTGAATGAGCCGCTGCAGGGTTTGGCGATGTCACATATTCCGCATGGGGCTACTTTTGAGAGTTTGGTCGATATGGCTCTACTTCAGGGAGATGGAAAGAAAGAGGTCAAGTCGAGTGATACTCAAGCAAAGAAGACTGATTCTCAGGGTAAAGGCAATCAAGGTGGTCAAAGCAGTCAGAGGAATCAGAGCAAGAACAAGAAGGGGAACAACAACAAAGGCAAGGGAAAGTGCAATTACTGTGGCGTGCCTGGACACTTTGCTAAGGATTGTAGGAAGAAGAAAAGGAAGCTTAGTGGTGGATGTTTTTCCTGTGGTGAGACTAGACACTTCAGCAAGGAATGCCCGAAGTAGAAAGGGCAGGCTGGACCTTCAGGAGGGCAAGTTCATGCTCTCAATACCGCTCCAGTTCCCGATCGAGGTAGTGTTTCTGTTGAGAACCTTGTTTATGTTTCCGATCTTCCAGTTCGTACCTTGTTTGATTCTGGTGCATCACATAGCTTTATTTCATCTGATCTTGTTTATAGTTTGCACCTTAGTACTAGCTTAGTGGATGATCCCGTTTGTGTTTCGAATCCCATTGGGGGTTCTGCTCATCTATCTATGATATGTGAGGATCTGAGGATCTCTATACTCAGTGTAGAGTTCTTGTGTAGTGCGTATGTTCTTGGTTTCAGGGGATACGGATTGATATTGGGCATGGATTGGCTGTCCAGATATGGAGCCATTCTTGATTGTGAGCATAGGGTTGTGAGGCTTGTGACTCGCCTTGGCAACACCTTAGAGATTTCATGCAATCCGAAGGATCCCGTCATGTTGTGCTATCTTGAATCTCTCGACTCGTCAGAGGAAACCCTTCAGTCTGTAAGGGTGGTCCGAGATTATCCAGATGTTTTTGAAGAAGTTAAGGGGTTGCCCCCTAAACGAGAGATTGATTTTCGCATTTATCTGGTGGATAATGCTAAGCCTGTTTCTTTGCCCGTTCGGCACATGGCTCCGCGTGAGAGACGGGAGCTCAGCAAGCAAGTAAAGGAGTTGCTTGAGAAGAACTTCATCAGACGAAGTATATCCGAATGGGGAGCGCCTATGGTGTTTGCTACTAAGGCAGATGGTTCTCTTCGACTTCGTGTGGACTATAGAGAGTTGAATAAGCTGACTAAGAAGAACAGACACCCATTACCGAGGATTGATGATCTTTTTGACCAGCTCGTTGGTGCTTCTGTTTTCTCTCAGCTTGATCTTGCTACTGGATTTCATCAGCTCAGAGTGGCTGAAGATAGTATAGACAAGACTGCATTCAGAACTCCAGATGGATTCTTTGAATGGCTTGTTATGCCGTTCGGTTTGACGAATGCACTCGCGTATTTCGTAGACTTGATGAGTAGGGTGTTTCGAGAGTTCTTGAACAAGTTTGTCGTGGTCTTTGTGGATGATATTCTGATCTTCTCTAAGGATGAAGAAGAGCACGCGAGGCATCTTGTAGAGGTGATGGATACGCTTAGAGCGCATCAGTTAAAGGCCAAGTTCTCCAAGTGTCACTTTTGGAGAAGGGAAGTTCGGTTCCTTGGGCATATAGTATCTAAGCAAGGCTTGGCGGTGGATCCCGCTAAAGTAGTTGCTGTGCAGGATTGGAAGACTCCAAGGAATGCAACCGAAGTGAGAAGTTTTCTAGGTCTGGCAGGTTTTTACCGGAAGTTCATCAAGGACTTCGCGAAGATATCCGCTCCTCTTACTAAGTTGACGAAGAAGAACTTAGTTTTTGCTTGGGATATGGACTGTGAGCTTGCTTTTCAGAGACTCAAGAGAGCCCTTACCTCAGCACCAGTTTTAGCTTTACCCGATGGTGGTAAGATGTTTACCGTGTACACTGATGCTTATGGCACGGGATTGGGCGCCGTTCTGATGCAAGAAGGCAGAGTTATATGTTTTGGTGGTAGGCAACTTAAGGTGCATGAGAAGAAATATCCCACTCATGATCTAGAGCTGGCAGCGATAGTATATGCACTCAAGGCTTGGCGTCATTATCTTCTGGGAGAGAGATTTGAGCTGTATACTGATCATAAGTCTTTGAAGTATCTCTTTTCGCAGAAGGATCTGAACTTGAGGCAGCAAAGGTGGATGGAATTCTTGGCGTCCTACGATTTTGATATAGCTTATACCCCTGGCAAGGGGAATGTCGTAGCGGATGCGTTGAGTAGAAAAAGGTTGACACTAAGTCCTCTATTTGTTGAGATGAAGAATTTAGAGTTCTTGGCAACCTTTGATTTCTCTTTGGCAGTTGAGTCGATGACCGGTTCTTTAGCATCTCTTGAGCTCAGGCCTACCCTTCTGGATCAAGTTGGGGCTTCGCAGAAGGAAGACCCTCAGATAATTGAGATTATGGATAAGCTGATTCGAGGGGAGACATCTAGTCACCTTGCTCGATATTCTATAGATGATAAGGGTTGGCTGAGGAGAGACGGAAGGCTTTGTGTTCCGATGGTGGAAGACTTGGTGAGGAAAGTTCTTGATGAAGCACATCGCTCCAAGTTGACTATACATCCGGGTGGAGATAAGATGTATAAGGATATGAAGCGCATTTTCTTCTGGCCTGGAATGAAGAAGGATGTGGCAGAGTTTGTCTCTAGATGTGTTGTTTGTCAGAGAGTAAAAGCCGAGTCGAAGAAGCCCGGTGGGCTATTGCATCCTCTAGAGGTCCCGCTATGGAAGTGGGAGAGTATTTCTATGGACTTTGTTGACGGATTGCCAAGGTCAAGAAAAGGGAATACAAGCATATAGGTCATTGTGGATAGGCTTACGAAGAGTGCTCATTTCATTCCGGTGAAGAGCAAAAGGACCGCATCTGGACTAGCATCAGTATATCTTCGTGAGATAGTACGACTACATGGAGTCCCTTCTAGCATAGTCAGTGACCGAGACCCCATCTTTACTAGTCAGTTCTGGAACAGTTTGCAGGAAGCTATGGGCACGAGGTTGAACCTGAGTACGGCTTATCACCCACAAACGGACGGTCAGACAGAAAGGGTGAATAGGGTACTTGAGGACTTGTTGAGGCTTTGCATTCTGGATTTTGGTGGTACTTGGGAAGACCATCTTCCTCTTGTGGAATTTGCTTATAATAACAGTTATCAGGCGAGCATTGGGATGGCACCATTTGAGGCTTTATATGGGAGACCGTGCAAGTCACCCACATGTTGGTGGGAGACTACAGATAAGCTTATACTTGGACCTGACATGATTAGAGATACATCCGAGAAGGTCGAGTTGATTAGAAGACGGATGAAGGCGGCCCAAGACAGACAGAAATCTTATGCTGATAGGCGAAGGACTGATTTGGAGTTTGATGTTGGGGATATGGTTTTCGTAAAGGTTTCTCCTTTGCGGAATGTGGTCCGATTTGGAGCCGTTGGGAAGTTAGCACCGAGATTTGTTGGACCATTCCCCATTGTTGAGAGGATCGGGAAGATGGCTTATAGAGTAAAGTTGCCTGAGAAGCTTGCCGGAGTGCATGATGTTTTTCATGTCTCACATCTCCGGAAGTGTTTGCATGAATCAGCAGAGGTTGTGGAGCCAAGTGTTTTGGAGGATGTGGAAGTAGAGAGAGAGGCTACCTTGAGGAGAGCTCCGATTCGTATCTTGGGGACGGAGACCAAGAAGCTAAGGAATCGAGAGGTCAAATTGGTGAAGGTTCAATGGGGTGAAGCCGAAGAAGACGCAACTTGGGAAACCGAGGAGAAGATGCGTGGGCTTTATCCATTCCTTTTTGAGGGTACACTCTCAATCTCTTTTCTTTGTTAGCGTATCTTTCTCTTTACTATCCATATTTATCTAGTTTATCGTGTTAATCTTGTCATGAGAACCTTAGGTAGAAACCCTTTGGATGAAACATGTGTTTGAGACATGTTATGCTTGATGGTTGCAAGTGGTTGCAAGTGTTTGCAAGTGGTTGCTCGTGGATGCATTATACACGATTAGGCACTAGATCGGCTCGCACACTCCTCATATTGCATATGCATGAGTGTTTATGCTTATTCTTGGATGAAATTTGTATGCTATCACATGGATGTTGCATATGGATGTATGATTGAGCACGCATGTAGATATTATACATTATGTTAGGGATTTGCATACATATGGATACATTTCACTAACATATTTTGCATTGATCTTTGCATTAGATAAGTACATATACACACACTTTTGCATATGTTCATACAGCATTTAGAATCTTTTAAGGACAGTGGTTGCTCGTGGATGATGTTTTGAGTAGATGGATGTTGGATGGTAGGATATGTTCTTCCTAACTTGAAGATTTCGGGGACGAAATCCTTTAAGGAGGGGAGAATGTAACAACCTGTATTTTTAATAACCTGTTAAGATATAAATTGAGGCAGAATTTAATTTAAAAATCTGAATCAAGGGAAACGGGCTATGCCATTACGTTCGTCTCGGAAAAATACGCGAAATAGAGTCCGAGTTTTCGAAAATCGGAGTCCGTATGACCCAGTTAAGGCCTATTGAAGTTTTCAGAAATTTCCATATTAAAAACAGATTTAAATTTTAAGTTAAAAACAAGGGTTAGGGCACAACTGGCGTCAGCAGGAAAAACTCCCGCCAAGACCCCCAAGTCGACAGGCATGTCGACAGGGGTCTAAGGGTGTCGACTGCCCTGTCGACAGCCCTGTCGACACGGGGTGGCCGGGCAGTTTTGCCTGGCGCACCATTTCTGATCTGGGCTTGGTTCTGGAGAATTCCGAAATCTGATGGACCTAATTCAACCTAGGGTTAATCCTAAGGCTAATATCACTCTAATCTTCTATAAATATGACCCTAATCCTACCCTAAAACCCCATTATTCATTCTAGCAACCAAACTATGTCAAATTGATTTCTCAAATGGCCTCCACTTAAAAACCCTAGCCTCCACCCTCTTCATAAATCATTCCTATGAAGGTTATGATGTTCATACAAGCATTTCTAAGTTGTATGAATGATCATTAGCTTGCATACACCATCAAGTTGCAAGTTTTATTTGCTAAGCTAGAATTTTTGGGATTTTTGTTAAGGGTGTTTCTTATTGGAGCTTTGTTTTGGGTTTTTATGCTTGCATAAAGGGCTTCTCAATCTTTATTTGTAGATTTGTGTCTTCATAATATTTGTAAGCCCTCTTACCTTCATTTTAGAAACTCTAAAGTTAATATGTGATGAAAGTTGGGATTTATGCATGTTTAATAAGTTATGCATGCTTATGCGAGTTCACTATGTCATGTTATACATGTTTGATAAGTTATGCATGTTTATGCAAGTTCACTATGCCATGATTTGCAAGTTTAATAAGTTATGCATGCTTATGCGAGTTCACTATGCCATGTTACACATGTTTAACAAGTTATGCATGTTTATGCGAGTTCACTATGCCATGATTTGCAAGTTTAACAAGTTATGCATGTTTATGCAAGTTCACTATGCTAAGTTATGCAAGTCCAACATGTTATGCATGTTTATTATGATATGTAAGATTCATCATGTATGTTATGCCAAGTTCCCTCTTTCTATCCTTTATGCGTTATGACGAATATGTAAGCGATAGAATGACACTGGGGGGGGGGGGGGGGGGTTGGGTAAAACTTAAAATACATGAAAATATAAGATTGGGAATTTACCTATTAAGTTAGGTCTACCCCTTGGGAATTTACCTATTAAGTTAGGTCTACCCAAGTATTTGTTAAACTTGTAATTATGTTTTGAAAATAAAGTGGACATGGCACTTAGAAAACATAAGCGTGGCCAACTCGAGGTTGGGTTGAGTTTGTAGCGTAATTCTACCCGGAACCTACCGGCTTAACTAGTGGCTACAAACAATAGGATCCAATGTGAGAAGTTGGTCATGTGGTGCCAAGACCCGAGGTTAGACCAAGTTGTGGTGTAAATCTACCCGGAACCCACCGGCTTAACTAGGTAACCGCAACAAAGTCTAATGTGAGAGGTTAAGGCACAATTAAATTAATTAATGCCTCATGATTAGGGTTAAGTCATGGCCCACTAATACTTAACCAATTTTGGGGATACGAGGGATTAAATGGGGTTAAGTGGTGAGCTGTTGGTTACACTTAACTAATTTAATCCATGATTAGTGAGGGGTTAAACCACACTTAACCCTCTTAGAAAACCCTAGCAACGTGGTCTGTTCCAGCAGTAATCCCAGTTCGGTATCATTCACAACCCTAGAGGCTAGGCTAGGGCGGGGCACGATTACTGGACTGATGTAAGCGACCAAAGCGACGGCTGAGTGGTACAGCGGTGCGGGTCCAGGCGGGCTACGGACGTGCACGTAGTCCGGTGTTGGACAAACTCGAGGCACGGGTACCAGTAGGCTTAGACTGTGCATTATTGCTTAGGTGTCTGGGGTTGACACCCGAGGGCTTGATACACCCGAAGGTGGACCCAGCACAGTCTGACTACAACCATATGTGGGCCGTATGGACACCAACACTTGACGTGTTAGGTTTATAGGGAGCCGATCGACTAGACCGTTGGACCGGACCTTGTATTAAGGTCACCTCATGTTATTGGGCCAGAGTTTGGGCTGAGGGATCAATACCTGTTATGTTAGTTTGCTAGTACACTCTGGTGCAAAGCTTAATCTTCTTTATGTGATGACACCTTTATCTATGGCCAGTATGTTCATCTCAGTTTCCATCATGATGCTAACTTTATTAGTTTATAGACTGATCGTAGTAGGGCTTACCAGTCTTTTTGACTGACCTGTTTTCTTTCGCTTCTTTTCTTCCGTTTCCCCCCCCCCCTAGGTTCTCAGGGAGGGAATAGTGGTGCTTAGCTTGGATCACTTGTTTGCTGGATAGCTCATGTATGTCTGGACATTGAGCTCGCTATGGTTTATCATCTTTATTTTGGGGATAGCACTATGTATTTCAGTATTTCTGTTTATGATGTACTAGACATGTTTATTTTGGCAGTTGACTTTATGATGTACTAGACTTGTTTTGAGATGGTTTGAGATATTCCGCTGTTTTATTCTCACTTACTCTGTTTTACATATATATATTTATGTTCTTGTTCTGCCTTGATATATCATTATGCATGCTTACCCAGTTCTAACGCCCCCCAGAAGCTAGTGCCCCCGAAAGAGTGACCCTAGTGGAGGTGGGGTGTTACAACTTCAAGATAGTCAGTGTGTCATTGCTCGACTTCAATTAACTCGGAACAACGCTCGACCCCGACCAACCATGTCAAACTTCCTCTTCCGAGTCAAGGGGCCCACACCAAAGGAGAAGGTTCAGCCTCATCAACAATGTCGCTGCCCGTACCAATGCCCTCGATAACGGTAACGGTCATGCCAACAGGAACGACGACCGAGCTACAGTCACATATAGCGAGGGGGCACAGTACCGAGACCGCTCTCTCTTGATTATCAACGACAAATTAGATCCTACAAACCAACCTCTTCCTCGACACAACCCGATGGACGCTAATCAGGGTGATGGGCCCGCCATTCCAACGGCTCGCGCTCCTCTAGAACAGGATCCGCATCATCCCGCTCCTCCTCAACGTCCACACCTAGACCCACTCATAGATGTCGAGAACATGGAGGAAGATGATCCGGACATCCACCATAGAAGACGACCTCGCAATAGGACTCCGGAACCATGCCAAAATCCATGGATCCCGATGGAGGATCCCCACCCGACCTATCTTCCCGACATGGTAAGAAGGATCATGAGGGAAATGCAAGGGGCGTGCATGATTTATGGGAAGCGCACGTTAAGCGCAACCCCTTCACAAGAAGGATGAGCGAAGCGGAATGGCCGCGACGCTTCAGCATGCCACAGATGCCGCTCTACGACGACACCACTGATCCCTGTGCCTTCCTAAATCGATATGAATGGCAAATGGACTCGAGCCGGGACAACGATCCGGTCAAATGCAAGTGCTTTCCATTTTTTTCCAGTCTTCTTATCAGGAACCGCTCTACGATGTTTCTCTCGCCTCCCACTTGATTCCATTGACAACTTCGGCCAGGTAGCGACACATTGGTTAAACAATTCAGGATGCATATTCCAACTCCAAAGATTGCCCTCACCTTGTCCAATTTATACCGAGGACCCGCCGAGTCTCTCAAAAGCTATCTCTCCCAGTTCAATGTCGCCCTCACCGAGGTCGAGGACCCAGATCCTCGCACCGTACTCTTCCAGCTAGCGAAAGGCGTACTTCCCACTTCCTATTTTGGGGCATGGATTGATCGGAAGCAGCCAAAGAGCTTCGACGCTTTCTATGAGCAGGCGAGGCAGTACTTATGTCAGGAAGAAGCGAGACGAAACCGACTCTCCATAGCCGGTCTTCCCAACAATCAACACGCGAATACCATAAATGACAGCGTCAAAGGGAAACAGATAGTGAAGCTCTTTGATAAGGAAAAGGGGCGGGTCCTAACAAACAAAGGCCGAATAACGGTAGGCAAGGCATCCGCAACAACGGCCAGGTTCCTATGGAACCCAAGAAGCCCGGCCCTCACCGTGCATACAAGATTTACGTACACCCCACTGAGTGAAGACTCAGAAACAATCTATCTGGAAACATGCAACACGCTTCAATACAAGAAGCCATACAACAAGGAATCAACTAATCATGAGAAGCATACTGGCAAGTACTGTCGATACACGACATGTACGGGCATAATACAAATAATTGTCGTCAATTCAAAGACGTAATCAAAAGGTTTATCCGTGAGAAGCGCCATAGCAGTATGTTCAAAAAGCATCACGACTCTCACCAGTATCAAGCAAAATTCCGGCAAAATCTAACGCTCACCCCGTTGGCCGCAATTGATGCTGATACCTCTCGCCAGCCGCGAGCAACAGAGGACCCGCTAGAAACGGATCTCCTTCCACTTGTGGCCCCCGAAGCTCCTGCGACTTAAGAACGGATTCACACGCTTAATAAGAAATATGAGAATGCAGCTCCCGCGCTACGTGTTGAAGATTAACATCAACCTTATGTGTCAACTTCAAGAAAGTCAATACACTGTCATTTTGCTTCAGCTTGCTCAGAACCGCACCTGCCGAGGGTGCGAAATTCGCACCCAGCAGGTGCGAAATTTCACACCCAGCATGTGCGAAAATTCCGCACCCAGCAGATGCAAAATTTCCAAACCCAGCAGGTGTGAAAATCCCACACCCAGCAGGTGCGAAAATTCCCGCACCTAGCAAGTGTGAAAATCCGCACCCAGCACGTGCGAAAATTCTGTACCCAGCAGGTGCGAAAATTCTGCACCCAGCAGGTGTGAAATTTCGCACCCAGCAGGTGTGAAATTTCTGCACCCAGCAGGCGCGGAATATCCGAACCCAACAGGCGTGGAATTTCCGCACCCAGTAGGTGCGAAATTTCACACCCAGAGCGCTTGCTCGCGGCACGCCGCAACGGAAATTTCTTCTTTCGAAGTTAAGGGGCCACGTCGAGGAAGAAGGTTCAGCCTCGATAAAAACATTCCCGTCCGCTCCAAGACTCGTGCAGCGACAGCAGCGGCAACAGAAATAAGATGATGATCGAACCATCATCACTTACGGCCAAGGAACATAGTAATAAACCGGGTCCGAATATCCAACCTTTCACTCGGAATAGCCCAACTATCGACACTCACAACCAGAGTCCCGCTCTTCCAGCAGCTCGTCGGGCCAGAGTACTTCCGGACCAAGGTGCCTACCAGCTCGCCCAACCTCGACAGCCAGGCCTTCCATGACATGGAAGAGAGCGAGCTAGATGTGTACAACAGAAGATGTCGACGGAATGGAACTCCATAAATTCATAAAAAATAATGGGTTCCATTAGAGAACTCCCCCTCGGCATAACTCCCAGACATGGTCTGAGTAATCATAAGAGATACACGAAGAAGCGCTGACCACTCAAGAGGAACCCGCTCCAGGCGTAATCCCTTCACTAGGATCGTACACAAAGCTGAGTGGCCTCGACGCTTCAACACACCACATGTGGCATTCCTTGAAGGCATGACTGACCTCTAATCTCGGCAATGTCAGAGTCACCACCAGAAATGGAACGCGTCATCCCGGCCGTCCCCGGCTTTGATGCTCAAGCCTCCGCTAGGCGGACTCAAAACTGCTATGAGTCCATACTTATCGCCTAAGCTTCTAACATCCAACTAGGCCCAAGTTCACTTCAACCGACTTCCACAACATCATGCAATCGAAGTTGGAGGAGACTCATGGATTGCCAAAGACCTTCCGTCAAGAAGGTGCGCTGGGCTCCAAAGTCCTGGACTAGATCACGACCTCTATAATGCAGCAGGAGCTCAACCTCCGATTGTCGCCGACACGATCTGTGGGATCGTGAGGAAATCACGAGGGCATGCCCACGACGTCTGTGAAAGCAGTACGAGGCGTAACCCATTCACTTCGCTAACCATAATACCAAATGGCGCCAGCACTTCGACATGCCAACGCTTGCCCCATACTTAAAGAAGCCATGATTCTTGAAGCTTCGTTAGCTGCCACAAATGGCACGTGGGTTCATTACACATCGCCAATGCCATAAAGTGCAAGTGCTTCCCCGTCCTTATCCAAGACGGCTCTATCCGGGTTCTCTCGACTTCCACCTTAAACTATCCCAATTCTCGACTAACTCGCCAAAAGATTGGTCGCACAATCCAGGTTGCACATCACGATGCCCAGAGACACCCTCTCAATCTCGAACATTTACCAAGGCACTCATGAAAACTCTCAAAGGCTATCTCGCAAGATTCCACACCACCTTGGCTGAAGTCGAGAAACCTAGTCCTCGAATCGTACACATCCAGCTCACAAATGGCATACCACCTGATTCCGAACTTAGAGCATGGATTGATCAAGAGCAATCAAAGATTGAGTAGATCTTCTGTAGGAATGCCCACTACTTCCTATGCTAAAATTTAGTGTGAAGGGATCGAGCTTCTCACCTTAACATCTTGCCTCATAGCGACGCCCAGAGCCCAGCGACTCTGATTCCATCGCTCTGTGCAATCTCGCTCACATCGGCAACATCAAAGGTAGCCGCAGCAGTAAAGAGATACATCTCCGACTTCCGCCTTACCGCAGCTATTCCGCTCTCGGCGACATCCCCGAGAAAATCTATCTCGCGACATGCAATTCCCAACCATGCAAAAGGCCAAGGCCGGAAAGTAAGACAAGCGCACCAAGGGACTCTACAGGATATTGTCGGTTCTACATCATCTGCGGATGCAACATGAGCATGTTTCACCACTTGCAGAACAACATCAAGGAACTCATCCACATGGGACCTCCGAGCTACTCAACGCTCAGCAAAGATTTCCACTGCACGGAATCTCCGAGCCACTCGATACTCATCGAGGATTCCCATTTTGTGGGGTCATCGAGCCACTCGATGCTCATCGGGGATTCACACTGCAAGGGGTCTTCGAGCTACTCAACGCTCATCAAAGATTCCCACTGCACGGAATCTCTGAGCCACTCGATGCTCATCGAGGAATCCCATTATGTGGGGTCTTCGAGCCACTCGATGCTCATCGGGGATTCACACTACATGGGATCTCCGAGCGACTCAGTTCTCATCAAAGATTCCCACTAAACAGGACCTCGACTCCGACAACTAATCCCTCAAGATCGTCCCCCGACTCGTCAGGACTACAGCTTCCATGATGCAGTTGACTCTAGGTGGTCATCGGAGATGCCAGTTTGCAACTCCTCCCTACCTGTGCCTCCCTCAGTATCCGGCAACTTCGGGGCATGACCGGAAGCTTAACCAAAGGCCCGCTCGAGTGCACATCAGCGGCTTCTTCTTCAAAAGGGTCTTTCCTCCACCTGCAGGCCTCGCTCCTCGTTTAGAAGGCCCATACTCATACAAAGGAAGCTTAGCGATGGAACTTTCAAATTCTCCACCATGGACGGGGCCTAACTCCCAAGGGCATGGAATAATGAACGTCTTCGCCTCTACTCTACATAACTTAGTGCACAACTATTCATGCCTTCCCACGATGTTTTATTTTCCCACAATTCGAGGCATTGTAAAGGCCACTACTACCACAATTATCTACAGCAATGATGTTCAGTTCCCTATCACCCTTCCATGTTTACTCCGTGCATGACGTTCATGACGTGTTTGATTAATCCTGACAACCAGCTTGCGTGCAAACAAGCAATCAGCGAGTCGGCACCCCGAGCACGGGAGGTGATGCCGCCATCTGAACCTCGATCCAATATCGAGGCCAAACAACACTGGCTACGTCCGGCACCCGAGCACGGGAGCCGGCAACGCTACTCGAGTCGCCGGCCCGCGGCGCGACCGAGTATAAATAACCACTAACACGAACCTCAGCCCCGTGCTGAGACCGAGGATAAATCATTCCATGTCCAAGTCCAAGCGACTTGGCGCCGCCACGCAACAGCCGACTAAGAGTGATGAAAGTCTCTCTTTGCCGGTTAAGGGTGCCGGTCGAATCTTGGCGCAGCAACAAGACCGACCTTAAATCGTTCATCCCCGGAGCCTTAAAGTCTTAGGTGTAGCTCATGGCCACGATCAGACCCTACGGGCTGATGATCGGAGCTTTTCTACGCCGACGAATAAACGACGCTTGGCGGCTCGCCCCAACCCGATGAACGACGGGAGAGCCACACACCAGACGGACCGCACAACGCGACGTCATACGCCTTCGCTACACTTGGCATTAACCCTGGGCAATCCAAACACAGTAGGCGCTCAGCCTGGCTTCCCAAACTATGGGTTTCCTAAGCTGACGGAAACTTACTAAAAGCCTGCGCTCTATCACACCTCTCCGGAATAATTGACCCGTAGCGCGGTACACAATCACACCCCTCTAGAATAATTGACCCAGAGCGCGGTACACAATCGCTTTTTTGTTAGGTAAAACGATAAGTATGCTTATGCAAGTACGGGACGCCTGAAAACATAAGAAGAACATCCAAACATTTAACACAAATTGCGATATTTACTAATTCATATTTCATTTTCACACACACACACATTAAACAGACTACATGTCTAACATCTTTTCTCTCTAATGACAGAGTGTACATGAATACCACACCATGTCTTTAAGAACCGAAAGCGAGGACCACACTCGCATAGGCTATTTGTCTGCCTCACCCAAAGTATCTATAATTCCTTTAACAATTATAGATGCTACTCAACCTTCTCTTATCTTTTCCTTTTTCTGTACAGGTTCGGCACTTGATAGGTCACCACCAGCGATGGTCCCCTTCCTTCCAGAATCGCTTCCTCCTTCTCTACTCTTCACAAGAGTAACAGATTCGTAAGACATCGATGCGCCCCTCCCGCCACTATCCTCGCCACTTGTAATTATCGTAACTTCCCCGAGAGCGATACATGGCAATGGCATAGGGACGATGTCAAAGGCGAGGACTAATGCAACATGGGTTTTCTCCCCAAGTCTTCTTGGCGGCTGACTCCGCTCTCTTCTCAGCATCTTCGGCGGTCTTCTAATCAGCTAGCTCCTTGGCCTGGATTCGCATAATTGCATATGCTTCGAGTTTGCTAAGGGTCCCCTCGCCCTCTTTTGGTGGGCATCATCGACGGTTTTCCTTTTTCCTAACCTACCCAGAGGCCCTCTCCTTCACCGCCTCAATATCGGCCTACTTCTTCGCCACCGCAGCGGCAGATTTCTCCTCGGCATCCTGCCTAGCCTTTGCCCATGCATCTTGTATGGCAGCCTCGTCATGTCCCTCTTCCTCTCCGGCTCCTCAGACTTTGCCACCAGCCGGGTTTCCTTGTCTTCCACTATAGCTTGCATTGTTGGCAAACATACGTCAGCTATGACCATCACACGAGCACTTCGGCCAACCAAAACTTTCCTCCTCCAAAGAGACTCATATAAATGTGGGATCCCGAGGCTACGGGACCTCCTACTTCTCCAGATTAGTCTCACTATAGCTCCAGCCGATACTTGGACGCTTGAGGAAGCACGGGAGCAAAGCGTGGTGTCACCTCCGCTCCAGGGTGGAATTCCCAGCAAAAGAGACAACTATTGGACTCCTGAAGGGTCATCGCTCGCATCCTCTTCAATTGTCAAGTACTCGAGCTCGGGGGCAGTTCCCCACCTATCCTTTCGCCAGCTTACTCGTCGCAGGACCTGGGGAAGATCCCCACCAGCTCCCACGCTGGCATTTCCATCACCACAAGCTTCGGAACAACCGTTCTAAAGAGGAAAATACACCTCGCCATGAGGATGATCCGGACCCAAAAGCTCGGGTCTCGGAAACTTCAAACCTCCCGCCAATACTAGGCAGGTCGGGCATAGAGGCCCGAACCGAAAGACAGGGGGAGCTACACAATCACTAGTTCCCCGAGGAATATGGGAATCTAGACAAGTTCTCGGTATGCGAAATAAAAAATTCACATCTCGATGCAAGTTCTGGAGTTTCCACGGCCGATTCATCGGGTTCCCAAAGTCTATACGCCTTGCTAGTAAGCTCATACTTAAACGCAACTCGAAGTTGACTCACACCCCTCAATGCAATGACTTCCTATCCACAAGCGCATCGGAACATGGTGACGACACCTAGTTTTAATAACTATGGCAGTGATTCCCGGTAACCATCAACACCATTCTCAGGCTGGAAAAGGGTTACAACATAATTGGGCTGGAACCAACGACTCAACCGTATGTTTACATCTTATATACATATCCGAGTAGTCAGCCCGAATAAGTCCATCTCCATAATCTTTCGCCAACCAGTTGTGTTACGTTCAACTTCAATTACAAACCAAACATGAAACATTGAGCAACAATCCAAACTTTCTAGCTCGTCCCTGACATTGAGCAAAACCTAGCAGATACCCGGGCTTGGGGGCATCCTTCTACCGATTATCGCACCGGCTTGGCGGCCTCAAGACCCGATCAGATCCCCTTTAGCCCCTGCGCGGGCATCATCTTCACAGTATCCCTTGGAGCCACCATCTTGAGAGCGCCTTCACCTCGCAGCGAAGGTAATCCATAGGCAAAATCCAGGACCTGGAGGCTTTTTAGGTTTTCCTTCAGCACCCGGACTCCACAAAAAGTAGACATTCCGGAACATGATGGCAACCTTTAGCCTCAACGACTAACGCTATAGCCATCACTAACCGCCAGTGCAACGCCTAAGTCAAGATGCAACTGGGTCGTGGTTGGGTTATTGATCGGATCCCGGGACTAATAGCTCAAGTGTATGTCGACATCCTCCATACGCATTCGACCCGACAGTCCAAGCAAGTCCATTCCTCGAGGACCGCGTCGCAAGACCAAAACTCACTAATCACTACCTGCTCATCGGGCACCATGCAAATGTTTAATTTTGCTAGCCCAAGCTCGGAGCCAAGAAAAAGTCATCAAAGTGCGAAGTTATGCATCATCCTCCCACGCATTTGTTAGATTATCACGTCCCTCAAATCAACTTTGACCTCTTGAAAAACCAAAAGGGTTCATTAAGTGTCCGGGATACGAAGCCCAATCCTGTATTCACGCAGGCTTGGCGACCTTTATCCGAATTCCTAATTTTGCTCCCTAAGATCCGCCGCTCCACGTTCAAAGTACAAGAGAAATATTTTGGTATCCTCCATGCCTCAAGATGATTTTTTGTCCAGAGAAGGGAAGAAAAGAAGCGACTACCATCAGAGGATCAGCACACCCCAAACGGATGTTCCGGGATCGGAATTCGGGATCGTACACTAAGCTACGATCATATTTCGAAGCTCTAACTACCAAGTCAATCACTACTCGACGACCTCTTATTTGCTCACCAAGTGCTCAATCATCAAAGTGCATGCGCCCAGCATTTGGGTCGACCTCGCCTCAAAGGAAAACCAATATGAATACATGCCACGACATAGGACAAGTATTGTCCCGACAAGGGAGTTCGCATATATGAGTTGTCGAAACTTTGATCGATTGAACTAGCTCAGAACATTGAACGACCTTGGGTTCACAAATCCAAGTGATTTACCTGATTTTCAAACACTTCAAAAGCTAAAATGGCTCAATCGCAAGCCCAGGATGTATAATTCACCTTCATGTTACCTACTCCAGCTCAGATCGCATCACACAAAACCATGTGCAAACTCGTGGTTGCATGCGCGATTACGACCAGATAATGGACCGTTTGCACTTAGATGCAATCGGGAGTAGGCCACTAACATTTATGATCTTTAATCCACAGGAACTAAACGCCTTGGACAGGTTCCAACCCAAGCCGCAAGACTCAAGCGAGGAACAGCTCCTAGCCATGTTGGATCCTAAGCTCATACCGGCATATTCCAACAAAGCGTCCCAACAGCTCCAAAGCAATGCGCTCCTGGCATACAACTCAAGAGGGAGGCCATAACCAATCGCTAAGCACCGCAAGGAGATGTTTGCACCCATACTAGACTCATCTCACTTCAAAGCATGTCCCGTTAACACAAAACATACTTTGAGGGGGCAAATGTTAACTGGCCTTTTGGTCCGGTTCCCAAAAGTGCACAAGACACGCTCGACTCAACATATCGCGTGATATTGCAGCCCAGAGGCATTGCCAATATCATCCGGGGTCCAGTACCAGAAGACTCGAGTCTGGCCACTAGCAGGATGTCGCATCCCCCGAACGCAACCTCCATCAGTATCCGTCCGCATCCGAGCCGAAGGCGAGCCGTCAAGCGGGTCTGGGCGCAGCGCCGGTGGGGGTCTGGGGCTCCACAATCCCGGCGGCGATCGACCTAACCGGTTAGGTCGAAACTGTGGGCATCGCCCGATTCATCCGATTTTCGTCAACAAGTGTGTTGCCCAGAATCACCAGATCGACTCAAAATCAGGATTCATCCAACAACTGCTGCGAACATCGTCGCTCCTCCAAACATTGCCAAACAAAGGCCTCGCAGTCCGAACCGTTCCCGAGTCGAGGCCTCAAATCCTAAAGGAATCACGAGTCTCGAAGCGCCCGAACCTATGGTCCACACGCACCTCGAAAAGCGAACTTCGCACCCTGTAGGTGCAAAATTTCGCACCCAGCAGGTGCGAAATTTCGCACCCAGCTCCGGGTTCGAAATTTCAAACCCAACGGGTGCGAAATTTCGAACCCAGCCCCGGGTTCGAAATTTCTGCTAGTGCGAGTGGCGGGTTCAAATTTTCTGCATGTGGTCCCCATTCTCACCTACTCCTACCTAATCCTACCTACCTCCACTCCTATAAATAGCCCATGGCCTCACACTTCAAAGGAGTTGGATTTTCTTCACTTGAGACCTTTCTAGAGCTTCATGAGCCTCATTAATGGCATCTCCTATTTGAGGAAGAAGGAGAATTAAATATTCTTTTTCCCAAATACCTAGCATATGGCAATTATAAAAGTGAATGTGATGAGCATGGCTCTACCTTGTAATTCTTGAGTGATTAATAAAAGTTCAACATCCTTCCAAAGTGGACGTAGGCCTAATCCGCGGCCGAACCACTATAAATTCTCGTGTCATTTACCGCTTTCTCTTACTTCGTCTTACGACCAAATTAACTATTCCTAATAATATGAATCTTTGGTGTTTATGACATTTTTTGCCATCAACATATATCTAGATTATTTCCAAAGTCAAAGTCTAGATCAAGGGTTTTCAAAATGAAAACTTCATTTAATAAACATGTAAAGATAATTCAGATCCATAACACAAACCAAAACGCCATCAAGCTCAATAAATTTGTTTGAATTGACAATAACAGAAATTATTGAATTCAAAACTTAATTTTCAAGAATAAATGAACTCAAAAAAGTACAAGAATGATTTTGAGACCTATAATGTAAAAAGATCCAAAGGAGATGTATAATATAATATAAAAAAATCAATTCTATAGTAATGATATATGGGATGTAATTATTAAAACACATACACAATGGAATGAGAACGAAAAGTTTATATCTATCATAAAATCAGAATAAAAGAAGAAGAAATCTGTAACAAAACGAGATCTAAAATACAGAAGCAAAAAATATGTACAAATTGAATCAGATATGAATAAGTAGAGCAATGATAAAGTTCATCTTTTTATTAAGGACTTCATTAAAAAAATGATTTTTTAATCATTAAAGCAGAAAGTACTCGAATAAATTAATGATGCATAGCTATGATAAAATAAAATTTAAAATGGTAAGGTTAATAGAGCATGATCTATAAGATAAGATCTACAAAATAAAGTTAGCAAATTAAAACTATGATATATAAGATTTAAAAAGAAAAATAACATAATAAGATATGAATTTACATTTGATCATTTAGATCTAATATTAACATTATAAGAAATAAAATTAAGAAATAAGATCCAAAAGATTGATCAATTAGATCAGAAAAACAACTTACCACTTTGAAGATCTATTATCAGATCTGAAAAAGAAGAACTGATCTGAATTCTAAATCTTTAATTATTATTCTTATTTGTTTAGAGATCAAGCTGACAGCGTATTATAAAATAAAACAAGAACATGTAATGAAATAAAAGAAGTCGTTAGAGAGAACATAAGATATTTAAGGAGAAACCTTTATTTCTATTGATTCAGATTTACATACAACTCAAAATTTAAATTTCCACCAAAATAATGTACATGGATTAGTACAATTAGGTTATACCAAGACCAATACATGTTCATGCAAAATAAAAATTTAAAAATCAAGTTAATGATGTGCACGAATAACCTAGGACATGCACAATGTACCACCGAACATGCACAATGAAGACACTACCGAGTTGGTTTGACCATTACTCGAGTTCTAAGACCTCTCCAATTTACCTGAAGCCAACCGCGAGTCCTTCACCTTGTTTCCCCAAGCACGACTGGAAGGAAGCAAAGTCGCCATCGACTTGAAGTTCTTCCTAAACTAATATCCCCATTGGCCTGAATTCAATTCAGTGTTGAATAGAGGCCTTCACCTAAACCGCATGAGAATAGTCATAGGCTTCTCCCGTGCTTTTATCTAAGTTTAATCCAATTCCAGTCACTTTTTTCCTTTTATTTACCCACTTCAATGAACTCTTTTCCTAACTACCTAAAGCATAACAAACTGTATCAAAGCAAACCCATCCAAACATCAATATCACCAAAAAAAACGTGTCAATCACATATAACACATCCAAACATGGTTAAAATTTTAGTCTAGATCTAACTTTTACATGACATGTTAATATGATGAAGGGATTACAAAATCATCAAAAAACCATTTCGAATAATTTTAATTTCATCCATATACATGTACAAAAGATTTAGGCAAATTTTATTGCAACTAAGCACATTGCTGAGTAGTCCCCATTTCATTTAAAAATTTCAATGGTTAAATTATACGTTATATAAATCTATTTTTATTTTTTTTCTTCACCGTGTACTGCCAGTGCGTGGTACCCTTAATGGACCACGCTCTGGCAGTGCATATAAGAATATTTTTGTAATTTTTTTTAAAAAAGAAGGGACAACTCACTAAATAATGGATTTTTTTTTTATATATTTCTTTTGAAAATCGGAGGGGGGCTCTGCAATTTGCTGAGTTTAAATAGAATTTGTCAATGATTTAATATCAAAATAATGTTAAAACATCAATTTTTAATGTACAAACGAGCAGGGAGTAGCAAAGGACCAAGAATCACTCGCCAAATACCCAATACCAGTACAACCCCTAGATTTGATATGAACAGCATCTGATTCGAAATCAAAGCACCAAAACGATGTGTTTATAACCTCTTTTACTAATCACTCATCTAATGATGGATTGACTAAGAGTAGTAAGGAAAAGAGAATTTTTGAAAATATTAGGGTTAATGGAAGCTTATAAACTACTTTGGAAATGATATGAAAATCAGAATCAGTCCTAGCCTCGTCTTAGCATAATTCCAAAAAGGATTAGTGGGCCTACGTATGGGCTTTGTTAATTACGCAGTAATGTAGGCCAGTAGTAGCTGAAACGTAAAACAACCATAATATTCAGATATCGTGTTCAGTTTCTGATTATGACTATTTAAAGTTACAGCCCATACAAGATTTTTAAGGTTAAATAGTTATATAAAAGTCCAGTAAAAATCATAGATATGGAAAATGTTTCTAACAGTAAGGTCGTTGCTCAAGCCTCACCAACATTAGAGTATCTGTATCTAATGTGATTTTAGTTTGCATCATAGAGCATGAATTAAATTCGTTTCCCAAGCAAAAGAGACCTTTTAACATGCAAATTAACAATCAAAAATAAATCTCAAAACAGAATTAATATATACACCTCTGATTTATTGCACAACTCATGTTCACCCAACAAACTTAATAAAACACACACATTGTAGGCAACATAAATCTCAAATCATAGAGCACATGTATTATTACTATTTACTACTAATATACAAGCCCTGGATAATTCATTATTTATACATGCAAATTCCTCAATCAGAATTAATTTTACATGTATTTGATGAGCGACCACGCCACAAGAGTCAAAAACACGATAAGCACCACTAAAAGAAGAAGACATTTGCACGAGCAACCGCCTTTTGTTCGCTTGTTAAGGATCGCAAGTCTCTTTTGCACACGCTGCAGCAACAGCATCGAGTTCATGATCACAGATATAGCAATTACATATATTTTCAGTTCATATATTCACTGAATTGTTATATGTATGTTAAAAATATTTGATCTTCACTGAATTTTCTCATTTTCAAATATTGATTTATGTTATAGGTCGTAAATAATCAAATTTCAATTTTGCGATGAATATTGTTGACTTAGTGTGATTGAGCACATAATGAGCGTTTAATTAGGGTTTTTCTTAATATTGTCAATCTGGATTATCACAACTTAGCAATGCATAATGCGTTTATGATTTGATAAAATAATGTGTTAAGAAATGAAATTAGTGCTTTTGGTGGTGAAGACATGTAGATAATGTAGTTCGATGTTCTTTACACTTCATTTAGTTTTTTTACCCAAATGTAGAAGGCATATAATTTCGCTTGTCCTTCCTTGCTTGTTTTAGTTTTGAAGACAATAAACTTTGAATTGTAGGTTAAAATAAGTATATGCGGAAATTCTACATTTCAACAGACTTTATTTTTTTACCCACTGTGGTAATAGGAAAGTTTCAATGTGAATCATGATTCAAATCGCAAGGCGTGAAGATTTTTATAACAAATACATAGGACAATTTACGCTGCTGCTGCTGACTGCTAATTAATGGGCAATCCTTATTGATATTGGCTTTCTGTATTTATCTAAGCTTTGCAGAACACAAGAATTAACATCTTTTAATTTACTTCACATCATTTATCAATCACCTGGAGCCTTGAATCCGAAACATCCACGTGTTGGTCAAGAGTATCCTGTAAAGTAGATGAAATTGGTAAAATAATTAGGTCGACGAAGCTCAATATTGATAAACACAAAGAGTGAAATCTAAACCAACATCACGCATTTTACATACTATTAGTCTTGTGTGCAAATCCAGTTCTTCATTAACAGCCAAGGCGATATGTTTAGTGCTAAGGACAGTATGCTCCAAATGCTCCAGGCCTTCATCTTGCTCTGTTTGATATAGAGAGTAAACAAAAGATTAGCCTATGTTAAAATAAGAAATAAATCTGACTCTGCACCGTTATTAGCAGCTATAGAAGTTCTAATAAATTTTAATTTTTCCAGTGGGGTTATTTTCTCCATATTTGGATTAAGTACGGATGACAAAGAGAAAAATGTTAAATCATTTTTCTGTAAAGAATATAACTCAAAAATTATCAATGAAAGAAATATATTGAAGATGCAACAATACCTTTCATTACTTTCCTTTGCAATCCAACTATGCCCTGGTTGTCCAAACCATCTGTTTGGTTAATTGCTTTTGTATCATTTGGCCCTAGCAAGTCTTCTCTATATTATGGAAGTATACAAATGAATAAAAAGTTAAAAGTAAAAATAAAAACTTCAGTGGCCATATGCACATATAAATGGTTGAGTAATCAAAAGAATTGGATTTCACAGTCAAAGTTACACCTGTTACCAAAATTAGACATATTCAATGCAGATCCCAATTCCTTTACTCTGGATCTCAAATTTGCAACCATGCCTTGATATTTATGCAATTCCTTGTCCATTCTGCATGCCAACATGCAAATTACTCGTGTGAATCAGAAACTGAAGCAATGCGACTAAATAGCTTTCAGAATAAAAGACGACTGTGTTGATGGAGCAAGACTTTGTCTGAAGCCTTGTAATGCTTTTCTAACACACTTAGAGTCGGTGGCGAAATATAAGAGCAGCAAACATATCTTAACCATATTCAAATAGTTTCCAATGAATGAGGAACTCAGCTCAGTTGAGTATGCGATCAATTACGACAAAGTTTACATTGACTGTGTACTTATGGAGAAATGTTTTGGGATGTTTCAAAGGTTTTACAATTGCAAACCAAAAGGGATAGTTTAGAATTTGTTGTTATTTACGTATATGAGTATACAGATTACGTATGAATATATGATTATAAACCAAAAGGCATAATTTACAATCCACAAAACAAAACAAAACAAAAAACTCAATCAAAGAAGGTGAAACTATAAGAATGTATGAGTGTAAAGGCGTTCTGCAAATACCAGTTGTTTAAACCCAAAATGACACAAACACCCAAAAATTGTAAAAATGAGAATAACAGTGAAGAAAATATAAATGAAAATGAAGAATAAGCACACAACAAGAATTTATGGTGGTTCGGCTATGGATTGCCTACGTACATTTTATAATTTTCTCTTAAATATTACAATGAAATAAAATTACAAGGCCTGAAATGATGGAATCTCGAGTACAACGTATTTTTAGAAAGTAAAATACGTCAGACAAATCAGAAGATCCATTTTTCATGCTCCAGGGGCTATTTATAGATGGAGTTCAAATCCGGTTCAACATGGACATATGGAGGTCGATCTGAAAGTAGTGAAGATCGTGGGTTTGGTGACGAAGCAGAAGTGGAGCGAGTCAACAACAACTACCCAATTCGGATCGGCATAAACCCGGTACAACTCTGGATAAGTCCGGTTTGACATAGTAGAACCGGATTTTGATCAAACCGGAGATGCTCTCTATCATCTTTAGCCTATCCGGGCTTTAGTCGAATCGGAATCTCTTGTCTTCATGCTTTGCCGATCCAAAGATAAGTCGAGCCGGATATTCATGAAAGCTTTGAAGCTGTTTCCATATCAGGATTGTTTCGCTCATGAATTTCTACGCGCTTGACGGTCTTGCCGAACATTTTATCCTCTAAAGTATGTCGCGTTGCAGACAGAATGTGCTTTGAATCAGTTAAGTTGCATCTTCATGTGATGTCATCTTTTTTAGGAAAGCGGTGATAAATAGTTGTGTCCATTCAAGTAGTCATGATACTTGGATTCTTCCTTTCTGCATAAAGTGCTAGACATGTTTCACACTATGTTCGGTGGTACTCACCAGGTCAAAAGTCTTTGATTGGAGTTATCGAGAGACACAAGTAATTATTCAACCTCATCAAGTCAAAAGGTTTAATATATTCGTCATATAGTCAAGTTGTGTAGAGTTGTAGGCTCCCACATATGATTGCATACATGCAGGTCGTTGCCACGCAACGTTGTTTTTTGCGCAAGTCGAGCGCATTGTCAAGTCAAATCAATTGCCGCATGTGAGTTGACACGTCGACATGTGGAGTTATCGACAAAGTCATGGAAATATCAGAGTTTCTCATCCCAGCTCCTTCCTTCTTTCTCCTCTTTCTCCTCCTTTTTTTTAATAAGGTTCAATGATCGAACCGGATTTTGGATCGACGTAATCGAACGGACTGAATCACCAGTCAAATCAGAGGGAAGCAACGAGGTCACGACTTCGGGTATAAATATGGGGTTTTCATCTTACTCTCTACTTTTACTTTTTCCTTTACCTGCACCGAACTGAGAAAACTCCAGACCCCTGAAACCCCAAATCATATTCGTCACCAGTCACCCAAATTTCCTACCATCACCGCTGCAGATCAACTCGAATAAACTAGGTGGGTACAAATCAACGTACTTTGCGTATTTTTGTTGTGATGGATCTTGATTTCGAGAATCATGGTGATGTTTAAGATTGTCTATGTTGGAGGTGATGACAAAAGCGGAGTCGAGTCATTGTGGTGATCGGAGAGGTAGCGCGCGGTGGTTCGAGTTGAGGCGGAGAGGTCAATTCGGCCACAAGTGGAAGAGAAGTGGAGAGATCTAGAAGGTTCAAGAAAATGGCAAAGTTCTCGAGGAGTCAGTGGAAACTTTGAAGCGAAGTTGAAATGAGGAAAACGCTCTATTATGCCCGAGTCGGCATTGCCATTAGGCGATCCGAAGGAATGTCGAACCGGGGACATCAAGTCGGAAGTGATCGATCCGGAGAGGCCGATCCGGAAAGGTCGAACCGTAAAGGCCGATCTATTTTTACACTTCATCAAAATCTCAACCGTTCTAGGCATGCTGAGCGCGACACTTGAATCTTAAGCAATAGCCGGACCAATTAACTTGCAAAGAATAAAGATGCAATGACCTAAAACAAACATATAAATTTGAACATCTGGACAGTAAGGATAGGGCCTACTTGGACCATCATATCCGGATATGAACATTGCTAGACTTGCACATGAACTTGACTCGACGTGCATAAAACTTTGGACTGCCCAAATAATTGAACACTGTTTCTTACAAGGCTATTGCTTGGAATTATTTACGATAGTGATTTGATAAGACGGCAGAGAACGACAGTCTATTGAGTCGATTTTGTCGCACATTTCCAATGCTTTATTTATGTTGTTATCTTTGCACAGCTTCCACTGCACGCATTGCACTAGTTCACGCACAGGGAGTGCAGGTTAATCACTCTAACCAGTAACATTTCTTGGGTAACACATTTATCATGTTTGGAAGATATCCGACAAGAGCTTCTAAGATTGGAAAGGGAAAACCCATCCAGCAAGACCCTGACACGAATTCCAATTCTGGTATCGAATCAGATGAGGATTCGCAGTTTGTGGTCTAACCTCATGACATGGAGCCAACTACTTCGTCGTTCGAGGGGGATGTTCATCGAAAGATGAAGGAGATGATGGTGAAGGAGCTCATGATGCTCTCCCTGGGGTTGTCTTCTTAAACAATCTGATTGATTCTTAGCCCACCTCAATGAATGAACCGAAATTGAGGAGATTGTGCGCGAAACACATGATTTCTTTCAAAGAGGTTCAGGTACCAATTCCGAGTGAAACTGCACATAATCCTCCAGAGGGTTATATGGCTTGCAGCCGCCAAATATGCACGGTGGAGTGTATTCCTCCGTTCAATCCGTTTATCCGCGACTTTCTCTATTGCGTGAAGCTAGCGCTTATGCAGCTGCAGCCCACAGCTCATGCCTACCTCTTCGGCTTGTATATACTATATCAAGAGCACTTGCATCGAGAGCTCACTTTCAATGACATCATCTTCTTTTATAACTTCAAACATCGACGAGATACTTCGTCTCTTCTTTACTTTGAAGCCACCTCAGGCAATCAAATCATAATTGCTGGGGAACATGAAACAAGATTGGTTATACGTCCCGCAACATGAAGGCTTTGTCAGACAGTTGATCCAGTGCAGTAAGTACATGGTCATAGTTTATTCCTTCCAAACTCACTTGAGTGTTACAAATGGTCTCACTCATTTGCAAGCGAGAGCCCAACTAAGACCACAAGCAACGTTTATCACGCGACATTAGCTACTTCAAGGAATGTTCCAGTAGACAACCGGAGCATTAGGAGGTGTATTGTTGATGAGTTATTACATTGATTCCATCTGTTTGATGCGAATAAGAGCCTTGGCACAGGCGATGCCCGAGCTTCGGCATTTGTGCCTCCATCGGTTGTACCCCTAGTCGAGGGGCCAGCAGCATAGTAGTTAAGGCGCTAAGACGCACGGCTTGAGCCCGGGGCTTTTTTGTGCGACTTTTAGAAAAAAGGCGCACCACATATATTAAAACAAAACAAAAACCTGCAGCTGATCGAAAGGTGATTTCGGTTGAAATTTCAAAATCGAAGTTGAGAAAAACCCTAAAATCATGAAAAAACCCAAATTTCGAGATCGAAACACAAAAAAAACCCTAAAATCGATTCAATTTCGATTTCGAAGTTGAGAAAAACCCTAAAATCATGAAAAACCCCAAATTGCGAGATCGAAACACAAAAAAACCCTAAAATCGAACTTCGATTTCGATTTCGACTTGGCTCAAATGGGTTGAAAACCCTAAATGTTGTCGAGGCGCGCTTTTCTGCGCCTGGGGCCTTGCAAAAAGGCTCCAAAAGAGCGCCTTTTGTGCGCCTCCGTTAGAGGAGGCGCCTCGACCAGCTGGGAGGCGCAGACCTTGCGACTGCGCCTTAGGCGCCCCTAGGCGCGCGCCTTAACTACTATGGCCAGCAGCTGTTGAAACTAGACATCGGGTCCGAGTCAAGGGTGTCACCAAGGGAGCAGCTGCCATCGGGTCCAGTCGGGACCCCGTGGAAGGAGAAAGGAAGAAGTTCCCTAAAAAAGTAGTTGAGGAAGGGTCTAAGAGCTTCTCTCGGAAAAGCAAGTTACGGGAAAGTCTTATGTTAGAACTCTCTCCTCGGCTAAGTCCCCGGCTCATGGCGTCCAGTCACGAGGAAATAAGTCACCGTTCAGAGGCTTGAGCGATCTGGCGCTGTCAAATGTTATATATTCTGCTCAGAATTTGAACCCCACTACGTTTTTCCCAGGACCTAAAGAAGAGATAACTCATGTTAAAGCTAGGAAGATAACTCCGACAAACATAAATATGGGATTGGGTCCGTTGGGAGATCACCAGGACACGCGACACGAACACTACACGCCACAACACTCTTTCATTGCGTATCTGCCGAGTTCTAACTTGAATCTTTCTTGAATTATAGGCTCTACAACTAAAGAAAGAAAGTACCATAGACATTTCAGCACCAGTCTCTCCAGGAGCAATTCTGCCTATAAAAATTAATTTGAGCGCGAATATCAGGAGAGGCACGACCAGGAGGGTAGGAAGCGTAAAAGGGAAAAAGAGAGGAGAGGGAACATGACTAGGAGATGGAGAGGGGGGAGAGAGAGAGGCACTACCGTGAATCCGTCTGTGCTCTCATGAGAAAATCTCTCATTCTCACGATTAAACGCCCAGCGATCACTCCCAAATCAAGGGATAGTCGCAACCTAAGCTTCCTACTTAACCAACTCTGCAATCCATGCCCGCTTCGTCCAAAGGTTGGGGGGCATCATGCCCGAAGGGCGAAGGGCGAAAGAAACCCAATGCCGGAATTTTTTGACGATAACTTAAAATCGGATGTTAACGACATACTCTCTCAATACCGGGAAATGGTCAGGCATTCAAGGAGGCTATCTGAAGCCATTAGGAGTCTTGAGCTGGATATCAATAACATGAATCAGTTGTGGGGGTGCGACAAAAGCGCCTTAGAGCATACCAAGAAGGATCTAGCAGATTGCGTGACCCAACTCACAACCATATAAAATTTATATAAGAAGCCCAAGATTGAGCTTGAAGAGCTTCAGGCACGATTTAATAATGAACTCAATCAGTGATCGCTCAAAACCAAGGCTATCGAGGATGGGATGAAACTAGTTGAGCAGGAAAACATATATCTTAAGGCCAAAAATGAGGCGTTGAAGGAGAAAGAGCAGCGACATATTGGGCAGCTTCATCGCGGGAATGGTTGCTGAAAGGTTTGGAGGAGGTGGAGTTTTTTGTAGACGCCATTTTTACTAAAATTAAAGGAATATAGGATTTTCTCTTTGGACTTGGTGATCCATATAGTATATTAAAAAATCCTAAACGTTGAGAATTCAAGATCTCTCAATGAAAGCACCAAAATATTTACATCAAAAATGGCACAAACACCCAAAGATTGTAGAGATGAGAATAAAAGTGATGAAAATGTAAATGAAAATGAAGGACAAGCACACATCAAGAATTTATAGTGGTTCGGCTATGGATTTCCTACGTCCACTTTATAATTTTCTCTTAAATATTACAATGAAACGATGGAATCTCAAGTACAATGTGTTTTCCGAAAGTAAAATACGTCAGAGAATCAGAAGAACCATTTTTCATGCTCTAGAAGACTATTTATAGGTGAATTTCAGATCCGGTTCGGCATGGACACGTGATAGTCAATGCGAAAGTAGTGGAGATCGTAGGTTTGTTCATGATGCAGTAGTGGAGCGAGTCAGCAACAACTGCCCAATCCGGATCGGCAGAAATCTAGACATAGTCGAACTGGATTTTGGTCAAACCGGAGATGCTAACCATCATCTTTATCCGATCGAGGTTTTAGTCAAACCGGAATCTCTTATCGTTATGCTTTGCCAATCCGGAGATAGGTCAAGCTGAATATTCATGAAAGCTTTGAAGTTGTTTCTATATCAGGATTGCTTTGCTCATGAATTTCTATTCGCTTGACGAACTTCTCGAAAGACAGGTCAACACCAGTGAACAAATATATGGTTAATGTGATTATGTACAAGTGAAGCTGGAGCAGATTAACTCCATTTATTTTGTATAACATGGAAGTATATGGTTAATGTGACAGATGAAAATTGTTACATGAAACTTCTATTTCTATAACTGATAAATTATGATGCGCCGTACCTTGGTTGCTTGTTTAGAAGAGATTCCATACTATCTAGTTTGGTACCGAGTATTGTTAACTTTCTTCTGATTGCCGATGCATGCCTTTGTGCATCTGGACCAGATGCTGGTAATGTACTCTTTTGAGAAATCATTGCACTAATATCATCAGCAAGTTTAGTAGCTTCATTGAAATCCTTCATCCATGAATCCAGAGTAAATGCCATATCTGTAAGGTTTTTTCCAAATCAAATACTATTTCACCAAGGAAAAAAATTAAAACTAAGAAACAGTGTTTATATTTGGTTCTGAAAATTGAATCTTCAGTGTTTTTAGACTATCACCAATCCATGTGCACACTCATTAACTCAAATGATAATTTACCCTTAAAACCATGTAAAGTTAATTACAAGCACCGTGAACATATTGGGGCAAAAATCCAATGCTCTGACATTAGCTCAAGTACACAAATCATCATTTGATAATCCTCCTTGTATCAGCTAATTCTATTGTGTCTACTAAACAGATTATTATGTACGGTTTAACAGGAGGATTAAACGTCCGATTTCAAATCGAATCGATTTTCAAATGCAAAATCGAATTCACAACATGGTATAAAAGGAGTATGAAAATTAGCACATATGGTTTGTAAATCAATACTGAAATTGAATTATACCTTGGGAAGAGATCAAGAGCTGCGACGGCGTTTCGTGGAGAAGTAACAAAACTGACGTTGAAAAGGGAAAGTGAGATGAAATAAAACCGTGTATTTTAATGTATATATATTGATTTCCAATACGTTTTCCGTCAGCAAGAAAATACGGTGGGCGCTAAATGATACTGAAAATTGATCCGATATGCTTAGGGAATACATCTATCTAAAAAAAATACAATTTTGTAAAGACAAACCTTGCAAAAAAATTGATCAAAAAGATAGAAAGTTTCAAAATTAGGCATGGGAAAAAAAAATTTAAGGACAAAAGCCCACTAAAATTTATCCATAAGGACAGCCGCCTAATATTTTATCCTAAAGGACAATACACTAAAGAAAAAAAATCGGCCGCTTCTTTCTTCTTCTCTCCTCTTGCGCACCAGTCATCACGAAATATAAAATTTACGAAATCATGAATTGCAAAATCACGAATTTCAGAATATACCAAAAACGAAATTTGAAATCGAATTCAAACATCAGGAAATTGAAATCATCAGAATCGAAATCAACGTTCGAACCCAAAAATTCAAAACCCTAAATCGCTCGAAACAGGAAAAAGTCGACAACAGAAAAAGGACGAACAGCAAAAATCGATTTGTAGATTCTAATTGAATGGAATAATAATGTTTTACAGACCCCATAAATCAGATTTGGAGAACACGAATTGGTTGAAACAAATTTTTCTGGTTCGAAATGTTTTTTTTTATCGTTAATAGTATAGCAGTTCGTAGGTATCATTTTTATATTTTTTTAGTTATCATTTTTCCTGTTTTAACTTCAAAATATAGCAGCAGTTTTTAGTTATCATTTTTCTATTTTTCTAGTTATCATTTTTACTGCAGTTTATGTGTTGTGTTAAATATCACAACAGTTTTAAGGTATCATTTTTATATTTTTTAAGGTATCATTTTTAGTGTAATTTCTCTGTTATGTCAAACATTACTGCAGTTTGAAGGAATCATTTTTATATTTTTTAAGTTATCATTTTTACTGTGATTTATGTGTTATGTTAAACATCACATAACACAGCAATAAAATCAAAACAAAACAACACATAACACTGTTAAAACAGTAAAAATGATACCTAAAATATTAGAAAATTGATAACTAAATACTGATGCAATGCTTTGAAGATAAAACAATGAAAAAAAAAATTATATCACAGTTTGATTGATTAAACTGAAATAAGTTCGGCTTCGTTTCTTAGCTGATACATCAATATAACCTCAAAATTAACACAACAACAAAATCTCATGAAAAAAACATATAACACAGTTAAAACGGTAAAAATGATAACTACAGAAATAGAAAAATGATAACTAAAAACTGCTGCTATGTTCTTAAAGTTAAAACATGAAAAATGATAACTAAAAAATAGAAAAATGATAACTAAAAACTGCTGCTATGCTTTAAAGTTAAAAACAGGAAAAATGATAACTACAAAAATACAAAAATGATACCTACGAACTGCTGTACTGGTAAAAAAAAAAAAAAAAAAAAAACATTTCCAATCTAAAAAAATTGTTTCAACAATTTCGACTTCTTCAATTGTGATTTCCGTCGTCTGCTACATATTTTTTTTCCAATCGCAATCGATTTCCATTTGGATTTTGTTGATTGACATTTTTTTTTTAATTTTTTAGGGTTTCGAACGAATTTCTTCTCGATTTTGATTTCGTGTTGTTTTTCTTATATCTCGAATTTCGATTTAACTATTTTCTGAAATTCGTGATTTCGCGTTTTCTGAATTTATGATTTCATGATTTAAGATGAAATCGAGAATGACGTGAGAGAGGGAGAAGTTGAAAGTAGCGGCCGACGTGAGAGAGGGAGAAGATAAAAGTAGCGGCCAAATTTTTTTTTCAAAATATTGTCCTTCTGAGTAAAATTATAGTGGGCTGTCCTTATGGATAAAAAGACCTTGGCTTTTGTCCTTGTAAATATTTTCATGTTGTCCTTTTGCCTAATTTCTAAACTTTTCATTCTTTTCACCAAAAATTTTGTTAAGTTTGGACTTCTCACTATTTTCCACTTTTGTAAGTATCTTTAGGAATATTTTAAAATTACATGCACTTTCACATTGTGAATTATAATATACGTTATGTTTTACAATATTCTATAAATTTTTGATACATCATCTTCAAAACTCTTTAAACGTTTACATTGAAGAATATAAATTGAACAAAAATATTAATTGATGATGGATCCTTGATTTTACACTCAAATTAATGAAGCATTAAAGATGCTCTTAAATCAAGTTCTAACTATACACCAAAAAATACTTTACAAACACATTTGCTTTTACGATAAAATATTACTAAATTAGCACTCTTCCTGTTTAGATCTTTACATGTATATCTTCTTTCCGGTTAAATCAAATTTTGGAATAAATTTTAATCAAATAAATACTAGTTGATGAAGATATTAAGGACTTTTTAAATATAAAACCAAGAGTATCGTTAAAGCAACTTCCACCATTAGTCACTTCAGTTTAAAATGTGTAAAATTATTTATGAATATAGAGCTAGTTTTATTATAATTGATGAACCATAAGTAATAATAAGGAAAATAGCTCCAATAAATAAACTCAAATTTGTTTAGTTTTTATTTAGCTTCACGATGAAATTTCTAAATTTGAGTGAATTAGTTTCAAGTTTGAACAATAGAGGACGATGAAGATGAGAACATGGATGACCTTATAAAATGAATGGTGTATATAAGTAATTTTCAATGTACACAAGCTTTCTATATTTTTGGTGTATGCTTAGTAATTTTTTTTTTGGTAGAGTCGACCGGGTTTTAAAGTGATCGCAAACACTTACTATTATAACACATAATAATTCAAATATTACAAAAGATTTGCAGATTACCAACCTGCTAGTTCGGTTTTTAAGGTGGACTGTCCACCACTATCGGAATTTAAAGTGGTCCGTCCAGTATATCTGTATTAGATTACAGGACCAGAGCTAGACATTATTTTTAGACTACGACAAGGTCTCATTCTCCACGCAGGGAGAGATGACGATGCAAAGTACCAACATATGACAATACAACATGCATTAGAACTAAATTACATGGAAAGACACACAGGACAAACACTGTAAAGTTACATTGAGCCACGCACACAAGGCAGGACTCCCAACCTGACACCGCAATAGCAGGGAAACATAACATCAGAGATGTGACATATGAGGACATAGCTACAACCATAGCAAGTTCAGTCGTCCTAAGCCTCACTGTTCAATAGAGACCCGAAACTAAGCTCCTCAGCATCATCCAAGCAGCTACCCTACCAACAATTAGAAACACAAGCCAACCAATAGCAATTCACTCCAATATACATTGCAGCAAGATGTCCCAAAACACACCAAGATCATCCAACTTCTAGGTACAAACCCACATAGCTCAATGCACAAACCTAACTGACACAACAAGAAGTGAAGACGTGCTCATGTAAAACCAAATCACCCACGAATGATTAAACATCCACTCATGCAGTTTTATGCTCTTAAGGGCTTTTGGACTTGAGGAGGAGTAAGGCGGCAGAGTTGGTAGTAAGTACCTAGAACATAGGCATAGTTAGCACAACTCAAAAACAGCCAGCTACAACTTACAAAAAAGGAAAAGGCTGATGGTTATGTCACCATGAAAATAAAGAAGTTGAAGGCAACCATAAGGGGATCGGAAGCAGAAATGTAAAACAAGAAGGGGAAAGATAACCAAAACTTATCTCATGAACAGAATAAAGCTTTGAAGAATCACATGGAGGTGTTGTAGGACAAAATATAAGTCAACACATACAGAAAAGATCCGAGCAAGGCTTCCCATATATTACTGAGTGCGGTGACAAGAAAAGGAAAAGAACTAACAGTACCCAAGCCCGCTCAAACCAGTAGGAAAAGATCTCAAAAAAAAAGACACAACTCCAAATCGCAAACCACACAAGACACAGACTTCTAGACATTAAGTCACAAAAAAATGAGAAAATACCTAAATCCAACATCGGAAATTGCAACCCCTCAGTTAGATGAAGACAAACTCATGCGAGGGTATCCAAAGTAGTAAAAAGGCCTTGTTGACTAGGAAGAATATCAGATTCGCCGTGCAAACTAAGACTGAAAGATCATCAGAAGAGGGTTTAGGAAAGGAAGAGGAAATGAGTTTCAGATCTGATTATGGAGAAGCGGTTGAGCGGGTGCTCCTCTGAAATTAACTAGGCATGGAGAAGGCATTCAGTAATTCGTGGGAGAATAGAGGTGAAAATCAAGGAAAGAAGAAGAAGGAAGAAGAAAAGAGATGGAGAGGAAGAGAGAATGTCGGCACTTCCGGTAATTTTCAGAGGGGTGAAACTTTTTTATGCCTAGCAATTATTGTGGTATAAATAGCGCACGCGCACGCGCGCGCGCGCACACACACACACACGCACACACACACACACACACACACACACACACACACACATATATATATATATATATATATAACCACGTTGCTTTACATGACAATTTGTTGGTGGAGTTAGATTCTGAAAAGTAGAGAAATGTCATAGTGGTGAAAAACTCAAATCTATAAAGATTGCTCTAAGTCACGTCAATGACGCTTTCCTTATATTGTTATTTTTCCTCATCACTCATTTAATCATACAAATGGGTGTTGTGGGTTGAGGAAAATCGTCTTTCAAGCTATAACGAAGCCGAGATGTTAATCTTTTTTATGATAACACTGTCGAAATCGATTAAACTATCTTTTGAATTGACTACGGTGACAAGAACATCGAATTTGTGTTTGTAGTATAACAAACCCAATGTAATTACGAAAGAAATGAAAGAGGAGTATAGAATGATAAGAGTTGTCTCGGAGCTAGAGGCTATTGCAGCTTCAACCATATATCTTCTTATTGAGTTTCAGTTATTTTTGTTTGGTCATTTACTTATGTATTATTGGACCATCTATGTAATTGATATATCTACTGTACTTACTTTTGTGACTCTGGTGTTACGTATTTGCTTGTGTATCTGCTATAGCTATTTAGGAGCTTTTCCCGCTGCGTGTTAAAGTCTTTTGGATGTGTGTAATGAAAGAGTTGTTTATTTCCAATATCCAATCTCTAGTCAACCAACGAGGCATCTTCATATGTCTCTCTTCTAGATTATATTTTAAAATAAATATTTTTTTTACCTAAATACGGTTACGAACGAGAATGTAATGAATATTCATTAATGAATGTTGTTTTATTTTTTTCCATATCCACGTGTTCCTGGATGTTACTATTAATTAACCATTTCTTCAATATTTTAAGAGTTGTCATGTCGATGGCTAGAGGAACCTTCTGCAGCGCTGTCTCCCCATTCAAATTCACCCCATAGTGCCTGAAGATGCGGATGAGGAGATGACTATAAAGAAAGTGAGTCTGAGGGTTGCTAATGGTAGCTCAGCTCTACGAAGCATTAGTGCACAGGTCTAACTGATGATTTTGTTGTCCAAGATAATGTATGCGGCCTTCCGTACAAAAGCATATATCTGATTATGGCTCCTTTTCTTGGGTATTATGTTATATTGAATGATGCATAAAACAAGATGGGTAACCGATTGCAACTTATCAACACTTCAAGAGCCGATGCCTCAAATAAAGATGCACTGAAGATTCTACAGGTCTTTCATCTTAATGCCGTCTAAATCCATCCCGACCATGGATATCTTTAGAATTTCTACTAGGTCATCATCGATCATATCAATCGAATTTCCCTTCACCTCCGACCGAGTCAAGCTAGCGCCCTTGTCAAAATAAATGTTCATTTGGGCATCGAAGAGGCGGATGTAGTGGGAGTAGCACTCATGCTCAAAAGTGTTGTAGCGGTGGACTGGTGCTAATCCTGGTGTTATAAAAGTTCCTCTAATTGGAGGAGAGTGAAATCGGTGAATTTCACCAGACACCCTTGGTAAAACTTATAATTTGCCGATTCTAAGGAAGTGGGAACCTTTTGCTCGCTACTATTAGGCCAATCGGCTTCTTGGGGAATAAGACCAGGGTGTCAAATGACGAAATTGTCGGCTTGAGGTGGTGCTACTAGGACAACAAAATTAGGGGCTTAAAGGGTAGATTTGAAGTGTAGGTAGGCTAGACTAACGCGCAATGCCTTTTATGGAGGTTGACAGGGAAATAGAGGAGTGAGGCTAGAAATTGAAGGAGGAAGGGAAATGTTTTTGGGTTCGGTTGTTGGAAATGAGAGAGAAGAGTTAAGAGAATGTTGAAATAAGGGCGTAACTTATACTTGCGCTCCAGCTTAGGGTCATTCCTCGACCCACAGGGCGGTCACCCACTCCATAGGAGGCCATTCGACCGTGCGACAAACTGCTTGTCCTGTTTTGGTTGTTGTTTGAACCTGGACTCTTTAGGGCATGGTTATAATACTAAAATTTAAAACTAACCATACTGCATGCCGTTAATAAACGATCTTGATCCAACATCTCTGAATTTTCCACATTGATGTTCATCATCCATTTAGTCTAAAGATTTTCCTTAGCATGCTTCTTATAAGCCTTAGAAATAATTGCGAACAACGATCAAAACAAAATACCCAAAATTATTTTATCTAGTATTTTATATTTACTTCATACAATATTATCCCCTTTCTAGCTGACGAGTGCAGCCAAAATTGAATAAGAATACACCCCAAAATTGGCCATCATTTTCCTTTGGCTCATTCAAGAGTAGAAGTTAGACATTTGTTTCTGAAAACTAGAACTTTTTATGAAACTAAGGGTTTCAAATTATATATATATATATATATATGTTTAGAAATCAAATCTCCTTTTATTTTAAAATATTCTTCCAAAATGCTAATTTAAAATCTTCAAATCATGTTTGTACCATACAATGTCATAATCAAACTTCTCTTGAAGGTTGGACTAAAAAATTCAATAGAATTATTCCAATTAGAAAAGTATTTGGTGTGTCGTCAAAAAGAACCAAATGAATACACCTCATTAACGTGCCTTCGGGCTGATATGACATACTAATTAAAATTTCGTATCCAAAATCAAGTACAAGTCTTTAATTGGAACTCTCCATCAACATCCAAAATCGTAATTATTTCGGATGTAGCTAGCTTTTGACCATCTAGTAACCAATCCATGGTCCATAGGATTCCATCGTATGTCGCCTACTCTTCAAAAAAGTCGCCAAACACACCTTGGATTAATTTGGGTTGGGCAACAAAAATCAAGGTCAAAATTATTCCTAAATTATAATCACTGGGTCCCTTCCTACGAGGTAGGACTACGACTATGTATTGTCAGACTACTTAGACTCATGGACAAAGGTTAAAGAAAAATTGAAAGGAAGCTCGAATACTCCTCTCACCTAATCATAATTCCTGATTTCCTTTGCAAACAAAACCAAGAGTTCTGATAATAATGTAACAACACTTTTCTAAGCATGAATTTCGAGAAAAATTGAAAGCCAAACTCGTTGTAACACGGATCGAATTAGTTTGGTCCTTGCGAAGCGTGAACATAGTTAGAGTATAATAAAGACACTAGTACAAAAAAGGCTTATTGTTTCGCCTTATTTTCTTTTATTGTGCTTACAACGGAAGCAAATAATATTGTTTGATTCTGTTCAATCATTACAACAGAAGTAATTAGTATAGGAAAAGCAACAGAAAATCAACATATAGAAATTTTCTTTGGTTGTTGTAGAAACGAAAGCAACAAATAGGTAGCAAATTCAGTTTTTTGCTCGGGCTCACTATACAATGGAAGCAAACATGTTTTATTTGCACTGGTTGAATGAACATCAGACACAATTAATACTGGATCGCATAAGCCCAATCTATTTATATATTGTTCTTCTTCGCTCCAAACTTCGCCCCTTTTTTCTAACCCATATGCACCAAACCTAATCCACTATTGCCTTTCTATATCCTCTTCTATTTTTTATTCCGACAACTTCTTATTGTTCTTCTTCTTCTTCGCTTTAAACTTTGCACCTTTTTCTACCCTGTCTGCACATCACCTACTTCAGTGTTGTCTTTCTAGATCCCCTTTCTATTTTTTATTCTCACGTATCTTACCCAAAATTTATGTTCTCCACTTTAATGTATTTCCTCCGAAATTTTCTCAAAGTCGATATACCCCAATAACTTAGGACGCTGAATAGATAAAGTCGTGTGTTCAATCAAGAACTTACAATCCACCTTAAAGTCGATCGTTTGATTTGTAAATCGACTACCTCTCTTGCTTTCTAATGATATGGTAGATGAAGGTTAGGTCGGTAGTTGTCATCTTATTTATAGCAGCATTCTTCTTTTGATTTCACCTATCGTTTTGAATAATCTTTGTTGAATGCTTTGGATTTTTGTTAGCCACGAATAATGTGACCATTCATTGGCCTATTAAAATCTTTATCCTCTGTATAGATTAAAGTCATGTTGCTAACAATGCTTTCTTTCATGTTAGGCTGCTGCTCAGTTTCCTATTCTAATAAATATTTACATCTTGATTATATGCTTCTTTGTCCTCTTTTATAGCTTATCTCTCTTTATCATTGCCTACATGTAAAAGCAAATGAACAAAAATTATGATAGCAGTGCTACGGGACTCTTATGTTGCACAGGCAGAAATTTAACCTAATGGGATTGCAATATCATTCCTTTTGTTGTCAAGTTCCTGGATTCATACATATAACATGTGCTTTTCTTAATATCATAGTAGTTAAGGATTGCTTTTAGGATTCATTCTTACTTCGATTACATTTCTTCATATTATCAAAAATTATTATTTAAGTTTATGTTATGTGAAGGTGTAAATGTTATAATTTTTGTGCACTCAACACAGAATTTGCAACAGAATATAAGTGTTTCTAATTTGTAACAGAAGTAAATCAGAAACAGTACCGCATTTCACTCAATGAACTACGAAATGATTTGCACACAAATCAAATTAATGACAGAAGTATTATCTCTGTCAAACAGTGGTACTATAATATAGCAAACAAACCAGATACAGAATTATCCGGTATCCAAAGCGAAAGTTAAACATAAAAGATTAATGTCCAACCGAATTCGTTTGAGGCCTGAAACATGTCAGTTTCCTTAAGACTTTCAGTCGAAGCCTCGCAGGATACAACAGACGAGAGAACTGCTCGAGATTGTGGTGATTACGAACTGACAGTGATGATCAGTAATGGCGGATTGCACAGGAAGTAGAAAACTATTTTTTTATTTTCGGTAAAGATTTGATCAGAATCACTATGTTTATATAGTTTTCAAAAGTATGCATTAACGGGTCGCACCCGTTTGAAAAAATGCAGCCGTTTAATTTCCGTTCAAATGAACGCGTCCGTTCATTCAAACCGTTACGGGTTGCACCCGCTCGTTCCCAACGGGTCATCCAACCAATCCTGACATTGTTTCAAAAAATCCTTCAAAAATAGCAGAGTTTTTCGGTGCAAAAATATGGTTAAGGCCCGATTTCATATCAAAGCCCAAGCCTAAGCCCGAGCCGGACCCGGCCCGGCCCGATTAGGTTCGATCGGACGGGCGGGCGGCGCACGCGCGTGTGTGTGTTCATTAGATATAGGTCCTCCCCCTCGCGCAAAATTACCTGACCCTAAGAGCCAATTAAGGGAATGAGGATTCTATATATGTACACAACATTAACCCACTATTTTGCCAATGTGGGACTAAATATATATCATTCAACTCTTTAGGAATTTTCAACAATCCCCCACATGAATGATAATATATTTTATCCCCCACACAAATTGAAATATCACTGAATACATATGGAATAATGTTTAACTTAAGATAAGTAGATATTTCACTTTGAACTTTCCTTAGTTAAAACTCATCGGATATACTTGGCTAATCGATGAATTATTTCATCTTGAACCGTCAGCCTTTTTGTATAACCAGACAATAAGTTTAATAGAGCATTATTTCCCTTATCACCCAATCTCTTGGTTTTGTTCATTTTGGTCCTGAACAATTTCTGGTTCTGCGAGTGTATATAGAGAATTTAAGCCTTTAATATTCTCATAGAGCCGACCCAGCTCACACTAACATAGGTGATTGCTACCATTAGGAGTATCCTACATATACCCCACTTGTTATTTTACAAGATATGGTCATCATTAAAAAGCATAGCTTTAACCTGTGAAACTTCTGTAGGCATGCATTTTATATTGTGCACCATGGGAATGGAGTAGGACTATGTCCGAGCAAATGCATTACGTCTTGAGTTATTCAGAACTGGTTTGCATATTGATCCTAGTCCATGGGATCTCCAGTCGCTAGGATAGGTTTCCGTATCAGATAACTCTTATTTGTTTAGGCTTTTAAACACATTCCCCTCGATGCGCAGTCAATTTTCTCTCTTGATAACCCTTTTGTAAATGGATCCGCTAGGTTATCACTGGTTCTTACATAATCAATGGAGATAGTTCCATTTGAGAGTAACTACCTAACTGTGTTATGGCGTCGACAAATGTGTCGAGATTTGCCATTATACATAAGGTTTTTCGCTCTACTTAGCGCTGCTTGATTGTCGCAGTGAATACATATGGTCGTTACAGGTGTAAGCCAAAGTGGAATATCTTCTAAGAAGTGACGGAGCCATTCTGCTTCTTCGCCTGCTTTATCTAAATCAATAAACTCATATTCCATCGTTGATCGAGCTATGCATGTTTGCTTAGTAGATTTCCACGACACTGTTGCTTCTGCTAGAGTAAAAACATAACCACTTGTGGATTTTGATTCCTCTGAATCGGCAATCCAGTTTGCATCACTATATCCTTCTAATACGGCTGGATATTTTCTGTAATGCAAAGAATAATTTGTAGTATTCTTTAAGTATCCAAGCACTCTCATTAGTGCTTTCCAGTGTTCCTTTCCTGGATTACTTGTATACATGCTTAGTCGACTTACTGCATAGGCTATATCTAATCTCGTGCAATTCATAAGATATATTAGACATCCTATTACATGAGAGTATTCCAGTTGCATTACACTCTCATTAGTGTTTTTATGCAGTACTTCTGAAGGATTAAAAGGTGTTCTTACTCCTTTAATCCCAAAATTTTGAAATCTTTCAATCACTTTGTCTACGTAATGTGACTGAGATAATTCAATTCCATTAGGGTTTCTTATTATTTTGATTCCCAAAATAACATCTGCAACTCCTAAATCTTTCATATCGAAATTGTTGATCAGCATTTTCTTTATGGTCTCAATAACTTTTACGTTAGGAATAAAGATTAACATATCATCCACATATAGACAAATCATGACATATGACTGTCCTATTTGTTTATAATAAACACATTTATCACATTCATTTATACGAAAACCATTTTGCATCATGACACTATCAAATTTTTCGTGCCATTGTTTTGGAGCTTGTTTGAGTCCGTATAATGATTTTACCAATTTACAGACTTTATTTTCATTTCCCTTGGATATAAAACCTTCGGGTTGCTCCATGTAGATTTCCTCATCGAGATCTCCATTCAAGAACGCCGTCTTTACATCCATCTGATGAATCTCTAGATTATATATGGATGCAATCGCTATTAACATTCTTATTGAGGTTATTCGTGTAACGGGTGAATATGTATCAAAGAAGCCTATTCCTTCTTTTTGACGATATACTTTGGCTACTAATCTGGCTTTATAATTGTCGATAGAGCCATCTGCTTTCATTTTCTTCTTGAAAATCCATTTGCAACCAATTGGTTTTATTCTAGGTGGAATATCAACTATTTCCTAAGTTTTATTACTTAGAATTGAATCAATCTCACTTTGGATTGCTTCTTTCCAACCCGAAGATTCAGAAGATGACATGGCCTCTTTATATGTTTGAGGTTCATGTTCAGGTACGTAAGTGAGGAACTCAGAGCCAAATGACTTGGAAGTTCTGGCCCTTACGCTTCTTCTTGGTTCAACTTCATCAACTTCACGATGAGTTTCATCTTCATGTGGGCTACTTGATTCTTCTCGTGTCCTTTTGGGGACGTTATTTCCTTCATTTCTTTTGTGTGGAAACACGTCTTCAAAAAATGAGGCATCTCTCGATTCCATGATTGTATTTACATGGATGTCATCTATATCAGACTTGAATACCAAAAATCTATATGCACTACTGTTTTGGGCAGGCCCTAGGTAGTAACAATCTACTGTTTTTGGTCCAAGTTTGACCCTCTTGGGAGGCGGGATAGGAACTTTTACCAAGCACCCCCACACTTTGAGGTATTTGAAGCTTGGTAGGTGTCCTTTCCATAACTCATATGGAATTTTTCCCGTTTTAATGTGAGGAACTTTATTTAATATGTGACTAGACATATTCAAGGCTTTCCCCCACAAGTTCGTCGGTAGACCAGACTTTAAAAGCATTGCATTAATCATATCTTTTAACGTTCTGTTTTTCCTCTCGGCTATGCCATTTTGTTGTGGCGAATATGGTGCTATCGCTTGATGAATTATTCCAATTTTTGCACAGAATTGTTCAAACGGCGATTCATATTCTCCACCTCGATCGGATCTTAATATCTTGATCTTCTTATTAAGCTGATTTTCTACTTCATCTTTATATTTCATAAACGATGTGATTGCTTCATCTTTACCGTTTAAAAGATATACGTAGCAATATCGTGTATAATCATCAATAAATGTGATAAAATATTTTTTCCTACCTCTTGTAGGTAAGTTTTTGAAATCACGTAAGTCAGTATGAATCATTCCCAATGGTTCAGTACTTCTGTCAATAGTATGAAATGGTTTCTTAACCATTTTTGCTTCTACGCATGTCTCACATTTGTAGTTTTTATCCAGTTGAAATTTAGGAATTAACTCTAAATTTGCAAGTTTTTTTCATTTTTCGGAAATTTATGTGTCCTAATCTATCATGTCATAATAAAGTTTCATGCTCAACGATATCAGAAACTTCTTTTTTATTCATAGCATTATCAGAATACATATTATTGTCGATTACGGCTACATTTTCCTTAAATAGGCCATTACACAAGTAACCCCTTCCTATATAGATTCCTGCCTTGGACAGAACCATCTTGTCTGACTCGAAGACCATCTTGAGTCCCTTCTTCGAAAGCACGGATCCAGAAATCAGATTCTTGCGGATATCTGGAACATGAAGGACATCATTCAATTTAATAGTCATCCCAGAAGTAAATTTGAGGGTGACTGTTCCTTTGCCTTCAACCATGGAAACTGATGAATTACCCATATAGAGTTTCTCATCTTGATCCAATTTAGAGTAGGTTGAAAAAATGGACTTATCTGAGCATATGTGCCTAGTAGCACACGTGTCCAACCACCATTGTGCAGAATTATGAATCAAGTTGCATTCGGTCACAACTCCTGAAAAATTGGATTCATCGATATCCATGTTATCCACCACATTTGCTTCCGAATTTTTCTGTTTCTTGTGTCTGCACTCTTTTTCTTGATGACCAGTCTTGCCACAAACCCAACATTCACCATTGAATTTCTAGGACTTTTTCTGGTTATTCTGCTTATTCTCTGGCGCCTTTCTTTTCTTGTTTTTGTTGAAGTGCCCTTTCTTCTTTGACCCTTCAGCAACAAGCGCCTCTTCACTTTTAGGTTGAGTGACTCCACGATTATCTGCCTCTATCTTTAATCTGACGATGAGGTCTTGTAAGGATATCTCCTTCTTTTTGTGCTTTAAGTAGCTGCGGTAGTCCCTCCAAGATGGTGGCAATTTTCCGGTAATTGCTTTAACCAGAAATGATTCACCAACTTTGTGGCCTTCTGCTTCCATTTCATGGATAATAATTTGCAACTCTTGCACTTGAGAAGTCACCAATTTTAAGTCCACCATTTTATAGTCCATAAACTTATCAACGATGAACTTTTTCAAACTCACATTCTGTGTCTTGTACTCTGTAGCCAATGCATTCCAAAGATCTTTTGTAGTCTTTAGGGGCTGGTACACTTTGTACAGGACTTTATCTATGCAGTTGAGAATGTAGTTTCTGCATAAAAAGTCTGAATGCCTCCACTCATCAATAGAATGACCATCATGCTTAGTTGCCTCCTTGGCGTTTCCTGGTGTAGGCGGCACCGGTTCATCTTCTTCAAGATACTTCTACAAGCCAAGGGTGGTGAGATAGAACAGCATCTGATTCTGCCACGTCAGAAAATCATCACCTTCGCCTTTGAACAAGTCTGGCTTGTTCAAATTGCTAGTTTTGAGTGTCATTTGCTCTGTTGCCATCTCTGTTTTGTCAAAAACAGTGAAAGTCTTAAAATGTTATATTTTTTGTGCACTCAACACAGAATTTGCAACTATATATAAGTGTTTCTAATTTGTAACAGAAGTAAATCAGAAACAGTACCGCAGTTCACTCAATGAACTACGAAATGATTTGCACACAAATCAAATTAATGACAGAAGTATTATCTCTGTCAAACAGTGGTACTATAATATAGCACACAAACCAGATACAGAATTATCCGGTATTCAAAGCGAAAGTTAAACAGAAAAGATTAATGCCTAACCGAGTTCGTCTGAGGCCTGAAACGTGTCAGTTTCCTTAAGACTTTCAGTCGAAGCCTCCCAGGATACAACAGACGAGAGAACTGCTCGAGATTGTGGTGATTATGAACTGACAGTGATGATCAGTAATGGCAGATTGCACAGGAAGTAGAAAACTTTTTTTTTTCGGTAATGATTTGATCAGAATCACTATGTTTATATAGCTTTCAAAAGGATGCGTTAATGGGTCGCACCCGTTTGAAAAAATGCAGCCATTTAATTTCCGTTCAAATGAACGCGTCTGTTCATTCAAACCGTAACGGGTTGCACCCGCTCGTTCACAACGGGTCTCACCCGTATCCAACCAATCCTGACATTGTTTCAAAAAACCCTTCAAAAATAGCAGAGTTTTTCGGTGCAAAAATATGGTTAAGGCCCGATTTCATATCAAAGTCCAAGCCCAAGCCCGAACCCGGACCCAGCCCGGTTCGGTCGGATGGGCGAGCGGCGCACGCGCACGCGCACGCGTGTGTGTTCATTAGATATAGGTCCACCCCCTCGCTCAAAATTACATGACCTTAAGGGCCAATTAAGAAAATGAGGATTCTATATATGTACACAACATTAACCCACTATTTTGCCAATGTGGGACTAAATATATATCATTCAACTCTTTAGAAATTTTCAATAGTAAATTGCAATTGCCTACATTATAGGGACGTAGGTTCATTGTCCTCTCAAAACTGCGAAGTCCTCTCGCGCTTGAGTACGGGAGCCTTTGGCACTGGGTATTCACCTTTATAGGGATGTAGGTTCATTGTCTCCATTACGTTGATTGAAATTCAAACTTCACATGCATGTTTGATTTACTTGGGATGATCTTGGAGGATTTTAATGATGTTTATTCACAAATTGCATGTAATGATACTGTATATCTTGTGGATTATGTTTGATAACACAACACCATCTTTCACACCTAGACGTACATTTATGATTTGCTATACAATATCTTCTGTTCTTACACTAATTGTAATTTTTAGAACCCTTGGACAGTGGTTGAAACGTTCCTCTAGTACAAAATAGTTATGGACATATTCTAACAGGGGTCAGGTTCTCCTTCAACATTAATTATTTGACTACCATTTTTCTAACACAAATTTGCAGTTATGGTCCAACTCTCAAGCCAAGAGGAGGTTTCACTTGCAAGTAAACGGTTGTTCCAATGCCTTGTCCAGTCACTTCGGGAATGTGGATGCTCTTCATTGAATTCTATGAAAAAATTGATGGGAAATGGTGTAGGATTTTTTTTTTCTTGCTATGCATAAGCAGTGGACAACTCACATTTCGAGCCTCTTGGATAACAAACAGAGAGGAGGTAGTTCAACTTAAAGTTATGGTTCCCTTTACTTGTTTTGTGCTTTTTAGATGACCATGTGCAGTTAAAGCACTTAACAGTTCTGTAGTAGTGGAGGTGCAAAAAGGTGTAGTGAAGATAAAACGGGGAATAACTGAGATATAGCGGACATGCAAAAAGGTACATTGGATGTAAAAATAAGTATTTTAAAATTAACTAATTATCATTTTCACATCATTTGCGTAGAAGAAACTGATATCTATTAATCTTATATAATAAAGTCAAAGAATATCATGATTACACACATTTGAATTGATGAATATAACTGATTTTTACCACATATTAGACATTTATATGTTAAAATTATCTTTTTACACTAACTCTATTGATTTGTTTTAAAAGAGAACTAGTCAAATCAAGCTTCGTACATTAATATGCTTAAAGCGGATGCTAAAAAGCGTTGATTTAGTGGGTGTAACGGAAAATAGCGAGGCTTAAAACGCATCTATTTTTTATCAGTGCTAAATAGAAATAGCATAGCGGTTGTATGATGCTAAGGGTTTTAGCGGGATACTGCGGGGCTTTTAACTGCATAGATGACCAAAATTTACAATTATTTTTATACGCTTCTGCTCAGTATCCTGTGTATCATCTGTCTTTGCTTCCAGTTTGTTGCCTTAATTGGAAACTGACACATGTCTTGTATTCCGAAACATTTTAATGCACGGTCTTTCGGTGTATTTACATGATAAGTTTATGCTATCTTCGAAACGTTGCAACATCGACTACTGCACTAGCGCATTAAGTGGTGCAACATAACCTTAACAGAGGTCACATGTACACATTTTTATGGAATTCCCATTATTCTAGTGATAGTCATAAGTGGACATTGTTTTACACAAATATGGACTGTTGATACATAGTATTATTTCAATTTATGTACTTAACGAACTATTAATGTTGGCCTACTCTTACATTGGATAGAAAATACTTGATTGCATAACACTTGACATTGTATACGTGTTGTAGGTGCGTATTTGGGTTGATACATGGTTTTAGATTACTTTGCTTGATATTGCATGATTTACAACCTTTTTTTAGCATTTGTTTCGGCCATAGCACCCAACTCTTTTATTTTAGCTATGGTTATAACGGTATGGATGATCAAGGAAATATACATAATGTTAAAGGAGAGACAATAGTTTAATCAAAAACCGTTGATATAAAGCAGCACAGAATAGAAATAATTAAGGGTAGAATTAGTTTAATCAGAAATCACCGATATAAATATAAAATGACAAAAAGTAGAAATAAGGGTAGGCATTAGTTTAATCATAAACCGCTGATCTAATACTACACAGGATAGAAATAAGGATAGGCATTTGTAGATGAGATTGCATTTTGATTTTTGAATGTGGAAGAAGTGGTCAATATCTCAGTCTTCCTTTTAGATTTGTTCACCAGTATGTTTTTGTTGATGCAGCCGGAGATATTGACCACTTCTTCCACATTCTGATAATGGTAATATATTTAGATACAACCAAACTTAAGTTCATGTTCAAATAGAACTAATTTGTTAGTTATCATAATTGGTAAGTGAACATCAATTTTGTACGGTACTTATATGTATGTTTCTGACTGATCCTGCATGGGGAATATATAGAAATTCACTCTCAAAGTTTCTAATAATTGGCATCAGCTTGTTCATGGGAAAGTAGAGACGTTATAATAGCCTAAGCAGAACCTAATATCTGGTATTATGCTAGGATGATAAATATTATATTCATGTTAAAAATGAGACTTGTGCTTCTAGAGAATATTGCATGAAAATGTAAGATATGAATATAATAGTTGAATATAATATTACGTGGTGGGAACTTACCTAACTTAAATTCTTAAGTAGGGTTCTGGAATCAGAATATGATGACTTAGAAGATACAAATATTATAATAATATTCTGCAACACCATCAACATATGATTTAAAACATATATTAATTTTGTTATTGTTTGGTATAAAAATGGATAATTCTATAATCCAAATTTTAGAGATAAACATAGTTTTATATGAGTTGTTATGTGTCAACTCAAGGAAATAGAAAAAAAAATAACTAATAAGCATATACCTAGATATAAATAAGAGACATACGCATTTACATAAATATATTATATATGCATACGGAATTCGGGGAATAATCAGATCATTAGAATGATAATTGGTCAAGTAAAAAAATGGACTTTTATTTTAATTAATATTAAAAATATTATAAGGATATTATTTATATATTTAATATTTTTTGGTAAGTCAAGTCGTTTTTATAGTGGGTATACCACTTTTTATTATGACTAATAATAAAATTACAATAATGTGCAGGTGACTGTAGTTAGCAGTCAACTAAATCGGTTTTTAAGGTGGACCGTCCACCGCATACGGAGTTTATAGTGTTCCGTCCACTATACCTATTCATGCTTAAGGCACTGGAGCTACCTAATTAACTAGACTACAATAACATACCACACACGGAGGATATGAATTATGAATGTTACATTTCATACTTCATACAGAAGTGAATTACACATAGTACACAACAATACATAAAAAAATTCAAGGCCCAAATTGTGTACAAATTCCATGGGTATTGCCATAGGGAAAACATAGTACGAAGTGACCATACATCTTCAGCAGAAGATTACATAGAGCTCCACACCGAACAACAGGAACTCTGAAGCACGGGATTGCATTGTTGTGAAAACCTGCGCCTTTGCGGAAGCGTACATGATCTTATTCACTCGATTACTTAAAGATGATTTCTATGGAAACAAACACAGATATGAAATCACACGTGCAAACACAAAATATTCCACCCAACCATCCTCTTTATTGATTCTCAAAACGAATTTTTTGTTTACACACACTGCTTCGACAACCAACAATAAACAAAATAGAAGAATCAATAACCTTATTGATAAAGGGAAAGAATATCTAGATGACTAACACTCTTTGTTGGAGAAGGAGAACAATGAAGAACGATGGCTAACCCTTGGATTAATTAATTTGGTCTCAATCCCATATCATTAATCCAACCCTAGATGCTGATTTTATAGGAGAATAGAAGCCCTAGGCAAATACCCAATTTGCCCCTTCATTACTTGTAGAATAAGTCATAGAAAAGAACAAGTCAAGCCACAGAAAAACCCGCTCAGATGTCTGTCCTAAATAGGTCAGACGTCTGTCAATGCTTTCGGGTTAAAAACCCTGTATACTCAGACGTCTGACAGGCATAGCTCAGACGTCTGAGCTGAAGCTTACTCCAAAATTGCTCCTTCTTGCCTTCTCTCTGCCGCTGCTCCATCTCCTCTAACGCCTAGCATATCCATATCTCGTCTTCATCAACATATGTGATTTCATGTCACAAATCACAACACTCCACCTTGATATGAAATCGCATCACATCGAACGAACTTCCAACACACAAGTCATCTAGCTCTTTCAACAACACCTTCTCTCAATTAAACCATTACAAACACTAGCCACCGCCTGCCAAAGATGCATCTTCCCCTCGAGATGCACCATGCAATACCAACGGTCTAAAAATGCTTGTAATACCACAAGGATCTCCATCTTGTGGATTTTCTACATCGACACCCGTCTATCACTTGATCTGAGCTCCTTCCTTGATCACTCCAGATCCCTTGAGCATCATCAACATGAAGACCCCTGTCTAGCACATCAGCAGTGACCAAATTAACCTCTCCACCTTGCTGTGGACTGGGTTCTTCAACCGTCACTCGCCTTCCACTGTCGACCACATAACCAACCAATCTATACAGGCTTCCCGCCTCTAAGACACCTCTCATCAAAACACGACCGCCCTTTTTCACTCTCAAAACTCCACCTCGAGTATCATAAGTGCAACCACGATGATCTAACCGACCGAAAGAAATGAGGTTATGCAAACTAGCGGGCACATGTCTAACTCCAAAGACTTCCCTTACCACGCCATCATGCATACGAAACCGGATAGATCCAATACCACAAACCGGTAGCTTTACTGCATTGGTTGTTCTAATCACGTCGACATTCTTCTCATACGAAGTGAAATACTTCACATGCTTAGAAATGTGAAAACTGGCTCCTGAATCCATCTTCCAAGGATTAAGTTCGCTAAACAGGACATCACTAGAAGTACCGCTAATGGAACTTGCAGCAATATCTGTCTGTGCCTCATTACTTCCATCACCATCCGCAGCCTTCTTCTTATCCCTCTAATAAGCATAACAATTCTTGCGTATGTGACCTTCCTTACCACAATAATAACAAGCACATTTACCATTAGCCCCTTTCTTCTTCCTTCTTGTACCTTTCCCCGAGTCCTTTGCTACCATGGCTTCACCTTGAACTGATTTAAAACCCGACCCTTTTCTCCTTAGTTCCTCATTCAAAAGGCTGCTTCGAACAATTTCCAAAGAGATGGCTCCACCTACATTGGAGTTACTCAATGAAACAACCAAAGCATCCCAACTTTCTAAAAGCAAACTCATCAGCAAAAGAGCCTGCAACTCATCATCAAAATTGACCTTCAGATTTGCCAATTAATTGATCACATCTTGAAACTCATTCAGGTGCCCTGCAAAAGATTTCTCCTCATCCAATCTCAGCTGAACAAGCTTTCGAACCAGAAAATCCTTACTTGTAGCACTCCTCGACTCATACAAAGATACCAACTTGTCCCACAAATCCTTCGCGGATTCACAGTTAGCCACATGATGGAATACCGAATCATCAAGGTACTGCCGAATCAAGGCAATAGCCTTCTTATCCATCTTCTTCCACGTTCCCTCATTCACACCTGAGGGCTTCTCCACATTTCCAACAATCAGATCGTGAATATCATTGAGGTAAAGCACATCCTCCATCTTAGGCTTCCAAATCCCCCAATTTCTTCCATCAAAAACAGCCATCTTCGGAAAGGCCATCATATCCGTCATCAAAAAAATTGAAATTTTTTTTCACTCCAAAATCACTCTAAGCTTTGTGATGATCTAGCTCCGATACCAACTGTTGTGAAAACCTGCGCCTTTGCGGAAGCGTCCAGGATCTTTTTCACCCAATTACTTAAAGATGATTTCTATGGAAACAAACACAGATATGAAATCACACGCGCGAACACAAAATATTCCACCAAACCACCTTCTTTATTGATTCTCAAAACGATTTTTTTTGTTTACACACACTGGTTCAACAACCAACAATAAACAAACTAGAAGAATCAATAATCTTATTGGTAAAGAGAAAGAATATCTAGATGACTAACACTCTTTGTTAGAGAAGGAGAACAATGAAGAACGACGGCTAACCCTTGGATTAATTAATTCGGTCTCAATCCCATGTCATTAATCCAACCCTAGATGCTGATTTTATAGGAGAATAGAAGCCCTAGGAAAATACCCAATTTGCCCCTTCATTACTTGCAGAATAAGTCACAGAAAAGAACAAGTCAAGCCGCAGAAAAACCTGCTCAGACGTCTGTCTTAAATAGGTCAGACGTCTGTCAATGCTCTCGGGTTAAAAACCCTGTATACTCAGACGTCTGACAGGCATAGCTCAGACGTCTGAGCTGAAGCTCACTCCAAAACTTCTCCTTCTTGCCTTCTCTCTGCCGCTGCTCCATCTCCTCTAACGCCTAACATATCCATATCTCGTCTTCATCAACGTATGTGATTTCATGTCACAAATCACAACATGCATATCACAATTTGACCATGAAAAAACCCAGCTTTCCATGCTAGTACGGCATGGAAGGAAAAAGCAACGGTAGGAAAAGATAAACCCACCACCAGACTTCGACATGTTGAGTCATGAGTGCCTTGGCATCTCCATGTATGCCTTGGTCTAGTAGGTGATACAATCAACCAGGACATCGAAAAAAACTCCCTCCTCCTATGAACTACTACCAGCAAAATTCCATAAAACACCATCTCCACCCAGAAAAGACACACATCGAAACTACAGAGCACCACAAACTAAACAATACCGCAACTCTAGTCAACAAGATGACAAACATAACTACATAGGTAAACAAAATCATACACAGAAGACCAACATAGCCACACCAAACCGATCAAGCAGACTAAACTCCATTGCTCATCTCGTAAGAGGCTAAGAACAAGATTTCATTGCATACAACGTAAATATGAGTTAAAGGTTAGCAAACCAGCAAAGTAAGGAGAGTCGCGACACTTTCAAGTACGCTTGTCCACACATGGCACAATGCAGCTCCATGCTGGAGGAGATCTTCCCCACCACAGCAAGTTGAAGACGCACCCGAAGTTTCGGAGAGCGAAACACCACGCTGTAGTATTGAAGCGGGTTGAATAGCAGTAGAGAGCTCAAAGGTGGCGCATGGAAGAACTGGTGAGACAGTGTAAAAGGAGTTTAATCAGAGCGATAATTTTAGGGTTTGGGGAAAAAATCATGCGGTCGAAATCAAGAGTTGAGAGAATGGACGAAAAGTGACTGGAGAAGAGTGGTGAAAGTGACGAAAGAAAGAGTTAGAAGAAAGAAAAGAAATTGGAAGGAAGAAGGAGGAGGAGTATTCGTGTCGCCATTAACATTTTTTTCCCAAACCAAACTCCGTTTGCTTTAGAAATAATAAAATATAGGTAAATTTTATTCTAATACACATTTTTAATTAGTTAATCCACCCTATAAAATAGGATGTTTGACTTTTAATAACATTTAAATTTTAATTAGTTTATCCATCCTATAAAATAGGATGTTTTGGTTCAGTTGTTTATTGATATGGTATGCAACTATATATACTGAAATCTCGACCAAATGCGAGGATGTTTATTCAAATATGCAGCAAACGAGTAATTTAATGATGTTCTTAATACTAAAATCTCCACCAAATGCGAGGATGCTCTGAATCTCCTTTCAGAATTCTTTGATTGCAAAATTACAAAGGTAATATTACTGGAGTTGCAAGAAATGTGAACTACACATATAGTTTCAATTTGCTCTGAAACTATGTGTTCCTTAAACCTTTATAGTGCGGATGGGAAATTGTCTGAGTTAACGTATGATACTCGATTTATTTTTGCACTTTTCAAATCATTCTCTGCAACTGATTATGTTACTGCATAACGCCTGAGCATCACTGCACCAAAAATTCCATCAAGTTCTCTTAATGCAGGGTAGTCTAATTTTGGGTATGTTTTATACATTGATTTCTGGGTGGAGGACTTCTGTAGTAACCCGTAACTTCCCATGAAGGAAAGCATGGATTGCTATGAGAACAACACACATCGAAACACAAACAGAAGAACATTTCATTGTTATTTACAATAATTCCATCAGATTACAAGAATATACAGAGTATGAATAAATATTATACAACAGAAAAATATCAGAGATTACAATAAATTAAATAGCAGCGGAAAAACAATATAAAACACAACTGAAGGTGATACACGGATACAGAGCTTTCCGAGCATCGTTCCAGCTGCAAATCAGGATCCTGTGAATATAAATCTGCAAAACCAAAACTATTAGCTACCCGTATCAAAAATAGGGCACCCAGAGTTTAGGTTAAAACAATAAACTCCAGGTCAGTCATGTGACTGGTGTGAGAACTAAAATAGTTATTTAAAACTTTACTTTAAAAGGGAGTAATTCAAGGGACCACGCCGTATAACACGGAATGGGTTTCCTCCCAAGAACACTTGTGCATATAACAAAAACATCGCAATGCTTTTTGAAAAAATGAAGCTATTATAAGACCCAGGTCCCATCACACAATGCAACGCAAGCCAGAGGATAGGGTTTTCCCTTATAATAGCCAAACATGCTTTGTATGTTTAAAACAAATCATTTGATACTATTATAGTATAATGTGTCAAAACAACTTCAATCATAAATATCAATCATAGACGCATAGTATCCCATGCTACTATGTCTCCATACTAGGCTCTACAAACAAAACCGAAATATCTCGTATTGGAAATTGGATTTCCGTCATGAGTCGAGGCAAGGGGCAAATTCCTCTCCGCTTCGAGACACTCTAGCAAATGTCTCAGGACTACTCTCTCTGGGTAGCCTCTGGAATCGGCTGGGCCGGTCCTCTCTTACGTTTGAGGATTGGCAATTCCTGAACAAACGTTTCTCGGTCCTTACAGACCTATAATCGAGGCGCCTCGCATTCCAACAACTACAAAGGTGAAAATAATATAAATGTCAGCCAGTTTAAGCACTGACACCACCGTAGCTAGAAAGAAACGTCGTGTCCTCCTAGCAGTCACTATCCCTTTTTGACTCATACCGAGGTATGAGACTCGCGAATTCACGCTATACACAAAGCTGCGCCACACAGGTCGTGCTTTGATCGACAATCACAAGACTTTGCTTTTCAACAGAAGCCTTGATCATTTGCCACTTAAGCATGTCACACAGGCAATTCACTCCACGCAATTGATGTTCATCGATATACAATCTCTAAGCTCGTACGTCTCAGAGAAGGGCGTTAAGCAAGAGAATAAATTCTCTGCTGCCAAACAGATGTATATTTAATAGAGATCAATCAACACAGAATAAAATCCAATGTCAGACACACAGTCCATTTACAAGCTCGTTCTGGGTCTGAACGAAACCGGAGGCACTTTCCTCGCATATCCAACGATCTCCAAGTAAGTCTGGATGATCACCAACTGATTCCCTCATCTTGGGCGTACAACCCAATCAAGATCATCAGCAATCACCCAAACGATGTGAAGACTTTCGGTCTTCAACCACCGTCTTCATCTTCGACTTATCGTCGAATCTGTTATTCAGAGTGGTTATAAACCCGGCCTTTCTGAATAACCCGCGTATATAATAAACAAATGTTAAACAAACACAACATACGCCTCATTCATATTCATCAGTCACTAACCATAAATTAGCAAGAGAACAATTCCCCAAATATTAACCCCGAAGGCCGAAACTAACATCAGATCAATACCCAGGAAACCATTCTACTTAGCTAACCTACAGCTAGTTTCTAAATTTCACATTCTTAGGGAAAGGTTCCTATTAATTTTATCAAAGATGACTTCTTTTAAATTTATTCTTTAATATTCCTTTGGATGTCATTTCAAACCATGTTAAGGTTTTCCAAACTAGTCGGGATTAGCGAACCACACCGAAGCCATTATTTATTTTATTTCCCAACCCCAACCTATTCATCCCATGAAGCAAAACTGGTAATACTCCATATCTAACACCACGGTGTTATCGGTAAAAATTAATTACCATTTCACGTTCAAATCTAATAAAAGATTTAACTATCGCTTTGGAGCAAAACTGGTGATACTCCATTCTCGCTCACTTTCCAAATTTGATAATTTAAATTATCAATTCACATTTCAATCTAATTACAGATTCATTAAAACTCCTTTTACTAGGTTAAAGAACTAATGTCATTTAAAACACAGTTCACGATAAACCCAAATCACATTCTATTTATTATCGGGTTAAAGAACAAGTGTTATTTAAAACACCGTTCACGATAAACCCACAAATCAATTCTAATTCAATTCCAATTAAATATACTAATTAATTGGTATACTTCATTAAATCTAAATAAAAAGATTTAATCTTTTCTCAACGGGGTTTAAGAACAGTGTTGATGAAGACACCATTCACGACAAACCCAAATCCCATTTGATATTAAATACAAGGCTCTGAATAGAAAATATATATGCTTATATTCAATATCAAATCCTGAAACCCATAAATATCGCTTTGGAAATAACGATATAAAATATATCTTCCAAATTTCCTCCAAAATACCTGTGTAATCGCAGAATCTAATATCGAAATATTCCAAAGACAATTTTGATTCAAATCCATTCCAATTCATATATTGGAAATTCTAGTTATTTAAAACCATTTCAAATCCAATTTATTTATTTAAAAATAATTGGATTTTAATTCTAGTTCAAAACTAGTTCATTTCGATAAAAATCTATTTTCACCTTTTCAAATGTGTAATTTTTCATCCCAATTCTTTCCAAATTATTTCTTATAATTTTACTCAAATTATTACTATTTTTAATAATTTTATCAAGGCCCACAGCGACCTTTTCCAAATTTGATTTGGACATAATTCCAAATCCAACCGTTAGATTTCAAATTTCTAATATTCATTGGAAAGCTCTTTTCGATACGAACCCATCGGTTCTGATTTCAGGAGAATCCGACGGTCGGATCTCCTGCAACGTCAATTCAAAGTCAATGGTCAAAATTCGTGAACTGCCGCTGCGCGGCGCGTTCTATTCAGGCCATTATATATATAACATATATATATATATATATATATATATATATATATTATACATGTTTCGTCGATTTCCTTTTAAAACGAATTTTATAAATCGTTTCAAATTTGTTTCAAAAACAATTTTCAACTTTCATTTCAAATTCAAATCAAAATTGAATTTTCCATTATAAATTCTTTTTACATTCATTTCTATTTGATTTCAATTCAGACCGATTTCAATTCGATTTCAATTCAATTTCAATTCGATTTGAATTCATTCCAAATCGATTTCACTTTATATTCAATTCGAATTCATTTTATATTCAATTCAATTCGAATTCATTTTATATTCAATTTGAATTCATTTTATATTCAATTCAATTCGAATTCATTTTATATTCAATTCAATTCGAATTCATTTTATATTCAATTCAATTCAATTCGAATTCATTTTATATTCAATTCAATTTGAATTCATTTTATATTCAATTCAATTCGAATTCATTTTATATTCAACTCAATTCGAATTCATTTTATATTCAATTTTTAAATCTCTTTTCAATATTCAATATAAAAATGAATATAATCGATATAAATATCGTTCGCGTCAAAATAGCGCATCTCTAATCAACACGGCTTTATATTTTTCAATAACTTCGTTACTCTATTCAACAAATGAATATTTATTCTATTCAACACATGAATCTATATTTCTTTCAACACATGACTAATCTCAACAAATGAGTACTGTCAACACGTGACTATTTTTGTTATTTAATATATTTTAAAAAATTACGATTTCTATCGTTTAATTTTTAATCAGACTCCAACCGTAAATTAGTAAGAGAACGATTCCCTAAGTATTAACCCCGAAGGCCGAAACCAACATCAGATCAATACCCAGGAGACCACTGATCTTATCTATTTTCCAGTTAATTTCTAATTTTATATATGATAAAGATGTAAATTTTATTGTTAAAATATTTCGTTCAACACATGAATCTATATTTCTTTCAACACATGACTAATCTCAACAAATGAGTACTGTCAACACGTGACTCTATGTTTTATAATATTCTTTATTTTCTTAATTGGAATGATGCCCGATCGATTACCATATAATGTTAATTATATGGATTCCATACAACACATGTATATAATTGCAACGATAAATAATCAACCATCATCCAAAGTGCACCAAACAACTGCATAAGCATTAAATATAAATAATTAACGCTTACGCAAACTGTCTACCAATCGATCGACATACAACTAAATAATTGGGATTAGTGTACGCCAAATATCATCCCAACACCCATGTGGGATTTCAATCCACAAACACTGAATATTATTTGTGCTGTTGGGCGACGTGTAAAATTTATCGTCCCAATCAATATCCTTCAAATAGGTGTTTATAAACAAACCGTCCGGTTGTAAATGAATATTTATTTGTTCACATTCACGTTAAAAATTATATTTTTAACGATAAAATATTTTTAACTGTATAAATAATTTATTTTATTTCGCATCACACAATCAATTTTCATCACAACAAACAATCAAACATACAAGCCACCCATGGTCTGTGGATGACGGGTGTCGGGTGCTACTAAGCACCGTCTGCATCCTAGTATATATTTTAACTAGAAAAACAAGATTTAAAGTGAGAAGTTCTCATCGAGGCTTCCACTCCTCGATTCTCTATTTCTGAACGGGTTGGATTCCGTTCTGCTTTCGGTCAATTCCATCGCACTCTTATTCATACTGTTCATAATAAAAATCACATTTTTACTTCAACGCTATAAAAATCACATTTTTATTTCAATTCTAAAAATTATATTTTTACTACAGTGTTTATATCGATAAGGATTATATTTTTATAACGACTTCATCTCGATAAAGATTATATTTTTATAACTTCTTCTACTACTACTTATATAAAAATCGAATTTTTATATAATTAAAAATCATTTCTTAGTTAAAAATATTATCTTTCCTAAGTTTAAAACCTTATCTTTCCATTTTTAAAAATAAAATCTTTTCATGTTTAAAAATAAAATATTTTCTAAATAAAAATATAACTCTTCTGTTTTCTATTGTAAGAAATTTCTAAACTTGTTTTCTAAATAAAAATCCGAACTTGTTTTCTAAATAAAAATCCAAACTTGTTTTTTAAATAAAAATCCAAACTTGTTTTCTAAATAAAAACCCAAACTTGTTTTCTAAATAAAAACCCAAACTTGTTTTCTAAATAAAAATCCAAACTTGTTTTTTAAATAAAAATCGAAACTTGTTATATTAAAAAATCACGTCATTCCTATAAAAAGAAATCTTGTGTTTCCATATATATATAAAAAAATCTTATATATACAAAAATAAACCTTTTCTGTACAAAAATAATGTCGGACTAAAGAAAACAATACTTTAAATAAAATAAAATAAAATAAAAAAAGGTAGAAGGCTCACTGTGTTGCGTTCTAGAGGTGCAGGGCTACTGCGCCGGAGTTGAGGGTGGTTGAGAGAGCCACTGGCGATCGGAGTTTGCGCCACTTTGATCGGAACAGCGGTGAAAGGGTGGGGTTTGGAGACCATAGTCGATGTTAGAAGGGGAGGGAGAGAAAGAAGCTGCAGGCGGAGAAAGAAGGGTGAGGCGGAGGGCACGCTCGCGCTGAAGGGGGGTGGTGGCGCTCCAATTGAGGTGGCGCAGTTGTTCTTCGGTGGAAGAGGGGTCTAGGGATTCGCGGGTTCAATCGATGGTTGGGGGGTTCCACTTGCGCGAGGTCGATAATGGAGTGGTGGAGGCGGAGGAAGACTACGGCGAAGGAGGGTGGAGGCGATCGAGGGGGTATCGGCGAAAGACGATGGCCATTTTTAATTTAGGGCTCGGGTCCCTTTTGATTGGAGAAAGTGAAGGCTAGGGGGGTTTAAGTGTAAAGTTTTTATAATTTATATAATTTATTTAATTTCTATTTTATTTCAATTAGTTGACTTTTCACCCGAACCCTGATTCAAACCCAGCGACTGTCGTCCCTAGCTAATTACCCTCGTTCCAAACACAACGGGATATGTTTCGTGAGCTAGTTCGGCTGTTACGCTGAGTTTCCGTCAAATTTAAAATATAAATCTTTATATATTCAATTTAAACGCACATTTCAATTTACCGAGACCACATACGAACTCTAAAAATTCCCGAAAATTATTTCTAGCTTCGTATTGACGATATGGTCCTAACAAAACTAATTTCGTCAAATTCTGAGATCGTTTGAAAAATGGTCATTTTCTGGTCAACCGAAATTGACTGAAATTGTTAAAACACGTTTAACTTCGCCACACTCACATATTGATTCGGAAAATTATGAATTTTGGAACCTAGCAATTATCTGAAATTCTGGTTCCAACAAAAGTGGTTTCGTCGAAAACCGAGGTCGTTTGCAAAATGTTTATTTTTAAGGGCTATATTTCCATAGCGACTATTCTCAATTTTCAACTGGACGTACCTTTTTATCCCCGCTATGAAATTTTGATTTTTCGGTTTCATTGGAAAGATATCAAATAGGTTCTAATATTTTTGGTTTCGCTAAAATCCGGTTTATTTTGCACCCGGTACATTCATTTGAACTTTGAAATCAAATTATCGAACTACTGCGCCATTTTCAATTCCTTTTATATTTAAAAAAAATAAAATATTTATATTGTAATGACGATTCAAATATATATAAATATATTCGTTCTATTTCTATTCAAAATAAATTTCTCGTCGTTATTATTTAAAATAATTCATTAAAATTGCCAAAATAAAAATTTTAAATTGGCTCAGAGTTTCCGAGTTATTACAATCTTTCCACTTAAAACTTTTCGTCCCCGAAAAGGAACGAAACCGAAAGTTGTTTTAACTAATCAACTCAACTTTCATTATTTTCGTTACGGCTTAAGTTCTTCAATTTTTCAGTTTTTAAGAACTTTTCAAATTTTTCAAAAATTTGGCTAACACCCTAAATTTTCGAAAAATTTCGCCATAACCTCCCCTGCACCGGGGACTTCGGGATATTTCATATAGCCTCCCATGGCCTTCTTCAATCCAAAAGAAAAAGAAAAGGCCAAGCGGCTAGCCAATCGGCTCATAAAATCATCCAAACCCAAAGAAATACAATAAATATGTACCTATTTGTCGAGCAAACAATTTTATTCTCTGCTCTAGCCTCCTTACTATGACCTGTTCAATGTAAGTACATGTATATGCATGCATTTTCAAACAATTTTCAGTACAGTTCAATATTTGGTTCAATTTGGCCTAAATGGTTAAAAATTTCAAACAAATAAACAAACAACAGAAGCATCAATTAATTGGGGAATTATCGTTTCAAATTCATAATTTTGATATATATACAGAAACCCATGTTTTTGATGCCAAATCACAACAATAAATCTATATAGTTTTGGGTTCTCACACCAGTCTAATGGAAATATATAGATATCACACTTTCGAAACACGAACATAAATACTGATGATGTCCGGACATCACCAGAATTATCCCCGAGCGAATAGAGTGTGATTCTATATCTATCCAGTATATTAAAACTTTGAATATACGTTCACGACGCGTATATGCAAAACCTTTATATACTCGATTGTCCAAATTCAATACAAATAAAATATTCAAATACATATAATTGAATTTAACTTTCAAAACAAAGTTTTTTTTCAAATTTTTATTTCAAAATATACTCTTCACACTCGTTCTAGGATACTACTGATCCCATCTCTAACGAGTTATTCTTACTGGATATTACTAATCCAATCTATGATGAATTCTTTCGTTCGGTTCTAAGTGTCTTGTTCTCGAGCTCTGTAAACCAAAGCTCCGATACCAAGTGTAGTAACCCGAAACTTCTCCGTGAAGGAAAGCATGAATTGCTTTGAGAACAACACACATCGGAACACAAACAGAAGAACATTTCATTGGTATTTACAACAATTCCATCAGATTACAAGAATATACAGAGTATGAATAAATATTATATAGCAGAAAAATATCAGAGATTACAATGAATTACATAGCAGCGGAAAAACATTATAAAACACAACTGAAGGTGATACATGGATACCGAGCTTTCCGAGCATCGTTCCAGCTGTAAATCAGGATCCTGTGAATATAAATCTGCAAAACCAAAACTATTAGCTGCCTGTGTCGAAAATAGAGGCACCCAGAGTTTAGGTTAAAACAATAAACTCCAGGTCAGTCATGTGACTGGTGTGAGAACTAAAACAGTTATTTAAAACTTTTCTTTAAAAGAGAGTAATTCAAGGGACTACGCCGTATAACACGGAATGGGTTTCCTCCCAAGAACACTAGTGCATATAACAAAAACATTGCAATGCTTTTTGAAAAAATGAAGCTATTATAAGACCCAGGTCCCATTACGCAATGCAACGCAAGCCGGAGGATAGGGTTTTCCCTTATAATAGCCAAACATGCTTTGTACATTTAAAACAAATCATTTGATACTATTACAGTATAAAGTGTCAAAACAACTTCAGTCATAAATATCAATCATAGACGGCATAGTATCCCATGCTACTATGTCGCCATACTAGGCTCTACAAATAAAACAGAAATATCTCGTATTGGAAATTGGATTTCCATCATGAGTCGAGGCAAGGGGCAAACTCCTCTCTGCTTCGAGACACTCTAGAAAATGTCTCAGGACTACTCTCTCTGGGTAGCCTCTGGAATCGGCTGGGCCGGTCCTCTCTTACGTTTAAGGATTGGAAATTCCTGAACACACGTTTCCCGGTCCTTACAGACCTATAATCGAGGCGCCTCGCATTCCAACAACCACAAAGGTGAAAATAATATAAATGTCAGCCAGTTTAGGCACTGACACCACCGTAGCTAGAAAGAAACGTCGTGTCCTCCTAGCGGTCACTATCCCGTTTTGACTCATACCAAGGTGTGAGGCTCGCGAATTCACGCTATACACAAATCTGCGCCACACAGGCCGTGCTTTGATCGTCAACCACAAGACTTTTCTTTTCAACAGAAGCCTTGATCATTTGCCACTTAGGCATGCCACACAGGCAATTCACTCCATGCGACTGATGTCCATCGATATACAACCTCTGAGCTCGTATGTATCAGAGAAGGGCGTTAAGCAAGAGAATAAATTCTCTGCCGCCAAACAGATGTATATTTAATAGAGATCAATCAACACAGAATAAAATCCAATGTCAAACACATAGTCCATTTACAAGTTCGTTCTGGGTCTGGACGAAACCGTAGGCACTTTCCTTGCATATCCATCGATCTCCAAGTACGTCTGGAGATTCCCTCATCTTGGGTGTACAGCCCAATCAAGATCATCAGCAATCACCCAATCGATGTGAAGACTTCCGGTCTTCAACCACCGTCTTCATCTTCGACTTATCGTCGAATCGGTTATTCAGAATGGGTATAAACCCGGCCTTTCTGAATAACCCGCGTATATAATAAACAAATGTTACACAAACACAACATACGCCTCATTCCAATTCATCAGTCACTAACCGTAAATTAGCAAGAGAACAATTCCCCAAATATTAACCCCGAAGGCCGAAACCAACATCAGATCAATACCCAGGAAACCATTCTACTTAGCTAATCTACAGTTAGTTTCTAAATTTCACATTCTTAGGGAAATGTTCCTATTAATTTTATCAAAGATGAATTCTTTTAAATTTATTCTTTAATATTCCTTTGGATGTCATTTCAAACCATGTTATGGTTTTCCAAACTAGTCGGGATTAGCGAACCACACCGAAGCCATTATTTATTTTATTTCCCAATCCCAACCTATTCATCCCATGAAGCAAAACTGGTAATACTCCATATCTAATACCACGGTGTTATCGGTAAAAATTAATTACCATTTCACGTTCAAATCTAATTAAAGATTTAACTATCGCTTTGGAGAAAAACTGGTGATACTCCATTCTCGCTCACTTTCCAAATTTGATAATTTAAATTATCAATTCACATTTCAATCTAATTACAGATTCATTAAAACTCCGTTTACTGGGTTAAAGAACTAATGTCATTTAAAACACAGTTCACGATAAATCCAAATCACATTCTATTTATTATCGGGTTAAAGAACAAGTGTTATTTAAAACACCATTCACGATAAACCCACAAATCAATTCTAATTCAATTCCAATTAAATATACTAATTAATTGGTATACTTCATTAAATCTAAATAAAAATATTTAATCTTTTCTCAATGGGATTTAAGAACAGTGTTGATGAAGACACTATTCACGACAAACCCAAATCCCATTTGATATTAAATACAAGGCTCTGAATAGAAAATGTATCGGCTTATATTCAATATCAAATTCTGAAACCCACAAATATCGCTTTGGAAATAACGATATAAAATATATCTTCCAAATTTCCTCCAAAATATCTATATAATCGCAGAATCTAATATCGAAATATTCCAAAGACAATTTCGATTCAAATCCATTCCAATTCATATATTGGAAATTCTGGTTATTTAAAACCCATTTCAAATCCAATTTATTTATTTAAAAATAATTGGATTTTAATTCTAGTTCAAAACTAGTTCATTTCGATAAAAATCTATTTTCACCTTTTTCAAATGTGGAATTTTTCTTCCCAGTTCTTTCCAAATTATTTCCTATGATTTTACTCAAATTATTACTATTTTTAATAATTTTATCAAGGCCCGTACAGTCGATTTCCATCAACGGTTATTGAGCTGCACTTACAACGACCTTTTCCAAATTTGATTTGGACATAATTCCAAATCCAACCGTTAGATTTCAAATTTCTAATATTCATTGGAAAGCTCTTTTCGATTCGAACCCATCAGTTCCGGTTTCAGGAGAATCCGACGGTCGGATCTCCCGCAACATCAATTCGAAGTCAATGGCCGAAATTCGCGAACTGCCGCTGCGCGGCACATTCTATTCAGGCCATTATATATATAATATATATATATTATATATATTTCGTCGATTTCCTTTTAAAACGAATTTTATAAATCGTTTCAAATTTGTTTCAAAAACAATTTTCAACTTTCATTTCAAATTCAAATCAAAATTGAATTTTCCATTATAAATTCTTTTTACATTCATTTCTATCTGATTTCAATTCAAATCGATTTCAATTCAATTTCAATTCGTTTTTCAATTCAATTTGAATTCATTCCAAATCGATTCCATTTTATATTCAATTCAATTCGAATTCATTTTATATTCAATTCAATTCGAATTCATTTTATATTCAATTCAAATTCATTTTATATTCAATTCGAATTCATTTTATATTCAATTCGAATTCATTTTATATTCAATTCAATTCGAATTCATTTTTTATTTAATTCAATTTGAATTCATTTTATATTCAATTCAATTCGAATTCATTTTATATTCAATTCAATTCGAATTCATTTTATATTCAATTCAAATTCATTTTATATTCAATTCAATTCGAATTCATTTTATATTCAATTCGAATTCATTTTATATTTAATTTTTAAATCTATTTTCAAAATTCATTATAAAAACGAATATAATCGATATAAATATCGTTCGCGTCAAAATAGCGCATCTTTAATCAACACGGCTTTATATTTTTGAATAACTTCGTTATTCTATTCAACGAATGGATATTTATTCTATTCAACACATGAATCTATATTTCTTTCAGCAAATGATTAATCTCAACAAATGAGTACTGTCAACACATGACAATTTTTGTTATTTAATATATTTTATAAAATTATGATTTCTGTCGTTTAATTTTTAATCAGACTCCAACCGTAAATTAGTAAGAGAACGATTCCCTAAGTATTAACCCCGAAGGCCGAAACCGACATCAGATCAATACCCAGGAGACCACTTATCTTATCTATTTTCCAGTTAGTTTCTAATTTTATATATGATAAAGATGTAAATTTTAATGTTAAAATATTTCGTTCAACACATGAATCTATATTTCTTTCAACACATGACTAATCTCAACAAATGAGTATTGTCAACACGTGACTCTATATTTTATAATATTCTTTATTTTCTTAATTGGAATGAGGCTCAATCATTTACCATATAATGTTAATTATATGGATTCCATACAACACATGTATATAATTGCAACGATAAATAATCAACCATCATCCAAAGTGCACCACACAACTGCATAAGCGTTAAATATAAATAATTAACGCTTACACAGTCTATCGACCAAGCGATCGACATACAACTAAATAATTGGGATTAGTGTACGCCAAATATCATCCCAATACATGTGTGGGATTTCAATCCATAGATATTGAATATTATTTGTGCTGTTGGACGACGTGTAAAATTTATCGTCCCAATCAGTATCCTTCAAATAGATGTTCATAAACAAACCGTCCGGATGTAAATGAATATTTATTTGTTCACATTCACGTTAAAAATTATATTTTTAACGATAAAATATTTTTAACGATAAAATATTTTTAACCATATAAATATTTTATTTCACATCATACAAACAATTTTCATCACAACAAACAATCAAACATACAAGCCATCCATGGTCTGTGGACGACGGGTGTCGGGTGCTACTAAGCACCGTTTGCATCCTAGTATATATTTTAACTAGAAAAACAAGATTTAAAGTGAGAAGTTCTCACTGAGGGTTCCACTCCACCATTCTCTATTTCTGAACGGGTTGGATTCCGTTCTGCTTTCGGTCAATTCCATCGCACTCTTATTCACACTGTTCATAATAAAAATCACATTTTTACTTCAATGCTATAAAAACCACATTTTTATTTCAATTCTAAAAATTATATTTTTACTACGATGTTCATATCGATAAGGATTATATTTTTATAACGACTTCATCTCGATAAAGATTATATTTTTATAACTTATTCCGCTACTACTTATATAAAAATCGGATTTTTATATAATTAAAAATCATTTCTTAGTTAAAAATACTATCTTTCCTATGTTAAAAACCTTATCTTTCCATGTTTAAAAATAAAATCTTTTCATGTTTAAAAATAAAATCTTTTCTAAATAAAAATATAACTCTTCTGTTTTCTATTGTAAGAAACTTCTAAACTTGTTTTCTAAATAAAAATCCGAACTTGTTTTCTAAATAAAAATCCAAACTTGTTTTCTAAATAAAAACCCAAACTTGTTTTCTAAATAAAAATTCAAACTTTTTTTCTAAATAAAAATCCAAACTTGTTTTTTTAATAAAAATCAAAACTTGTTATATTAAAAAATCACGCCTTTCCTATAAAAAGAAATCTTATCTTTCCATATATATAAAAAAATCTTATCTATACAAAAATAAACCTTTTCTATACAAAAATAATGTCGGATTAAAGAAAATAATACTTTAAATAAAATAAAATAAAAAAAGGTAGAAGACTCACTGTGTTGCGTTCTAGAGGTGCAGGGTTGCTGCGTCGGAGTCGAGGGTGGTTGAGAGAGCGACTGGCGATCGAAGTTGGCGCCACTTTGGCCGGAACAACGGCGAAAGGGTGGGGTTTGGAGACCACAGTCGATGTTAGAAGGGGAGGGAGAGAGAGAAGCAGCAGGCGGAGGAAGAAGGGCGAGGCGGAGGGCGCGCTCACGCTGAAGGGGGTGGTGGCGCTCCAATCGAGGTGGCGCGGCTGTTCTCCGGTGGAAGAGGGGTCTGGGGATTCGTGGGTTCAATCGATGGTTGGGGGGGTTCCACTTGCACGAGGTCGATGGTGGAGTGGTGGAGGCGGAGGAAGACTTCGGCAAAGGAGGGTGGAGGCGATCGAGGGGGTATCAGCGAACGATGATGGCCATTTTTAATTTAGGGCTCGGGTCCCTTTTGATTGGAAAAAGTGAAGGTTTGGGGGGGGGGGGTTTAAGTGTAAAGTTTTTATAATTTATATTATTTATTTAATTTCTATTTTATTTCAATTAGTTGACTTTTCACCTGAACCCTGATTCAAACCCAACGACTGTCGTCCCTAGCTAATTAACCCCATTCCAAACACAATGAGATATGTTTCGTGAGCCAGTTCGGTTGTTACGCTGAGTTTCCGTCAAATTTAAAATATAAATCTTTATATATTCAATTTAAACGCACATTTCAATTTACCGGGGCCACATACGAACTCTAAAAATTCCGGAAAAATTATTTCTAGCTTTGTATTGACGATACAGTCCTAAAAAAACTAATTTCGTCAAATTCTGAGACCGTTTGAAAAATGGCCATTTTCTGGTCGACCGAAATTGACTGAAACTGTTAAAACACGTTTAACTTCGCCACACTCACACATTGATTCGAAAAATTATGAATTTTGGAACCTAGCAATTATTTGACATTCCGGTTCCAACAAAAGTGGTTTCAACGAAAACCGAGGTCGTTTGCAAAATGTTTATTTTTAAGGGCTATATTTCCATAGCGACTATTCTCAATTTTCAACTGGATGTACCTTTTTATCCCCGCTATGAAATTTCGATTTTTCGGATTCTTGGAAAGATATCTTCAAATAGGTTCTAATATTTTTTGTTTCGCTAAAATCCGGTTTATTTTGCAGCCGGTACATTCATTTGAACTTTGAAATCAAATTATCGAACTACCGCGCCATTTTCTATTTCTTTTATATTTAAAAAAAATAAAATATTTATATTCTAACGAGGATTCAAATATATATATATATATATATATATATTCGTTCTATTTCTATTCAAAATAAATTTCTTGTCGTTATTATTTAAAATAATTCATTATAAATATCCAAAATTCATTAAAATTGCCAAAATAAAAATTTTAAATTGGCTCAGAATTTCCGGGTTATTACAACTTCATAGGCAATAAATTTCACCATTTGTGAATGTTCTGTTTAAGAGAATTGTTTGTCGAGTTTGCTCAACCACTAGGTAAGCCATGAGCTACAATAAACATAATTTATCATTATTGTCAAAAAAATTGTTTGTAATGTTAAAATAATACCTTTTGTGTAGTATATCATTTTCTTTTACCTGCAAACCTATATAAAAATTCTTGCTTGAAAAAAAAATAGATAGATACTTCTCCATATAAACAGTAACAAAGTTCAAATCCATAAGATGGTATATTAGTGTTCATGCATTTTATTATATCATTACATATAAAACATAGAAGAAAATATAAGACCACAAACATAGCCAGTCTGTGTCATGTAGCGTGCGCATTCGTTAAAGAGGTAAGCGACCTAGCATGGCAGTTGTCGTCGGTTGATTTTAATGAAAATTAGTATGTAAATGCGGTATATCCTATCATTGCACATATATATTTGAGATATACGCATTCCTTCATGTAGGCCATTTAAAAGTAGTTGCTTAACCGAAATTTAATAAGTTTAAAAAATACAAGAAGGCAGAGTCAGCTATAAAGGAGATAACTGAAGGCTTGGTTGGTCAATAAGGAGCATCCCAAAGTTCAAACACGACAAGTTTGAAAAACCTACTCACGCACAATCATATGTTGTATCTCTATATCAAATTGGCTTTGTTATGTTGCAAAATGAACAAGAACATGAAATCTTTAAGTTAATCCATTTGTGGATTAACTTAAAAAATAGTTGTGGATCAACTTATTAATGTAAATTGGTGGATTATCTAACGAAAGAGGAGGATGAAAATAAAACCTATGATATAAGGATATTATTTTGAATCCACTCAAGGTAATATTTAATCAAGAATACAAAAGTTTGAAACCTTTTTAAAAATGAAGTTCATATATGACTGTAACTTCAAACTAACCAACCACTCATTGATGCATGCCTCCATTTGGGAGAGTATTAAAGGTAATCAAGCTAGCTGACTATAGTTTGTCATATAATTATTGCCTCATTTGAGAGAGTATAGAATGTGATCAAGCTAGCTTACCATAGTTTCTCATATAATTATTAAATGGGTGAATTAACACAATGCATTAAAACATAATATGATATACAATGTAATTATTTAAGGAGAAAAATTAAGAAAAAACCAAAACAACTTTTGGTCCATTACAGAAACATGTAAAAAAACACTGACCAAGTTCATCCAATTATAATCCATTTATTGGCGCTCAACAAACAAATCTTCATGCAAGACTCTTTCCGCAACTACCTTAGAAATAGATGAATTTATTCGTAGGACACTTGTATAAGCAACAATATTCTTCAATGTAACGATTTTATCAGGTATTGCAAAAATTAAGCTCAGGAATTCAACAAAGGAGATATTGAATAGCTGAAAAATTAAAACAAAATACTTTTTCAAATATTGTGAAAAAAAGTATTTCATATTTGTATAGAGTTGTCACCAAATGTTTGTAATGAAATTTTGATTGATAGAAACTTCCTGGAACATTTTCATTAGTTAGTTCACTATCAGTTTGTCAAAAGATCACAATTTTTATATTCGACTTATAATATACTCAGTAAACAGTCGAGTTTTCTAAGTATAAGGAGGCTTTTTGGAATTGCATATTACTATTTAGTTTTTAAAGCAGATTGCTCTATCAAAGAACTTTTGAGATATATTTAAATGTAAATGAAAATAAACAATCAAAAGCAAATATATGTAATAATCTCACCAATAGATTCATAAATTTTAACAAAAAATTATATAATTAATTTTTTACTTTTACAAATTACCAGCATAGAGATGATACAGTGGCAGAAACAATAGGTAATATGCGGTAGGGTAGAAATTTTAAGGCAAAACAAATTTTAGGTAAGGACAATTACATAAAAGAAATAGTAATATAACTGCAACAAATGTGATAGGGCATGAGCTCCATCTGGACATGTACAACCTCCTCTCCTGAGATGATACATGGTTTTTTTTCCTTTCAAAATGCACAACAATAGATCTTAGTTCAATGTAAACATAGTCATGCAAAAAGCTAGCTTAACCTAACCATTTACCTATATATAAATAGTATGCATATCACAGTATATAGATCAGTCACAATATATTTATACTGTTTACAGTAAACGTAGTAGGTGGAATGTTATGTCAATAACTCATAAGATATTTAGTGTACGATTAAATGTTGGATAAACGAAAAGGTTTGTCAGTTATTTACAATAACAAACCTAATGATTCAGACTAATACAAACCAATAACAGCGTAACCAATGGAATAAAAAACCAGAAATAATATCAATGCAAATATACAGAAATAAGCTACTCAACTTACAACCACTATGCACATCAAATTTCAATTTTCCTCTACTATCAGCCTAGGGTATGTTAACAAACGTGTTCATTTTCTCTGCTACTTTTTAAAACTAACACGTCGATGTTTGTAGCAGCTTCACAAAAAAATGGTTTTGGGGCTCTGTCTGCCTGATCATGGCAACTCTAGCCTGGGCTTATCTCTTCATTCTATAAGTTTCTTTTCTTCTTCTTTTTAATGCTTTGTAAACTAAATTTTATTTGTAAACTTCTAAATAAGTGTTTCAAAAATGACTGAGATCATCTGCTCTGGTCAAAAATCGAGCCAGGAATAGAGTGAAAGATGAGGAGACCTTTAGATTTGTGGTCTTTTAAAAAAGAAGTGCATTTAAAACAAAATCGGTGGAAGTTAAACTGAATTTTTGTAGGAGTATATTACTTGATTTCAAATTACAACTGCTTATCATTTGACTTATCAATAAATATATTTTTGTAGGAGCATCTGTAGCTATTGATAAAATCATCTGCTGTTAGCAACATCTTTGATGGGCACTCACTAAAACATCCATTTTGCTTTGCTGTCCAGGTACTGTACTATGTCAGATTGTAGCCAACAATCAGAGAGCAGCATGTTTGAAGAAATCCATGAGAAACTATATTCACTGTTTCTGAAAGTTTGCTTTTTAGTAAGAGCTGCATGTTGTAGTTCTTAGTTTGTACTTGGAACTTTCTTATGTTAAGACTAGATTATTAGCAATATTACTAAATTATTTTGTTCTCTATTATGTTGTAGCTCTTAAATGTATCGATTGTAACTCTATCAATGAAATTATTACATTCAATTGTCTAATTTATATTGTTATATAGTTTGATTATATAATTGCTAGAGATAATTATTTGTGATATATATCCATTACTTGTTTGAGAATTATAGTGACCTGCAAGGGGGTATTTTTTTTGTTAAACATAGTTTTTTCTACTGATGTAACCACAACAGAAGCAACAAGTAGGGTCATTTTAATCGCATTACCCCTTGTTTACTTCGACAGCTGGGAACGGAAGCAAAAAAGGACGTTTTTATTGCTTTAGTTGTATACTAGAAGCAACAAATTTGGATTTATTTGCGCCATCTTTATTTGCTTCGGATGTAGAACCAAAGCAACAAGGGATACAAAACCGAAGCAATTTTTATTTTATTTTTTGCTTCGATTTTCCCGCCGAAGCAACACATTTTGGTTTATTGTGTCGTCTGCAGTTACTTAGGTTGTAGAACCCAAGCAACAAAGGGTAAGCAATAGAAGCAGAATGCCAGTTTTGTAGTAGTGAGACAAACTCACAGCAGAAACAAGATAAGATAATAAGTATCGATTATGGCTAGTACGTTAAAATCAAGTCGCCGCACCAATACCGAGCATGAGAGAACAAGAAGGAAAACTAAACTTGTCCTCTTCCAATAACTTGGTTCCCCCTAATGTTATCATGAGAGTTGTAATGATGAGTGGGTCTAAAAAACAAGTCCTGATAAGTAGGAAATGTATAAAACTGTCTACATTACACAAATTTATCCTATTTGGTTTCATCTAATTTATATGTCAAATAAGTTTAGCAATTATAGCCTAACCTTGCACTGCATGCATGACGATTTAACAACCATGCCTAAGGTAGCAAAATTTCATAAACCAAGTTGCTTGTACCTAAGATAATACCTTTTATATGAAGTCTCTAAACCACCCACCACACAACCAATTCCAAAACTATAAAACCTTAATAATAAAAGAAGTGGGTCAAGTAACTACTTACCACCTCACCTAAATAGCAAAGAGGAGGGTTCTCTGACCACTTATAACCTCACTCAAAATATAATATATAAAGAAGATCCACATATCACTTGATGCCTTGACATAAATGTAACATAAGGTGGATCCATCGATCACTTAAAACCTTCCTAAGTGGTTTCCTAACACATTTTTATTGATTAGTGGATATCTGCTACAAAATCTTCTAACTATTAATAAGGCTTTCATCTTTCACTTATCCCACCCAATTCCATAAAGAAAATAATGCATAATGAGAAAGATAATATGCAACCACTTAGTAACCGAAAGGTAAACAATATCTCAACATTTATAACATTACCGAGAGTGGGCCCCTATGTTACTATCTAGCTGACATTATTTGGGTAATCTCTTATCCACTTAATACGCTCCTTAGGATAAGTAGACCCTACTCACAAAGCATCATTTAACTAACCCAATCCTGAGGTGGGCTCAAACCCAGTCACTGAAGATACTCAGGGAAGCAGAAGCTTCCATAGAATCCCTATTTCGCACCCATAAAGACATTTAATACTTTGAATGGAAAAGGTAAGTCATGCGATCACTTAATACCGTATGAGGGCGGATCCCATTGACTGCTACCCGTACTCGTAATGGTAAATCAATAAGGGAATGATCGAGTTCTAACCACTTAATTTCCCCAAAGGTGGATCTAATTACTTAAGACCTATGTCCAACTAAAGTAGGTTATCTGACACTCAATGACCATTAGGTTTTTTCTTTCGATAGGGAGGCGAGCTTTTTGGCATCTTAATACTTTTACACTTGAAGTAAACCATTAGGAACATTCCTCGCATCGTTCCCATAATTGTCATGGGTTCTCACGATCAATGATATCTCACAATAGTTGTACATACATTCGACTGTTGGAAAGTGCAGACTCTGTCGGATGACTCAACTAACCTCGCATCATCAACCTACTAAGTCCAATTCCTTATTTTTAATTTTAATATCATTCCTAGATTTAAACTAGTTCTAAGATAAGATTGATAATATAACGGTTATTTATTGGACTTAGTATAATTATGTTGAACTTACCGAAAATCCATTTAAATTGTTATTATGACCACCACATGTCATTTATAACCATAATAGATATTTTCGAATGCAACAGATATTGCATAATTGATATTTTTATCACACTCATTAATTTTCATTAATTCCTATTAATTGTAACTTTTTAATTATCTCCAAATTTATTCCATTATTAAATGTCCATAAACTTAAGTTACAATATTTAATTCCAAAATTTCTCTAATTGTAACCTTGCTGAATTCTGCAAATCTATTGCCATATTAAATCCCCATAACTCCAAGTTGCAATTATTTATTTCCTATTTATTTTAGGAAACACAAATTATTACCCATAATAAATAGTGAGCATTCAGATTCAAACTTAACCTAAATGTTGACCTAATAATAAATATAACTAATGTAAGCTACATATAATTGGACATATAAGATATTTATTAGCGCACTAATTACATATAATACTTACTTTCCTAATCCTTGCAGTTTATGTTTTATTTCTCAATATAACCTAAAAAATATCTTTTGTTTAGACTTGTTGGAATCAAAGTTCATAAAAAGGTGTTTTGCTATAGTTCCCTTAAATTAACCAAACATCAAAAATAAATATTAAAATATTTAAAATTACAAAGAAGGGGTAATATTTTACTTGGAATAGACAAAACAAACTACATGTATAAACGCATAATTTACACATCTCATCGTTTTTATTTGCACATCTTCAGTATAAGTTTAAACACCGTCTTTCTATACAAAATGAAAAATAGGCTAATTTATAGAAATTAAAAAAATCCTTACACAAACAAAAACACAAATAGATTTAAATAAAAATGGGCAATATTCGACAATCCTACTATTACATATTTTATAAATCTAGAAAAAAAACGACAAACAATCAAAATTTAATATCTTTAATGATTGATTTCTCAATTATAGGTGCAAAAAATAATCAAATCTTATAAACTAATATGTAAGCAAGTTTTCGTATTTAAAGCGCAAAGCTTACAATTTCAATTATTACAATTTAGGCATAGAAATTGAAGCTACACTAACAAAAAGGATTTGATATTACAAACAATATATAAATTTCACACTCACCTTGTAAAGATTTCTCAAATATCAAATCTGAACTGCAACTTTATATTTTATTCCAAATTGCCCTAGATCCATATAATATATATATATATATACACACATATTTAAAATTGTATATCTAGGCAAAGGATTGGAATAGAGAAACAAAATAATAATGGAACACCGAGAAAAATTCATCTTTTCTTGCAAGTCTGAATTTATTTTCGCTAATCTACGCAAATAGAATTGGAAATCTATTTATTTCATGAGATTTTGAAGTTGAAGAAATTAAAATGTTAGAATGTCGTTGCTGCCTTAAGAAAATATAAGGGGTTGGACCATTATTTATAGGCGCAAGAAAGACCCTAAACCATTAGATTTAAAACCTTTAATATTCTTCCATTCAATATAAAATATTGTTCAACGACGAATATTCTACTGAATTAGAATACCATCGCGAAGTGTAATAAACCGCAAACGCATGGCGTATACTTGTAGAACGTTAGCGAATACGAGTCGATCCACGGGAAAAGTACGTTAGCGAATACGAGTCGATCCACGGGAAAAGAAGCAATTCTAATTTTATTCAATCAAATTAAACCAACTTCGAGTGAAGATTTAACTAATAAAAGCTAATTAAAACTATAACTAAGTTGAGAGCTAAATATGAAATGGAAACAATTTAGGGGCAAATCAACTCTCACATTTATGTAAGTTATCAAAAATACAGTTTATGATCTCCATTAAGTGATATAAATGTAATATTTAAACCATTTATGATTCTCATGAAAATTGAACTAAAGCAAAACTATTCTAAGTATGGCCTATGAATTATTAACTAAAAATATAAACCATCAAATTTTGTTCTTACTTTTATTTCAACATCAATAACCACTAAGCAAATACTGATGTAATTTGTGTTTACATTGATTAAACCTAGCCTATTTTGTTGTCAACAAACATAGACTATCAAAACCATTTGTATAAACTTACATAAACATTCACTAACATAAAGCACAAATTAGAGATCACAAATCATACAAATGTTGAACTTACATAAAGTTAGAGAGCATCATTACCCCTAAATCAAGGGATTAGCCACTCTTATGTGTTATCATATCAACACATGTAAGTTTCAACATTAGAAAATAAAGCAAAATGAAAGAAAAACTAAGTAGAACAAGAATAGAACTAAACTAAGAACATAAAGTAAATCTAAGCTATGAACATGAATGTAAATCTAGTTATGAACACGAAAGTAAAAAAAGCATAGAAATTAAATTGCATTAAAATAAAGTTACATAAAGAAGATGGCTAAGTAGCCATGGAAATACAAAAGCAACTAAACTAAAGAAGGGGACAAAGGGGAGGAGATAAGAGAGGCTATTTACATCACATAAAGGGTATATATACATGTTTCTAACCCTAAAACCCTAATCACTTATAATGGGAAATCCCCAAAATGCCCGCTTCATGAAGCTTTTAATCCTCTCCTAGCCATTAGCGAGTCATGTAGGATGCATGAGACCTTTTGTCTTATTCTTTAATAAGAAGCTTAAGAGAAAGAGGGTAATTTGAGAGATGGGGTCCTCCATGATCATGTATGAGAATTATTTCCTCTTCATTCCTTTGTATGCATGCATTTGTGCTCCAAATCTTCATGTATATGCATTATTTGTGCTCCAATATTCCTATAAGAGACAAATACGAAGAACAAGTAAATGCAGTCACAAATTAAAACATGCACAAGTGAACATTTTTTCCCAAAATGAGTGATTATATTGAAAATATTTAAAATATGGTTTGATCGTATAAAATACCCAAAAATGTTCATTTATTTAATTAAACAAGAATAAATATGTGAATATAAATGTGCATTTTTACATGCACATCAAATACCCCCACACTTATCTTTTTATTCGTCCTCGAATAAAGAAAAAAAACTAAGATAAATCCTATTTCCTAGGGAGCACGATTGCATTGAGCGTATGCAATAAGCCATTAAACCTCTGGGTGTCCCCAGTAGGACAAGTGTTGTCTCGTGAGGGTTTTCAGCGGATACTACCCACAAAATCCAAATATTAAATGCAAAAATATTTACAAAATGCAAGATTAGAAAATATTTACAAGACGAATGAATGCTTTTAAAGGAATATTTACAAATGGATAATTTACTTTTAATTATTATACGAATGAGTTAACACAAATTTGGGTCGTCCCGTTACTAATCAAAATTTCAAACAAAAGTCATGTTATCGCCACAAACTCCTCCAGCTTGGCCAACTGTTATGGTAGAGACATAGTGCAAATATGAAATGAATTCTATAATCGATATCAACAATCGTAAAACGGCATCTCAACTTCCTTTTTGTTAACAAGTTAGGTCGAATAAGTGAAGAGTATGCTTGGATTTCAAGTGCTTACTCTCTCTTTATTACAAAATATTTATATTATTACTATTTACAAGCACCTAACCGAAAAGACCAAGGTATACCACCCGTGAGATTTGGGACAGAGCATGGTGGATTGTGCAGACCGACGCTGACTTTGTCAACAAGATGTTGGTAATCCTTAGGTGTCCAACTCATAAAATGAGACCAAGATATACCGCCGCTGACTTTATCAACAAGGTGTCGGAAAGAGCTTGGCGGGTTTGCACACCAACGCGAGATGTATTAGCAGTGTTAGATACCCTTGGATTATTATTATATATATACATTCTTTTTTTTTTCCCCTTTTTTGTATAAGAGAGAGAGAGAGAGAGTTAAGCGAGAATATCTTAGCACAACTTCACTTAAAAGATCTAAAATGTTATCGCAAGTAGTCAAACTCAACCATTCATTTAATCGGATTACAATTCAGAAAACATTTCATACTCATTACCTATGAATTTCCCAATATACCAGTTACACCACATTTGCTCATAGTTCAAATATTCCTTTCGTTATCCGCTAAGAGAAGTAAATATATAAACATTTTAATAAAACGACCCAAAACCGTATATTTAATTGATCGTACCCTTTTAAAAGTAAATTAAAATGCTTTATTTTTTGAAAAAGAAAATAAAAGAACTATGCTTTTTTTTGAAAAAGAAAAGAAAAGAAACTATGCAAAACCAAAATAAATGAGAAACTCCCCCCACACTTAATTTTGACTGTGTCCCCACAGTCAACCCAAAAGGAAAGAAAATGAAATTTTTGAAAATATGACTTATATTTACAAGAGATTTTTTTTACAGTATATCAGAAAATATATTGACAAGAAATAAATGAAACAGTCTTCTAAAGACCGATTCATTTGTCTTTTCAAGAATGAGAGACACGACTTAAGCCTGAAAAACCAAATCGTAAAAGATTTTGAAGGTGAGTGTAGATTTGGAAAAACGAACGTCGCTTTATTTAAATCGAATGAGTTGTTTTGTTTTTGATGATTTTTGAGATAGATTGAATAATGGATTGAATTTCATGTTTATTTTCACCAAATTGAATTTCAAAATTATCATTGAAAAATTCTTTTGAATTATCGATTTCAAAATCAAAATGGTGATTCAAACTACCTCTTTAAAATTCAACTCACTTTCAAAAAGTCCAAAAAAATAGTATTCATCAAATTCGTCTTCCTTTGGTGAATTATCAACAACTTCAGTGCATGTATCATTTTTAAAATCCAAAGTTGTTGTTTGAAAGTCGTTATTTTCAGAAAAAGAAATATCGAATTTGAGATTTGGTTCCAACCTCTCAAAAGAATTGAAATCCAACTCAATTACCGTATTATTAACAACTTCATTAAAATCATTATTTTCAATTTCGAAAGTCGTTATTGGAAAATCATCAATTGTGGGCAAAGGTGGATTTTTATTCGAATCGTCACATGTTTGGATATGATTTTGTTTCTCACGAAACTTCAAGTAATCGTCAAGTTCGTTCGTTTGCTCAACAAAATCAAATTTATAATTATCTACATGAGAATTTTCAATTTGAAATTGTTGAGAATAAAAGTTTTCAGTAGCACCACAATTGAAATAATTCCCGTTGCCAAAATCATTTGAAAAGTGATTTATATCCATTTTGAATTTGAAATTCATTTTGGAGTTCAAAATTGAATTGACAAGGGTTATAATCAGAATCATTTGAATTTGGAGGTGAAATCGAATTTTGATTATTTTGAAAACTTTGGTTCGAACTGTTGCACAAGTATGAATTACACCATTCATTTATTCTTTGATTTTTTTATGTGCTCATTTCAAGTAAAGATTCAATTTTTGTTTCAAGAGTTGAGGGTAAATCGTAATTTTGAAAATTTTGTGGTGCAAAATAGGATTATTTTCAAAATTTTGAAAAGTTGATGGTGTAAAATCCAAATTGTTGTACAATAGATGTTATTGAAATATCCATATGAATTTAGTGTAAAATCATACGGATTATATTGATTTTCACAACTATCGTAAAATCCGTATGTATAAGGAAATTGAGACATTTTTAAGAAAGCTTCTCCTTTTCTTTTGAATTTCTTTTTAAGAGAAAAAGAAAAGGGAAAAAATTACAAAAAATAAAATGTTTTTTTTTTAGATTTAGATTTTTTTTTTTGGTTTTTTTATGTATGCATGAACCTGATGCAACTATATGAATGCAAATTACTTATTTACAATTTTCTAAAATTATATAATGACGGTTAGATTTATTTCAGTAAAAGATTTCTCACCCAGTTAACGGACATGAGTTATCAGTGCATCAGGAATTACCCTAGCAATGCAGCCGGAGGTTTAAGTACCTTCACAGGAACAACCGATATAATATTTACGAATCACCGTAATATTTATAAACGGTTATTACTTTGCCGTAGTCTACACACCGAGAAATAATTTGTTAGAAATAAACCAATTTATCAAAATATAACGATGTCGTAAAAAACAAAAAAATAAAAGGATATGAATGCAAAATAGAAATTAAATGTGAATTATGATGCAACTACGAATGGATTTTTATTTTGTCTTTGGATTTTTTTTTAAATGCAAATGCAAGATACCAACAATGCGAGGAAAATCAAACAAGAATGAGAACACAATACCAGAGCGTGCAGATTTCTTTTTAGCGGCAATTTTTTTATTGGCAAGCAAATAAGCAAAGCGTCGCAATTTAACAATTCCAAGCGAGTTCAGGCACGATAAATTCAAGCAGTTTAGCAATGCAAAGCAATTTCTCTCCTTTTTTGCAACCTGAAAAATGAGAACAGTGTATATACAATGAAAGAGAAGTGATTTTTTTATACATATATTAAGCAAGCGCAAAGCAATTTAACTAGCAAAGCAATTCGAAGCAAGCAAGCCTCTTCAATTTCGGCAATCTGAAAACAGATGAATAACAACAAATTTCTTTCTTTTTTTTCCTTTTTTGCTTAGAAAAAAAAGTAAAAATTGAGAAAAGAGAAGAGGATGTATGCTAAAAGCCTTAGATCAGCCAATTCAAGCTAAAGCCCACTCAACTCTATTCAAACCCGTTCAAGCCCAAAGTCTTAACTCATAAAATTCACAACCTAGGCTAAGATCAATCAAAACACCCACTGATTTCAACCAAAAGCATACATAGAAACTCAAAATTATTGACCAAAGGAAAGAAATAAAATAAAATTGAATCTTTATTTTGATTTCGGTTTTTGAGCTTGTGGGTTTTCTCGATTAGGATTTCTCTCAATCGGATGTTCATGGAGTTCAACTGATGAGGTGGAGTTCGATGTTTGGTTGACAGTATGTAAACAGAATTGACTTGTATTGGCTTATGGATTGAAGGTATTTGGTTGTTTATGAATGAAGATGGCAATATGATGGGTGATGGTTGTTCATAGTCGGTTAGCGGTGAAGTGGTTTTGACAGGAACTGTTTGGTGGTGAGAAGGGGGGTATGGCCGGGGGTGATGTTGTATTGGTGAATTATGTGTGTTGTGTGGAAGTGATGAAGAGAAGATGATTATTGATGTTTTGGCTTTTAATGATGAGAGAAGATGTAGACGAGGGAAAGATGGTAGGAGGCAGAAATTTGGATTAGAAATAAGATAGAGAAGGGAAAGAATATTAAAGAGGGAAGAAACGGAAAGAAATAATTTTTTTAATTATTTGTAAGAAAAAGAAAAAGGCAAGAAATAAATGAGAGAAAGGGAAGGAAAAACATAAATGAGAGAAAGAAAAAGGGAAAGAAATAAAGGAAATTGAAAACACAAAAATGGGAAAGGGATTGAAAACAAAAGGCAAGTATATAATTCTTTTTTTCCTCCATTTTTTAAGAGAGAGGAAATAGAAGAACTAACATAATATGAAATCTATCAACACATATACACACAAAATAAAAACACACAAACGAAAAGAAACAAACACACAAACAAAATTAAAACAAAACACAAACACAAAATGGAATAAAAGACACAACTCCCTTTTTTTTAATGAACAAAAAACAAGCACACACAAAAATGAAACAATAAAAGATCAAAACAAAACAGAAAAACTATGAACAACACACAATTTTTTTTTTCTAGAAAAACAACAAATAAGAAAATTAACTCGAAGAATAAAACTAAAATTAAATTCTTTCCCCGGCAACGATGCCAAAAACTTATTTGACGACGAATATTCTATTGAATTAGAATACCATCGAGAAGTGTAATAAACCGCAAGCACATGGCGTACACTTGTAGTACTTAGCGAATACGAGTCGATCCATGGAGAAAGAAGCAATTGTAATTTTATTCAATCAAATTAAACCAAATTCGAGTGAAGATTTAACTAATAAAAGTTAATGAAAACTATAACTAAGTTGAGAGCTAAATATGAAATGAAAACAATTTAGGTGCAAATCAACTCTCACATTTATGTAAGTTATCAAACATACAATTTATGATCTCCATTAAGTGATATAAATGCATTATTTAAACCACTTATGATTCTCATGAAAATTGAACTAAAGCAAAACTATTCTAAGTATAGCCTATGAATTATTAACTAAAACTATAGACCATCAAATTTTGTTCTTACGTTTATTTCAACATCAATAACCACTTAGCAAATATTGATGTAATTTGTGTTTACATTGACTAGACATAGCTATTTTGTTGTTAACAAATAGACTATCAAAACCATTTGTATAAACTTACATCAACATTAACTAACATAAAGCACAAATTAGAGATCACAAATCATACAAATGTTGAACTTACATAAAGTTAGAGAGCATCATTATCCTAAATCAAGGGATTAGCCATCTTATGTGTTATTATATCAACACATGTAAGTTTCAGCATTAGAAAATAAAGAAAAATGAAAGAAAAATTAAGTAGAACAAGAATAGAACTAAACTAAGAACATAAAGTAAATCTAAGCTATGAACATGAATGTAAATCTAAGTTATGAACATGAAAGTAAAAAAAGCATAGAAATTAAATTGCATTAAAATAAAGAAGTTACATATAGAAGATGGCTAAGTAGCCATGGAAATACAAGAGCAACTAAACTAAAGAAGGGGATAAAGGAGAGGAGAAAGAGAGGCTATTTACATCACATAAAGGGTATATATACATGTTTCTAACCCTAAAACCCTAATCACTTATAATGGGAAATCCCCAAAATGTCCGCTTCATGAAGCTTTTAATCCTCTCTTAGCCATTAATGAGTCATGTAGGATGCATGAGACCTTTTGTCTTATTCTTTAATAAGAAGCTTAAGAGAAAGAGGGTAATTTGAGAGGTGGGGTCCTCCATGATCATGTATGAGAATTATTTCCTCTTCATTCCTTTGTGTGCATGCATTTGTTCTCCAAATCTTCATGTTATGCATTATTTGTACTCCAATATTCCTATAAGAGACAAATACAAAGAACAAGTAAATGCAATCACAAATTAAAACATGCACAAGTAGACATTTTTCATCAAAATAAGTGATTATCTTGAAAATATTTAAAATATGGTTTGATCGTATAAAATACCCAAAAATGTTCATTTTTTTAATTAAACAAGAATAAATATATGAAAATAAATGTGCATTTTTACGTGCACATCAAATATATCTTACTAAAAACCTAACCGCCATGGTTCAAGGCGACCAAAGAGTTCGGTCCTCCGGTCAATCACCTTAGTCGACCTGGCACTTGTGGTATCAAGTTAATTATGGCGTATTAATTATTTTTCAATAAAATTTGTTTTTCATCGTAAGTTCTTTATACAACTTTTATTCGCGAAACTCTAAATATGAAAACTGACCAGAATTCCGTCATGAACGCGATGATGCAAGTTTCAAAACCAAAATCCACCATTTGCTAAAATTCCATCCCATGAGCATAATAACTAGTTTATCTAACGTCAAATATCAGGGTGTTACTGTAATTATTATGCTTTGTCATTCTAGGACGATTTGTTTCTCATTTCAAGCATTGGAATCCAACATCCGAAACTAAAACCAAAGCGCAAGCATGAGCCAAGCCATGTGGGTCGCACCCGTCAACGTATATTTATATTTTTGTGGTAGATGCTGTTAGAATGCATGCATTAATATGAGTATGTTTAGATTCCCAAGGTGGTGAGGTCCGGCTTGGAAGTTCACAAGAGTTACATATAGACTCCCATGTATATTTCATCTAGGGGTATACTTTTTACTGTAGGGATGTGCAACCTCCTAGTTCAATTGGATAAATTCATTCTTCTTGTTTCGATTTGAAACTTATAGTCAATATTTCTTTCTTTATATTTCATCAATCCAAGACAATTTGTTGCTCATTTGAACATTTTTATCCTTGGTGGTAAATGACTAATGCTAGAAAGCGAATGGATGTCAAGCTATGTGAGATCAATCCCATTAAAGTATCGTCACATCTACTTCAGATTACGATCAGTTATAAATGCGCTAGGATGTGAATTACTCGGGTCTGGATAAAATTAGCGAGATATGACTTGTAAATTTCCTAGATGTGTCACAGAAGAGAATGGCCCACACACGTATATTCCAAATGTACGCTTTTCCGTAAAAGGAGAACGCACCTTCATAGTTATTTGCAATAAATCCATTTTTCTTGTTTGATTAAAATTTTGAATTGTTTCCTTAATTACATCAAGACATGCCTTGTGTTCTTCTCCGTTTTTAATTATTCCATTAATTAATCTAAGTCTAGTGTTGTTTCCTTTCTACTAATATCATCGTTTTGTTGTATGTCTATGTTCATGTATGGATGCTATTCTTATGAGGTTGAAACCCATTCTATCATTAACGACGTGGTCTCACAGAGTTATTTTATGATCCTTATTACTTGAATTTTCTCACACTGATTATGCAGACTAACCAGTGTGTTATTCCATCAATTATTTTATATTTTCAATTGTTTGCGTTTTTTATAAGTTCTTGTTGGTTGTACATGGAGCTCATGGAGTATACCTGGATGTTCGCTTGCGCTGGTATTTTACTTTTCTATTACAAAATATATACCTAACGATAATTGTAATGTCAAAAATTTATAACTATCCGACTATCAAGAGTTGTTTTTAACTTTGATGTAACTTTGTATTTAGAGTGTCAATTCCAGTGTTTACCATTATTATATGTTTTTCACTTCCGCTGTGAGATTTTGTTTCTCTTGTTTTTTTATTCCACATAACAATATGCTCTTCTTACGATTGGATGTTCGACATTTGAATATCATGAATGTATTTGAGTCAACTTTCGATGACTGAAAAAATTGGATCTTTGACTTATCCATGTCAACTTTTAGAAAGTACATATGGCAAGAAAACCCTAAACCACCTCCCACTTTCAACCGTCCGACCCCTTCCTTTCTTCCCCGCCACCGTCCCAGCCTCCTACTTCCCTTGACTATGAGGAGCCGCCACCCCCTCTCCTAGATCGGACAGTCTCCTCCAGTTTTGATGTCTTCCGAATGGTTGTTCCCCATAGAAAGGTAAAATCGTGTTCCTCTCCTGATTTTCCACTTGTCTTGCCTACAGTCCGCAATCTTACGCAACTCCTGTCTATATCTTTTGCTGCCACGATTCACTCTCTATCCAAGCGGTCAAATAGTTATGCTTGGTAACGTGCTGCGATGTCGGCTTGGACATGAAGCCAATCTTGGCTCCAAGATCGGACTTTATGTCTTGCTCTGTCAGAGGCTTTTGTAGCAGCCTTGCTGCCACCACCGTTCTTCTATAGAACTTCCTAACCTTTTGGTACTAGTCGTACTTGGAAAGACATCGTAACAAGTAATCAAATTCCATTTTACATTCAGCTTAAGGATTATCAGTCTAAAGAATTTAATAATATGAACTGTGCGAAACTGTCTTCCGAAGTTGTTCTTAAGCCTAGAAAACAGTGGGATAATGCTATTGTGGTCTATCTTATAGATTTCGAACCTCACTACCTCTTTTTTAAAGCATATATGCCTCGAGTATGGAAACGAATTGAGGATTTTAACATCTACTCTAAGGAAGAAGGTTTTTATATAATTTAATTTGTTCAGAAAGAAGATTGTTATAGGATTCTAGAAGGGAGACCTTATTTTTATAATAGGAAACTAATGATGATGAAACATCGGAAAGTTGGAATGAAATTGAATAAGGATTTTTTACGTACTATACCAATATGGATCCGAGTACTTGGATTACCGTTAGGTTATTGGACAAAGGAAGGAATAAGTCGTATTGCATCTGTTTTGGATGTTCTTCTTAAACTGGATTAGTTCACTGAAGGAATTGGAAAGATTTCTTTTGCTCATATGCTAGTTTAAATTTCCATCTCTTTCTCCTATCCTAGGTACATTCCTATATTGTCCAAAAATGATCAACTGGTCATGGAGGAAGTGGAATATGAATGGTTCCCTCCTAAATGCTCCAACTGTCAAAGTTTTGGTCATTTGATTGATGTGTGTCAGTTTACTAAAGTTTAGGTTTTTAAGAAGGTGATTTCTGATACCAGTCCTACAAATATTATGGAAATTGACCCTGCATTGCAATCCTCAGATGTCACCTCCTGATGTTCCTTCTTCTTCTAAGGATAAAGAAAGTCCTATTGATAGTTTGAATCATGATCAAAAGAACATGTACTGTTTGGATCCCCTTCTGAAATATATAACCAAGATATGGAAACGACTACTGATGTTATGCAGCCAGTAACGACCGATAATGATGGGAGATTCTGGATAACAATCAAATGGATATTCATAGGTCTAGTAAGGGGATTTCCAGACCTAAGGTAGTGCATAAGGATACATCTGACGAGACTTTTGAGTTTCATTCAGGTTCATCTGCTGATGTGATAGACAATCCTGCTTGGGGATCAATGATCAAACAAATAAAGGACAGGAAGAAGAAAAAAAGTGAAGTAGTTTAAGAAGTTGGAGTCATTATCGTTTTCCAAGCAGGGTGCTTCTTTCGAGACTTAGTGTTGGTTTTGTGATGGTGTGTGATGGATGTCTGCTGGTTTATGTGTTATCTTCATTTATTCTTCTATTAGTCTAAATATATTTGTCAGGCAAATAGTGTCCCTGGTTTTATATTTGTAGGTTGTACAGTTATCTCAGTACGAGTGAGTTTTTAGGTTGAGCGCTGCTTCACTTGTTTTGAAATATATGACTGAAGATGTAAAACCATTACTATATATATATATATATATATATATATATATATATATATATATATAAAGTACCAAGTTTCTTAAAAACAGATCTTTACACTACAAATATTTCCCATGGGAATTTTTGAGCCACGGACTCGACCATTGCAAATCAAAAGAGCTATCAATAAACCAGGACAGCTTCTCCACAATCTACATTTCTAGAGATGGCCACTTCAACACAGCTAACTTGAAAAAATCCTGCAAGAGAAATAATCCAAATTCGGTTAGATCAAACTCTAACAATAATGAAAGTAATAAGGTACTTAATTTTTGTTTGCCGTTATAGATGACTGGTGCTACCACCATACTAACAGCATTCATGAAGGGTACTTTTCTCCGAAAACTAAAAATTGATTTCATCTTGAGAATAATAATCGGAGAAACTAAGATAATCATTTTAGAAGCAGACTGATCAATAACTCAATTATCACTTACGTCCAGGACTAAGGTGAAAGCAGTAAAGCTCAGGAACTAGAGAATCATATAGTGTTTAACCTTAGTAGTCACAACAGTTTCAAAGGGATTTTCTTTGATTTTTGAATGATAAAAACAACTTTCATAAGTCTAAGAAGCTTGAATAGAATGCTTCCAACAATTTCTATCTTCAGAGAGATAATAGCTTTGATTTAGCCAAGTTTCCTTCTTTTAAGGAGTTGAACCATGGAAACCCGTTGAAGTAGTTTTTCTCATAAAACCAAAGACTGAAGGAGAAAGCTTAATAGCCATTTTTATCTCCTTGCTTGCTAGGGTTTTCGTTATTTTTTCTAAATTGAAGTCGTCTAGAGAATGCAGCTAGGGTTTGTAGTTTTGTTTTTATATAGCTTAGATGCGTATTTTTTACTCGCTTTCGCGTTATGTTTATTTCTTACGGTGGTTGTAAAGAAGGCCTTTGGGCCTTTCTTTTTTACCTCCTTCTGGAAATAAAATAAAATATAGTGTGGTACTAAGTGCACCCCAATATGTTCTTCCTAATACCGCAATTAAAAAAATAAAATTCATTAAATTTTGTATGCTTCCTAATACCACATTAACTCTCCATTCTAATTTCTAACTCAATCATTATTTGCCGAACTAATCATGTACTAAGCTAATCTAAAAATCCTAATCTCTCGTAATCGTTGTCTTCTTCGCATCTCTCGCGCGAAAATTCAAATTTGTACGGTAATCTCTCAGTTGTTTGGTAATTTGAAAACCCTAATCTCTCACTTCCTCTTCTAATTTGCTAAATTCAAACTTTATTTACAGCTTTTGTATATTGCGATGTCGAATTCGTTGATTGGTTATAGATCTAGGGTTTAGCTCGTTGATCGGTTTTACAAATGAAGATGAACAAATATCGAGCGAAATGTAAATAGGGTAAAACAGTGTGGTAGCCCCTATTTTTTAAATGTGTTGTATCAAGAAGAGCGTAATACTAATTTTTATGGTAATTTTTAGTCGTGATATTAGCAAGAACATATTGAGGTTCACTTTGCACCACACAAAATATAAACCTTAAAAAAAGAACAATTCACGTACATGAGCCTGTTTTTGTAAAATATAACACTAACAGACCTGTTTTAAAAGTAATAACACAAATAGACTGGTTTTGGTCTGCAGGAGTTTCGAAGGCGAATTTTGAAAACTCGCCTTCGTTATAATCCTGCACACAAAACACCCCAACCCGAGACCATCTTCCACATTTTCACTTCAGTTTCCCCTTTTCTCTTCTTACCTACTACTCATCCAATCCATTCGTAAAAGACAACAATGGCTAGCACTTCCGGCGTACAACACGAAATCGGTAAGATTCTAAACCCTAATTTTCAGTTTTGAAACTAGGGCATACATGTTTACGAATGGTTGGTTATGAGGGTTTTGGCACAAAGCAGTGTTGTGTACATTGTTCGCATTGGTGTCATACATGTTCAATTTTGTGTACACAACATTGAAATTAGGTCATACATGTTCAATTTTGTGTACACTGTTCGCATTTACGATTTGGGGGTTTTTGGTGCGTATATTGTTCACATTATTGAATTGGGTTTTTTGATTAAAGGATGGGTGTTGGATGTGGCAAAAAGAAGTTAATCTTGCATTTTGATATTGAACTTGTCCCCTATGCGTTTAACAGTTAATCCTGCATTTTTGCAGAGTATTTGGAGATGGAGCCCGGACCAGTAGATCCGAGCGTGTTATGTTTGCAGCCGCGACACAAGACAGTGAATGCTAATCGGACGCAGGTAGCAATTTGTTAATATTTTCATATTTTGATCTTCTGTTTTTTAGACGTCAAACCCCAATTTTTGTTATTTGTTAAATTTGCAGAGTGTCAGTACTGATTATGTCATAAACCACTCGTCGTCACTTTCGAAAGTGACGTCCAAGGATCCTCGCGTACTTTTAGAGATATAAAGGGATGGATTCCTGCATATTTTTCACTTGGGTTACATCCAGCTAGATCATAGCCTTGTCTTTACTGGATAGGTGGAGGCCTGAGACATCCACGTTTCGCTTACCAGTCGGTGAGGTGACTATCACATTGGCAGATGTTGCGATTTTACTAGGATTGTCTATTGGCGGCGATGCTGTTGCGTTTGATGGTGCAGAACATGATTATTTGCAGCTAAGTCACGACCTACTAGGGCTGGATCCATTAGCCAATCAAGTAAGGGGTGGCAACACGGTTAATATTAAATGGTTCCATAACCAGTTGACAAATGATATTTCTGCAGATGCCACCAAGATAGAGCTTGAGCAACGGGCTCGTTGCATTTTACTACATATTATTTTCTGCAGAATGATGGTCGACCATGCTAAGACCCGCATAGATTTGAGATGGCTACCTTTTTTAGCTGACATCGGGCAGTGCGCTACATATTCGTGGGGTAGTGCAGTGTTGGACTATGCATATCAGGAACTGTCTAAGTCCGCGCTGCAACAATATAATTGTGTTGTCAGTTGCCCGACACTACTTCAGGTATGAACCGAATTTCTATAATTTACTGTTATACAATGTGATATGCATCATTCTCTTGTATTAATAGTATATTTTTGTGTACTTAGCTTTGGTCCTGGACGTATCTTCCCATCGGAAGATTAGTAGTGACTCCCGATCCCATCGACGCATCGATGCCGCTTGGAGCTAGGTATACTTATTTGATCGTTTATTTTATTAAACACAACACATACCATTTCCAATATAGGTACCTTTTATTATCGTGTAACAGGTGGGTTGGAAAAAATGATACGCGACATACACCGAGACGAGAGCTGGTCTTTTACCGTAATGAGTTGGACGTCCTTACGGACGAAAATGTTACATGGTATCTGTACTCTCAGGAGCTACTTGCCACACTACCACCCATGTGCAGATAGGTACCTTTGGACGGCGAGAGTACCTGTGATAGCCTACAGCTTCACCACTTGGCACCTTCCCGATAGGGTTATGAGGTAGTTCGGCATGAGGCAGCATATACTGGATGATGCACCGCCTTACATTGAGGGCTATAGTGTGCAGGACTTTCACTTGCATTGTGCTATATGGAATGACCGCGATAATCGTATTGAGTTCGAGAGGGAGCCCCCCATATCCGTGGCGCAGTACATGAGATGGTACCGGAACATAACACAACGTTACATCCTTAATCCGGGAGTAGATACTGCATTAGCACCGTATGTTCTTAGAGCACCACTAGAGAGGAACGTGGTAAGTTGATGTGTGTACCATTAAATACATTCAGTTTCATTTATTCATTCTATCTAATTTTCTTTTAAATGTGCAGGTTGTCGGTATTAACCGTGCGTGGGAGGAGGCAGAAAAGTTCAGTGAGAGGCAGACTGACGACGAGGGATGGACAATATGCACAAACATACAGAAGATTTTAGACGTGATTTTGTGCAGGAACAAGCTAGATCGGCCGAAACCACCATCTCCTCCACCTCCTCCTCATGCAGGTCCTCCTTCTCCTCCTGCAGGTTCTCCTCCTCCTCAACCAGTAGCACATGACGAGTTTGCGCATGGCCCATCACAACAGGCACCCACATTTCCCCGTTCCAGCAGTGCACGACGCACTAGAAGCAGCAGCGGTAGTGGTTCGTCTTCAACTTCCACAGCGATACTCAGGCGGCCGAGGTGAAACTAGTGCACATTTATGTTTGTGTAATTATTTGTTATGTTTTGGTACGTTTATATATTTCTTAGCTTCTTCTTAGATGGTAGAATGTGTCTTCATGTGCAGGGAACATTATGTAGTTGTGTAAGGGAACATTATGAATCAAGTAGAGATGAACTCATTTTACGGTCTTGTTGTTGAACTCCTTTCTTTTCATTTATGGGGAACATTGACATTTGAATCAATTAGAGATGATCATTATGAATCAAGTGGGAGTTGTGGTTCATAATGAGTTCATGTATGTAGCTGTGGTTCATAATGCAGGGTCTTCATGTATTGGATGTGGTTTGTGTGCAGGGTCTTCATGTATGTAGTTGTGGTTCCTGCTGTGTGCAGGATTATAACGAAGGCGAGTTTTGGAAACTCGACTTCGTATTATTATGAAGGCGAATTTTCAAAACTCGCCTTTGGAAACCCTGCAGACCAAAACCGGTCTATTTGTGTTATTACTTTTAAAACAGTTTTGTTAGCGTTATATTTTACAAAAACAGGCTCATGTACGTGAATTGTCCAAAAAAAACCGACTTTCCAATGGCGATAGAGAAACCAACTTACGCTTGGTAAGTGCACCCTAGCTCCTTCTTGACTTTCGTTCATCATCCCCTCCTCCTTTTAGTCAACTGCCTCCAATTACTCAGCCACCACACCCCCGGATCTGCCTTCTCCATCTAGGTCACAACCGCCTCTCGATGAAGACAGTTTCCAAATCGTTCAGCGTAGAAGACGTTGCTCCAAGCAGAGAATGTTGGAGCCTATCGGCCCTCCCTCCGATGCTCCTGTGTCAGCCAAATGATGGGCAACACCTTGCTTTCGTACCTACAAACTGGTCTCTGGCATGGTAAAAAGGTGATCAGGTAAAGAGTGGAGGTGGATATGGGTGAAGAGGAGCTGTTATGAGGGTAGAAGAGAGGATTAACACGAAATGACCACAAGAAAAGGTAGTAATCAATACGTGATCAGCAGGGGATACAAGGGCATATTTCAGATCAGAATAAGGGGATTAACACGAGCAAACCTTTAGAAATAATGTGATTAACTCGTGGGCGAGAAGAGAAAATTATTGACGGGATTACAAGATAAAAGAGTTCAGAATGAGGTGAAAATGAGAAAACTTCTATTAATTCATTTCGCATGCATTTACAATCATCTGGGTGCTGTTTATATAGGATAACATCCATACTTCAAGACATGATAATTACAAGTTTTCCATAAAACATAATTACATTATAATCTCAGCTGTAAACATTAACAAGGGTGCACACATGCTTCTAATCATTTCTAATTGCTATTCTTCACTGTAAATCATTAGAGTATGATCATTCAGGCCCTTTAATGATTCACATGTGCTTTAATTCATCGTCTTGTCTATGTTTAGCCTGATTACTGAGATTTTCTGAAGTGTATGATGAAATGTCAGTGCCAGTTTCACGCCTGTTAGTTGTTCGATGATATGTCCGGCTGTAACAATTCCTCCCCCCTTAAAAATAACCTTGTCCTCAAGGTTGAGTATAAGCTTCCATAGCCATTTCAACCTAATCACACCAGTAAATGAGTCACTACAGGGATCAAAGATGAAAATTTTCCTTTCATTATAATGCTTGTCTAAGCATTTAAAATTGTTGATAGCTCTTAGTGAAACACTTTTCTTATTAATGCTTCCTGGCTCAGTTAAGTGTATATGACTTGAAATCATCATTGAAAGTTTCATAAATGTATCCTGAAATGCATCTTCAATTGTCTCTTTTATCGCTTTATTGCTTAACTTTTTAGGCTTCTTAAAAGCAGTGATGATGTTAGAGTTTTCAGCTATCTAAGTAATGTTTATTGTTTCATGATCAAGATTGACATTCTTATTAAAATTCTTATTAATTTCTGGGACAGTAAGCTCCACATCACATTCACTTGTGCTGATCTGAATAATATTTGCATCATTTTCAAACTTAAAGGTGAGCTGATCACTATCATCAACTATTTCAACAGCCAAGTTGATAGTCATTGAAATACCTCCCGGATCAAAGACGAAAATCTTTCTTTTATTATAACGCATTTCTATGCATTCTAAGCTGTTTAAAATTGCTATGCAAACAACTATCTCATCCACAATTTCAGTAGCCGAAACTTCAATTTGTACCGTTTCAGAAATCATTTCAGATACAACAATCGGCACTGTATTTTCCGTTTTCTGGAAATTATAAACCGACTTCCTCTCGGTTGTAGATCCCTTGTCATGCTTTAATAATTTTAGCTTTTCTGGAACTGATTGATGTACCTCAAATGTCTTCCTTTCTAGAAATGTTGATGTTAATCCGGACTTCATCAAACTAAAAGTGACAGTTTTTGGTAGCGCATTTATATGAAACCCCAAGCTGCTCCCCTTAAATGTAACCCTTTTTTTTAACTTTCGGCATTGCACCAGGTACACTAGAGTATGTCTAGTTGTTCTCTTTTTCTCCACTTGAATTATGTGAAGCTTCTTTTATAGGACCTGTTTTATATGGTTCTGTGATAGTAGCCTTGACGCTTTCAGCATGTCTGTATTCATCATCAATTTTTGGAACAATTTCAGTAGTTGAATCTTCATGTAATATAATTTCAATTTCTTGCAATTTAAATTGTTCTTGAATTGCTTTTGCAAATATTTCCCAGTTTTCATGGTTAGAAGTATTTCGTGAATACTTGTAAAACCATTGAAGTGTTTCTTTCTTCAAGTTATATGAACACAAATGTACCCAATCGCGTAAATCAATGCCGCTGAATTTAAAAAATTGCACTGCTTGCTGCAGCCAATCGATCACTTTATCTTTTCTTGAAAATATAGGGAAGTCTACCTTGAAATTTATTTTTGTAGGGTCGTTGGATGTATGTATTAGCATGTCATCATTTCTTGCATGTATATGAGCAGTTCTTGAAACAGTATAAGTAATTCTTGGCTGTTGATTGCTTTCTTGATGTTTGTGAATGTCATTTCGAATGGGTGTATTAGGTAACCTCCGATTTCTGTTATCATTTAATACAGAATTTTTTTTTGCCAAAGATTCTTGCACATTCTCCAGTTTTATATTGAGATCACCTACTTTTTCTCTGATGTCTTTATTTTGCAGTGAAAGATCTTGGGTGATATCCTCCAAGCTTCTCAAACAAACTTCATTTTTGTGGTTAATCTGATCTTGCTTGAGCCATAGTTCATGTTGAGAAAGACTGGCTGGATTTGCACAGTCCAAAGAAGATGATGCGTTTCTGCTGTCTTGATGGATATGTCGATCTTGAAGGTGAGGGTCGGTATTAAACTCACCGACGGGCTCCGATACCAATTGATGGGCATCACCTTGCTTTCATAGCTGCAAACTGGTCTCTGGCATGGTAAAAAGGTGATCAGGTAAAAGGTGGAGGTGGATATGGGTGAAGAGGAGTTGTTAGGAGGGTAGAAGAGAGGATTAACACGAAATGACCACAAGAAAAGGTAGTGATCAATACGTGATCAGCATGGGATACAAGGGCAGATTTCAGATCAGAATAAGGGGTTTAACATAAGCAAACTTTTAGAAATAATGCGATTAACTCGTGGGTGAGAAGAGAAAAACAAAGACAGAGTTGCAAGATAAAAGAGTTCAGATGAGGTGAAAATGAGAAAACTTTTATTAATTCATTTCGCATGCATTTACAATCATCTGCGTGCTATTTATATAGGATAACATCCTTACTTCAAGACATGATAATTACAAGTTTGCCTTAAAACAGAATTACATTATAATCTCAGCTGTAAACATGCACAAGGGTGCACACTTGCTTCTAATCATTTCTAGTTGCTATTCTTCACTGTAAATCATTAGAGTATGACCAGTCAGGCCCTTTAATTATTCGCATGTGCTTTAATTCATCGTCTTGTCTATGTTTAGCTTGATTACTGAGATTTTCTGAAGTGTATGATGAAATGTCAGTGCCAGTTTCACGCCTGTTAGCTGTTCGATGATACGTCCGGCTGTAACACCAAACCGGAGATCTAGCCCTTCAACTTTTATCAGACCGCCTCCTTTGGCCAAGAAGGATGACATAGTTATTTTAGGACAACGAAGCTGGTACAAAATTTGCAATCTAATCAAGCTTTGATGCCACCGCCGATTCCAATGTTCCCATCTTGTACTCCGGGTGACGCTCAATTCTTTGATAACAGGAACTCTGCTATGAAAAGTAGACAGACATGGATGGATATTGTGTCAGGTAATTGAATCCATATTTATTCTCCTCTTAAGTTTTACGAGCCGGAATAGTATCAAAATATGTCATGTGTTAAACTGTACCCAGGATTAGTCCGAAAAGGTAGACAATAGTGGACAATGCTATAGTTATTTATGTGATTGACTCTGGTCTGTATTATCTTTTTTTCAAAGCCTATATCAATAGATTTTGGAAACTGATAGGAGAATTTACTATTTACTTTAAGGAAGATGGGTTTTAGATTATCAAATTCGATAAAAAGAGGATTGCAATAGAATTTTGAAGGGAGGACCTTACTTTTATAATAGAAAGTTAATGCTGATGAAGCATTGAACAGTGGGAACTAAACTTGATAAAGACATTTTATGTTCTCTTCCTATTTGGGTCCATTTCCCTGAACTGCCTTTAGAATATTGGACGGAAGAAGGCATAAGCTGTATTGTGTATGTTTTTTGTAATCCCCTCAAGCTTGATAAAGTTATGGAAGGAATTAGGAAAATTGCATATGCTCGGGTGTTGGTTGAAATTTCTAATTCATTTTTGTACCCCAAGCATATTCCAATTTTGATAGAAGATGATCAGTTGATTATGCAAAAAGTTGAATACAAGTTGTTTCCGCTTAGGTATTCAAATTGTCATAACTTTACAGAAAACTCAATTCTTTCCGCAATACCGCAGGTCCGCAGCAATGTAATTTATTTACGTGCATATCTGAGCCGATGCTAATTAAGTACAGTACAAATGATTAATTTACATCCTAACCTTGATCAAAGAAGAGCTGTTCAAAAACGGCAATTAAGGACCTCTAATAAAATGGTAAAAACAGAACATCTTCTAACTACCATATTTCTTAACCATTCCTCCAAAATTCAAAACGAACTACCCCATCACAATTTAAAATAAATATGGAGAATTCGCGTGATGGTACGGCCTCTGAATTGGATTCTTCACCCAAAAAGTCCATCCAACATGATTCAAATGCCTTAGAAGGTAAGGCATCCCAATGCAACCTTGTTTTGCATAGATATATGAACCATATTAACCGAAGACATGCATAAAATGCACGTAATATCTTGATTCGTGTAGGGGTGTCAACGGAAGTGAGGCTCCTGCACAAACTGATCCAAGAGCACAATGCCGGAGCGAGAGAGGCCGATGGGCGTCGACCTCAGCGTCTGTCCACGATGCTCACCATCATCGACGATATTCGGAACCGCGTTCAGAAATCGCAGTCGTCCCTTCCTCCTCGTAAGGCCGAGCTTCGACGCTGCACCACCGAAATGCATCGGAACAGCGGTCATAAAGATCTTCCTCCTTCACGTATGTACCATGTTTTTTAGTAGCATCTTTTTTGGTGCATTTGATATTTTACCCTTGATCTCAACAATTTTGAATTCTAATTTAATGGAATAAAAAAAAGGAATTTTGAAGTCTAATTTTATTATTTAATATTGTAATGGCAATATCTAATTCAACTCCTGTATCAGATAGAGCTTTTTTTTTGAAGGATATGATGAATTATTCGAATGGCTAAAAAATTGTCTGAAAAATGCTTTAAAGCTTTTTAAAAATTACAAATTTTCTTGTACATTAAGAATTACTGCATGCACTTGGTGATTTTCCAAGAAAAACATATTGCTAAATAACATTTCTTTCTCAATTGCATATCTACATGTATTTCTTATATACCACTAAATTAGAATCTCTAAATTACTGAAATTTGATCTTGTCAATATATTTTGGCAAACAAGCAAATGATATGAGTGAAAACATTACCGTTTGGAGAGTTTTTATCATTATAACCGGTGGTTTTCTTCTTCTTAATTTTTAAATAAGGTACAATATATTGAATTGTTAAATTCTAGTTAATAATTAGAAGTTATAATATAAATGCTAGAATTTAAAGTCCATTTTTGTTTACTTTTGACTAAATTTAACAGTACTAGAAATTTATTGCTAAAGAATTTTTAAAATTTAAATGAGCCAAGATGGTGAAGAACTGAAGATTGGAACAAGTAAAGGAAGATTAGGCAAGATAATATTGTTGAAAAAATGTTTGTTAAATTTTCAATGTATGCAAGTTTGCTTTAAAAGTCTAAATGAATATTGGTGTATAACCTATGTATATGCATGGATCCTACATATATAACTAATGCCATACTACATGAAAACGCAGCAAATTACATGGACAAGGAAAAGAAACCACCAATAGTTCCAGGGAGTCCAGAAGAAATCCAAGAGCTAAGGCGGCAGCTTTCAGCGAGCACAACAGCAAGGAAAGGGCTAGAAAAAATGTTCTACAGCCTCGGAAAAGAAAAAGAGCTCATAGCAGCGGAGCTATCAAGAAAAGTGCAGGAGCTCGAATGCGCCGAGGAGCTCGTAAACGACTTACGGGCGCAGAACGAGAAGCTGACCGACAAACTCAGGAAAGGGTACGATCCCACGTCCGAAAGCAGGAACGGGGACAGCACGGAGTTGCACGAGAGGATAAACGAGCTGAGCGAGCAGCTGATGAAGGCCATGGAAGGGTACAGAGTGGTGAAGAGGAGGCTGAAGGAAGCGATGGAGGAGAAGGAGATGGTGAGCAGGAGGATAGCGGAGACGGCCGTGGAGGCAGCGTCGGGGACGGAGAGGATCAGGAGGCTGAGAGAGAGGAGCGAGGGCAAGGAGATGGAGGAAGAGCTGCGATCTTTGGAGACGATATTTGTTGGGTTTTCTAGGAAGTTGCTGGTTACCAGTATGACGAGGGGAAGGGAGTGTCCTAGAGGTAGCCCTAGAGCTGGGTTTAGGATGCCCGATGGTCATGAGTTTTAAACTTGTTATCTTGTCTTCTTTCTTCCATTTTGAATATATATACATATTCAAGTACTATATGAACTGGATTTTTTTCTCAGTTCATTCAATTTACAAATTTAACAGGTTATAAAGCATTATGTGTTTGTTCTATATATTTGCACAATGGGTAAATACAGATGGGCAGTTCTCTCCATCTGTTTGTGATAATGCTACAAATCATAGATACTATACGATTTAATTACTATATGTTAACATAAACTGGAGTTACTCTATGCAAATTTTGAATTTGTAACTTCTTGTATTAAATCAAAATGTTTAACCATTTGAGTAGTGTGCAGCCCAAACCTTTCAGCATGACCCGATTAGATGAAACCATTCAACAACTCACCACCCACCAAGATGCTATCACCACCATCCAAGCCACCCAAAAAAAGACACAACACCATGTCGGAAAACCAGTATGCCGACATCATTGACACTAAAGCAGCACTCCAAGACCTCACCAAATCTATGGCTGACCTCTCTCGTAAACTAGACAATCAACCACCTCCTTCTCCAAATAACCAAACATCAACCACATATCACCCAACAACCGACAACAACCTATGCTATCAACCCAACAGTTACTTGGAACAAACGAATGCTCTTTATCTTTATTCGATGGATCTAATCCACACGATTGGATATTTCAAGCCGATCGATTTTTCGCTTACTACTCGACTTCGGAAGATCAACGCGTCGATCTTGCAAGCTTCCATATGCAGGGCCAAGCACTGTCATAGTTTCAATGAATGCATCGGAACAAGCAACTTACCTCATGGATGGCTTTGACAAGAGCAATCGAGAAACATTTTGGACCATCCACCTTCCTAAACCCACAAACCACCTTATTCAAACTCAAACAAATCGCAATTGTCGAAAGTTATCAATTCACCTTCGAGACACTCTGCAACCATATCACCGCACTTCCCACCGATTCCACCCTTCAATATTTTATTTCCAGCCTCAAAATACACATACAAAACGAACTCCACATTCTCAAACCTACCGCCATTCCCGAGGCAATAGACGGTGCCAAGTTTGTTGAAAGAAAATACAATGATCAAAACAAAACCACCATTTTCCAAAAATAAGCAATATTTTTTTTAAATAACCAAACATCAAAAATTCCACTCAATCATTTCCACAAAAACCACACATGCAGACCTCTAAAACACTAACTCCAATCAAACGACTATCCCCATCAGAAATGCATACACGTAAACAACAAGGATTACGTTTTAACTATGATTAAAAGTACCATTTCGGTCACTGTTGTAAACCCACTCACATCCTCGTGATCCTCCCTGAAGTAGCCTCTGATGAAAGTGGCACCGAGCCCGAAACAACACCTACACAGGAACCAAACCCGTCGCCTACCACCACTAACCATGATACCTTAGACTCAACCCAGACTACAACTCAAGAGATCTCCTTTTATGCCTTGACTGTTTCTACACATTCGAGTTCAATTTGCCTTCCCGCAATAATTAAGGGTAACCCAATCTCTATCCTCATCGACGTCGGCTTCACACACAGCTACTTCCATCCAAAGGCAGCAAAATTCTTGGCCTCAAATCCGATCACTTGAATTTGTTCATTGTTACAGTGAGCAACGACGAGAAACTGCGCAGTTCAGGCAGTTGCTTCGACGTTCACGTCAACATCCAAGGCCATCGGTTCGCCATCGACTTTCACTTGTTGGAGATTTCGCGGGATCTGATACCGTATGCGTAGGGCTGTAATGCTAATGGTAAAATTTACTTTTACCGTACTATTACCGATCAATCGGTAATCATTTTTAATTGAAATCGGTATACCAGTTAAAACGGTATGCTAATGTTAAATTTACCATTTTAATGGTAAATTATCGGTAATATTTCTTCAATACCAGCGATAATGTTAATTTTACCAGTTAATTCAAAACATTAGTATTTCATCAGATATGTTTTATCACATGCGTTTAGAACTAAATAAATGATTATATTTAGTTCATTAATCAAGTGAAATAATTCCAAATACACTTATTTTCTTCCTCATTTATATTTTTTATAAACTAACAATACATATAGTATTATAAATATGCATTGTATACAAAAAATATGTCAAGATATAAACTTTGATGGACAAACGGTAATTTACCATTACTAGTGTAACGGTTACCAGATTATCGGTATACCAGTCTTCGGTATACCGTCTATCGGTAACGGTAAACAATTCTGGCTTATCAGTAAAAACGGTGCGATAACGGTATTTGCCAAATGGTAACGGTAACCATTACCATAACAGCCCTACGTATGCGGCATCCAATGGTTACAAGAACTTGGGCCAATAACTGTTGACCACAAAATTTTAACAATGGCTTTTAATTATCATAATTGGCCTATTTCTTTAACTGGGTTGGACCAAACATTACAACCCTCTCCCATTTCGGTCCGGCAACTTAAATGGTTAGAAGCAACATCCTTTATTTCCAATTTCCTCTACTTACAATTTCAAACAATTAATTCTTCACTAATAGCCAATGCCTAACTTGGTCAACGTTTGTTTGAGGATTTTTTGGCCTGACAGGTTATTATAGACGCTTCATTAAAAACTATGCTCTCATTATTGACCCATTAATAGATTCGTTGAAACATACTTCATTTACCTGGAATACAAAGGCCAAGGAAGCATTTGAAAATTAAAGTGGTTTGTTACACATACATGAACCTTATCCCTCCCAAATTTCATTCAGCCATTCTCCCTCACTACCGATGTCTCATCCATTGCCGTTGGAGCAGTTTTTTCAAAATAATCACTGGATAACCTATTTCAGTATAAAATTACAACATCACCTCCAATAAACTTCTACCTACTCTTGAGAGATGTTCACCATCACCTCCGCCGTTAAAAAGTGGTGCTACTACATTCTTGGCCGGCCATTTCAGATCTACACCTACCACAAAAGCATCCATAAACTCGTTTCCTAATCTATTCAGCCAACGAAACAACAAAAATAGCTAACAAAACTTCTTGGCTTTGATTTCACCATCTATTGGCGTGCCTTTTTGGAAAGGCCGTCAAGATGCACAATTTGGACAATCAAATTCAAACTAGGCTTTCAACTAGGATGTCGATCCACTAGGATCGACCTTACTAGGCTTGGTCTACTTGGGGTCAGCCCATTCGGGTTCGGCCTTCCCTAACTGAAGCACAAAAGATAGGAATAGAAGAGGTGGGAGGGTTTAGATCGGTGTGATGACCTAGATTATATCGATTCCAGTATACCGATCCCGAGCCTGCAACTTCCTTGGGCCTGTTCTATCGGGGATGTCTCATATCAAACGCTCGTTATTTCTCCTACATTACCGAATCTTTCTACACGTGTCATACATCCAATGAAATAGAAGCCTTCACGCGGATTGAAGACCGGCTCTTCCAATTCCCTACCGAACCGGGTGGATGCCACATGGCATATCGAGCCAGATTTGGCACGACCTATAAATAGCCTTTTGAAGCTCTAAAAAAAGGACTTTTGGCACATATTCTCTTATATACTCCAATTATTGACTTGTACTAGAGCGTTTGAGAGAAAAAGTATTATTGTATTCATTCTATTTAACTTATATAAGAATATAAAGTGGACGTAGACTCGTTAACATCGAACCACTATAAAATTGTGTTTGATTTCTTTTCCTTTAGTTTTCATTTACATTTCTTCATTTGTTTCTCTATTTATCTCTTTTTGGGTGTTGTCCCACTTTGGTTCTTTCATTGAGAATTGATCATTCTTAGCATCTAAAGAGTTTTGCTCAACTTTTGGATCACCATGTCCGAGACGAAATCCTAGTTTTCGTCATTTTTAGTAACCATGGTTTCCAAAGCTTCCACTCGTGCCATTGGAAAACAACCTCAATGACCAGACCCTTCCTTGCGATCACATACCGTTTTTGTTCCAGAACACACTTCAGGACCCTCGGGTTCGGCACCCTCGGGATCAACACCGAGCCGAACCGAACGATAAGCAGCACCTCCTTCTGCTCTACGACCTACTCCATCTGACTGTGCCCCCTCCTCGTCATTTGCAACATGCGATGATCTCGTGGAGCTGATGCTCTAACTCAAAGAAGCGACAACAACACTGAACGCTCAGTTGAGAAACACCGCCATGATGAGAAGGGAGATGGACCAAATGGCTTGGAAATTGGAAGAGTTACAAAGGAAGAGGGCACCGTCTCCTTCAAATCGCCAAGCAGCAGAAGGTTCTTCTTCGTCTGAAGGAAATGAACAATCACCACTCTAGAGGAGACCATTGGAAAGGGAGGAGAATCTTTAGCAACTTCGATTTGGTTCACATCCTTCTAGGGAGGATGCAGCGGTTTGGCTCGACCCTAATGACCCCAGCTTGGCCGAACCCATCACCATGCCGATCTGACCCTATACCACTCCTCGAAGCCAAGCCACTTCTTCTCGTGCTCCAATCCTTTCACTTGTATGCCATGTTATTGACAGGGGCAATCAAGATCGAGGAAATGCCTCCCAGACGGTAGCCCAGACGACATTGCGAGACCTAGGGGCATGAAGGATCCAACGAGCCGAGAGTCCCGAGCAAGTCATCTTCAAAGCTCCCGATTTGGCTGCCATGGTGTGGTAGATCATGAACTACAGCAGGGAATACAAAAACGAAAATTAGGGAATAGACCGTATCCGCACGACACTTACAGATGATATCCTACAGGCAGAATTCTCAAGAAGGTTTAATATGCCCCAGATCATCCACTATTCGGGTACGACGGATCCACAACAACATCTAATGACATACTTGTGGCATATGGAGGCAGTATAGCCGCCCCTGATGCAATTAAGTGTAAAGTTTTTCCATTCTTCCTCAATGAGGTGGCACTTATGTAGTTCACGCGACTTCCTTCGAGATCAGCCCCGAATTTTAAGGACTTAAGAGAGATGTTCTTGAACTAGTTTCGTCTTCGTGCCTCTTAGTCGAAGCATGTCATGACTCTTTCGGCAATTAAACAAGCTATAGGCGAATCTGTAAGGGATTATTCTAATCGATTCAACATGTCGATAACCGAGGTGAACAATCCGAATCATGAGAGTACTAATGGAAATAGTCGAAGGAATCAATAAAAAGATAGAACTCAGAAGATGTTTGGTTAGGAAACATCCTACAACTATTGAGTTATTCCATGAGGAGGCTAATATCCGACTGCGACAAGAAGATGCGCATGAACTCAGATGAAGAACCGAATAAGAAAATTTAGAGCAATGTGGCGGTGAAACAGTCCGAAAGGCAATTCCGGGAAGGTGGGAGTAAACATCGAGGATCGTGGCAAATGAAATTTAAAAAATAGAAGAATGGCGATGGAAACTACGGCCAGAAAGGGGAATCTAGTAAGAGACCACGGTTTCAGACGTTTGATACCTATATAGCGTTGCATGACATGCTGGAAAATATTTACCTCAACACATGCAGTACAGTTCAGGACAAGAAGCCACCTCTACGGGAATCCACGGAGAAGGAACATGCAACGGGAAAGTTTTGTTTGTTTTACGAGACTTACGGTAATTCGACTGATGAGTGTCGCAATCTTAGGGAAATCATCTAGAAGCTGATAAAAGAGAAAGCTCGATGAGTATAAAGTAGTCCCGAGGACAGGAGCAGGGGAGCTCAGCCCCCAAACAAGGTCTGTTCGCTCCGAGAGCAACTTCCTAGGAAAAAGATAAAGGAATTGGGATAAACACTGTCATTAGAGTACCACACTCGACAGGTCCAAGTGTGTAACGACCGCCCATAACTCTTGAACTTGACAAGGGAAATAATACGCTAAACGGTGTGCCAGACAGCTATGGACGATCATCAGGGTAGGATAACACAAGTGGATCCTGTCGTATAACTCACAACGCAAGGATAAATCTTATATATAATGCAAATACTTGCCAAAATGAAGCCTTTTTCAAACTGCCAAAAAGGTCCCTCTTCAAACAGTTTCACTACATTCCTACGCAAGGGTATATTTGGTCCTTTTTCCCACCCCTCCTTGGTTTCGTTGACACATTTACCCCATCACGCCTCCATTCCCCCCACTAACCAAAAAAGAAGGAAAAACTATGCTTTCGTTTCCTCCATTCCCAAATCGCTCCATCGTAAACCCCTCAAAAAAACATCTACATCCAAAATTCAGAAATTGAAGCGTTTGGGATGGTAATATGTGGAATCTGAGAAAGGTTGCACTGACTGTTTAATTTAATCTACGGTAGCAAAGTTCGTCCTTCTGTTTTAATTTCCTTCTTTCTTTGATTCATTAATGATTGAAATATATTCTTTGTTTACACTTCGACATGTTTATGCTTCACTGTATTTTCGGTAAATAATGCTTTAGGAATTTTTTTACCACGACAGCTTTGGTAGACGTTTGTATGTGTATCGATTTTTTTATGTGTAAGTTTGTATCATTTTAATCTGTTTGATTATGACAGGAATTTGAAGAGAGAACCAAGAAATGCAAACAAGGATATAGGAGACTATTTGATCGTACACTCATCTCTACTTACTTTTCACCATCCACTTCCCTCAATTATTCATCTTCCCTTCACATTCTGCGGTAACTGTATTCACCTAAAGTTGTGATCTGATTTCGATTAAATTTCCATTCTGTTTATAAACAAATTGATCATTTAAGTCTATTTTAAATCTTTTATGGAGGGCTTTGGTTAGGTATCGATTGAAGCCTCGATACTCTAATGAAGAATAAGAAGACACCAGCAGGTGACAGTAATTTGATGATGCAGTGCTTTGTTTTAGTGAAAATTAAAAGAATACGTACAAGTACTGTTCTTCTTATATTTTTTGTTGAAGTTCCAAATTGTTTCATTTTATCTCAAACCCATGATTGATTTGATTGTAATTATAGTTTATGGGAGCAGACTTTATTTATATCCAGTACTTTATTAAGTTCATACCATTTATTTAAAAAAAATTAGCTAAACATAGTTACTACCACCTATTCTCCTCTCCTGCTTATGTTTTACTAAGTTCATATATTTTACAGATCATTTAATCTTCCTTCAAACACTCATTTTCAATTTTATCTTGAAACTCCAAATACAAAATAGATATGGTGAATCACATCAAAATGAATTTGCTGCAAACCATAGAGTTTACAATTTAATCTATTAGAGCTCTCCGACAGAAAACAAAAATTAAGATACAACATAGTTTGGAGTATTCACCTAAAAAGTAGTGTGAACATATAATACCATACATTCATTCCTATTGTACATAGGATTTTAAGTGTTGCAACCTTCGCACTCCTGTAGTCCCTATCACTTTATGAATTTCTAACGGGCTTGAACCAAGGCAAGTTCAAGATTACCTAGGAAATATGGGATTGTCCCGATTATAAAATCTGGGTTTGGGCTAGATGTCCACAAAGAAAATCGTGTCACGGTCACATTTTTCATAGTCTGTGCACATATTTAGTGAATTTTCAGGTTGTTTCATTCTCATCTCCAACTATGTTATAACTTCATATGAGTATCTGCAGTTACTCAGTCTGCTTCTGAAGCTATTTAATGGAGAATCAACATGGTCGACTAGATTAGAAGTATTGAAGGTAATTTATTTTAATATGAGTCTCATTTCACATTCTCCTTATTTCTATTGTTCAATAGATGGTTAACACATAATTTAAGTCCTTGGTATAATGGGTGCCTTGGATCTCCACTAGCATAAGCGAAATCAATTATTATTACCTTACAAGTACTTATATCAAAATCAACAGTTATTGCTAATACATAATTTAGATGCTTGGTAAGATTTAATTAACTTTTTTAGCTATGCAATAGCTATCCTAACAAAAGGAGAGTACTCAAAATTTTATTAATGAGTTAGCAAAAAAATTATTACCTTACACAAGTCCCAAGTATATAATTACACACATATATATGATCACCCTGTAGATGATCAATGCCATATGAAAATTGAAGCAAAACAATATGTGCAATGAAATTTCACTGGATAAAGTTAAATTACATAAGTCGATATGTGTTCTCTTATAGCAGGAGATACTATTAAGTCATGTGGTCTTATTGCAAGAGGTGCCAAGATGCTAGAGAAAAGGTAGGAGGATGCACTAGAACAAGTGGGCATGTGTTGTTGCATGGCACTACGATGAATAAGAGGTAAGGAAGGCTTGAATTCATGGTGGAATTAAGATGCAATTAGGAGTACGAAGGGCTTGCACAGTTGAAATAAGGGGGTTGGAGCTGCTGCAAGATGCCATGTTCGGAAATTGATTTAAAAACACGTTTACATGCTTCCAAATAAATAAAACTTCCTTTTCTTCACAAACACGTTTACCAGAACTTCCACTATTTCTTTCTTCACCATGGACGCATAGAGAAGAACAAAAGGTGAAAACTAATTTCACCTCCTTAATCTTAGTTTCTATTCAGTCTTTGATTTTTAATTCCTTTCCCATTATTTTCAACAATTTTGAAAAATTATATTATCTGATTTATCATGTTTCTATCAAACCATCTGATTAATAATTCTAGGCTAGATTTAATAACTAAGTTGGGTGTTATCATTGTAAATTTGTAATTTTTGTCAAGTTTTATATATGATGAAATTTTAATCCTGGTGACTGGCCTTTACATGTTTCCGTCTTATTCTTTTTTGATACCTACCTCCGATAATTAGTTCTTTAGTTAAATTGATGTTAGAGAGGTGATATTTATAGATCCATGTTGGTTTGCGGTAATTAGTTCTTTAGTTAAATCGATGTTAGAGAGGTGATATTTATAGATCAATGTTGGTTTTTGAATTACATACAATGGTATCTTTTACATTCAATTTTTGATTCATTTCAACCATAATTTTGTTAAGTCTGTTCAGCCTTTAAAGTAAACTTACGATATATGTTGGTAAATAATGATTACATACAGATTAATCAACATTTTTAGGAAGAAGAGCAAAAGATGCTAAGAGTTAGAAAATAATAGCCACCAAGCATCAAATTTGAGGTGGCATTAGCGATAAAGATGAATAAGGTGTTATTGTGGTTGTTACATTGTAAAAAAATTCAAGATCTAACACTGCTTTTACACTATCAAATATGTTAATGCTTACTAATTCAATTGTTAATTATGTACATATTCTTAAATTATGGTAATTTAATTGCTTCTACACGATCAAATATAGCAAAATATGTGCATTTCCTATTCGTCAGTCTCTATCTTTCTGTCTGCCCTTGGGATCGTCTACAACTGTGTGCTATAATTGTGCATAAGTTCAGAAATTTAAATGCTTTACAATTTAGTGGTTGTTGACTTTCATGTATCTCCTCATGGCACGTGCGAGACTCCTGACGAGAAGGATTATATATATATATATATATATATATATATATATATATATATATATATATATATATGCAGTTCTGTTAACAATTCTCTTACTGAAACGATTTATATGCAATAATGATTGTAGAAAATCGCATTGTGCTGGTGAAGACAGTGTCATTGAGGTTTGAAAGTAAATATTGAAAAAGGCAACTACTGCCAAATGGTGGTTTGCTTGACTCTTTTTAGAAAACCTGAAAAATAAATAATTTACTTTGTTTCCTTTTTTAACTTTTCAATATGAGTATTTGTTTTTGTTTTTTTGCATTTGTTAAAATTTACATATATTTCAGTATGGATGACAAAGTTGAGGTCATGTTATCTATATTTTTATTGCTTTTCGTTTTCCAGTTTATGCTATGTGCATTACAGGAAAGAGACAAATAGTGTATTGTACGCTGAATTACAATTTTAGCCGCCACAGCTCAGTTTTGTACATTTCTTTAAATATTTAGATAAATGATTTATGGATCCACACATGTTATGCCCAATGTCTCTTTATTTGTTTTCAAAATGTAATGCAAAATAAAAGTTATTGCAACAAACAATGCTCAGACTTCAATGTTAAGAAATATGAATTCAAGTTTTGGTTATTGGAAATTCTACTGACCATCCTTTACGGTGAATTGGTTGTTGATAAAGTGAACTAGCATACCTAATGTTACTATATACTCCAAATGTTTATAATGTTGTTTTTCCTAACAATCAAATATCTTACATAATACCTTGATTGTCAAATATACTACATCACAATTATTACATCATCTTTGATCAACGGCATGTAGATAAATTCCGTTATTAGTATACCAACTTATCTTTAAAGGGATCTTCCCACTAATTATGCAATATTTGTGTATGTTAGGTCAGTCTTGCTTGCATGTCATGGAAATGCTTGGATTGTGGACTTATTATTGAGTCTTCAAAAGTGTCGTTTAGTAATCTATTAAGCATATGAAATTCTTACATGCGCAAGTTGTATAAGTATTCATCATAAAAGGCCTTTGCTGCAGAAGATTTTATAACGATGTACTCTTTTCATATTTAAGCTCATCTTTGTTATGGTTGGGGAGTTGTAGTTTAATGATTAGTGTCTCTATCTTACTAATAGGTTTTAACCAATATATTTAAACCAATACAGGTAGTTTATATCCCACTAAAGCAATCTTCATACTAATCAACATCTAAAAGATAGTTTTGCAACGATCCATTTTGAAACTCACTTTCAAATTACTCTAAAATAATAATGCGTACGCCATCAGATTTAAATTTATGATGCAAATATTGATAAAATAACAATCATACATTATTAAACGAAAATAAGATTAATCAAACACCGCCAGGAGCTCACAACCCATATGATATGAGATATTGAACAAACTCAACCACTTTCTATTGGCGTCTTTGAGCACATCGAAACTCAAAATTATGAACAAAAGAGTACAAACTTAAACTTAATTTCTATTGCAAAGCAACTTCTCTCCATATAAAAAAAACACTGACATGCCTTACATCAACAAACAATTAACGATTTAGATTTGCAGCTTAACCAACAACGATCCACGCGCGGAGCGCGTGCCATCATCACGCGCGAAGCGCGTGCCGTTACGCTCGTTATAATAAAACATATACAACAGACGATAAAAGTGAAGCATAATTGAGCAAAATCTTAAACTTTTCATATCATCATGAGTTATCCATAAAACACAGGAATACATCAACAGAAATCTTTACAATCAACCTCACTACATAATCACTCAGAGTATCATATCAACCATGACAGCAGAAGCAGATAATAGTATGCAGGAAATAATACGTCAGCCTCTTGTTCGTCGTCGCTCTTCAGCATCGTCCTCATCAAGATCTGCTACCTGCTACCCAGTCTGCCCATCCAAAACATGGATGAACAACCCAAGGTAATAAGAGGGTGACATAATACCTTGAGTCAGAAAATAGTCTTAATGAGCGATAAACAGCTATCTAACATCATCAATAAAGTATATGAGGAACATGCAGATTAATCGTACAATCTGCCAACATTAACAGAGAAGAAAGTCAAACCCATCTCCTCCACATCCAATAGTGACAACCTTTATGTAACACCCCGTAAATTTAAATATTAAAGTTAACAAATTAAAGGATACTTAATTTTAAACGTAAGAATCAAGGGAAACGGGTTACGCCATTGTGTTCGTCTCGGAATTCTGGTTGAGATAGAGTCCGAGTTTGCGTAAATTGGACTTCGTATGAAGAAGTTATGACAGTCGGAAGTTTCCAAAAAATTCAGATAAATTCAAATAGCTCGAAACAGATTCAAATTTAAATTCAAAAACAAATTCAGACTCAGAATAGGGCAGGGCGGGAAATTTCCCGCTCAAGGCCAGGTCGACTTGGGGGTCTACCTCCCCCTATATAGGTCGACCTTAGTGTCGACCTAGGGGTCGACTTCCCCCCCCCCCCCCCAGGGCAGATCTGAAAGATGAAGATTTTGTGACTCAGTGCTGAGTCATTAGGGCTGAGGTGACACCCTATCTTGGCTGGATGGTTTTGATTGATTCTAGGTTGATCGGATGGCCTAAATTAATCCTAAATTCTATATAAACACATGTAGACTCAAACCCTAAAACCAAATAAAAATTAGAACCATGACCGTCATGCTATCACCTTGCAACCTAGAGTAGCCGCCACCAACTAGAGGGAAAGTGAAGCTAATCAACTCAATTCAACTCAAATTTATAACAATAACAACGAATTTGTCTACTTCAAAGGCGAGCTAAATCAATTTCAGAACTCAGATTCCAGAACTCAAGACCCTCTTTGAGTTGTGAGTTCAATATCTTTAATAAGATAATTAATAAGTTAATTGGGTTGAGTTATAAATTGGGTTATATGACTATATTTGTGAGACATTGGAAAAATGTGATATTTTGTGAATATATGCTAGTTGTTCATAATGATAGTTTTGTTGTGGATCCCTTTTCATATGCCAAATCACCTATGTTCAACTTGATTCACGTTTGATATCATTTTATATGCAAGTTTGGGTGTAGATTATATGCTAGTTTCTATATGAATTGTACACAAGTTTACATGTGAATCAAATAAAGTGACTATATGCAAGTTTAGGTAGAAATTGGATTCGCGTATATGCAAGTTTACACCTTTAGATTTAGATCTATGATGTACATAGTTTTATGCAAGTTTATGACTATGGCCTAAAACTATATTATATATATGCAAGTTTACACCTTTGGATTTAATCTATGATGTACATAGTTTTATGCAAGTTTGTGACTATGGCCTATGCAAGTTTTAGATGAAAATTATATTTTATATATATATGCAAGTTCACACCTTTAGGCCTATGTTTAGATTCATGACAATAACAAGTTTATGCAAGTTATGTTGTAATCCTTATTTGCAAGATTAGATCCATTTTGTTTGTTATGCAAATTTGCGATGTTTCTTCCCTTTTATGTGTTAGACTAATTGCTAGTCTAATATACATATATGTCATGATAAACGAACGAACAACGTGGGGACGATGGGGGTAATATTGAATATACACATATTGAGAATTGGCATAATGGCCTTGAAAAAGGCATATAATTAAATTAAGACATTAATTGGAAAAATTGGCATTTATGGACATAATTGAGACAATTATGGACATAAGTATATTTGGAATTTATTTACAAATTTTGAATAGGGATATTAATCCACTTTGTGGTTAAATAAAGATGTGTAATAATAAACCGCCTAAGACACAAGGTTAGACTCGTTTGTGGTGTAAGACTGCCCGGACCTACCCGGCAAATCCAGCAGCCACAAATGTCAGTCTAATGTGAGAGGTCGAAGGCATGAATTAAATGCGTAACGGTTGTAAAGACACGAGGTCAGGCTCGTTTGTGGTGTAAGACTGCCCGGACCTGCCCGGCAAATCCAACTGCCACAAATGCCAGTCTAATGTGGGAGGTCTTTACAAGGTTACGGTGTTAATGAATTAAGAAACACTTAACCAGATAAACATGTGGTGGGACATGAGGGGGTTAAGTGGGTACCTCGGGTGGCATGTGAAATACGATTAGATGCACTTAACCAAGATTGAAACATATAAGAAGACATGGATAAGAATGGGGTTAAGTGGGGAAAACCCTTAGAGGGGACCAAGCATAGGTGGAAAGCTTGTGTCATGCATGGGGGCCCTTTTCAAACCAGTAACCCATTAAGTATCTTTGTGGGCTCGACCCAAGTCGAGGACGGGACACGCGTACTGGATTTGATTATAAGAGGTCAAAACGGGTTAGCGCCGGCAACGCAAGTCCAACGGGGTCATATGCGTGTGTGGGCCCAGGCTGGTAGGTAAGATGTTGTTGCATCGTGTAGATATAAGCCGTGCATTTTGGTGGTATCGGGTTGCCACTTTGGGGAGTGATACACCCCACTGTGGGGCCAGCACGGGTATCTACGAGTTAGGGAGTCGATCGAATGGGGGTAGTGGGTACACCTAGTGGAGATAGGGGCAGACGGCACCTATGAAGGCAGCTAGGGGTACACGAAACTACCGTTATCATTATTGAGTTATGTAAGCGGGATCAACTTTTAGGGTGTTTGGTATGGTGCAGTGTAGTAATTATCCTATAGTGATTAGGTATGCCTTTAACGTTATCTTTGTTCATCTTATTTCCTTTGTTTGCTCTGTCATACCCATTTGTTCACAGTCATTTCCTTATTTTCCAGTTTATGCCTTGTCCTAGTTACTTAATGATTATATTGTTAAAATTATTGCACTCGCCAGACTTTGTGTCTGACCCCTTTGTTTCCACCTCTTTTCTTCCTCCCCCCCCCCCAAAGGTGCTCAGGGTGGGACTAGTACTAGTGGAGCTTGATTCAGACAGCTTTATCTCGTTCTTTGGAAGTTGCTTGGATCGCTGAAGCAAAAGTTCAGCCTATCTTACTTATGGGTATTTTATGTTGGGGTTATGTCTTTCATTTTATGTACTCTGATTTAGTCAAGATGGATATTATGTACTTGACTCTAGTCTTTGGTTTTTTTGAGGATGTAATCAAACTTATTTGTTTACCGCTGCAATGAATGAAGTTTTAAATTTTTAAGTACTGTTTTATATCTCTCTTGTTGTTAAGTTTCTGTTCTATACACACTTAAAACGCTCCATAGAAATTAATGCATTCCCTTTGTGAGTGACATTAATAGACGTGGGGTGTCACACTTTACGAGAAAACTAGAGAAGGACAAACTGTACATCCAAGGCAACCAGTTATCAAGTGCAGACCATCCTAATCGAGTTTGACATTCCCCGAGCACAAGCCTCGATGGCCCAAACCAACATCATACAAGCACCCATGAGATATCTCCCTCGACGTTGAACAATCCACACAAAACGATACAAACAAGCAATCAACATCCATGACTCTGGCTATCACCGCCAATCTTGCCTCAAAACCATCGTTAATCATATGACTGACTATTACACATCATTTCCGTCAAGTGCTAATGGTAACCCTGGTTCTAGCAAAACTCCATACTCCATACATGATCATATGTTTGTCTTCCCACTAGGCCATTCACGTACCCAGGGGTCCAACTAGTCTTTAGGCGTCCCTGTTATACCCCTGCTTTGAGTCCGCTAGAACCTCTGATTAACGATAATCCCTCGGCCTCCAATATCTCCAGTTGTCATTACTAGCAACTATCCACAAGCTCAGAAATTGTCTTAAGCAACCATTATCCACAAACTCAAATCACACTTGAGTCGTCATCACATTTGTTGCATTTCAACGATCAATAAACACTTCACTACACTATGAATATTCCGTCTTGAATTTGCATCGAAGCCATGACCATCGTCGACCCAAGGTATGCATCATTTGGTCGATATTACATTCCATAGCATTTCCAGCTTCTTCGCCATGAAAAACTAAGCACAACATTTAAAGTGCCTTTTACAGCATTTGGAAATGCTACCAAATCTGTGTGTTCAAGTCTGGACCTGCACTGGCATAGGCACTTGGTACACTGGCACTTGGTACCTTGGCATTTGGTACTCTGACACTTGGTACTCTGGCACTTGCCCAATCTAGAAAAGCGGTAGTGCAAAATCCGGAAAATATCGTGAATCCCACGACGCGCGCTTTGGCAGATCCTCATTTTGCTTGTGCGCAGACAAATTTGGTACTGCCTGATCCATGCACTAGTACTGCCAAATTCATAAAACTGGTACTGCCAGATCCATGTACTGGTACTGCCAGATTCATAAAACTGGTACTGCTTGATCCATGCACTGGTACTACTAGATTCATAAAACTGGTACTGCCAGATTCATAAAAATGGTACTGCCCAATCCATATACTAGTGTTGCCAAATTCATAAAACTGGTACTGCCAGATTCAAAAAACTAGTACTGCTCGATCCATACACTTTTACTGCCAAATTCATAAAACTGGTACTGCCAGATTCATAAAATTGGTACTACTAGATTCATAAAACTGGTACTGCTCGATCCACATACTGGTGCTGCCAAATTCATAAACTGGTACTCCTAGATTCATAAAACTAGTACTGCCCGATCTATGCACCAGTACTGCCAAATCCGGAAACTAGTAGTGCCAAATCATTAATATTTCCGCCCGATCCATGAACACACTTTTTTTCCCGATCCATTGATTTGGCTTGCTTGATCCATCCAGATACTTGCCAAATCAACTGTTTTCATGCGTGCAATTCTAGGATTTTTGTGGTCAATCCATTTTCTGATTTCCTCCTGATCCATACAGTGAAATTGCTCGTTCCATACATGTTTGGACACCCAAAACTCTGACCAATTTCACACTTGAATTCGACTAAATTTTATACTTAAAACCAATTAAATTTCAACGATCATAAACAATAATCGAACAACGAAATCAACTATCATCATTCAAGTATTAACACCTCAAACAACATGTGAAATCCATAAATTCATGATTAAATAATGATCAAATCAAATAATGGTTCTAAAAATACAATTAGCATATGAGATTACCATTTAAGAGCTGTTAGATTGATCCTATGGTGATTTGAATTGAAATCATACTTACAATGATTGGATCTATATGAAAACAACTTGAAATGATGAACATAAAATCCAACAACCCATATACTTGATTGAATCCGTATGAGAGATGCTTATCACTCACCAAATCTTCAAGACAGCTTGAAAACCACTAATCTCTAATCCGGACAGCGAAGAACGATAAAGAACGGCCTTCGAACCAATCAATTTGATGCAATCTATCTTTCTTTGGTGTTGATCTTCGATCTTCTAATTTAGATCTATGATTTTAATGGAGGAGAGAGGTATTTGATTGAGTAAGGAGGATCACGAGCTCAACCAAATGAGAGAAACATAGAAACTAAACTATTCTCCATGCCTCTACCCCCTACTTATAGCCAACATCCCAAGCCTTAGCGCGCCCCACAAATCAGCCCACTAATTACCAATTAGTCTAGACAGAAATTGTGTAATACTAAAATAATGATTTCTCTCAAATTGCTGAACCAAATCCTTAATGTGACCACTCTACGGGATTGGAAACATCATTCCCTTTCCAATGAAATTGATCGCAACACCTGATTCATTTCCATTCAAAAGTTAAGCTCTGTACAAAACTGACAGGGGCAAAATGGTTGCAAACAAAATTGGTAAAAAATTATGGACATGTCTCACATCCCCATAAACAACATATCAAAATATGAGAAAGATCCGACCCTCGTGGAATTAAATAAAAATATTTTACGATCCTCAAATACGCAAAATGCGGGTCGTTACACAGCGCAAGGACAATGGACCAATACGTCAATTCTGCGAAGCTATCCCCGAAGATGTTGGTCCCGTGAAGCAAAAAAGGACGATGACAGAAGATATTGTCTTCCGAGAGAGAGTCAACGGGGGTGGAGACTCCGGGTATCGTTTCGTTGGCGATCACGGCCATTATTGGCCCAGCTACTGTATGGAAAGTCCTTACTGATAGCAGGAGTTCTGTAAAGGGTCTGTTTGGCACAAGTCCATATTAAGTTACAAAATTAGGCTCACATCCGGTCCTAAACTTATTGTAAATTAGGTCCCTATTTTTCAAAAATTCATCAAATAAAAAATCTTGTAAATTCGTACTAAAATAAAACACGAAAACGTAAAAAAAAAAACAGATCAAAAGCCACGCCAAAAACCAAAATTACAGGAAAAACAACGAAACTGCAGTTGATTGCATACTAGTATGCACGTATTTTGAATTTTATGCACACATCCGTGCAAGTATTTCAGTCATGAATCTTTGTTGGCTTTCTTGCATACAGGCATGCAAGTATTACAAAAATCTTTCATACAAGTGTGCAAAAAATCACATGCATACAAGTCAGTTCATATTTATTTGCATACATGCATGCTGGTATTCCGGAATACTTGCACACATGTGTGCTACAACACGCAGGCATATTTTTCAACGTGGAACCTTCATGCAATATTTGCATTCACGTGTGCAAATATTTTAAAATAGTTGCACACATATATGCAAGAATTCACGCAGATTTTCAGTGTAAACTGCTTCGTGAATACTTGCATACATGTGTGCGACTATTTTCAATACTTGCACACATGTATGCAAGTTTTTTTTTTGTTTCTGTGGTCTTCTGGAAATATTTGAAGAATTTAGATTTTTTTTTTTTACTGGGTAGCGCTTTTTTTTTGAAAAACACGTAACTTAAATTCTATGGGCCAGGTTTGAAAAGAAACTTGGGGAGGGAGGTCGTTTATATTTTAAACTATAACAGGGGGCGCTGCCTAATTTCCACTTCCATAAACATCCTCTTTAAGAAAGCTTATGACTAGATGTGGTTAGAAGCAAGAGTTTGAAGCCATGCACGTGGAGGATACGCGACTTCAATGGTTCGTCCACCAAACTAGCCGGAATTGTTGATTTTTCAGTAGACTTGATGAGGGGGATCGTAGGAGAGTGTGAATGCTTCCTTCCTTGTGATGGAAATGAATTCCGTATATTGCTTTTTTGGACCGACATGCCCTTGCAGAATTTAGAGCTTGCATCGCCCCTTGGTGTTTGCTATTCATTTTTTCGACGGAGTATGGAGTTGGAATTGTTCGTGGAGACCAAGTGGAAGGACAAGCACGTTACTCGGCATAATGGAAAGAACTCTGTGATAAAGAGATTACGGAGCCAAAAGATAATCCTCCTCTTGCAAAGGCGACGACACCATAACGACTAAAGAAAACATCCCAACTGGGACCATCCTGTCGCTTACTCGAGGACATTGATCCTAAGGAGGATGAAGAGACTATATGTAGAAAGGAGACTCTGAATGAGACTACAATGGAGATCTCAATCGGTAACGATGACCCAACCAGGGTCTTGAAGATCAGATCCCATCTAGATCCTTTTCGGATGAGGGAGTTAGCTGAATTTCTCTGCACGAACCTTGATGTATTTGCATGGACCCATGCTGACATGTGTGGGATATCACCCTCCATTTTAACCCATTCACTGAACATTAAACCAAAATATGTTGTTATCAAGGGAAAAAAAAAGGCGTCGACTCGTCCCGGAGAAATCGACGCCCCTGGAAGAAGAAGTAGAGAAGCTTAAAAATAACGGAATCATTCGAGATGCGACATGTCCCAAGTTGGATATCTAATCGGTACTTGTGAAGAAAGCCAATGGGAAGTGGCGAACCTACATCTACTTTTCAGACTTGAACAAAGCTTTCCCTAAGACAGCTTCCCACTTCCTAGGATTGATTGGCTTGTCGACTTAACGGTCGGACACGAATCGTCTCATTTATGGATGCATATTTGGGATAGAACCAGATTGCGATGCACGTTCCCGACCAGGAACATACTGGTTTCATAACCGATCTTGGGCTATATTGTTACATGGTCATGCCTTTTGGACTAAGGAGTACATGAGCAACTTATCAACACTTGGTCAACCACTGGTTTCATGATTAGATTGGGAAGACAATGGAGGTATATGTCGATGACATGTTACTGAGGTCAAAACAATCGGCTTATCACAACCAAAACCTAGCAGAGATGTTCGGCATTCTCCGGAAATATGGGATGAATCTCAACCCTTTGAAATTCTCTTTTGGCATTACATCAGGAAAATTTTTAGGCTTCATTATCATCTTTTGAGAGATTGAAATCAACCCTGATCAGATCCAAGCAATGAACGGTATTCAGGATCCTCGAAAGATTAAGGATGTCCAGATTTTGATAGGAAAGGTGGAAGTTTTAGGACAATTCATATCTAGAGTTACGGACAAGTGCATCCCCTTCTTTGAGTTAATAAAGAGGGGGAAGCGCAACTTTGCTTGGACGCCTGATTGTGTCGAAGCTTTTCGAAATCTGGTTGATCATCTAGAGAGACCGCCTATTTTGTCTAATCCAGTAGACCATGAAGACTTGTTCATATACTTGGTAGTATCTATGCACGCTATTAGCTCGGCTTTAGTCCATAAAGAGGACCGGGTGCAGTGACCGTCTACTATGTAAGCAAGAAATTGATAGGAGAAGAATGCAAATACCCAGAAATTGAGAAACTTGCCTACATTTTGTTGATTGCCTCAAGGAAGCTCCATCTCTACTTCCAGGCTCACGCCATCAAAATATACACCGACCACCCGCTATGACCGGTCCTTCTATGGTCCGAGGCGTCTGGGAGGTTACCTAAGTGGAACATCAAGCTAAGTTACTTTGTCCTCACTTTTATTCCATGAAAGTCTATCCGAAGACAAGCATTGGTCGATTTCATAGTTGAATTCATGACTCCCGAGGATGACATTCCAGAGGATGACTCGAATTTTCCCAGCAACAGAACGGGGCTTGACACTTGCAAGCTGTATACAGACGGGACTCGTAATGATCGATGTTTCAGCGCCGGAGTTGTTTTATTAACTCCTGCGGGACGAATGCTTTATGATGCCTTGAGATTAGACTTTCCTGCTACCAATAATGATTCTAAATATGAAATCCTGATTGTCGGGCTGAAATTCGCAAAAGAGTTAGGGGTAACAAACTTAGACCTTTTTTGTGATTCGCAACTCATAGTGTTTCAGGTTCAGAAGGAGTATCAAACTTAGAGAGCACGGCTTGCCGCCTATCTAAAATGAGTGGAGGATTTATTGAACAACTTCAATCATCATAACATCTTCCATCTTACGAGGGAAGAGAACCTAAAGGCTGATAGATTGGCAAATCTAGCTAGCTCTGAAAGTCAAGGTGAAGTAGAATTGCTCCTAACTGAAACGTTAGACACGCCAAGTATAGACTAGATGGAAATCGGCTAATCTTTAGAGTTCGAACTCGAGAATGAATCGTGGATGATTCCAATCAAAAATTCCTTCGACATGGAGCTCTTCCCGAAGACAAGAATGAAAAATGGGCTCTCATGTGCAAGGCCTCGAGATACATTGTCCAAGGAGAAATGCTTTACAGAAGTGGTTTCTCAGTCTTCATGCTCCAATGTGTGGAAGAGGATGATGTCAAGTGAGTGTTATGGGAAGTCCACAAAGGCGAATGCGTCGCTCACACTGGAGGTCAGAATTTGGTATAGAAAGTGCTACGGTACGGCTACTTCTCCCCTACCGTTAGCCAGAATCCAGCCAATCATTCCAAACGATGTGACAAATGTCAAAAGTTCGCTCAGATTCCAAGAGCTCCATCAATGGAACTCGCCCAAATGGTTAGCATGTGGCCTTTCTCTATATGGGGGTAGATATCATAGGAAGCCTTCGAATCTCTAAGGGCGGAGCAAAATATGCGATCGTGGCTGTGGATTACTTCATGAAGTGGGCTGAAGCCAAATCTTTGACCACGGTTACGATAAAGAGTGTGATCAACTTTATTGTCAGAAATATCATATGCCGATTCGGCCTTCCCAGGACCATCATCACTGATAACAGGACCTAGTTCGATAGTTTAGAATTTAGAGATTTCCGCCGGCGATATCATATCGAGAAGAAGTACACAGCAGTTGCACACTGCAATCGGATGGACAAGTCAAAGCTATAAACAAGATCACTAAATCCATCCTGAAGCAATGGTTGGAACGATACAAAGGCTAATGGGTCGACGAATTACCTTTAACCCTCTGGGCATACTATACCACCTATAAGAATGCTACTGGCCACACCCTTTTCGCCTTATCCTATGGATTTGAGGTCGTTAACTTGATAGAGATGGAAGTTCCTTCTTACCGAGCTATATATTATGATCCATTGATGAACAAAGCGTTTCTCCTAGAACCATTGGATATGATCGACGAGAAAAGAGAAGAAGCCAACTTGCATGTTGCGGCACATAGACGACGAGTCACTTGATATCACAATTTGAAAGTCTAACTAAAGACTTTTGACTTTTGCGACCTTGTTTTGAAATGAGTTTTCCCGGCCCCGGTTCATATGGACATGAAGTGCGAAGGACCTTACATCATCCAACAGAGGCTTGATAATGGAACCTTCAGGCTAACAACTATTGATGGCAATCCCCTCCAGAGAGCATGGAATGCTGAACATCTGAAACATTATCTTCTTAAAGGCTTTTATTCTGTTTATTTCATTTATTTCTTGGCATAGTAATAAGGCATGCCTCGCCCCTTGTTGTTCATAAATAAAAGATCTTTTCCATGCTTCATCACTGTGTTTATTTACTTCAGCTATATATTGTGAGTCGACCGACTCGAAACAATGCCTAACCAACCTATTTGACTCTTTCCCACTTTTCGATGGGACGAATATAAATAATAGGGATGTGATCCGACCATCCCTAACGGTGACCTTTACCCTTGACGCAGGGACAAAGGGATGAAGCTCGGAAAGCGTGACTTAATTCTTACCCTACCAACTCCATTCCTCAGAGCTTGGAACGGGGTATAAACTAACGATAAGGGTGATAGGTGCACCAAGACTAACAACCACTTGACTCCCAACTCTAACCCTACTTGACTTTGGGAGAGTGTAAAGGACAAAATAATGACGTCCAAACTTACTCCATCACCCTCTCAACTCGGAATAAAAGCATAAACACCTAAAGATCGGGCCTTCGAATAAACTTAAGTTGTTGGTTAACAAATAAATCAACTTCAAATAAGACTCGAGTAAATCTCGTAGTCCCAAGTTGATTGGGGGCATGTGCACCACACAACACAACATTTGAAATCGTGATACTAATAAATAGTACTTGCGACTCATTATTCGTTACGGAACATAGTAGTGTTTAGGATGTCAGTACCTTAAATGGGAAGCAATATATAAAATTGCAAACATATTACATGATAAAACCATTGCTTCATTAACAAAATGCAGGTTCATACAACATGGCAAGACAAAAACACGAGGGCGCACTCGCAACAACATCTAAAGGGCCTACAAGAAAATACAAAAAATAAGCTAACCAAGCCTGAGACGGCTCATCACTGGTCCTCTTCTTCTTCTCCTGCTCCTTCTGCCCAGCGAATTCAGCGAGCTCATCGACAGTCATACTCATGGACTTTCTCTTCTTGGGGTTTCCACTAGACGAATAAGAGGCTCCCAACGATGGAGCTTCATGCTTTTACTTGTGATGCTTGGTTGGCGCAAGAAGCAAGTTCTATTTGTTGGGCAAAGTAAGGTCGGAAGAAGCGAGCATTCACATAGGAGGAATCAACAGGGGATTCGTTGACATATCAATTGTTGTAGCCTCGTCCTTTAGCTTTTGGAGCTTTCCCGTTTCCTGGGTCATGATTTCCAACATGCTCAACAGACCTATCAAACCAGATTCCCTGTTACGTATGACATCCACTTCCTCGACACCCTGAGGACCCTTGTCATCTAAGCCTTTTAATACCTCTATCATGTCCTCCTCTTTGTCGGTATCGTTGGCAAAAGGAAAATCTGACTCCATGGTGGCTTGAGATTGAACCTGCAAAGGAGTATGAGCAGGACGAGTACCTATAGCATGAAAAGTAAGAGCATTTAATTATTTCAGGAACGACAGGGGACCCAGTTGAAGGATAGTAGATTCTCTTGAAGGTCAGCAAAGTCAAAGAGATACCTTCTTTCCAACCGCCGCTGGTAAGCCCTAGAGTCTCAGGAATCTCGGTGATTAGAGTCATCGGCTTCGGCCTTATCAGAGCAGGAAAGTCAGGGTGGTACTCTACCACCTCCTCGGGATGGGGAACTAAGGAGGAAGATCCAGAGCCACTATCAAGTGTATCTTTACCTTTATCCTGGCGCTTTAGGGCATCTTCAGCCTCTTTTTATAGCCACCTCCCTTCCTCCAAAATCTCAGCTCGTCTCCCATCAAGAACACTCTCATTAATTCCTCCTCATCGGCAGTATCAATCTTTACCCTGCACTTCTAACCCTCGACTAATTCACTCTAGGCATCGGCTAGGGTAATTGGGTAGTCATCCACCTAGGACATATCGCGATGTCGAAGAACTTGAGCAAAGAAAGATAAGATGAGAGGCCCAACATCTTCCATCTCCTGTTCAACATTAATGAGTTGTTTCTCTAGCACAACCTTTTCGACTTCAAGTTGCGCCTTAGATTTTGAAGCAACTTCCAAAGCAGTGTTAGCATTCTCCTCGGCGGTCTTTTCTCGACTCTCTACATCGACTGGCTTAGACTTTAGATCAACAACCTCCTTATCAAGGATAGTTTTCTCAAATTGAGCCCAATTTAATGTGAAACTTAAGTTGTTATTATCAGTAGTGACATTTTTGCACTCTTCTTTGAGAGTTGTTATCATCTTACTACTAACATCAAGCTCGGTGTGAAAGAAGTGTTGCAGCTCATCATGCTCCTTCTTATACTACTCAGTATCGGATTTGACCATCCTCAACTTGCTCTCTGCTTTTGCTAACTCTTTCTCAGTAGCCTTTATACCTGACATTTCGCATTCCCACAAGTGCCTCTGATTGTCTAAGTCTAGTTGGAGGTCCTGAATACTTTCAAAAAGCTTTTAAGAAAATTTGCACGTCTCTTTATACTACTTGTCGATGAAGTCTATCTCTATCTCCTTCTTAACATTGTTAAACCAATTTTCAGGAATTGGTTGGAGATTAGGAACAAAGTGTGTATGTCCAAAGTGATATCGAGGAACCTGTTCTTTACACATCTTCATCCTCTCTGTAATAGAAGCATCAAGCATGATGGATTTTGAAGTAGACGTCTTAGTAGACTTGCATTTGGTTGGAACCACTGCCGCACTATCCTTGTCCTGGATTTATCCTTGGGTTCCGAATGTTTCTTCGAAGGTTTGTCTTGTGGTAGCGACTCTTTCGAAGGAGGAGGAACTTTAATGATTGACCTATCCCATTCACGGGGACCATAAGAACTCTTATGCTTGTTGGTATTAGAGTGAACTAGGAAACGAGAGCAGGAATGGAGATGATACTTGGATTGATAACGCCTTCTCTCTTTCTCTCGCTCCACCCTGTCGTGATCATCCTTATATTTCCTTTTGGGATCAGAACAAGTTTTATATGTGCTACTGCAAGGCTACTTGGGGTCGTATCCTTAATGAGATATGGTTCCTATAAATCAAAGTAAACTACAAATAAATCTAGAAAATGAAGCGCAAACAATATTGTTATCTGCGATGGGGATGTCGTGAGTATTCTGGTGTATCCCCCCTTTGACAGACCAATGGTCGACGCCTTTCTAATAGGCATGGTCTCCTCATCTATATCCATAACGAGTTCTTTATCAATCGATGAAAATAATGTTTGAGAATTGATATCCGCAAAATTGCATTGGTCGGGCGGAAGGGCCAAACTTTCCAAACACTTAAAGGGATCATCCAAAGAGAGTGATCTACCCCCTTGCATTGATTGGTGTTCTTGCGGAAGCGAGACATGTGTTGACTGCTCCACAATTTCCTTTTGAGCAGCAAGGGATTCCTTAGTTATGAACTTTTTGGGGGTAAGGGACTTATGACCTCCCTCGATCGTCTCGACGGGAGACTTTGACTTAATCTCTTGGTTGAGATCTTGATTTGTCCCTTGAAGGTCCGCCTCCTTAACAATCCTTTTTATTTTGGAAGCCTTCTTCCCTTTGGTAGGCGATCGGCTCATAATGACTATATCCTCTCTAACCGAGGGATGACTTGATGGCCCCTCGACTGGTGGAACATCGAGAGGCAGACCCATAGGCTCCCCAACTGGGGGCATGTTTGCTGGAGGAATAGCAGCAGAGGTTGGAGCACCACCCATGATGACCAAGGTCAAGTCAGTCCTAAGCAAGTTGAATTGGTGAAGATGTTCATCTGTTATGCAACCTTTTATGGTTCACTCACTCACGAGAATGTTCCTCAAAGTGTTCAGACGGGAAAGATACTCATCGTCAGTTGGCCTCTTTGGGTTCTCACCTGCAATAAAGTATCATCATTAGAACCTACCCATCAAGAATCCAAGAAGTGGGTATGAATCAAGTACTTACGAAATTCTATCCACCGCAGAGCGCAACCCTCCTGTTGTGGGAAATAGAACCAGTCCGTCCTGATGTTACTCATTTTACTAATCCCTTAGGTTACAACTTGCCTCTTCACGACAGATTCAAGAAAGAGTAAGGAAGGACTATCTTTTCAATGTTTGAAAATAAAAAGATAAGCAATGTCGTTGAATGAAGGTTCCCAATCCAAATGTTCTCTGTAGAGGATATATAAGGGAAAAAGGTATGTGTAAGCCGTGCATAGGAGCAATCTTTATACAATGTAAGAATTCGACTATATAGGGATTAAATGGTGGAATACATCCTACCGAACACATTTTCATGTTAATGGTCATGAAACCCTCTAGAGGATTATGTGCAATATCGTCTGGGGTAGGAACCCGAACTAGTTCAAAGACATCCTATGCTTGGTGCAAAGCCACCGTAATTTTGGCTTATCAATGCTGGAGCGATGAGAATCTACCAGGTTCTCCAAGAGGGTGACATTAGCAAAGGTATCGGGAGTTCCTTCCACTATAACTTCGTCTCCCAAAGGTGATTCTTCCCCTGACAAAGAGGACCTTATTTCAAGGTCACGTGCTTGAATTTTATAGGCTGAGACTTCGTCAGTATATGTGTCCGAATTGGATTCTATATTGGGGTCTTGGGAGAGTGTCTTTCCTCTCCCAACTCCAGAACCTCTTGTTTCATACCTTCTGATCATCTTCGCTATGCTATTTAATGAAACTATGCATGGTTAGAACAAGTAACCTGAATTTCCCTAGTGTGTTCTAGTGCAGTGTGTGCAATGGTCGTTTACATGCATGGTTGAAAGAAAAAACATCAGGAATGTGCAGAATGCTCGAAGAACTAAGCAGCCAAGGCCGTGTGCAAGTCCAAATATTATGATGGGCTCTATCCTAACTATCCAAGTATAGGATGAGATTCATTCATTTGTTCGATATTACGTGGTTTGGAGGGGAGTGGGGCTTCACTTTGGGTCGGTGAATCCGGCTCAAGGTACTTCAGATCGTCCATATCGATCTGAGTTGGTAAAAGCTTAGGAAATGGATCTGTAGCTTTCATAGTGGGTTGGCCTAAACCCAACTTGAACCTCGCCTTCACCGAACCGAACAATCCAACATTTATTCCTTATCTCCTATCATGGGTCCCATGCTGCCTCTACTGCTGCTTCTCTTTCTTCCCTACTGAATTGCATCGAATCGAACAAATGAAAGCAATAAGTTTTCTCTTTACGTCCATATCTCTTCCACTCTGCCCACCTTGTCAATTCTTGCGGAATCGCCACGTCGACACCTCCTCTCGAAGACCCTCGACTGTAGCTCTGCCATTGTAGCCATCGCTAAAGACGATGGTGGGTACGGTCTCCAAAATCGGGTGGAATTAAGCCAAAAACCCGCAAAAAATGGAGAATATTGAACAATCTTGGATTTGTAGATGGAATCTTTTGAAAGTTTTTCTTTTCGCGTCGGCATTAGAAAAAGTAAAGAGTGAAAGAGTGAAGTGGCCCTGATATTCATAGTAGAAACTGAGACTCTTCGCCTTCTTCTAATGAGACTGACTGGATAGGGTTGGATCGGTATACCGATCCGAACATACATTGCATTCTGATTCGATCCATAAAAAGGGAGGGAGAAGAGGAGGTGGAAATAAATAAGGACTATATTCCATCTCAAGAGCCCATGATCACATGTGCAGAATCACATGCGATCAAGAACTCAACTTATTTCATGCTCGACTTGCACGAGAGGACGACGTTGTTTGGTAATGACTCATGTGTGAACCATCACACGTGGTAGCCAATGACTCGACCATATGACTGACATGTTTAACTTCTTAATCCAACAGGGTTCAAACATTTACCTGTGACTCGTGATTGCTACCGTCGACGACTTCAATCAGACAAATGTTATTGGGAACAATATGTGGAGTGACATGTTATTGGGAACAATATGTGGAGTGACTGACTATTTATATAAGTAAAGTTATCCAAGTGTCGTGACTTCTCCAAAGAGTTGCAACTGTTTGGCAATATTTCTCTTCAGAAGACTGATGAAGGAATGCGAGTAAGCAGGTTTAAAGCACAAACCATCAGAAACGCAATGTACTTTGGAGGGCAAAGTGTTGGCGTGCGTTTTTAGAAAAGCCGTCAAGATGCACAATCCCAACTATCAAGATTCGAACCAGGATTTAAACTAGGATGTCGGTCCTCTGGAATCGACCTTACGTACTAGGATCGGCCTATTTGGGGTCGGCTTATTCGAGTTCAGCCTTCCCTAACTAAAGCACAAAAGATAGGAATAGAAGACGTGGAAGGATTCAGATCAGTGTGCCAACCCGGATCATATTGATCCCAACATACCTACCTCGAGTCTGAAACTTCCTTGGCCATTATTCTATCGGGCACGTATCAGGTCGAACACTCGCTATTTCTCCTACATTAATGGATCTTGCTACACTTGTCATACATCCAACAAAATAGAAACCTTCACGCGGATTGAAGACCGACTCTTCCACTTCCCTACCAAACTGGGATGAACGCCACATGGCATACCGAGGCAGATTTGGCATCACCTATAAATAGCCCTTTGAATCTCTAATAAAAGGGCTTTGCCAGATATTCTCTTATATACTTCGGATTATTGACTTGTACACGAGTGTTTGAGAGAAAAAGTATTATTGTACTCATTCTATTCAACTTGTATAAGAATATAAAGTGGACGTAGGCTCATTAACGCTGAACCACTATAAATCTGTGTGTGATTGCTTTTCCTCTAGTTTTCATTTACATTTCTTCTTTTTTTTCTCTACATTGTCTCTTTTTGGGTGTTGTCCCACTTTTTGTTGTCAACACCATCCACTACCAACTAGAGAAGCAAAATTCAATAATAGACGGTTGTCCAGATTCACCTATGAATCCACCATGCATGTCATTCTAGAACCCATGTTTCCACTACTAGTTGACATTAGCAGCACCTTGCTCGATGGTCCTAAACCTTAGTCCATAATTAGTCAACTACAAGAAGGTACATGCCCTAACCATAAGCTATAATTGTGAAATAATCTATTATTTGGGGTAGCCATATTTATGTTCCTACTAATATTGAGTTACAAAACAAAATTATTTTAGAGCTCCATGATTCTAAAACTTGGTGACATTTGGGAATTAAGGGTACTATAGCTCGAGTTGCAAACAATGTTTTTTGGGCCTAAACTTGCCTCGTTTGTTTAGCAATTTGTGAAATAGGATCCTACTTGCCTCAAAACCAAACTAGACAGCATCCCTTATAAAGGCCTCTTATAACCATTGCTATGGATTTCATCACAAACTTTCCACCATCCGCCGACAAAACTACAATTTGGGCAATCGTTGAGAGATTTTCATAATATGCTCATTTTTATCCATTTCCTACCCCGGTCTCAACAGCTCAACTTGCTTTCCACTTTATTCAAGAATATGTTCGCTTACATGGCTTTCCCCGTTCCATTCCATCCGATCATGACCACATGTTTACTAGTTAATTTTGGAAAGAAATATTTTGTCTACATGGAACCGAGCTTTAAATGAGTAGCACATACCGCCCTCAAACCGACGGGCTATCCGACGTTACTAATTGAAGTCTTGAGACATACTTGCATGCAATTATAGGCAATATTCCCAATAAATGGGTGAAGTTCCTTCCATGGGCGGAATAGTGGTACAATACCACAAAACACACATCCTTAACCTATCCTCTTTCCAATATGGCCGACCACCACCCACCCTTTCCAATGCACAATACACATATTCCCGAACTTCCAGCATTGGCCTCTTCTAGAGATCAACTTCTTCAAAATATTAAAACTAACTTGCAAAAAGTCCAAAGTTGCATAAAAACCTTATTGATTAACATCTTCGTGACAAAGAATTCAATGTAGGCTCTTGAGTATTTGTGAAACTCCAACATTTTCGGCAAACCAGCACATGCAACAACCATTAAAAACTCTCAAAAAGATATTATGGATCCTACCAAATCATAGAACGTATAGGGCTCATTGCCTATAAACTACTCCTTTCTCCAAATTCCCGCATTCACCCAGTTTTTCATATTTCCCTCCTTAAAATATGTCCAAGTCCAGCAGCCTCTACCACACCACAACCACTATCACTAACTTCCACTTTCTGCAACCTTGAGGACAAGGTCGATATTGAAGCGGTGAGCATTGATGTGCATGATAATCATCCAACACTACATGACAATAGCACAAGCACTAACACAAGGCCTAAAAGAATGGTGCACATACCTGGAAGGTTTATGGATTGAATGCAAGAAAAGCGGAGGCTGCAAGTTCTAGGATATACGAACAATGTGCCTATTTTTTTTCCTTAATTTGTTATTTCTGTTTTAATTTTGCTACAAGTTGTTACAAAGGAATGGCCCCCATATGGCCACGTAAAAAAGGTTGTTAGGGTCATTGACTATATATGATTATTTACATTTGGTTTGTAAAGGTACGCAATATTTCTTGAATATCTTCTTCTATGTATTCCATATTTATCTCTTCTACTACTCTCTTCTCCAATCAACTCCCATTTTCATCAGTGCCGCATCAAATGAGTGCATAATTATGAATCAAAATATTGATTCTAATTCATCATAAATGCAACAATCTATTTCCCAGAGTTTTAGTCAGAAGGATTTAAAGAACCTAGTTTGCAAAAATTTCTTCCTTCGCTACTTAAAATTCTAATGTACAAAGTAACTTACACTTGAACTACCACTGAAACTTTCTTAAAGTTCATTTTCTTAAAATACTAATATACAAACGAACGGTAAAGTGGATGAGTCCAAAATCCAGTGTTTTAAAAGACTAAACATAATCATGTTAACCTAGGATGCTTAAATAATGTGATTTTAAAAGTGAAGTGACATTGTTGTTTCTATCAAAATTACCACAATAATGGGACCGATTTAAATTAGAGAATCTGCATAACAAAATCATGAAAGAATAGATCAAAAGACATAGAAAACATCAAGATATAGGTAAAGAGAAACTTCCCCAAGTTTTGAGAATTCAAAACAGTTTGGTACCACAAATCCTACAATAATCAATACAGATTTGTTGTATGCATTACTAGTATAACTACACAACCGTGGAGAAACCGACCGTTTGATTATATAATGTAAAAAATATTGTATTTTAAATTAATTGATAACAACATAATTGATTTAATAATTTGTTGCATTTTTAAATTAATGTATTTAGATATATCAAAGAATATTCCAGTAAAAATAAGATATTAATGGTAGATTTGAAGTATAATGGATATTTTGGAGAAATTTTAAGCATTATAATTTGATCTGCTAAGAACATTGGAGAAAATGATTCTAAGAAAGGAGAAGTATTGTTTTGAGTTTGAAAAAAATGTTTTTTGACAATGATGGTAAGCAAATCTCCTTAACGATCAGTTTGATGAACGTTGCATAGTGAAGGACCCCTGCATTATGAACCAAAAAATAATACTAACTCGTCTTGACGTAGCTTTTCATATTTCATATCTACATGTTTAAATTTCATCCTTACTGTTTGTCTACATAAAGACTAGAAAAATGCCTATAATCTATTTATTGTATGGATACAAGATGTGGAACACATGTTTTATATTTGTAGTATAATTGATTTTAGAAAGTGGGTCACATAAATGTATGCAAAAGCAAATTACAATAAAATAATGAACATAAAAGTTTATAGTGGTTTAGGTCAGAACGTGTCTATATTCAATGCCTGTTTCATTTGTCTTCTAATAAATCTTTCATATTATGTCTGAGATATAATATATAATGATATGTAGATCAAAATTAAGTAAGATAATTTCAAAGTAGTATATTTAGCTATTCCTATTTAAGTACTCTTTTTAGGTAGTTCTCGTTAAACTTCTTGTACTAGGAAATTCTTACTAAACTATCCCCACTTAGCTACATAAGTATTTAGTTCATAACTCCACCATTCAAATCAAAATTAGATAATATTTGAAGTATAGTGTTGACGTCAAATGTTGGTCACTAGTGACATCAACCCCCAATCATGTGTTAACACACGAATCACAATCACAGAGTACGGAAAAGAAAGTAAACAAGGGGAACACACAGAGTTTTTATAGGGGTTCAACGAAATCGGTGCCTAGTCCACTTTATATGTATTGATTTACTTTTGATTACAAGTACAATCTGTTTTCTCTTTTGGAAGAAAGTGAGAGATGAGAAGCATGAACATAAAATCTTGTGTTTGAGTGGGATGAGAGTTGGCTATTTTTGGAGTTGTAAGCTTATTTTGGAAAATTCAGAATTGCCCTTCAATTTTAGAGAAGGAGGTATTTATAGGCCAAAACGTGGCATGATGCTTTCTCATAACTTGGACACGTGGAGCATGATCTAGTGGAATATTTGCGGTGGTAGGACCCGGTCTACTGCTGATTAATAGCTCTCTCAAAAATTGTGGCTTGCGTGGCACTTGAACTGTGGCGTATCAAAAGTAGCGCTTTGTCCGGGAGTGTTAATCGCCTTTCATGCCTTGAGAATTGGACTAAGCAATGAATGACTCATCCGGATTTTTCTAGGTAGATTCAGGGATATCCGATCGGTCTATGTTTTAAGGAGATGGTTGACTTGGTCGGCCGGGAGAGCCATTATGCCGCTGCTCGAAGGAGACTGGATCAGGCCAAACCATGCTTGAGCTTTCTGGAATAGAGGCCGTTTGTTGGGGTCGGTCAAAACTGAATGGTGATTTTTTTGATACTGGACTTCGATCTGTTGAACCATGACAGCTTTTGCTAAAAGGTGGGTCAACACTTTGCCCCTCCCTCATAATACATCTTTCTTGGTAAAAGAAGATGTGTTCTGGATATTATATTGGAGCTCAATGTGCACGTGGTTGTGGTTGCACTGATCCGTATTAAGGCCAAAAAACTGATGATCCTGATGGTTGTATTAAGGTTGGGAGACCGATGATCGGTATAGATCATATTAAGGCCAGAGAACCGACAACCGTCGAAGACCATATTAAGGCCGAAGATGTTATGGGATTAACCAATGACAGATCTTGTCGTGATACCTGTATAGATAGTATAGGCCATTCTCAGCTTAGAGATGGCTATAAATTTAGTTAAGAGGTGGTAGCGAGTATTTGACATACTCGGCTTTTGAAGAGGAGCGAGTATCAGCTATACTTGGCGAGTGTCGGTTACACTCGGCTTGTGGAATCGGTTCAGATATGGTGGTGAATATCAATTATACTCGGCTTATGGAAGTTAGGCCATACTCGGCTCATGGAGTTGGCTTAGATATGGTGGTAGGAATCGACCATATCTTAGTGACGATGGCTAGCGCTGACCATATTTGGGTCGACGAGCATCGATCATATTCGGCTTAGAATAGTGCCCGAAAAAGAAAGTTTTTTGCTGCTAAAGAACTATTACATAAAGATGAAAATAAACTCTAAGGAAGTGATAGTTGAATCCAGAGCATGCCTAGGAGCTAATTCCGCATGTGTGTGCTTCAACATATCAACATTATTGAAAGAAAATGCTAAAAGTACATTTCTTACAACTTAAGAAATGAAAAAAGTCTAAGTTTTATTAATGGATGATGATGTCGCGATAGCTGGGCTTAGGGTCCTTTCCATTTCTAGGAGCTCGAGGATCGGACTGAGGAGCTTGGGCAGATAATTGTGGTGGCTCGGCCTGTGAAGTTTTCTTGACGTACTCGAGCAGTTCTCCGCGCCTAACCTTATCCTTGATGAGGTCTCGCAAGTATCTGCATTCACTAGTGTTGTGGCCTACCATGTTGTGGTACATGCAGTGCTTTCCAAAGTCGAATTTCTTTTGTGTCGGCTCCCTTCGAGGAGGTTTTGGGAAAGGCAGAGTTCCTTGTACGACAAGGTAGATGTCGAGCAAGGAGGAGTTGAGCTCGGTGTAGCAATCGTACTTGTTCTCTCTTTTAGGACGCATATTATGGTCGTTCTTGATGGATGCTAGTTTTGATGATAAATTGGTTGTTTTTGGATGGTAGGCATGTGAAATAGTTTTGGTTGCTTGCGTTTGTTTGGAATTTCAGGGGCGAAATTCCTACACGGGGGAGAACATAACAACCTACATTTTACGTATCGGAGGATCATAAAATATTTTTATTTAATTCTCTTAGGGTCGGATCATTCTGATATTTTGATATGTCGGTTATGGGGATGTAAGACATATCCATAATTTTTATCAATTTTATTTGTGATCATTTTGCCCCTTTCAGTTTTTTACAGGGTATAACTTTTGACTGGAACCAAATCAGGTGCTAAAATCGATTTAATTGGAAAGGAAATGGAGTTGCCAATGCCATAGCATGATCACATTAAAGATTTGATTCAGCGGTTTGGGAGGAATTGCTATTTTAATGCAATACAATTTCTGGACAGACTAACTAGTCCTTAGTGGGCTAATTTGGTGTGGCCCATTAGTGGACTGGTGGGATGGCTATAAATAGAGAGGTAGAGGTAAGGTGATGGGTTTAGTTTCTTCATTTATCGTTTGGTTGACCTCGTGATCCTCCTTGCTCAATCAAATACATCTCTCCTCCTTTAAAATCTTAGATCTACATAAGAAGATTGAAGATCTACATCAAGGAAGGCTAGATCTACATCAAGAGAGAGTAGAACGCATCAAATTAAGAAATTTGGGGATTGTACTTTGTTGTTCAGATTTGTAGATCATCCTTTTAAAGCTAATTTGTGAATTTGGTGAGTGATAAGCTTCTCTCACATGGATTCAATCGAGGATATGAGTTGTTTGATCTTATTTTAATCATTTCAAGTTGTTTTCACCAACACCTACATCATGGTAAGTATCTTTCCATTCGAATCACCATATGATTTACTCTAGCAACTTTAATCGGTAAATCCCTATGTTAATTCGTGTGTTTATGCAAGTTTAGATCCATTTGTTAATTATTCATTGTTTTATCATGATTTGGTAAATTCACATGATTATATAATGATTTATTGTTGTGCTAATGTGTGATGATGATTTTTATTGATTTTGGTTGAATATTGGTCGATTTTGGATGAGTTGCGTATATGGATGTTATTGTTGAAGCATTGATGGATGGATCGTTTGGAAGCATAGCATGAAGCTCGGGTCAACATGTCTTGTTGCGCAAGAAAAGCTAATTGAAGTCAGGCCGTCCTAGCTTGGATCATTCCAGCTGGGTCATGGAGATAACAATGGAGTTGGGTCGTTTGAAGTTAGGTGTTCAGCTATGGTGAAGTTAGGTCGTTCGGCTATGGTGAAGTTAGGTCGTTCGGCTATGGTGAAGCTGGGTCGTTCGCACACCCAATTGATGGATCGGGTCATTCGAAGACCCTGTTAATGGGTCGGGTCATTCAAGTTTAGGTCGGGTCGTCGTTAACGTGACAATAATTTGTCTAACTTGGTATAAGAAGCTTGGGTCGGGTCGTTGGTGGCTTCGGGTCGTTCAAGACATGATGAGTCGGGTCGTTCAAGACCTGTTGAGTTGGGTTGTTCAAGACCTGATGAGTTGGGTCATTCAATACCAGTTGAGTCGGGTCGTTCAAGACCTGTTGAGTTGGGTCGTTCAAGACATGTTGGGTCGGGTTGTTTAGGATGGATCGGGCAGAAGATACTACAACGTTTAACAAACGTTGTGTTGGGTCGTTCAAGACCTGATGAATCAGGTCATTTAAGACCTGTTGAGTTGGGTCGTTGAAGACATGTTGGGTCGGGTCGTCTATGATGGATCGGGCAGAAGATACTACAACGTTTAACAAACGCCGTGGATTGGAATTTAAAAGTGGTGGTATGTTTTTCATAGCAGAAAGGCTAAAACGCTATGAATCGTATATTGACTAACTGACGCATGTTTTTGGCTAGATGGTGGTTGTGGCTTCGAAGTGAATTCAAGGAGGAATGTTCGAAATGTTGTGAGGCGTTCGTTGATCGATGAAATGCAATGAATGTGAAGACTCAAGATGATTTGAGCTCGGGGATAATGGCTGCTCAAGATGATTTGAGCTTATGAATGGTCGCCGATGACGACGACTAGAGATATTGAAGGCTAAGGAATTATCGTTGTCGTAGGTTCCGCGGGCTCAAAGCAAGGGTATAATTGGGGAGCCTAAAGGTTTAGATGATTAGTCGAGTATCCTGGGTATCAATGAAAGGCCTAGATACGTATCGATGCAAGGTGTATGGAGTTTTTGCTAGAACCGGGGTTACCATTAGCCCTTGACAAATGGCGTGCCATAGCCAGTCATACGATTAACAATGGTTTCAAAGCAGGATTGGTGGTGATAGCCAGAGTCATGGATGTTGATGTTTTGCTCGTATCGTCTTCCGTAGATTGTTCGATGTCGAAGGATACATCTGTTGAGTGCTTGTTTAATGTTGGTTTAGGCCTTCGGGGCTTGTGCTTGGGGGATGTTGATTTCGATTAAGATGGTTTATGCAGGATAACTAATTGATATGCCTGTATGTTTTCCTTTTTGGTTGTTGTAAAGGCTATCACTATCAGAAGTGGAGGAGATGGTTTTGGGTTTCTTCTCTGTTGATGTTGGTAGATTAGATGATTAATCTACCTATTCTCATATACTTTATTGATGAAGTTAGATAGTTGTTTTATCTCTCGTTAATATTGTTGTCTGACTCGAGGTTTAATGTTTCCTCTTATTACCTTGGGATATTCATCCTGTTGTGGATAGGCATACTAAGTAGCAAGTTACAGGTAGCAGATCTTAGTGGATGATGCTGTAGATCGATGACGAGCAGGAGGCTTACATATCAGTTTTCTACTATACATGTATTGTTTTTTATGCTGTTTGATGTATTCTCCGAGTGATTTGTAGTGAGACATTTTGTGCGGACTCTTATGGTATTCCAGTATTGTATGGATAGTTCATGATGATATGAAAAGTTTAAGATTCTTCTCAATTCTGCTTCACTATTATTGCATGTTGTATATGTTCTATTATATGTTATCCTTGTGTTGTGAGTTACACGACAAGTTCTGCATGTGTTATCCTACTCCGATGATCATCCATAGCTGCCTAGTATGTCTTTCAGCTCATTATTCCTTTTGATTAAGTGTAGGAGTTATGGGCGGCCATTACATGACTCGCTTTTATCTAAGGGATAGTATTGGTTCGAGAGTAAGAGTTGATTTTAGAATGGAAATATTTTAAAAAATTGTTACATAAAATACAAAGTCTTTGAAGTATAATGAAATGATTTGGATTCTAGTAACCTATTAAAGGTGAATTAGAAATGAGAAAACATAATAATTGGTTTTGAAACACATATTTACATTGGAGGATTAAGTATGTGAATGTTTTGAAATAAGAGACTTGAAATTTAATTAATAAGAAATTAATTGAAAAAGGCATAGTGATTACCATAGGAAATTTAATCTATGTTTTTGTGTGTGTTATTCGATAGTTAAATAACCAATTATCAAATCTGACCATAAATCTTGCTCTGGAATTATCTAAGAAAAACACGCGGTTTATATAGCACAATCATCCCTGTTAATGGTTCACTGTGCGTATAAACTTTGTTTTGATCTCCTAGGACAAGTGATAGGGAAATTTGTCTACTAACAGTTAGGAGGTGAACTCCGCTCCTATCTTTGGCAATTTATTTTCTAAACAACGGAGGTTGAGTTTACTGGAAATTATTGAAAGTTGGTTCGAAGAGACCGGGATTGTATTAAGTTATCCGAAAACCACTTTGATCCAACTAAGTGACTAATGTGGTATTTATTGAAGACGAAGAAATCGAAATAGAGTTAGAGTGAGGGTTACTTGCTACTAATCTTATGGATGTTGTAGAGATAGTGCCTATGGTTCGTTCTTTTCCTGAACGACTTGTATGAAGGAATGTTATAAGAATATTGCCATTGGAGGGTGATTAACATTCAAAGTGAAATATGCCAACGAAAGGTAAAAACATGGTCTTAGGCCTCGTCGATCAGTAATGACTAGACATGGGAAAAGATAGCAGGGCTAAGAAGGTACCACCGAAGTCTAATATTGTCACCACCAATTCAAGATTCGATATTGACCCTTTAATGTATGCTTCGATGCGCTTACTAATCCCAACCGTGGTGATAAAATATTCGATACTATCAAGTTGAGTCGTAGACCGGTTGCTGGAGATGCAGATTAAGGATCTTAAAGCAAGTTAAACACTAGAGGGGGTGAGTAGTGTTTAATGGAGTTTATTAAATTTCTTGAAATCTTTTTGAATCAAACACACAGTATACAGATCACAGATGTTAACACAGAATCAATCACAGAATGCAGAAAGTAAAAATAAAAGGAAAGTACACATCGGGACTTTATACTGGATCGGGACTCCACTAAATTCAGTCCTACACAACGCTGGGTTGATGCAGATTTTTTATTCAACAATATCCAATTAGAATCCTTGATTTCAGAGCTATAGGGGCACACCCCAAATAATTCCAAGTATAATGAGGCTCGATTGATTTCCAGACCACAACTTTACACCCAATCGATTTCCTGGTCACAATCGCACCTAGTAACTTTAAACGGGATAGGACCACGCCCTTCTCTTATTAGTTTTTGTAACATTGACTCAATAGGACTTGATCTTGAGATCTTTGATTACAAACAGCCTATAACTCCTGAGTAGCACTTGAATTCAGAGATATTTTGATTTAGAATTGAAAGAGAAGAAGAATGATATGATTTCTATTGAAATCGGCAGAGTATAAGTACAGAAAATCAAGAAATAAAGTATTATAATGGTAGGATGTTAAGAGAGGAAGAAGCAGATGAAAAGATGTTAAAAAATCGAATTCTAGAAGGTATTTATAGGTTTTTAATAGTCATAACGTTTCTGAAAGGATTTGAATTCAAAAGACACCTCTTTTCAAAATTTAAAAAACTACTTAACAACTAGTATGTCGACATGCCAAAAACCCTATGTCGACATATGTCGGTGTATTTTCAAAATTTGAGTTTTAAAACAAAGTAATGTTTAAATAAATTATGGTGAATCCAAAGTTAAAATAAACTAAATTCCTTTATATTAGAACCTTCTTTTTAAAGTAAAATATATTTTAAAAACTTATATAAAAATATAATAAAACATTTAAGAAACTAAATATAAAAGTATAAAACTATGAATATATTAGAACTTAATATAAACAAGGAATTTGAAAGCACATAAGTAAGTAAGTAAACCTTTAGGTTATAAATCTATTAAGCATAAGTTTGAAAATAACTTTCAGGATTTAGAAAATAAGTCTCGGTATATAAGGAAATAATAACTTTAGGTTAGAAATCTACTAAACACAAGTTTGAAAATAGCTTTTAGGGTTTCTAAAATAACTCTCAGTATATAAGGAAGTAATTTTGAAATTATTTGAAGACAAGTTTGAAACCAAGTAAATAATTTGGAAATTATTTTGTAATCAGGATTTAAATTTTAAAATTAGAATTTTAAATTTGAATTTAGAATCAAGTGCTAACCAGAGTTTGAACATAAATTCTAGACACATTTACTCTATAACTCTTGAACTCTTGATACTCATGAGTCTTGAAACTTGAACTCTTCTATTTGAAATCTTGATTCTTGTGAACTGTACAGTCTTCAACAATAGATACCTGCATAGTTTTCATGCATATACATATATATATATATATATATATATATATATATATTCTAGAAAAATCTGTTAGTATATATTTTATAAAAATAATAATTGAAATAAAGTAGAAACAAGTTTGTTGTCACCAAAACCATCATCATCAGCATCTCAGTCCTTAACAATCTCCCCCTTTTTGGTGATGAAAACCTTGGTTATAAAATATTCATACTTGATATCTTAATACTTCGATTACACCACCCCCCCTTATTTCATTAACTCCCCCTAAAATACTTACTCCCCCTTAATATAAGCCCCATTTTATAATTCTCCCCTTTTGTCATCAACAAATACCATATAATCCTAAACATACTAGACTACTCTCCCTAAAACTAAGACACAATTCTAGGAGTAAGACTAATCTGACTATAACTGTATAAAACTAAAATTAATAGTATTTCATATCCCAAACTAATCTAATCTAAGACCAAATCTAATTTATAATACTATTCCTAGGAAAAACAAATTAGAAAACCATTCTAAAATTATAACAAACAAACAAAAACTTTAATTATTGTAACTTGTTGTTTACAAATATACGAGAAATTTCAATTGACTTACATACACAAATTACAAATATACGAAACTTAGTTGTCTTTGACAATTGGAGACTTGTGAATTGGACAATTTGCATAATGGAGGTAGAATTCTCCATTTTGTTCAATCATATTGTAATCATTATCAAAACATAATTCACCATAGCATATTGCTTGACCATCTTCGTCCATTCCTTGATTTTATTCTTATTCTTCTTTAACCACTTCTTTTTCTTTGTCTTCCTCCATAGGATTGTTGACTTGAATGTTAGAGAAATCATCTTCAATAATAATTGGATTACTTTGATTATCCATTATGTATTTTTGAAGATTCTGTATAATCTTCCCTTGTTTCTCTTGCTCTTTTGTCATCCTAAGTTGTAGTAGTTGAATTTCAGCGAGCATTTGAATGGTATCTTTCATAGCATTTTCTATTTTGATTACCTTGCGTGCGTCATTCATTTAAATGGACCTTAAGAAGATGTAGGAGACGAAAAGGAGTTGTTTTGGTCATTATTTGAAGGAGAAGACATTATTTTAATGTTTCTGAATTTTTGCTACAGAGAAAATGAGTGAGAAGAAATTTTTGAAGTGTAGAGTTTAAATAAGAGTTATAACTAACTTTGGAGGGAGTTTTAATTTTAAAAAATTTCTATTATATGTCGACATATGCAATTTGTTTTGAAAAAAAATAGTTTTCTTATGTTTTATACTATATTTATATTAAACTACTTGTTTATTTTATTTCATTAGAGAACAAATTCCTAGTTCTCTTCTTAATTTAGTAAATATTGCTTCGCTTAATAGCTTAGTTAATATATCTGCAATTTGATTTTATACGTTAATAAATTCTAGTTAAATATTTTCTTTATTTACGTTATCTCTTAGAAAATGATGTCTTACATCAATATGTTTTGCTAGCACCATGTGTTGGATTTTTAGATAGGCTAATAACACTTTGTTATCATAATAAACTGGTGATTTGGTTATATTTAAACCAAAGTCTCTTAGAGTTTGTTGCATATAAATTACTTGAGAACAAGCCAAAGCAGCAGGTATATATATTCTGCTTCAATTGTTGACAAGGAGACGATATTTTTCTTTTTACTAAACCAAAAAACCAGGGAATGACCAAAAAGTAACAAGTTCCACCTGTGCTTTTCGGTCTGACTTACAACTGGCATAATCAACATCACAATACAAAATTAAATCGAATTAATCGTTCTTTGGATAGAATAATCCAAAATCTAGTGTATGTTTGACGTACCTTAAAATGCATTTTACGGATTTCAAGTGAGTTTCCTTAGGTTATGATTGATATCTAGTGCAAAGAAAAATGCTATGCAGTATGTCTGGTCTACTTGCAGTAATATATAGTGAAAGATCCTATTATTCCTCTATAAAGTTTTTGATCTACATCTTTTGAAGAATCATCTTTACTTAAGGCTTCGTTAGTTTCAATGGGAGTGGGTTTCCCTTTAATACTAGCCATATTGAATATATTAGTCAAATCCCTTGCATATTTTTCTTGATTAATAAATATACCATTATCTAATTGTCTAATATGTAATCCTAAGAAGAAAGTAAGTTATCACATATGACTCGTTTAAAATTCTTTAGTCGTTATTTCTGAGAATTCTTGATTCATTTTATCATTAGTAGATCCAAAAATTATATCATCTACATAGATTTTTACTAATTGAATATCATTTCCATTTCATTTAATAAATAGTGCATCATCTACTTCACCAATTTCGAAGTTCGATTGCAATAAATAAGTCCTTAAACGATCATACCAGGCTCTAGGATCTTGTTTTAAACCATATAAGGATTTCTTTAATTTATAAATATGATTAGGAAATTTTCCATCCTCGAATAATGGGGGTAGTTCAACATAAACATCTTCTTTAATGAATCCATTTAGAAAAGCACTTTTTACATCCATTTGAAATAATTTGAAATTATTATGATTAGCGAAAGCAAGTAGAATTCTAATAGCTTCCAGCCTCGCTACGGGGGCAAAGGTTTTGTCATAATCTATTCCTTCTTCTTGATAGTAACCTCGAGCAACTAATCGTACCTTATTTCTAATGACCTCACCAAGTTCGTTCATTTTATTTTTATATACTCATTTAGTTCCTATTACAATTTTATCCTCTGGTTTAGGATCAAGTTCCCATACATAATTTCTAGCGAATTGATTCAATTCCATTGCATAGTAAGTATCCATGAATCATCAGTTGATGCTTCCTTTGGATTTCTGGGTTCAATAGTCGATATAAATGCTATATTACTCGTATTATTTAATTGGTTTCTGGTTCTATCTACAGATTCAATATCTCAAGAATGTTTACTACAGGATGATCTCTCAAAATCCTAGTGCTTTTATTAGGTTGATTAATTTCATTAATTATTTCCTTTGAAGCATCATTATTATCAAATTCTTCTTCATTTTGATTCAAATCTTTATAATTTTCCATCAAAAGAGACATTTAAAGTTTCTTCAATGGTATTGAATTTTAAATTAAAATTCTATAAGTTTTATTTTTATTTGAATATCCAATAAATATTTCTTTATCTGATTTAGGATCAAATTTATCTAAAACATCTTTAGTATTTAAAATAAATCATTTACTCCCAAAACTTTTGAAATAAGATACCATTGGTTTCTTTTTATACAGAAGTTCATATGTAGTTTTATTGGTTAATGGTCTAATTAAAATTCTATTTAAAATATAGCAAGCTGTAGCAACTACTTCACCCTAAAAACTTGTTGGTAAATTACTATCAGATAACATAGTTCTCACACACTTTGTATCATCCTATTTTTACTCTCAATTACACCATTTTGTTGAGGAGTTATTGGAAAAGAAAAATTATGAGTAATTCCTTTTTTGTTGCAAAATTTATCAAAATTTTCATTTTCAAATTCTCCGCCGTGATCATTACGTATAGTCTTTATTTTTAAAGATAACAGATTTTGAATTCTTTTAGCAAAATTTTAAATAATTCAAAATCATCACTATGTAAAAGAAACTATGTCCAAGTAAAGCTAGAGAAATCATCGATAATTACAAACACATATCTACTATAGTTTATCGATTGTGTTTGAGATGGATTAAATAAATCCATATAAAGTAATTATAATGGATTTTAAGTGATAATCTTATCTTTTAACTTAACAGAACTTTTTCTTAATTTTCCTAATTGACAAGTATCACATAAATTATCTGATTTGAAATTCATTTTGGGTAATCCTCTAACTATATCTAACTTAAAGATTTTAGATAAATGTTTGAAATTCAAATGACCATTTCTCTTATGCCAAATCCAAGGGTTACTTGTATTGGCCAAAAGCCACAAATTATCATTTGAAATTTTCATTCTTAAGATATAAATATATTTTTTTATAATTCCTTCAAAAATTATATTTGAATTATTATCTTCGATGAAACACTTATCTTTTTAAAATTTAATTTTATACCCTTTATCGCATAGTTGACTTATACTAAACAAGTTATGTTTTAAATTCTTGACTAATAAAACATCAAAAATAGTATGAGTTTTAGAGTTACCGACATTGCCGATTCCAATCACATATCCTTTCGAGTTACCACCAAACTTGACCATTCCCCATCTTCATAGACTATATTATTAAGTAAGTTTGGATTTCCTGTCATATGCCTTGAACAACCACTATCCGGTATCCATTTATCCTTTTTGACTTGCACCAATTGACCATCCAATGTTGAATCATCAACAGCCATGTAACATCTTTTGTTCCTGTACAACACAGCGGTTTGGTAGACAACTTGACTTTTAACAATAATTCAATGCACATTTATGAAATAACGATGAAATGCATATTTTGAACTAGTGTTATAAAAAACTTCAGAATTTGAAAAAATGCAAGTTAAACACTAGAGGACAAGTATATATTCATATATAAGGAGGTGATTTTGAAATTGTTTGAAAAAAGGTTTAAAATCAAGTGAATAAATTAGAAATTATTTTGAAATCAAAATTTTATATTCGAATTTAAAATTAGGTGCTAACCAGAGTTTTAACTTAAATTCTAGATATATTTACTCTATAATTCTTGAACTCTTGATTTATTGATACTCATGAGTCTTGAAACTTGAACTCTTCTATTTGAAATCTTGATTCTTGTTAACTGTACAGTCTTTAATAATAAATAGCTGCATAGTTTTCTTGTATATATATATTATAGAAAATTGTGTTAGCATATATTTTATAACAATAATACTTGAAACAAAGTATAAAAAAGGTTGTTATCATCAAAACCATCATCATCAACATCTCGGTCCTTAACACTGGTCCTATGTCACCGGGAGCAAGAAGATCTTGTGGTCATCAGGTGCATCATTTAAAAGTGTATCATTTAGAGTACTATCCCATTATCCATTCATTGTATGGAATTCAAACTCCAATATATATGTCTTTTATAGTTTTAGTTGTATACCTATTATGCTCAAACTTAACAAATGTAACAATTTTGGCTAGATTTATAAATACTCGTATTTAGACACTATTGTAACATCATGAGATTTTCTATAAATAGTTTTAGTTATCATAAGGTAAAAACAAGTCTATGTTTATGTGTGGCGTGGTCTTACGCGATACATTTTTTTCAAAAGATTTTATAAGCTAATATAAAATAAAGTTTCTTGTTACTCCAGTTTTCTCATGCTAGTTTTCCAGACTGACCTGGGCGTTGTTTCACGATAATGCTCTTGTCAGACCGAGTATATTTGGCAGGTTAGTTAGGTACTTAGAGCTTACACGAGGAGCTGGAGTCCAAGACATATTTCCGTAGATTCATATTATCCATTGTGCTATTATATTTTTGATATTATTTGAGTTAGTCTGGACACGGTGTTATAAGTGTCCAGGTTAGTTGGTTGTTTACTCTGATGTTGTATATGTATATTTATCAGTTTATTTCAATTTGTATAGATTTGTTGTATATTATATGTCATCTGTTGCGATAGTGACATTATGTTCTATCTTATTTTTCTTTAACCCCTAGTGATTTGGTCTTCCAATACTTAGATATTCAACATACTAATATTGTGGATGTATTATTATCAACTTCGAGGGTCGAAAAATGGGGTCGTTACACCGGATCTTCTTTAAGGTCTTGAATTATTCATACTAATGTATAGTTTAATCGAATAGATACGAATGCATGATGCACTACCTTATAAAAAGAGATGGAATTGGTTATCGTCAAAACAATCTAGTAGGGATTGTTTTGATAGTTTATTCTAAAATAAGAGAAAAGCACATTAGTCACACATCCCAAAGATGAGTTAATTACTTTTGTGTGTGTGTGTATATATATATATATATATATATATATATATATATATATATATATATATATATGAAAATGCTCTTGTTCTATTGATTATAAGAACAAAGAGAAGAAGAGAAAATTGACAATACAACATCACACATGCGTAGACCACTTAGCACTTTGCACATGCATGTGTGAGAATGGTTGCACACCACAGGCTTGGTCTTGTTGTAGCCTTTTCTTTCCTTTTTAAAATTTTTGACTAATGGCGTACATTTAAGTATGGTTGCTCACTTCAAATAGTCGTGTATCTTTATCCAAGCATCTACCGTATCCTATATATCCCCCAGAACCAATGGATAATTTAATTTTTACATCTTTCCCCTTTCCTCAAATAAAATTTCTTAAAATCTATAGACACAACTACTCTCGGGATTCTGGTTTTGTTGTATCCTGGAAAGTAATTTGCATATGAATTCCTTAGCAAACCCTGATCGAATGGAGACGGATATTGTTGTAAGGACATCGACGATGCACTTTTAACCCTAAATCTTTTTCTAAATTCTCATTTTCAACATGAAGCAGATAATTGTAAGTTGTAGCTTACTTTACAGTAAAATATAATGCATGAATGTCGAAACTAAAAGAAAAAATAACGATGAAATAAATTTGAACATGCTGAATTAACCCAAGTTTTGATGAAATCTAAATGTATCGTATCTAAATGAACCAATTTGAGCATGGGAATGTATGTACGCATGCTTATGACAAATACAAACTGACATACATAAAAAAACACAAAAACATAGCACGTACATATATGTAATATGCATGCATATATAATATGCATATGATATATATATATATATATATATATATATATATATGATATTTATGTGTATGATAGGTCTATATACAATGTGTGTGTATATGTGAATGTATGTATATTTGAGTGCATATGCAGTATATATATACATATATTTTCTTCATGCATAAAATATTGTTGTTCTTTCTTATTAAGATAATAATACCATTGTCCGTTGCAATTATTTAAATTATTTTGTTGATATATATATATATTATATTATATATAATTGCATGGTACTTTATAAGGTTCTGTTATATATAAAATATTAATTCATGATACATGATAGGTTAGGGTTACATATAAAATATAAATAAATTGTGCATAACACAATGTTAATCTCTTCCTACTAAATGGAGTCTTAGCTAAAAACTACGATCAATTTAAAACCTTGTAATTTAATATATAAATTAGTGGTGATTTCCATTGTGGGTGAATGACGTTCCAACAATAGATAATGCTATTTTAAAGTACTATTTTGATATTATTAACTTCTTTTACAATAATAAAATAATGTTATAATATTTTATATAAAATAATGTTATATAAATTAGTGGTGGTTTCCATTGTGGGCGAATGTATTCCTCTATATGAAAAAAATCACGTTAGTCATGACAAGATGGGAAAACAGATATTTATTTCACCTAGGTAGACTCGTTATTCTTAACATATTGATCTTCTCGATGACCGTATACTGGTGCAGAGCGTTTATCCTTCCAGCTAAGCTGTCATCTATTATCAGGACTGCTATGAGAAAGTTCTTGTGGACGGAAAACTCTTGTAAGCTGTCTCCTATTGCATTTCAGAAATTAGGAAAACCAAAGAACAGAGGTGGTTTAGGGCGAACGAATATAGCTACATGGAATTATGCGGCATTATCGATTCACTACGAGCGTCTGGTTCTCAAAATGAAATCCCTATGGGTTGACTAGAGTATCAATCCCAATTTGAAGAATGGTGACATATGGAATGTAGCCCCACGTCCGTCATGTAGCTTTGTATGGAAAAACTTAATGAAGGTCCGTGATAAGTTGATGCCTATTTCTTATATGACAGTAGACAACAAGGAAAAATTCTGGAACTCTCCATGGCTTCAAGATGGGTTGATTCTAAGTAGAGTGTTGACATACGACGAAATAATGCAAAGCAACATCCCTTTACATGCAAGAGAAACTGCTTACGTACGTGAGGGTATAGTAAGTATTCCGCGATGCAGTAATCCTCGTGTCAATGATGTGCTAAGTAAATTTAATGGGAGGCCATACGTTTTTAGCAGCATATGTTTTATGCTTGGACCGAGGAGAAGAAAAACCATGCCACTAATTTAATCTATTCTGATCTGATTGAAGAAACTAAAATGCGCAGATTTCATTGGAACAAGAGAACATGGAACTCTAAAATGAGTGAACGTATTAATTTCCACAGTTGGAGAGTTTACAACAATGTCTTGCACACTTTATCAAACTTGAGTAACAAAGGTATGAATGTACAAAATTCTTGTGCATTTTGCAGATCTGCTCCTGAAGACATTGAACATATGTACTTTAGTCGCTCCTTCATGTATAACTTGTGGGGAAAGATAAGACGTAGGGGTAATCTTTCTAACCCAAAAAGAAGCAGCAAAGAGGAATGGTACAATGTGTACAAGTCCACTCGATGGAAGCAAGTTTCGACTTATGAAATTCTTATTATGCTAAAAGTGACGATGAGAGAAATCTGGAAAGAAAGAAATGAAAGAATTTTTAATGCTCGCGCCATAACTAGATTACAAATGTTTCACATTATAAGCAGCGAAATAAGCAAGGAAACCTCTATGTCTCCTATCTCCTTCACAACAGATGTCCTTCAAAGATGGATGTAAGTTGTCTCTCTATCCCCTAGTTTCTTTTCTACCATCATATATTTCTTATATCTTTTCTTATCATCATTTATATTGTAAGTTACACTTATATATATATATATATATATATATATATATATATATATATATATGGAAGGATCCATCCAACCCCGCTGGCTTTGCCAAAAAATATTAGTACCAGATTTTATATTCAACTAAATAGAAATTTCAAAAACCATCTTTAAACAAATTTTAACCAAAAAGTAACATAATGTTTAGCTCATAATAGCTTGGAGATGCTTTAGAATTTTTGGTTGGTTTAGAAGTTAAAAGTCCCTTACATAGTTGATCCAGCTATTTAACCTTTTCCAAAAAATTGCGGTTAATTTTATTTTGAGAGCACCACATGTTTTATGATACTAGTACAATGGAGCATTGCGTTGTTGATGCAATATACTAGGATACAAACTTAATCTTGTTAATGGTTCTAGTTAAATAAAAAATGAAAAATATAAGAATATAAACCTACCAATAAGAAAACTCAAGTGTAACCATTTTATATTGATGCTAGAGAGGCACTCTTTTTACCAGTTTCCTTTCTACTTCAAGAATATCTGTCAAGCCTAAGCTCGTTACTGCACAGTAGCAGATTATCAATACAATTATATATAATTACAGAGATGGCTTTATTATGATGTTCACAAAAGTAATTCATAATTTACAATAGAAAAAATATATTAAAAATAATAACTTCATGGAAATAAAGGCTTAATTATTTGGTTACAAATTCAACTACAAATTAATTTGGCATAAATATGAATTACAATACCAAACTATTAAAGTAATCAAATATGTCTAAGTGACTCATCTAAACATTTGAAGCAAGTGCATTCAATAAGTGGTCATAACTTACAAATACATATCTACCAAAAAAACAATTAAAAAAAGAAGTTTTAAAACATGCTATTATGAAGAAAAAAAATCGATAATCGACCACAACCGTACATGGTATCTTTTGTAGAAAAATCGAACATCTATAACCAAGAACAGAAATAAAATTGCGTCAAACATCTAAGAAAACCTTATGGAGCAAATGTATGAACTAAAAATATTTTGTTAAGAAATTTTGGGATATGCCTATAGACAGTAATTCCTCCTATATGTGGAAGGTGATGCTACAATTACGTACTTATGGTGCACAACTTTTTAATAAAGTAATATCTAATGGAATGAATAAATAACTACGGTTTGAATCGTGGATCAATTGTAAATGTCTAATCGATCTTCTAGGGGTACATAGATATCAAGCTCTTGGATCAGAAAGTGAGAAAGTAACATCTATTATCCATACTAGTGTGCTTAATCCTACTTTACACATTGCAACACGATAAGTTAATTCTCATATTCGTACAGTGTCAATTCAAACAACTTCTGCTGACCATTACAAATGATGCCAAGAGGGAAATTGTAACAACTCGCATTCTATGTATCGGAGGATCGTAGAATATTTATTTCTTTCCCATATGAATTCGTATGGTCATGTAACCTTGGGAAACAACTATTAGAGTCATTTCCCATGTTTATGATTTTTGCCGATTTTTAAATGACCGTTTTGCCCCTAGCTGATCTTGTTTCGGCCATAACTTTTGATTGGAAAGGAATTTTGACCTGAAACCACTTCCATTAGATTCGTTTGATGGTTTACCTTTCCGTAGAGTGGTCAAATGTGAAAAACGGACTTACCGTTTGGGAGATATGGCTGAAATAGGGTTTGGAAGGTGAAAAACTGCTTAACCGGGCCAAATAGGGTGATTAGTGAATAGGCCCATAACCCATTTCGGGATTAGGGTTATGGGGAGGCTGAAATGAGTTAGAGAATCATTCCATTTCAGTTTTCTAGCCTCCACTTACTTCTTAGAAACCCTAAAAATGGCCTCCAACCTCTAAATCACCTCCAAATCATCTTCTAATCAAGGATTAAGCTTAGCAACATCAAATCAAGGGAGATCTATACCAAATCAACGTTAGAGCTGCTGTTTAGCATCGAAACTCGTATCAAATCAGAGATTTATTTCAGTTTGAGGTTTTAATTGTGGCTAAGGTGAGTGATTTGCATAGTTCCTCACTAATTATGACTAATTAAGGGTAATTAGTGTTAATTAGCGAATTTAAACATGATAAAATTCTGGAAAAATATTTAAAAAAAATCCGAAATGATGTTTTAGACCTCTGATATGAATTTGGGTTAATTTGGTTAAGTTTTGCTAATCACATCATTAGTTTCACCTAAACATGCTTAAGGGGAAATATGGGGTTTTGGGTATGTTTGATCCACTTTAACCTATCATATTGATGTTTTGATGTTTGTGGTTGATTATGCATGTTGCTATGACTGTATGGTATGCTTTGTGATTGATTTCAATAGTTATAATGGTCGAAAACGTCGTCGAATGGCGTAAAACACTTGCTGGAAAGGTTGCAGGAAAGTGCAGGTTCTGGACCGGATCAGATCGAATATGGGGGCTCGGATCGGAATAGTGACCGGGCAAGGACATCCGAGCTGGATCGGAACTTGACACTTGGGAGGCTTGGCAAAAAGGAAGGCCATGTTGGTTAAGCTGGGGATCATATCAACTTAAGGACGAAGGGCTCGGACCGGAGTATGGCGAAGGGATCGGATCGGATTAGAATAGGGAACGGGACCAAAAGAGGCAACAGGAGCTGGAGCACGAACTGGATGGGAGATGGCAACCCGACCCGACCCGAAGTGGGACACCCGACCCGAACCGATGCAACGTTGAGAACCCGACCCGAACCGATGCAACGTTGAGAACCCGAACCGAACCGTTATCAGAGGAAGACCACGAACCGAACCAATTCAAAGTAAAGGACCCGACCCGAACCGATAGCTAGAAGGGGAACCCGACCCGACCCAGTATTGACCAACTACCCGAGATGCAAAGGTAGTCCAAACGGAAGTTAGAGCTCAGGATCCAATGGGGAACCAATGAGTTCACTTCAAGATTGGGCTTTGCTGCGGGACGTGTGTTAAGGAGTTGTCGACGTTCATAACTTCGATTCACCACTGAAAATGGATGATGGGCTACTTATCAGTGCAGTAGAGTCATTATGACTCGAGGGGCAAGGTGATGGTAGCAAGACTACGTTATCAGTGCAGTAGAGTCATTATGACTTGAGGGGCAAAGTGATGCGTAGTAAGACTATGAGCCAGAGCAGTGGGGTCATTGTGACTCCATGGGGCAAAGTGGACATAGTAAAGGATTAGTGAGGCTATGAGCCAGTGCGGTGGGGTCATTGCGACTCCATGGGGCAAAGTGGACATAGCAAAGGATTAGTGGCTACGTTATCAGTGCAGTGAAGCCATATATGACTTCATGGGGCAAAGTGATCGTAGCAAGGTATGTTGGGTGATCGAAGTGGTGAATATCGTATGATTTATGCACTAAGTGAGAGATGTAAGGATGGTTGCTATGTTTGATTGTTTGCCATCACTATGACATGCACAACCCCACCCCCGTTATCTTTACACCATTTGAAATGTCACCTTAGAGTGTTGTAAAGTATGTAGTGCTAACTCTTTGGTTGCAGGTTCAGGTTCAGGTATGTTTTAGTCTACCTGTTATTGTTCTGTTTAGATGCTTATCGCTCATACCAGGCTTTATGTCTGACCCAGAGTTTTATGTCTCCTCTTATTACTCTGGGTGCTCACACGAGCAGACTAGAGACAGGTTAGCTGGTGATGCACGAGTAGCTGATTCGGAGACGAGCAGGAGGCTCCTACGTATGATATCTACATATATTCTCTCTGTGTCGTTGGTGGTCACTACTTGGGCATTAGTAGTGTACCTTCTTTATCTTGTTTTTGCTTTAGAGACAGTATTTTAAAAGTTGTAATAAGCTGTGTTTTGGATTTCCGCTGCTATGATGCTTAGTTCTGGTTTTCAGCTTATGCACTGTCTCACCTATTTTATGTCAAGTATATTGTTATTATATTTTGTTCTATGCGCTGTGAGACATTCTACAGGTTCTTTGCTGATTCTTCGTCTTCTTTCCTTTCTTTGGCGACCGTTCCGTGCTAACTGGACATGTGTACAGTGCACCTTTGGAGTAAATGTCGGTTGGTGCGGGGCGGGCCGTCACACTTGGTATCAGAGCTCTAGGTTGCGTAGTTAACCTAGGGAAAGACACTAGGGAGAGATACTACGTATATGAGAGCGCGTATTTGTGATTACTTTGGTTTTCAAAAGCTATGTATATATATACTATTAGTAGTATAAGAATGAAGTCGTACTGCACTAGCACCACTATGGGGTCATTAATCATTTTCTCTTTACAGATTGAACGATGAGTAGAGACACCAGGGGTGCTGGTAGAGGGACCAACCATTGGAATGCTCCTGACATGAGGGCAATGTTCACCAACTTCATGAGGGAGATGCTTAGGGATGTTCAAGGGGCAGTTCCCAATCCCGGAAATGGTGGTGGTCCAGTAGTGCAGCCGCCTACGGTCGATTTCGCCAAGTTGTGTAAGGATTACACTAATCTTGGTGGGAAGCCATTCCACGGAACGGAGTCGGCCACAGATGTTCAGGATTGGTTGGATAGCTGTGATTGTATCTTCGATGACTTGGGTATCGAGGATGCGATGAAGAGAAGGCTAGCATCTCGTTAGCTGCAAGGGCGAGCGATGAATTGGTGGAATGCCATTAGAACAGCTACTCCAGAAGATCAGGTTACTTGGGATCAGTTCAAGGCTCGCTTTAGCGAGAAGTTCATTCCAGCTGCCCAGAAGTCAGTGTTGTTTAAGAGATTCTTGGAACTCAAGCAGAATGGTAGGGCAGTCTCCGACTATATTGCTGAGTTCGACACTTTGTCGAAGTATGGACTATCTCTTATCGATACTCCTGAGAAGAAGAATGAGAAGTTCATTACTGGGTTGGATGGATACTTGGGGGAAAGGCTTATCAAACACATCGATGAGGCTTTTGAATCGATTGTGGGGAAAGCCTTGAGATCAGAGAGTCTTTACCCTAAGCCAAAGAGTGAGGTTGCATCTGCAGAAGGGCCAAAGCCGCAAGCAAGCGGTGGAGGCAAGAATAACTCTCAGAATAAGAGGAAGCATAACCAATCCAAGGATGGCCAGAAAAAGAGTAAGAAAGAAGTTGAGTGCTTCAGCTGTGGAAGGAAGGGCCATTATGCTAAAGAATGTCGGGCCAAGCCAGCGGAAAGGAAGTGTTACAATTGTGGCCAAGTGGGACATCATAAGGATAAGTGCCTGCAACCTCTTAAGGAGAAGCAGATTGTGAAAGCATATGCTATCGATGTTGTTCCTTCTTCGTCGAATGCCCCGACTGCGGCGGAGAAAGGAAAGAATGTCGTCATTCAAGGTATGCTTTCTATTTATGATGTACCAGTTCAAGTTTTGTTTGATACTGGGGCTTCCCGTTCCTTCATATCTAGTGACCTGGTGGATAGGTTGGGACTGGAACCCGAGATAGTCAATAGACCGTTGGTTGTGATGAACCCGATTGGTGGTTCGACTAACCTTAGTATGATTTGCCGAAATTTGGTCTTATCGAGTCATGGATGTATGTTTGTGATTGCTTTGTTTTGGGCTTTACTGGGTATGGCATTATATTGGGAGTCGATTGGCTCCAAAGATACGGGGTGATGGTAGACTGTGAGGGCTTTTTAGTGACAGTTAGAGCGGATGATGGGCGGAGGGTGGTGTTTGGTAGTCTACCTAGTGATGGGGTAATGGCTAGTTTTATCCATTCCCTCGACATCCCGCATGATGAGTTGTCAGATGTGCCCATGGTCGGTCAGTATCCGGACGTCTTCGAGGAGGTGACTGGGCTTCCACCACACTGAGAGATTGAGTTCCGTATTGATTTAGTAAAAGATGCCAGACCTATAGTGATGCCACTTTGTCGTATGGCACCAAGGGAGCAGCAAGAGGTCGGGGTGCAAGTCAGCAATCTTTTGAAGAAGGGATTTATTAGAAGAAGTGTCTCCGAGTGGGGAGCACCGGTTGTGTTTGCCACTAAGGCAGATGGTTCCCTTCGTTTGTGTGTGGATTATCGCGAGTTGAATAAGGTGACGAGGAAGAATAAGTATCCTCTACCGCGGATAGATGATTTGTTTGATCAACTGGAAGGAGCAAGAGTGTTCTCCCAGTTGGTCCTCGCGACAGGATTTCATCAGCTCCGAGTAGCGGATGAGAGTGTTCCGAAAACGGCATTTAGGACGCCGTCTGGATTCTATGAGTGGTTGGTATGCCATTTGGGCTGACCAATGCACCAGCATACTTTGTGGATCTTATGAATCGAGTATTCAGAGATCAGTTGAATAAGTTTGTTCTTGTGTTCGTAGACGATATCCTTGTTTACTCGAGGACAGAGGAGGAACACAAGGGACATTTGAGGATAGTGATGGAGGTGTTGAGGAAACACCAATTGAAAGCGAAGTTCTCTAAGTGTCACTTCAGGAGGAGGGAAGTGAGATTCTTGGGCCATGTTGTTTCAGAAAATGGTATTGCCGTGGACCCTACGAAGGTGGCTACGGTACAGGATTCGCCTACGCCCAAGAATGCAACAGACATAAGAAGCTTCTTGGGGTTAGCTGGGTATTATCGTAAGTTTATCCAGGACTTCTCCAAGATAGCAGCACCGTTGACTCAGTTGACTAAGAAGAATCATGCCTTCGTCTGGGACGGAGTGTGTGAGAATGCATTCAAAAGTCTAAAGGAAAAGTTGACGCGTGCGCCAATGTTAGTCATTCCTAAAGGGAATGAAGAAATGACGGTATACACGGATACTTATGGTACCGGACTAGGTGCAGTATTGATGCAAGGAGGTAGGGTTGTAGCTTATGTTAGTCGGCAGCTAAAGCCGCATGAGAAGAAGTATCCTACCCATAATTTGGAATTAGCAGCGATCATGTTTGCGTTGAAGATGTGAAGACATTATCTCTTGGGAGAAAGATTTGAGTTGTTTACCGATCATAAATTGTTAAAGTATCTCTTCTCTCAGAAGGATCTGAATCTCCATCAGCAGAGATGGTTAGAGTTCTTGGCTTCGTATGATTTTGATATCGCATATACACCTGGGAAAGGTAATGCGGTAGCCGATGCCTTGAGTAGGAGATATGCCAATTTAGGGGCTATGTTTCTTGAATGGAAGCAACTGGAGTATATCGCTGGGTTTGATTTCAGATCAAAGTGCGAATTGGATCCAGAAATGCTAGCTAGTTTGACGATCAGACCCACTTTGATAGAGCGGATTGGTTCCAGTCAGAGGGACGATCCTAATCTATTGGAAATCATCTCCAAGTTAGAGATGAATATCGACGGTGAGGAGATGAATTTGTATGGGCTTGATCGAGATGGATGGCTTAGAAAGAATGGAAGACTAGTTGTACCCAACGTGAATGGTTTGAGAGATGAAGTGCTTAGGGAATGTCATCACTCAAAACTGACTATACACCCCGGTGGTGATAAGATGTATCGAGACATGAGATAAACTTACTACTGGGAAGGGATGAAAAGAGACGTTGGGAAGTTTATATCCAAATGTGTGAATTGCCAACTAGTTAAAGCCGAGCAAAAGAAGCCTAGTGGTTTGTTGCAACCATTAGAAATTCCTGAATGGAAATGGGAGCAAGTCTCGATGGATTTCATCGATGGTTTACCAAGGACTAGATCGGGATATGATAGCATTTGGGTAATTGTGGATCGATTGACTAAACGTGCAAGATTTATACCAGTCAAATCGACCAGAACAGCAGCTAAGTTAGCAGAATTGTATATGAAGTGGGTAGTGAGATTTCATGGAGTACCAAAAAGCATTGTGAGTGACCGAGACCCATTGTTCACTAGTGGGTTTTGGAAGAGCTTACAAGAGGCTCTAGGGTCAGAATTACATCTCAGTACCGCATATCATCCTCAGACCGACGGTCAGACGGAGAGGGTGAGTCGCATATTGGAAGATCTCTTGAGAGCTTGCGTATTGGATTTTGGTGGATCGTGGGATGACCATTTGCATCTAGTAGAGTTTGCATATAATAATAGATACCAATCCAGTATCGGTATGGCTCCATATGAAGCTTTGTACGGAAGTCCGTGCAACTCACCATCATGTTGGATAGAGATTGGCGAGAAGTTTATGCTTGGACCAGATGTGGTGAGGGAAACTTCAGATAAGATTAAGATCATTCAACAACGAATGAAAGCTGCCCAAGATAGGCAGAAGAGTTATGCTGATAAGAGGAGAAGAGATTTAAAATTCTCTGTTGGTGACTTGGTGTTTGTCAAGATTTCTCCGTTGAAGAGCGTGATACGATTTAGCAGGAGAGGCAAGTTGGCACCAAGATTTGTTGGCCCATTCCCTGTTCTTGAACTAGTCGAGAATTTGGCATATAGAGTTGACTTACCAGAAAAGATGGCGAATTCACAACATATTTCATGTTTCTCAACTAAGGAAGTTCGTTCACGACTCAGATATGACTATTTCACCTGATCAGTTAGAGGACTTCGAAGTAGAACCCGAGGCGGTTGGGAACCGCAAGCCGATTCGTATTTTCGAGCACGATACGAAGCAACTTCGAAGGAAGGCGGTGAAGCTAGTCAAGGTTCAGTGGGGCGAGAACGAGAATGACTGTACTTGGGAGACATATGAGAGCATTAGAAAGACGTATCCAGAACTCTTTGCTTGGTAAGATTTACTTTACGATTTAGTTATTCCGCATGCTAGGATAGACTTATTTTGCATGTTTGATTGTTGTTTTATGGCTGATAGGCATGCGGGACCTTTGTGTGTGTTTTGATTAGGGAATTTCGGGGGCGAAATTTCTTAAGGGGGGAGAATGTAACAACTCGCATTCTACGTATCGGGGGATCGTAGAATATTTATTTCTTTCCCATATGAATTCGTATGGTCATGTAACCTTAGGAAACAACTATTAGAGTCATTTCCCATGTTTATGATTTTTGCCGATTTTTAAATGACCATTTTGCCCCTAGCTGATCTTGTTTCGGCCATAACATTTGATTGGAAAGGAATTTTGACCTGAAACCACTTTCATTAGATTCGTTTGATGGTTTACCTTTCCGTAGAGTGGTCACATGTGAAAAACGAACTTACCGTTTGGGAGATATGGCTGAAATAGGGTTTGGAAGGTGAAAAACTGCTTAACCGGGCCAAATAGGGTGATTAGTGAATAGGCCCATAACCCATTTCGGGATTAGGGTTATGGGGAGGCTGAAATGAGTTAGAGAATCATTCCATTTCAGTTTTCTAGCCTCCACTTACTTCTTAGTAACCCTAAAAATGGCCTCCAACCTCTAAATCATCTCCAAATCATCTTCTAATCAAGGATTAAGCTTAGCAACATCAAATCAAGGGAGATCTATACCAGATCAACGTTAGAGCTGCTGTTTAGCATCGAGATTCATATCAAATCAGAGATTTATTTCAGTTTGAGGTTTTAATTGTGGCTAAGGTGAGTGATTTGCATAGTTCCTCACTAATTATGGCTAATTAAGTGTAATTAGTGTTAATTAGCGAATTTAAACATGATAAAATTCTGGAAAAATATTTAAAAAAAATCCGAAATGATGTTTTAGACCTCTGATATGAATTTGGGTTAATTTGGTTAAGTTTTGCTAATCACATCATTAGTTTCACCTAAACATGCTTAAGGGGAAATATGGGGTTTTGGGTATGTTTGATCCACTTTAACCTATCATATTGATGTTTTGATGTTTGTGGTTGATTATGCATGTTGCTATGACTGTATGGTATGCTTTGTGATTGATTTCAATAGTTAGAATGGTCGAAAACGTCGTCGAATGGCGTAAAACACTTGTTGGAAAGGTTGCAGGAAAGTGCAGGTTCTGGACCGGATCGGATCGGATATGGGGGCTCGGATCGGAATAGTGACTGGGCAAGGACATCCGAACTGGATCGGAACTTGACACTTGGGAGGCTTGGCAAAAAGGAAGGCCATGTTGGTTAAGCTGGGGATCGGATCGACTTAAGGACGAAGGGCTCGGACCGGAGTATGGCGAAGGGATCGGATCGAATTAGAATAGGGAACGGGACCAGAAGAGGCAACAGGAGCTGGAGCACGAACTGGATGGGAGATGGCAACCCGACTCGACCCGAAGTGGGACACCCGACCTGAACCGATGCAACGTTGAGAACCCGACCTGAACCGATGCAACGTTGAGAACCCGAACCGAACCGTTATCAGAGGAAGACCACGAACCGAACCAATTCAAAGTAAAGGACCCGACCCGAACCGATAGCTAGAAGGGGAACCTGACCCAGTATTGACCAACTACCCGAGATCCAAAGGTAGTCCAAACGGAAGTTAGAGCTCAGGATCCAATGGGGAACCAATGAGTTCACTTCAAGATTGGGCTTTGCTGCGGGACGTGTGTTAAGGAGTTGTCGACGTTCATAACTTCGATTCACCACTGAAAATGGATGATGGGCTACTTATCAGTGCAGTAGAGTCATTATGACTCGAGGGGCAAGGTGATGGTAGCAAGACTACGTTATCAGTGCAGTAGAGTCATTATGACTTGAGGGGCAAAGTGATGCGTAGTAAGACTATGAGCCAGTACAGTGGGGTCATTGTGACTCCATGGGGCAGAGTGGACATAGTAAAGGATTAGTGAGGCTATGAGCCAGTGCAGTGGGGTCATTGCGACTCCATGGGGCAAAGTGGACATAACAAAGGATTAGTGGCTACGTTATCAGTGCATTGAAGCCATATATGACTTCATGGGGCAAAGTGATCGTAGCAAGGTATGTTGGGTGATCGAAGTGGTGAATATCGTATGCTTTATGCACTGAGTGAGAGATGTAAGGATGGTTGCTATGTTTGATTGTTTGCCATCACTATGACATGCACACCCCCACCCCCGTTATCTTTACACCATTTGAAATGTCACCTTAGAGTGTTGTACAGTATGTAGTGCTAACTCTTTGGTTGCAGGTCCAAGTTCAGGTATGTTTTAGTCTACCTGTTATTGTTCTGTTTAGATGCTTATCGCTCATACCAGGCTTTATGTCTGACCCAGAGTTTTATGTCTCCTCTTATTACTCTGGGTGCTCACACGAGCAGACTAGAGACAGGTTAGCTGGTGATGCACGAGTAGCTGATTCGGAGACGAGCAGGAGGCTCCTACGTATGATTTCTACATATATTCTCCCTGTGTCGTTGGTGGTCACTACTTGGGCATTAGTAGTGTACCTTCTTTATCTTGTTTTTCTTTAGAGACAGTATTTTAAAAGTTGTAATAAGCTGTATTTTGGATTTCCGCTGCTATGACGCTTAGTTCTGGTTTTCAGCTTATGCACTGTCTCACTTGTTTTATGTCAAGTATATTGTTATTATATTTTGTTCTATGCGCTGTGAGACATTCTACAGGTTCTTTGCTGATTCTTCGTCTTCTTTCCTTTCTTTGGCGACCGTTCTGTGCTAACTGGACATGTGTACAGCGCACCTTTGGAGTAAATGTCGGTTGGTGCGGGGCGGGCCGTCACAGAAATTTTATTTCCATAGAGCATGGGATTACATTAGAAATCGTAATAAATCATGTCCTTATTACCCAGTTATATAGCATTCGAAGAATAGTAGACGCATGACCTTCATATCATATTTGGCTATTTCGAACAGACTCAACACTTAGGAACGACTAGCATCCTATGGGACCCTAACTGATACTACTTGTGAATTATGTAACGAAGTTTCAGAATCTACTTACCACTTATTTTTTGAGTGTTCCTTTCCAGTTTCCATCTGGTGTATCATGAAATCTAGGCTGGGTATTCCATCAAATAGTGTAGATTCAATCCAGGAAGAGGCTTCTAAGAGCCACCATTGCTTTTGAGATAGAAACCAATTACAAGATGTTACTTTTGGTGTTCTGACAGTAAGGATATACCACCTTTGGGATGAGCGTAATTTCAATATCTTTAGACATCAGCGTTCTCCAACGAGTGTGAAATTGAAACAAATTGAAATAGAAGTGATGCATCTGGTTCACAACAATGGTTCCTATATGACAAAAAAGCAAGCGAATGTAGATTGGTTGCGACATTGGGGAATTGAATTGTTTGACTCCGGTTGATTTGAAATGTCATATTTTGACAGGAGGCGGGATTTAGAGAAGTGGTTAATGGGCCTGGTCTTTTGGGCTTGTCCGATATTTGCTTATACTTGTATTTTAGTTGATTTGTATTTTCGTATTAAAATTGTAAAAGGAAGACTTTTATTAATTATTATTGATGATAACTTGTACAAGAGATATTATATATATAGGCATAATGTAACGCCCCGCCTCTATACCCACTATCGTCCAGTTCATTTCAGAGAAATGTCGTAGACCATAATGGAGAATGAGGTTTGTGAAGGGCGACCGATTGTATAATTGCTCCATATGAGGAATGCACATCGATAACCAGTCCGATACCGACTGAAATTTCGACATGACCACTCGGCACATAGGGCAACTACACAACGGCTATATATAATTCGGAAAGAAATATAAAATACATAACAATAAAATTATAGTCAGACACAGATATTCACATCACTAAGGCGGAAATAGATATGAATATAACTCGCGAGTAAAAATACATGTTAGAGGTCATAGTCGATCTTCTATACATCAAAATACTAGATACAAGCTCTAGCCAAAAGAATATGTATACAAAGATGTCACTAACTCATATACATAAGAAAAATCAATAACTACAACTCGAATGTAGATAGCAAAACCCAAGAATGGTCCCCGTTAGAAGTCATGAGATGTACCTAGAATACTCAGTCTAACCCGAGTATTATTTATAAGAAAATAAACAATAAACGGATCAGTCTAGCTATACTTATCATAATAAACTGGGATAGAAATAGAGATATAGGTAGGTAATGACATATAAGCAACAACAATCATGCTCACCCATAAGCATGAAACCCCAAAAATGTCTTACCAACATCTCTAAGATATCCCCGCTACACGACCCACACATCACACACACTGCATCCAAGTTGAACCGAAGTTCCCCGCGAATCCGAAGATCACTACACAAGTTGAATCGAAGTACCCCGCGAATCCGAAGATCGCCAAACAACATGAACCGAAGTTCCCCGCAAATCCGAAGATCGCCAAACAAGTTGAACCGAAGTTCCACGCGAATTCAAAGATCGCCACACAAGTTGAACCGAAGTTCCCCGTGAATCTGAAGATCGCTATTAGTGCAAGATACCCTAAGCTAGTAAATATAAGAGTTAAACAACATGTCCCATAACCACTTGCTTTACCCAAATATTTACGAACAAGTTGTATATTTCACAAGCAAAACGAAACGATCATTGCCACGGTGTTCAGTCGAATGAGTCTAAGAATTAACCGTCAAAGCAAACGCAAGGGGTCATACTCCTTGTTTTACTAAGGCGTTTAATTAGATTTCTCATACAAACGAGAAAAAGGTTTATCAAATATATACTAGTATATTTGTAAATCAATTCATAAAAGAACTTCACATGATGAAGTCGGATTAGAAACCAATTTGGAAAATAACTTCATATAATGAAGTGGAGTTAAAAACCGTTTAGCAAAAGATTTAGTATCTACTAATAATTAAAAACCCTTTTTATATATCATTTCGAAGTGGAAAATCTCGAGTGATATCGATCGAATCAACGATCAAACGAAGAATTTACGTTTTAATAACGTAGACGAAACCCCACGACTATCAATTATAATATTCGTTTACCACTAAAGAATCGAAAGTTCATGAAATCGAGAAGCAAAAATCTGCGAACCAGAGAAACTGACAAGTCACAAACGAAGTTGGAATGGCCCAAAACTCGGCTGGGAAAGAGCTTGGATGGGGGTAGACTGTGGACCGTGATCACTCCGGTCCACAGCCTAAAATCGGTCGACCGGTCAAATAGGGGCGGTCGACCGTTTTTACACAAAGTAAAACCGGTCGACCGCCCCATTTCGAGCCTGTCGACCGATTTTGGCCTGGGCTGTTTCCTAGGCCAAACCTAGAGGGATTAGTCCCCCGTGAGCGTCCTTCGTCGATCGTTGAGGTTCGTGACTTCTTCGGGACATCAACGAGACCTCTCCGATCCACCGTATCGACTCGCAAAGCTCGAATGCAAAGATTTTGATTATAGGTTATAAACGAACCAAATTTCGAATTAAAAACAAATAAATGCGATATAAGCGAATTGTGAAGTCTTAGAACTTGCCGGATGCGACAATGGTACTTCACAACACCATATTCACATGCATAAACATATATACATAAGATTGCAATGATTCGGTTATAAATTCAAGTATGAACTAAATTCCAAACCAAAGCACACCAAAGCGATTCAAGCGACTTGTGAAGAATTAGAAATTTGCCGAGGCAACGGGGCTTCACAACATCACCAAATCAACTCATAGCATGTGCATTAGATCGTATGAACAATTCTTATCATAATTTTCAACTCAATGAAACATAAAAACATGGAATCGGCTAAGTTACACTAACATAATCAATTTACTAGCATATACAAACTCAAATGAACACTAGATTACACTTTTACAAGCCAATGGCTTGTGGCATAGATGTGAGTTCAAAAGAACTCATCTTTGATTGTAGGCTTGAAGAACAAGCTCCAAACCTAAGTTAGATCAACCTCACTTCAATCAATACACTAGAATCTCCAATCTAAGATGATATAAATAGAATTCCTACGAGTTAGGTCATAGGAAATCTTAGAAATCGAAGAGAAAACAAGTAGGAGAAGATGGAGAAGCTTACTTAAGTTCTCTCATTGATTTTCCCCTTGATTTGGATCTCTAGAAGCCAACCCTAGCTTAGGAATTTTAATTTCCTTTTCCACTCTCCATTTTTCTATTTTTTGAAGTATGAGGAAGAATGAATGAAGGAGGAGGGAGCTAGGTGGGTTATAAGAGTTGGCTAGGTTTAGCCATCCAAGCCCAACCAAAGTCTTAATTTTCACCAATTCGAAACATATCGGAACTTATAGTTTTCGAACGCCTAAACGACGTTTTGAACTCAATTTCGAGTCCAAATTTGTCCATATGCAAAAAGTAATATTTTGGTCTTATATCCAATGAAAAAGACCAAAATTGCTCAACTCAAAAGGTATCGATGTTTATAGTTAAAAAGGTTGTAAACGTTGATCCGGACTCAATGGAAGTGGTTTCGAGTCTAAATTCATCCATATGCAAAATTTCACTTTTGGACACACACACGATTAACGATGTTATATTTAAATAAATATTTAAATATATTATCGTTAAACATGTCGGTTGTTACAGACCTCCCCCCTTAAAGAAAATTGCGTCCCCGCAATTACTTAAGGAAAAACCTATGTAGTAACAACCAGACATTAACAAGATCTATTTAAAGATAGATTAACTCAAAATTCACTTTCGAATAAAATTTTAACTTTGAGTTATAAATCACTATATAACTTAAGTTTATACACGTACGATGTTCAAATAAAAGTCATGAACATATATGAGCAACTAACTTATTTTTCCCATAAGTGTTTTTAAGAAACTAGAATTTTCTTACTCAAATTCTATGTATTCTAAACCCTCAATCCCAATGATTATTTAAATTTTAATCGCGAATTACCCTAACGCGATTTTTCTGAAAACTTGGTTTAGATATATCTCAAAATTTACAAGATGAAATTCAAATCATTTTTTTTCTTTCATTAGAAAACTATAATCCAATAAATCCGGATAATTCTTGTTTCAAAGAATTCCAACTTATATTGAATTATACACACTCATTTGAAATTCAAATCAAAAATTACTAACTACCGCCAAGCGGCAACTCGTTTTAATAAAATTTAATTGGTTTGTTTAACGTTCAATAAGTTTATAAATTATAAACCCATACTCTTATGTTTTCAACACAAACTAATTAATCAGTCAAATTAAAAAGTTGGAAATATCGACTGTTCAAAATCGTTGAACATTCCATGTCACGTTTTAGCCAGAAAATTTTATCCCTTATGAAATTTCATAAAAGTACTAGCTTACAAAATCTTCTTACGCTGAATAGAATGTATATGATGATCATATATATCCCATTCACAAGGATAAGCGATCTCGTTGGGGAAACAAGATCATAAAATAAATCCGGGTTATATAACCTAAATTGGAAATATTAGCACGTTCTCTAATATTTCAACAATAAATAAATTGGAACTCTTTAGTTTTCAATAGACCCAAAAAATCTCAAATTTGAAATATTAGCACGTCCTCTAATATTTCTCCAACAACTTCTAAATCATGAAAACTAAATAAATCGTAGAAGTTGGAAGAATTTTGTAAAACTTGAAAACGTTGGTTTCAACTTCACGAGCATACCATCAACAAGAATGAGGTCAAACCAATCGGGTAATGATCTCGAAAACTTTGGTTCATTAAAGTTAACAAAACAAATTGGAATATTTGTTAACCCCAATGACGAAAAATGCAAAACGAAAAGCAATTGGTGAGACTCGATTGCTAAGTCAAATAGTGGAATGACTTAAGCACAACAAGATTGAGCTATGGAATTGATAATCAATTCCAAACTTAATTACCCATTAAGGTGGCCATTCTAAAATGGGTGCAAAGATTTTCGAAAATTCACATGTAATATGAACCATAGAAACTCATTTTCCTTGATGTCATTCTCATTATTATGAGAATTTTAGAAACACAAGTAAGCTAACGAATCAAAATTAAACTCATTAAGAACGATAGGAAATTGCATCACCAACAAGGGATGCCAAGAGGGATGATTCTTTTAGAATATAAAACATAGATGTTTAAGAGATTAGGCCAATTCATTCCAAGAAATCATCGTAAACTCCGAACAACCAAGACATGTACGTAAGCATGTAGAGAATGTTCTCTCTTCAAGGAAAGAGTTTGAACATCCATAAACATGGAAGTAGCCAAAAAGAGTATTGGCCTATTCCAAATCGAAAGTCACCAAGTGATTAGTTTTAAACTTGGTGAAGGGATAAGCAACTTCATTCACCATAAAGTTACAAATCAACAAAAGAGAACTTTTTGTCTTTCGACAAGGTGGTCTGACACCGCAAAGAATTCTAACTAAGCCTTCCGTTTCCCCGACGAGATGGCTATACATCCCTCATAGTATTCCGTCCAAAGACGAGATGACTATACACCACTCATAGTGTTTCTTCTTACAAGGTGACTATACACCACTCATAGTTTTTCTTCTAACGAGGTGACTATACACCACTCATAGTTTTCCGTCTGACGAGGTGACTATACACCACTCATAGTGTTCCATCCAAAGACGAGGTGATTATACACCACGCATAGTATTCCGTCTGACGAGGTGACTATACACCACTCATAGTGTTCCGTCTGAAGAGGTGACTAACTCAGGTGGTCCGCAGACCGCAAAGAAATTCAACTAAGCATTTCGTCATAAGACGTGGTGGCTCCACACTGCTCGTAGTGTTTCTTCTGACGAGGTGACTATACACCACTCATAGTATTCTGTCCGACGAGGTGACTATACGTCACTCATAGTATTCCGTCCGAAGACGAGGTGACTATACACCACTCATAGTATTCCGTCCGAAGACAAGGTGACTATACACCACTCATAGTATTCCGTCTGACAAGGTGACTATACACCCCCCCCATAGTATTCCGTCAGAAGAGGTGACTACACACCCCTCGAGATGACCCGAAGGTCAGAATGACATGACGATCGAATATAGTGCAACTACACCAAGTTAGTAACTATAAGAGTTTAGCTATATGTCCCATAACCACTAGCTCTACTCGAATATTTACTAATAAGTTGTATATTCCACTAAATATGCGAAAATGGAAAGCGAATTTCAGCTAACTAAGTCTAGAAATTAATCGATAAGGGAAACACAAGTGTGTCGACCCACTCGTTTTTACAAGGACGCTTAATTAAATTCCTTACTCAACCGGAAAAACAAAATTACTTGTTTGAAACAAGTAACACTCAAAAGAAAAATAGAGAATACTCAATCATTACCCAAAGAAGACTAAAGTCATCTCGATAGCAAAATGAATGGGTAACGAAAACTCAAGGTAGCATGTAAGAATTTTCACAAAACGTAGGTTTGGAAAATCTACATACTTGGATATAAACAAGCACCCTCGAATTCCTAAGGACATGGTGTCCCCAAGTTCCTTGGAAGCAAAGAAGGTAAATGGTCACAATACAAAGGGACTCGAATGAGATGGTCATGGTAGTCATCATTAATAAAGAATAACGAGGATGGTACCCTTATAGGCATTAGCTACTTTACCAAAATAAGATATCTCAAACTCATAGTTAAAAACTCAAACTACGAAAAGTATAAAGGATACATACGATGGTCATATATATATCACATCCCCGATTTTATTATCTTATTACAATCCCCAAGGTTGCAAATTAACAATCAATACTAATGATTTGCCTCGCTATTTATTTTTATAAAGTTGCTAGTGCTAAGGTTCAATGGCGACGCACGTCATTAATATTTAATATAAGGGTTGCGTCAGAATCATCTCATTGAAGTGTTCAGAAACTCCTATCGATATTGTGGTGTCCCACTTCTCAATAAGAACTCCTAACATACTCAATGGGAAACTCAACACGATAAAACAAATTACGTCCAAATAAGGGCATAAATTTATAATTAAATAATCAGGAGCGCAACCATTTATTTATGAACTAACTTCGTAATCATAAATTAATAAAGGAAAACATTTCATAGTTCTTAGCGGAAATAATTTGCTCATTTTCGCCTCGCAACGATAATCTCAAACGGATTAGTATTTTACTTAGCCAAAATTATTTTATAAAACCATTTTACAAAATAATTTAGAAATCTTCAAATCTAAGTCCCAAAAGTTATTTCAACGCAAAAATAGAAAACAATTTCTAAATTTCTACTAAAGCAAAGAGGCGGGACTCTAGGTTTGTCTAGGCCAAGATTTCACAAAGATGAACTCAAATAAATTTGATTGGTCATACAAGGATCAAGAGAGAAGATAGGATATGACGGATCCTAAGACTCGATTTAAATCCTAAAAAGATTTCCTAACAAACTTAGGACAATGATCCTCGCCATAATATCTTATATTTTTGCGAACTTCTCTCTGATACCAACTGTAACGCCCCGCCTCTATACCCACTAACGTCCAGTTCATTTCAGAGGAATGTCGTAGACCATAACGGAAAATGAGGTTTGTGAAGGGCGACCAATTGTATAATTGCTCCATATAAGGAACGCACATCGATAACCAGCCCGATACCGACTGAAATTTTGACATGACCATTCGGCACTTAGGGCAACTACACAACTGCTATATATAATTCGGAAAGCAATATAAAATACATAACAATAAAATCAGAGTCAGACACAGATATTCACATCACTAAGGCGGAAATAGATATGAACGTAACTCAAGAGTAAAAATACATGTTGGAGGTCATAGTCGATCCATTATACATCAAAATACTAGGTACAAGCTCTAGCCAAAAGAATATGTATACAAAGATGTCACTAACCCATATACATAAGAAAAATCAATAACTACAACTCGAATGTAGATAGCAAAACCCAAGAATAGTCCCCGCTAGAAGTCATGAGATGTACCTGGAATACTCGGTCTGACCCGAGTTTTATTTATAAGAAAATAAACAATAAACGGATCAGTCTAGCTGTACTTATCATAATAAACTGGGATAGAAATAGAGATATAGGTAGATAATGACATATAAGCAACAACAATCATGTTCACCCATAAGCATAAAACCCCAAAAATGTATAACCAACATCTCTAAGATATCCCCGCTACACGACCCACACATCACACACACCACATCCAAGTTGAACCGAAGTTCCCCGCGAATCCGAAGAACGCAACACAAGATGAACCGAAGTTCTTTGCGAATCCGAAGATCGCCAAACAACATGAACCGAAGTTCCCGCGTATCCGAAGATCGCCAAACAAGTTGAACCGAAATTCCCCGCGAATCCAAAGATCGCTACGCAAGTTGAACCGAAGTTCCCCGCGAATCCGAAGATCGCTATTAGTGCAAGATACCCTAAGCTAGTAAATATAAGATTTAAGCTACATGTCCCATAACCACTTACTTTACCCAAATATTTACGAATAATTGTATATTTCACTAGCAAAACGAAACGATCATTGCCACGGTGTTCAGTCGAATGAGTCTAAGAATTAACCGTCGAAGCAAACGCAAGGGGTCATAGTCCTTGTTTTACTAAGACGTTTAATTAGATTTCTCATACGAACGAGAAAAAGGTTTATCAAATACATACTAGTAGATTTGTAAATCAATTCATAAAAGAACTTCACATGATGAAGTCGGATTAGAAACCAATTTGGAAAATAACTTCATATAATGAAGTGGAGTTAAAAACCGTTTAGCAAAAGATTTGGTATCTACTAATAATTAAAAACCCTTTTTATATATCATTTCGAAGTGGAAAATCTCGAGTGATCTCGATCGAATCAACGATCAAACGAAGAATTTACGTTTTAATAACGTAGACGAAACCCCACGACTATCGATTATAATATTCGCTTACCACGAAAGAATCGAAAGTTCATGAAATCGAGGAGCAGAAATCTGCGAACCAGAGAAACTGACAAGTCACAAACGAAGTCGGAACAGTCCGAAACTTGTTCGGGAAAGAGCCTGGATGGGGGTAGACTGTGGACCGAGGTTCCTCTGGTCCACAGCCTAAAACCGGTCGCCCTGTCAAATAGGGGCGGTCGACCATTTTTACACTGAAGTAAAACCGGTCACCGCCCCATTTTGGGCCTGTCAACCGATTTTGGCCTGAGCTGTTGCCCAGGCCAAACCTAGAGGGATTCGTCCCCCACGAGCATCAGTCGTAGATCGTTGAGGTTCGTGACTTCTTCGGGACATCAACGAGACCTCTCCGATCCACCATATCGACTTGCAAAACTCGAATGCAATGATTTTGATTATAGGTTCTAAACAAACCAAATTTCGAACTAAAAACGAATAAACGCGATATAAGCGAATTGTGAAGTCTTAGAATTTGCTGGATGCGACAATGGTACTTCACAACATCATATTCACATGCATAAACATATATGCATAAAATTGGAATGATTCGATTTATAAATTCAAATATGAACTAAATTCCAAACCAAAGCACACCAAAGCGATTCAAGAGACTTGTGAAGACTTAGAAATTTGCCGGAGGCAACGGGGCTTCACAACATCACCAAATCAACTCATAGCATATGCATTAGATTGTATGAACAATTCTTATCATAATTTTCAACTCAATGAAACATAAACACATGGAATCGGCTAAGTTACACTAACATAACCAATTTACTAGCATATACAAACTCAAATGAACACTAGAATACACATTTACTAGACAATGGCTTGTGGCATAGATGTGAGTTCAAAAAGAACTCACCTTTGATTGTAGGAATGAAGAACAATCTCCAAGCCTAAGTTAGATCAACCTCACTTCAATCAATACACTAGAATCTCCAATCTAAGATGATATAAATAGAATTCCTAAGAGTTTGGTCATAGGAAATCTTAGAAATCGAAGAGAAAACAAGTAGGAGAAGATGGAGAAAGAGATGGAGAAGCTTACTCAAGTTCTCTCTTTGATTTTCCCCTTGACTTGGATCTCTAGAAGCCAACCCGAGCTTTGGAATTTTAATTTCCCTTTCCACTCTCCGTTTTTCTATTTTGTGAAGTATGAGGAAGAATGAATGAAGGAGGGAGCTAGGTGGGTTATAAGAGTTGGCTAGGTTTAGTCATCCAAGCCCAACCAAAGTTCCAATTTTCACCAACTCGAAACATATCGAAACTTATAGTTTTCGAACACCTAAACGACGTTTTGAACTCGATGGTAGTGGTTTCGAGTCCAAATTTGTCCATATGCAAAAAGTAATATTTTGGTCTTATATCCAATGAAAAAGACCAAAATTACTCAACTCAAAAGGTATAGATGTTTATAGTCAAAAAGGTTGTAAACGATGATCTGAACTCAATGGAAGTGGTTTTGAGTCCAAATTCATCCATATGCAAAATTTCACTTTTTGGACACACACACGATTAACAATTAACGACGTTATATTTAAATAAATATTTAAATATATTATCGTTAAATTTGTCGATTGTTTCACATAAAGTCCAACGGTACAATTGTTATATTAAGCAAAAACTAATGTAGGTAGATTTGTATATTTGGACTATATAATGGGCTTAGCCCAATGCAACTGATATATTGGCTGATGTATTCTGTATTGAGATAAACACTGTTGCCTTGCATGTGAGCTTATTATCTCTAACATTCCCCCTTAAGCTCAGTTAGGGTTTCCGCCGCTTCCATTTTTGTCTTCATTTTGTTCGATTTTCCCTCTCGACACTGTTTTTAGCTGATTCTTTGATGTTTCTAGTCCTTTGACTATTTCAAGCTTTATTTCGTGGCTCTTGTATGCTTCGATTTTTAGCTCCTTTCTTAATCTGGTGAAGTTTGTAACAGATAAGGGTTTTGTTAAAATGCCCGCCTTCTAAAAGAAGGAAGGTATGTGATTTACTTCTATTTGTCCATTGATAACATGTTCACGAACAAAATACAAATCAAGTTCCATGTGTTTTGTTCATGAACGAGAATTGGATTTGCTGTAAGTGACACTGTGCTTAAATTATCACACCATATTATTGGTCTTTTGCTAGTTTTGATTTTTAATTCACTGAATAATGATTCTATCCAAATTATCTCTGGTGTTGCACTTGCTACACTCCTGAACTTTGCTTGTGTTGGAGCGAGATATTATTGTTTACTTTTTAACACACCACGAAATTGGATTGTTACCATGTAAATACAATATCTTATGGTATATTTTCTTCCATCAACGCCGTTTTCCCAATTTTCATCTACAAATCCTGTGATGTTTAGATTTTTGCCAGATTTCATGTTTAATCCATAATCCATTGTTCCTTTTAAGTATCCTAGGATTCTTTTAACTGCTTTCCAATGATCTGTTGATGGATGTTGCATGAATTGACATACTTTGTTCACACTAAATGCTACATATGGTCATGTAACTGTGACATATTGCAATGCCCCCACCACACTTCTGTATTGTTTATCATTTGAAATTGCTTCGCCTTGATGCTTTGTCAGATGTAGATTGCTTATCATTGGTGTAGGTAATGCATTTGCTTTATCCATTCCAGATTTGCTGAGTATGTCTGCTATGTATTCTCTTTGACATAAATGTAGTTTTGAACTTGATTTTCTTCTGACATTTATTCCTAGGAAATGATTTAGTTCTCCCAGATCATTAAAAGAAAATTGGCTGTCAAGTTGTGTAACTAGCTTATTAATTTCTTCTTCAATGTTGCATGTCACAATAAAATCATCCATATAGATTAGTATATAAATGGTAATTCTATTAGAAACTTTAATAAAGAGAGAATTATCAGATTTGGTTGGTTGAAAACTTAGTTCGGTCAATACTGATTTGAGTTTTTTGAACCAAACCCTATGATCTTCCTTTAATCCATAAATAGATTTATTGCTTGAAAACTATGCTGTAATTTCTATTGCTGAATCCCATAGGTTGTTGCATGTATACTTCTTCTTCTTGAACTCCATTTAGAAATGCATTATTCACATCAAGTTTCCTGATCTTCCAGTTGTTGTGTAATGCTAGTGTTAGAACAATTCTTATTGTAGTTGGCTTTACAACTAGAGAAAATGTTTCGTTGAAATCTAGTCCATGCTCTTGTGTGTATCCTTTTGCTACAAGTCTTGCTCTGTACTTTTGTATTGTTCCATCTGAATTCTTTTTAATCTTGTAAGTCCATCAGTTGCCTACTATATTTTTGTCCTTTGATTTTTCAACTATTTCCCAGGTTTTGTTTTTCATAAGAGCATTGATCTCTTCTTTCATTGCTTTGTTCCAGTTATCATTGCTCATTGCTTATTGCAGATTTTCTAGTTCTTATACTTCCAGTTTATTGTATATATTTTGGGTTTGAAAATTCCACTCTTTGATCTAGTAGTCATGTGATGTACTGGTCTTTGACTTCATGTTGTTGCACCGGGATCTTCAGTATTTCTTGGCTAACTTTCAAATGTTGGTTCTGCAGTTTGATTGCTTGGTGTAGTACTAGTATTGAACTCTGAATACTTAGGTGTAGCTTCAGGCACATGATTTGCACTGTGATCATGTATGCTATGTTGATGACCTGATATGCATTGGTCTTCCTCCCTGCGTTCTTTATGTAATGGTATATTAGCTATTGAAAAATGAGGGTTGTACACTTTTTTGGATGTTTTAATTGTTTTACTAGCAAATGGAAACATTTGTTCATTAAAAACAACATGTCTAGATACTATTATTTTTCCATTGCGAGTTAAACATTTATAACCTTTTTGATTACTGGCATATCCCAAAAATGTACATGGGGAAAACCTAAAATCTAGCCTATGCTTATTATAGGGCATTAGATGAGGGAAACACATGCAGCTAAATATTTTTAGCATTGAATAATTTGGTTTTACGTAGAATAATTTTTCTATGGGATTTGAATCATTCAACACTTTACTGGGTAATTTATTGATGAGATATACTGCTTTATTGAATGATTTAGGCTAGAATATTAGTGGTAGGTGGGCGTGAGCCAGTAATGTAAGCTCAGTTTCTACTATATGCATGTGTTTCCTCTCAGTAATGTAAGCTCAGAGTGGTTTATACTTTGTTCCCTTGTCTGACTGAAGCATTTTTAGTTTGTGACCAGTAAGCCTTTTAGCTTGATCTATAAACTGCATAACTATTTACCTATTTCAAATTTATTTTTGAGGAAATATATCCAGATGTACCTGGAGTATGCATCAATTAAAGATATATAATATTTAAAACCAAAGTCAGAGTTGACTGGTGTAGGACCCCATGATCCGTTGCAACTAGTTCAAGTGGATGATGATATTTGGTTATTGTGTCATCAAAAGCAAATTTGTGATTCTTTCCCATTTGATAGAAAGTGCAAACATAAGGTAAATCAATACTACTAAATTTTATATTATTATTATTCGAAACTTGTTTTACAATGTTTATATTGGGATGTCCCAATTTGTAATGCTACATGTCCATAGTCTTATTACGTTGCTATTCAGATAAGTTATTACTTATATCTCCATTCCTATGATTTCTTTGTTAATTTTCAGATTCTTTGGATTTAGTATCTTGTAATCTAACTAAATTAAATCTGTAGAGACCATTCCACTCTTTACCCTGTAAGAGTATTTCATTAGTTTTCATATCTTTTACAAGACAATACTTGGGATAAAATACGAAGTACACATTGTTATCACTTGCAAATTTAGAAACACTTAGTAGGTTTTTCTTTATTAGGGGTACCATAAGTAAATTGTTTAAAAATAGTTGTTTTCACCATTTAAACAGGCAACACCAGTGTGTATGATTTAACATACTGACCATTACCCATAGAAATAAATTTGTTACCTTTATACTCCTTGTTGCCAATGTTGTGGTTTTCAAGATTGTTTGTTACATGATTGGTTGCTCCAGTATCTGGGTACCATGCTTCATTACCTATGTCATCAATGCTTGTTGAATTGTTGGTTGTAGCTTGAAGTTTGTTGTTATTCTACATGCTTGCCATATTTGCACTGTAGTTCCTTGTATTATTGTTAGAGTTAGATGCAGCCTGTTGTTGTCCTTGAGCATTGTTTTGACCAATGTTCACATTGTTTTCAAATCTGAAGTATCACTTATATGCTATGTGTACCATTTTTTCACAAATTTGACATTTGAGTCTAGTTGTTATTGCCATACCTGCCTCCTCGACCTCTGCCTCTTTGACTTTGTCCACCTCTTTGAAAGTTTTGGTTTCCCCTTTGACAAGTTTGATTGAATCTTTGATTATTTCTTTGACTATTTGAAGTGAAATTGGTGTTTTTGTTCCTTGTCTGAGACCGTGTGACAAGATTTACTGACATGTCCATGTTGAGTATCTTTTGTTTGATTCTACCTTCATGAGCTATCAATGTTGAGTGAACATACTCTATGCTTGGTACACTGGGTAAAGATAGAATAACAGTTGTTACAGCTTCATAATCATCATCTATTCCATTCATGATGTATAGTACTTGCTCATTATTTGGTATTTTGTTACTAGTGGTTTCTAATAGGTCATAATGACTTCATTTTGGTCGAGTATTCCCTCATTGGTAGGTTATCTTTCCTTAAGCTTTGAATTTGTCTTTTGTAGTGTAGGATTTTTGCTAATGATTGAGTATTGAAAATTTTCTCTATTTCTGACCAGATTTCCTGAGCAATTTTACAGCCCACTATTTGTGGTATAAAACTGGCTCTAGTAGATGATAGCAGCCAAGCACTTAACAGGCTATCTTGTCTGATGTATTTGATGTAGTCTTTGTTACTAAGCATTTTTCCATCGACTTCAACAAATTTTGGAGATATGGAGGCAGTTCCTCTGATGAACTCTATCAATCCATAGCCATTGATGGTTGTCTCTACCTGATACTTCCAAGATAATAATTGTTCTCATCCAATTGATGAGTAATTAGTTGAGTATGAAGATTTATTATGGTTTTTAGACTATTTCAATACTTGGAACTTGATTGTTGTTTGATGATTACAGTAGAGGATCATCTACAACACCTTTAGTCATGTTGGAAGGATAGAATTGTGGGAAAGCAAATTAAAATCTGAAATTGATCACAGAGATTCAGTTTGTGGATGGCACGACAGAAGTCTAATTATTGATTAAACTTCTGGATGATGCAAACGAATATTGAACCTGATTAATTTCAGATTAAGGTTGAAGAAATAAGAACACTCTTCTTGTTCTATACGAAGTGTATTTGATCTTTGGCAACTAGGGCTCTCTTCAATGATGAATGAGTCTATGGACGGCAATTGCAATGGCTATCTAAACCAGACTTGCAAACCGATAAGAGGGGTTTAATTTCCCATGGATCAATTGGAGAAGAAGAAGCAATATGCCGTTAGGCTTTAAGAAGCTCTGATACCATGAAGAAATTATAAAAGGAAGACTTTTATTAATTATGGTTGATGATAACTTGTACAAGAGATAACATATATATATATATATATATATATATATATATATATATATATATATATATATATATATATATATAAAGCCCAATGGTACAATTGTTATATTAGGCAAAAACTACTTTAGGCGGATTCGTATGTTTGGACTGGATAATGGGCTTATCCTAATGCAACTGATATATTGGCTGATGTATTCTGTATTGGGATAAACATTGTTTCCTTGCACGTTAGCTTATTATCTCCAACACATATGTATTGATATATGGATTTTGTATTGTCAGTATATGGATACTCTTTTCCCTTACAAGACACCCACTTAGGTTAAGGGGTTGTAAGGTTTTGATGAGGCATATAACTAAAGTATATGGTTGGAATACGTAATAAAGTACAAATTTCCAAAATAAAAATACTGCATCAAAAAGGTCTATAATGAACACAAACAATGAATTTGGGAAAAAGAATCTCTAAAGTAAATTTTGTACTACTTCCTCTTATACCAACCGCTTCTAGAGACATAAATGATACCTGTAGGAAATGTTTTTCTTTATGAAGTGGATTTATTTCAAAAATAAATAAATAAAAACAAGTTATCGGTAATATATTTATGAACCATTATGAAAATTGAGTCATTGCAAGTTTATAACGGTAATATATTTATGAATCATTATTATAATTGAGTTATTACACTTGCTTAATGGTAATATATTTATGTGACATTATTATAGAGTTGTTACAAAAGCTAATAGTATTACAATATTGTTTTAAATGAGATTAAATTAAAATTCATTAACATTCCTTCGCTTTAATGACGTAGACAATTTTCATTCTGTCTATTTAAATGATAGATAGACAAAAAAGAATGACAATAATAATAGACTTTTTTCTTCCTTCAAAAAGAATAACATACATTTTTCCCTTTTTCTTCCTTCAACCAAACTAAACACCTTAAGCACTATTTTAGAGTGCAAATCAAAATTGACTTCACCAATGCAAAGAGGTCGATGTTTTTCAGATTACAGAGATTGTTTTATCCCAGAGGCGACGACGTTTTTATTTTTCAGAATCGTTTTGCACCTTTGAGCAAAACTCTGAAACATCTCCAAGGGAGTGACAACATACACGACTCAGTCGAAGTTAATTGTTCCCAACAAAATGAAGACGTTGCAGACAAAAATGACTTTTGTTGCAACCGATGGTATGTTTAAACTAAACTATGAATATAGTAAAATGGTTGCTTTTGCTTATATGTTATGTGATTTTATTATCTGACATCATAGATTATGTCATGTAAATAAACGTATAATTCATAACATGAGCACCTTAGAACTTATCCGTAAAATGTCACAAATTGATTTTGGTAAATGTAAATTCTGTATTCAAGAAAAGATCACTAAGAAACCATATAAATCAGTTGATAGAACTTCTGAACCTTTGGATTTGATTCATTATGATATATGTTAGTTTGATGGAACTCTGACTAAACATGAATACCGTTACTTTATCACTTTATCGATGACTGTTCTGTTTTATTTATGTATACCTTGTAAAAAATAAAAGTGATGCATTTGATATGTTTAAATCGTTTAAAACTGAAGTAGAGAATCAATCTAATAAGATAATTAAGAGACTTCTAGTGATGGTGGAACAAAATACGAGTCTAGTTTATTTCTTGATTTATATAAATTGCATGGTATAGTTCATGAGAGAACCACATATTATTCACCTGAAATGAACGATAAAGCTAAAAGAAGAAAAAAATGGAACCTCCAATGAATTCGTTGTATTTATCTTATTGAATTCGGGTGCAGCAAAACATTGGTGGGGAAATTTTATTGACTGATACAATGTATTGAATAGAGTTCCTAAATAAAAAAAGTAAAATCTAATCTTTGGAAATCTTCAGAAAGTATAAACCAGATGTGTCCTATTTTAAATCTTGGGAATGTTTGACATATGTTCGTATACGTACCAAACTCTAAGAGAATAAAATTAGCAAATAAAGCATACAAATGTATACTTATTGGCTATTCTATAAATAACAAAACATATAGATTTTATGACCTGAATACACATTATATAATAGAATCTAATGATGTTGATTTTTGTGAATCTAGATTTTCTTATAGATCGAGGAATAGTGGGAACACATCAAGTAACACCATGCCTATTAAAACAGAACTTAATGAGTCTTTTGAAAATGAACCTAGAAAAAGTAAAAGAGAAAGAATCATAAAAGATCTTGGTTTAGATTTTTCTACTTTTCCTATAGAGGAGGATCCCTTAAACCTTAAAGAGGCCTTGTCTTCCTTACATGCCAATTTTTGGCAAGAGGATTTAACGATGAAATGGATTCTTTCGAATCCAATAAGACTTGGCACTTACTAGATATACTACCTACATGTAATTCTTATAGGCTATAAATGGGTACTTAAAACGAAATTAAAATCTAATGGTACAGTCGATAAATATAAAGCCTGTTAAGTAGCTAAAGGATTTCAACAAAGATAAAATGTAGATTTTTGACATCTTCTCACTGATAACTAGAATTACATCCATTCGAAAAAATTATGTGGACCAACCAAAAGGATTTGTATTTCATGGCAAAGATCATAAAGTTTGCAAGTTAGATAAATCATTATATGGATTAAAACAAGCATTTAGACAATAATATGAAAATTTTGATAGCTTAGTAATTTCACACGATTTCAAAGTTAATAAAAGTGAAAAATGCATTTACTATAAATCCGAGAGTGACATCTGTACTATTGTATGTTTGTATGTTGATGACCTACTTTTTTTTTGGGTCAAACATTCATGCCATAAACTTTTTTAAATCTTTGTCATGTGCCAATTTTAATATGAAAGATCTAGGTGCAGTAAGTGTGAACCTTGATATTAATATTACTAGATCCGAAAATGGACCTTATTTGGATCAATCTCATATTATTGAGAATATTCTAAAGAAATACAATTACTTTTATTGTAAACCTGCATGTACACCATATGATTCTATTGTAAACATATTTAAGAACACTGATGGAGGTGTAATACAGTCTAACTACAAGAAAAACGATTTTTTGTAGTGCCTAAAAACCTCTACCAAGCATTTTTGGTGGCGTTTCGATAATCGTTACGAGAAAATATGCCACTAAAAATCATTGAGTATTAGTTGCACTTTTTCTAAATGCCACTAAATATTTATTTTCAATAGTGTTTTTTAAATGATATGAATGTTACTTTTATAGCGTCTATGAAATGCCACCGAAAAGGTTTCTTCACTACAATTCGGTTTTAATGGCGTTCACTTATCTTTTTTGTAGCGTTTAGTGAACGCCATCGCAAAGGTTCCTAATTTCTTTAAGCTTTTATTTGTAGCAGTTTTTAAACGCTACAAATAAAAATAATATTCCATAGAATTTTTTCCACCACCATTTGTTCCCAATTTGTATCATAATATTCCAGACCTACCCATAATTTTTCCTCTAATTATATAACAACATAATACACAAGCACATACATTTTTGAACATAACATATTAAACAACCATAAAACACGTGCACATTCAAAGATCCACAAGATGCATACACATTCAAACGTCCACAACATACATAAGTGTCAAGACAAAACATCCGCCATACATTCAAACATCCACAACATACACAACCAAACTACCAATAACAATGTCATAACGAAAGTACATTAAACACTGAAATAAACATCTGAAATAACCAAGTTACCGAGCAAATATCATCAAGTTGTGCTATTATTGCTGATGTCTTCAAAAATGTTGATCTACCTATAAACAAAGTACCGAACAAAAGACTGAGAAAATAATAACAAGTAATTCTAAAACAAATAACAAAACATAACTTAAGGAAAAGAAAGAGCTGGTCAAAACCCGAACGTAACACTACATAACGTAAACCTTTCATACACAATCATTTTCTTGCAGTAAACAACAGTCCGTAATTTCACTACACGTATAGGTCGTTTAATAGTGGATCTTGCAGAACGATCCAAGTTCTTCAAGTTATCGATAAACATTATTCCATTACAGGTTAGACCTCAGTTCATTATTTTGTTTATATCAAATTATAATACATGCCTACTAAGACTGACAAGCAATGGCTTGAGTGAAGTCTTAGGTTCCATACGTAAATCAAAAAAATTTATAATACATGCCTTATATTTCTGGTTTACCTCTTGTGGTAGCGATCATATTTGAACATGCATATCATTGAGAATCGGCTCTTAGTTGGCATGTTATAGTGCGGTTTTTGAAACATAGAACATGTTCCAGAAGCCTATAAGGTCATACCAAAGTAAAAGGCCAAGCTGCGGTTTATGAAACATAGAACATACCTGTAACACCCCGCATAATTCATAAGTATTAATAATAAATTAAATAATTAAAAATAAGTAATTGAATGATATGGATGGAAAATGAGATTTTGCCGCTTTAGGAATTTGGCTAAGAAATTCTTTTATTTGGATTCGTGGCGAAGTTCGGAATCGTTTTCATATATAATATATTTAAAACGGTTAACATATGAAAAAGTTATGAACAAATGAATTTGGATGGTGTACGCAAAATATATATATATATATAATTGTGTAAATATTATATATATTGTCCAAATAATAATTTAAAATAAAAAGAGGTAAATTCAAATTTGAAATTTGAGAAAAGGTTTAGGGGACAACGTAAATTGAATATATGGAAAACAATAAACCAAATTAAGAACGTATTAATAAAAATCAACAGCTCAGCAAACGAGCCAAATTGGGCGTTCCAGCGTGAAGGAGGTCGACCCCCCCTTAAGGGGTATCGACCGGCGATCGACCGCTAGGGGTCGACCCCTGACGGTTGGAACAGCCTAATGAGGCTATGTGATTAGGGTTTTCGAAGAGGTTATGTTTATATGGATTTAAATTTTATAAATATGACGGCTCAAACAACACACTAGAAACCCTAATTATTCTAAATGTCTGCCTCCATACTACTGAGTTCCATAGGAAAATAAAGAGAAAAAGGGTAAAGGTTCTTCTACTTCTCTACCTCTATTCTATATCTCTCGATTTCAAATTTATATAAGTTTAGGAAGTTGGAATTTAGAACAAACAATATATAAAATATTCTAATTATATGTTTCTTATATTTATATTGTTAGGAGATCAATCAGAGCTCGCTTGAACGTTGAGAACCATCGCAGATCTTGAGATTTCTATCTCATCTCCACTTGATTTGTGAGTGGAATCTAGTTTTTCTTAAAGGCATATTCATATTATTATCAGATTGTTATATGAAATGTTATGCCTATGAAGATTTGGTTATGCGATAATATAGCATGAACAACTCCCTAAATCTTCTTCGTGATCACGTAGGAATTGTCATGTTAAATTGGTTTTGTAGAATGGTGTTTTTGTATTGAACTAAAGGCAAACATGATTATTGTATTATTATCTATATTTTATGCAATTCACCGCTATTATCATTTGATTTAGCCTTAAAAGGTTGGGATTTGAATTGTTTCATAATTGAATTGGATTTGGATCCTAATTAGGGTGTAAACGCATTCATAAATTGGAATAAGTCAAATGCGAACATTTTTGGGTGTATAACACCACAAAAAGGGTGGATTGGGTGAAATATAGATTGAATGTATGAAATACTCTACTTTTAATTTAATATTGAAACCTTTTTCTACATGCCTAGGATACAAGTTGTAATTGATATGCATGTGTATGTTTTCCATTATTTCTATTAAGCCATCTTGTTATAAAATATGGAAAGACTTAGAATTGTATGCCTTAATTTGGATAAATAACAATTGCCATCTTGATTAGAACGTTTTCCCGTTTATACCAATGTTACGTTAATTAGGCGCTATTATTATATTATTTATTTAAACATAATTAATGTTATATTAGCATAATAAATGCGATTAGGTTAAAGTTTGAATTTTAAATGTCCTCTTAACGTATATATATATATATATATATATGTTTGCTTGTGTGTGCGTATGTATAGAATAGCTTAAATATATTTATAAATAAATGACACATATGCACGAGGTTAGTTGTCATTTGTGGTAAAAGCCTACCCGGAACCAACCGACATATCCAGCAACCACAAGTAGTAGCCCAACTAATGTGAGATGTCTAGGAGCTATCGGCCATTCATAAACTTAGTACACTAGACACGAGGTTAAACCGACTTATAGTAGAAGCCTACCCGGAACCGACTGACATATCCAGCATCTACAAGTATGTGGGTTAATGTGAGAGGTCTAATGCGTGTGTGTGTATATAAGTTGATGTGTGAAAACAAATAGGATTACTATGTGTTAATGCGAAAAGTGGCACTAACACCCAAAAATGCTTATCAACACTTCAAATTTATCAAACACAAAGCTAAGAACAAATAAAGGCGGGGAAAAGTAAAGTGCAATCGATTTAGAGTGGTTCGGTCTGAATTTCGACCTGATCCACTATGGAAATACAATTCATTATCATTATAGAGTTTACGAAGCACATAACTTTGGTAATTTCACTTATTTCACTCTTTTATAATGATATTCTCTATTCTTGATTTCACTTGAATTCATGAAGGAATCGGCGAGATCTCTTGATTTGTGATGGTTGTTTTGTAGATCTTCAACCACTTAAACAATTAGGTGATCTTCATTGGTTACATGATGATTTGTGTTGGATCTAAGCTTTAGAGAGAATAAATGGAGGTTAGAGAGGTTTAGAGAAGTGAAAATGGCAGCCCTTTGGGGTCCAAAATTCCCCCTCTTCTGCCCAGAATTATTCTTCGGCTCAACTTGGGCATCACTGCTTTTCCCTTCACCAACAATAATGCTTTTCGCAATATTCCGCATAAGAGGAGGGTCATCCTCCACACTCATGTATTCCTCTGCTTTTTTGTAGAATTTCTTCAGAGTCTTGGGCTTTTTCATCTTGACCAACCTCTCGAACTCTGTCCTTTTATCTATAGCACGCTTCGGCGCCACCAACAAAAAAAAAATGATTTCAAATCTATAACCTCTACTGCCGAAGCATGAAATCGTGTGAGAAAATCCTTGACTGTTTCTCCGAGATTCTGCTCCATATCGTTGAGTGACATCACATCCCTCACTTTGGTAGATTGCAGTCGGAACTATTCTTGAAATTTCTTTGCCAAATCATCAAATTGGTCCACAGACCTTAGCGGAAGTCTAGTGAACCATAATGAAGCTACACTCTCCAAGCATACGGGGAAGTACAAGCACTTTATTTCGTTGGTGGCCCTAGCTCCGTTCATGTGTTGATCGTACTTGAACAAAAAGATGTTCGGGTCTCCATCCCCCCATAAGACGTTATCATCGGAGGTGTAAATTTCTTAGTGAATTTTTCCAAACGGATTCTTTCCTTGAATGGATTCTTACTTGGCGAGAATTCCCATTCTCTTTCATCCTTTTCAGGATCCATGCTTTCTTACATTATTCGCTCGACCACGTCTGAGATATACTGCTCGTCACTAGTTCGTTCCACGGAGCAGGTGCCAGTCCTCTTACCGGAATGATCACGGTTTGAGTCCCGGTACCCTGGACCTCTCTTGAGAGGTGCCCCTTTGGTGGGACTAGCAGTGCTACGAGTAGTATGTTTCTCGACATGTTTTCAAGCTTTAACTTTGGAATCTCCAACCCCATCTTCCTCTTTGGCATTCTCTTCATCATTGACTTCTACTTCAAAATGAGAACGACTAGGGTCTAAGGCAGAAGAGTCCTCTTTCTCGTCAACATTAACTACAACCTTTGGTGGTGAGGGATTGGCTTGAGCATTGAGCAGAGCATCAAGCTTCTCCATCAACATCTTGCTTGTAGCATTCATTCTTTCATTTAAGCCAGTTACAATCACATTCAATTCTTCTTGAGTTACAGCCGGCAATGAGGATGGACCAACCTCCTGGTTCAAAGTTTGTTTTTGTAACCGCGTCATTGTTTGCACTTGTAGAAGCCCTAGCAGACTTGCTATTCTTCTTAGAAGCAACCATTATTTCAGACAATTTCTTAAATTTTGAAGCAAATTCTTCAATGGGCCCACTTTTTAGACTTTGGGAGCCTATCGTAGCAAGCAGGCTTTCGCAAAACACTGTAGCAAACCCCCCATTAAGGCTCTTAACCTTGTGTTCGTGGGTTCAGGCCCCACGGTGGGCGCTAAAAATGTTAATGCAAAAAGTGGCACTAACACCCCAAAATGCCTATTAACACTTCAAAATATAATCAAACACAAAATAAGAATGAATGAAGCGGGGAAGAGTAAAGTGCAAGCGATTTAGAGTGGTTCGGCTTGAGAATAACCTACATCCACTTTAGAAACAATTTTCATTATCATCACGGAGATTACAAAATACATGATTCTCTCAACTTTATACATTTCGCTCTATTCTCGTTGATCTCTCAAGTTTGATGGGAAAATCCTCTTGGATCTCTGGAGCTATGGAGATTAATAGGATGAATCTTCACAACTTTGCATTCAAATTATCTTTGTCAATTCAATGTTGGCCAAGTTTGTATATTGGAGCTTGAGTGGACTCTAATGGAGGTTAGAATGGCTTAGAACAGTTGAGGAAACAATTTTTGCTACTAGAAATCGATCCCTAAAATGTGGAAGCCATGGGGTATTTATAAGTGGAGTTTGAATGAAATGGTGAGCTGAAATTCATATATGCAGGCTACGGGTTGTTCATGTTGTAATTACAAAAATGCCATTGCCAGTTTTTGCCAACTGTCTGACCAAAGATGCTCGACCGACCATATTATGTGACCTACCAGAATAGTGTTCGACTAGGGGAGTGCGCGACCGACTATAGGAATGTTGGACCGACCAGACTTGTACTTGACCCTAAGAGTGCACGACTGATCCTATACGTTGCTTGAATGCACGACCGACCGGAAACAACGTACGAGCCCTGTAGTGCTCGCCCATGCTATTGCACGAGCCACTATGGTGTTCAACCCATGCTATTGTACGAGCCACTATGGTGCTCGACCCATTTCTTTAGCATAGATTCGATCTATCAACTGTGTGTAATTTTTAATGGATAAACACTACGCCTTAAGAAGATCTTAAGTGGATGACTCACCTCTTTATCTAATTCGGGTCTTAAGTGGTTAGGACTAGGATCCCTCCGAAGGTTTATTCCTTGGAGAGGAACCCAAGTCATGGGACCCACCCTTATTAGTATTAAGGTAAGTCTTTGGGGCCTCCTTCTTTAAAAGTGGTTAGGAATAAAACGATTAACAAACTAGGTAGGGTAGTTCATGTGGGATGTTCACTTCCTCTAGAAGCTTGTAAGGGCTCAACTAGGGACAGGTTGGTAATTGAAGGATATGTGGCCATTGCATGCTCACCAACTATCTAAGGGAAGTCTTAAGTAACATAGGTGTCCTACCGGGTAATATCAGTTAATTAGTAACGTTTGCAGTACTACTTCTCATATTATAAATGAGAGAATAGACTTAAGAACGTTAACATACTAGCACAGGGTTCTTAAAGGGATAGGGCTCCGCCTTAGGGTCATAAGAGATTGTAAGAATCCACCTTTAATAGGGACATAAGTGACCGAGAATACCACCTCGTTGGGTCTTTACCCAAAAAACACTAGTGGGCGATTGACTTGGAAATCCACCCCATTTGTTAGATATTTATGTTTATGTGGATTCTTGTGTGTTGCGTAGACATACCTTGACATATGTAACCAGCTAAAAATATTGGGTATGGGCATTAAGTAATACTATATTCTAGTCACACAGAACTTTATGTTCTGACCCCCTCTCCTTAACATCCAAACAGGTCAGTAGATGGAGTAAAGTCATGGATGAAGTCCTGATTGAAGACGATGGAGAAGATGAATTTATCATGACATTATTAGCAGTTATTGCCCTACTTCTTTCGGATGAACTATTTGATGTACCTATTGAATAAATGTAACCACGACTATGTATTTCCGCGATTTTGAATACATCTTATTTTTGGTATTATAATTTCTCTTTCCACTGTGTGAGATTTCCATTCGAAGTATGGGTTAGTATTATCTGTGCAAATGTAATCCTTACAGGAACCAACGACCCATTTAGAATGGTTCAAAGTTTTGATGGGCCTTTCTAGGTCGAAATTTAGGCCCATTCTGGGGGGGGTTGTTACATTTGGTATCAGAGCATAGGTTACCCGATTATAGGGGAAATATATGTATGAGAGGCGTGTTTGTGATTTGAAAAGATTTTTCAAACTATGTATATATATATATAGTATATGTTTACCCCAATAAGCAAACGCTTTTATACTAGGCACCTTTATTGTTTCTTCCTGTTTCAGCTTAAATACTATCTCAGGAGTACCCACTAAGGGATTCTTCCTTTTCTTTTCAGATAGTAGAATGGCTGAAAATCCTAATGAACAGGGCAGCCAGGCAAGGCCTCACTACTTGCCAGAATGGTTCTAGCGGTACCTCCGTACTATGGAGCAGGTCCCTGTAGCTAATCCTGCTCCGGCGGCTCCTACAACTCTTGCCGCTGATCTGGCTTTTGTTTTTTCTCACTTATGTAAGGTTTTTATGAATTTTGGAAGGAAACCGTTTTCTAGAAAGAAAGGCTTTGCTAGTGCCCAATATTGGGTTATGGATTGTGAAAGAATCTTTGAGGCTACTGCCTAGCCCGATGAAATAAGAAGGATAGCGGTCTGGCATTTGAAGGATGAAGCCTTAGAGTAGTGGAACTTAATATCAATGGAGAACGAGGGTCGGATCTTCACATGGGCCGAATTCAAGACCAGTTTTGAAGTGAATTTTTTGCCAAGGGCAGAAATGTCTATTCAGCTAGAGAAATTCATCCACCTCAAGCAAGGAAGCTTGAGTTTACAAGAATACGTATCCAAATTCACCGAGTTATGTAATTTTGGTAGGGGATTGGGACACCCCCATGAACAAAGCCCTTAGTTTTGTGAAAGGACTGAACTCCCCATTGAAAGAAACCTTATTAGCCTAAGTAGAAGTTGGGGCGATTTTTGAGACTCTAGTTAGATAGCTACCCTTTGCATGGCTGAAAGCTCCAAGGAGGATAAGGAGGGTGAAAGATCCAATAAGAATAAGAAGAAAGAATGGTGGAAAAACAATAAGAAGAACTTTAAAGGGATGCAAAGACTTGCGTGAGGTGCAACCGCAAGGGCCATAAGGCCAAGGATTGTAGGGTCCCATTGGCAAAGAAAGAGCTCTAGGGAAAATGTTAAAACTGCCACGAAGGAGGACAAATGTCCAAAGACTGCCCAAAGCCCAAAGCTGCCAAAAGTGGCCAAAAATATGCAATTGAAGCAAACCCAATCCAAAGCCGACCCCTAAGAGATAAGGGCAACCCACTCTTGAAGGTATTATCTCTATTTTAGGAAATTCATCATACACCTTGTTTGATTCTGGAGCTACCTATTCTTTTATCTCCGAGCGATTAGTAAATCTATTGAATCTTTCCATATCTATCTCGGATAGTCCGATTGAGGTGACAAAACCTATCGGAGAAATATCTTGATTTGTTGTGTAAAGACCTAGTACTGGAGGTCGACAATGTCGAGTTCCATTGTGAAGCGTATGCGTTGGATTTTATGGGGTATGACCTTATCTAAGGTATGGACTGGCTATCGTTTTATGGGGTCGTCCTAGATTGCAATAAAAGACTCGTTCGTCTTAGGAGCCGAGGAGGATGTAGCCTAAATATTCCTTGTAATGTTAGAAACAAGGACAAAGCCCTTTTAAATTCCTTATCTCCTAGTTCTGAAGGACCATCTTCAGTCCCTATAGTTTGTGAGTTCTTGGACGTTTTTGAGGAAGTCACGGGACTTCCGCCCCACAAAGAAATCTCCTTTCGCATTGACCTAAAGAAGGACACTAGACCTGTAGCACTGCCCTTGAGGCATAGTGCCCAAGGAAAGAAGGGAGTTAGATAAGCAGATTTCAAAGTTGTTGCAAAAAGGTTTTATTCGCCGAAGTATCTCAGAATGGGGTGCACCTGTGGTATTTGCCACCAAAGTAGATGGATCTTTGAGACTTTGTGTGGACTATAGAGAGCTTAATAAATTGACCAAAAAGAACAGCTACCCTTTACCAAGAATTAATGACCTTTTGACCACTTGGGAGGAGCCCGAGTATTTTCCCAACTAGACCTTGCTACTGGATTTCACTAGTTAAGAACTGCGGAGGACAACAAGGATAAAACTGCGTTTAGGACGCCTACGGATTGTTCCAATGGGAAGTTATGCCTTCGGATCAACGAATGCACCCGTTTTCTTTGTAAAGCACATGAATAGAGTATTTAGGGGCATTCTAAATAAAATTGTGGTAGTCTTCGTAGATGATATCCTTATATTTTCGAAAGACTATGAAGAACATGAAAAACGCCTAAGACAAGTGTTAGGGATATTAAGAAAGAACCAACTGAAAGCAAAATTCTCGAAGTGCCATTTCTGGAGGGAAGAAGTAAGTTTTTTAGGACATATTGTGTCAAGTGAAGGCTTGGCCGTAGACCCTGCAAAGATCGAGGCAATCAAGGAATGGAGGAAACCCCGGAATGCTACAGAGGTAAGAAGTTTCCTTAAATTGGTTGGGTATTATAGGAATTCATTAAAGACTTCGCAAAGATTTCTACTCCATTAACCCAATTAACGAGAAAGAATTTGGTATTCTCTTGGAGTAATAAAAGTGGTATAGCCTTTAAGAAATTAAAGGAAGCATCAACTAGCGCACCAGTCCTAATTATACCTGATGGTTCAAAGTTTTTCACCATTTACACTGACGCATGTGTGACCAGTTTCGGAGCAGTCCTTATGCAAGAAGGAAAAGAGTAGACAACTCAAGGATCTAGAGAAAAGAAATCCAGTGCATGACCTTGAGTTAGCCGCAGTAGTGTTCGCCCATAAGATGTGAGGCATTATCTCTTAGGGGAGAAGTCTGAATTGTTTACAGACCATAAATCCCTTAAGTATTTATTTTCTCAACGTGACCTAAACTTGAGATAAGAAAGATGAATGGAATATATTGCCATATTTGACTTTACGATTCAGTATACCCCAGGCAAAGGGAATGTTGTGGAAGATGCTTTAAGTAGGAAATATGGGACATTGAATGCGATTATAGAATGGAAACAATTAGAGTTCCTCGCCAATTTTAATTTGCAACCCTAACCGTTTTTCTTGGAGCTATGGTAATTAGACCTACCCTAAGAGAAAGAATCCAAAGTGCACAAGACCTTGACGAAGAGTTAAAAGGCATAAAGGAGAAAGTGGTAAAGAGAGAGACCTTTCCTCATTCGGTTAGGTGTTTGATCCATGGTGATGGGAGTTTACTTTGCGATGGACGACTTTACGTCCCTAAGGATGAAGGGTTGAGGAAAGAAGTTTTAGAAGAGTGCTATAGGTTGAGATTGACCATACACCAAGGTGGGGATAAAATGTACAAGGATACGAAGAGGAATCTCCATTAGGAAGGAATGAAGAGAGACATAGCAGAGTTCGTGGCCAAATGTTTAACATACCAAAAATTCAAGGTAGAGCAAGGGAATCCCAAAGGATTATTGATGCCTTTGAAGATCCCTACATGGAAGTGGGAGCATATTTCCATGGACTTTATAGATGGACTTCCTTGAAGCCAAAAAGGGAATGAGGCCATTTGGGTTGTGGTAGATCATTTAACCAAAAGCGCCCATTTCATACCAATCAAGAAGACAAGGACTGCATCCTTGTTAGCCCAATTATGTTAAAGAGATAGTTAGACTCCATAGTATTCCACTAAGTATCGTGAGTGATAGAGATCCCTTATCCACAAGTGAATTTTGGAGAAGCCAACAATTAACATTGGGGCCGACCCTTAACTTAAGCACAGCTTATCATCCACAAACCGAAGGAAAGATAGAGAGAGTAAACAGAATCTTAGAAGACTTGGTTAGAGCATGTATCATCGACTTTGGAGGAGTTTGGGAGCAACACCTACCCCTTGTGGAGTTCACATATAATAATAGTTTTCAAGCGACGATTGGTATGGGCCCTTTCGAAGTGTTATACGGAAGGCCATGCAAATCGCCAACTTGTTGGTGGGAAACTACCGACAAGCTAATGCTCGAACCAGACTTCGTCCGTGAATCCATGGAGAAGATATCTTCGATTAGGCAGAGAATGAAGGCAGCCCATGACTGTTAGAAATTGTATGCCAATAAGTGTAGGAGGGAACTAGAATTTATGTTAGAGACTTAGTGTTCGTGAAAGTATCCCCTCTTAAGAAGACTGTTCAGTTTGGAAAGGCTGGGAAGTTGACTCCCAGATTTATTGGTCCTTTTAGTATCATCGAGAAGATAGGATTTTTGGCTTATCGAGTGGATCACCCAGAGCATCTATCGGGAATCCATAATGTTATTCATGTACTTATCTAAGGAAATGCCTTCATGATTATTCTATCAGACTCGAGCTTGATGAAATTAGGGACATAAAGAAACTCGAGTTGGAGTCCAGGGTGCCCTAAGCCACTGCAAGGATTGTAGAGCACGGAATCAAGAGACTCCACAATAAAACCATTTGCCTCGTCCGAGTACAATGGGGGAATGACCCTGCGGAAAGCACATGGGAGTCTGAGGATAAGATGAGACAGACTCACCCAAAGCTTTTCACGGGTAAAATTTTCCTTAAATTTCCATTTATGGATGCATTATGATTGTTGGATTTGATGTTTGGGAATGGATGCAACACCATCGCACTAAGCATTCATATAGAAATATATGCATATTTAGGTTGTTTGCATACATGCTGCATCACTTATTACACCTACATGCTAGGGTAGAGCTCACTTTATTGGGTCTGCATTTCATAACCATTGCGAGTCTTAGATGCTTATGGATGGATTATAAATAACATGGGTGTACAACATGGATGTTCCATGTGAGTTGTATTTTTCACCCCTTAAACAGATTTCGAGATGAAATCTATTTTAAGGGGGGAAGAATGTAACACCCCGTAAAATTCATAAGTATTATTACTAAATTAAATAATTAAAAATAAGCAATTAAATGATATGGCTGGAAAATGAGATTTTGCAGCTTTAGGAATTTGGCTACGGAACTCTTTTATTTGGATTCGTGCCGAAATTCTTAATCGTTCTCATATATAATATGCTGAAAACGGTTAACGTATGGAAAAGTTATGAACAAATGAATTTGGATAGTGTACGCAAAAAATATACAAATATATATAATTGTGTAAATATTATGTATATTGTCCAAATAAAAATTTAAAATAAAAAGAGGGAAATTCAAATTTGAAATTTGAGATAAGGTTTAGGGGACAGCATATATTGAATATATGGAAAACAATAAACCAAATTAAGAACGTATTAATAAAAATTAACAGCTCAGCAAATGAGCCAAATTGGACGTTCTATCTTGAAGGAGGTCAACCCCCCTTAAGAGGTGTCGACCGGCGGTCGACCGCTAGGGGTTGACCCCTAATGGTTGTGACAGCCCAATAAGGCTATGTGATTTGGATTTTCTAAGAGGTTATGTTTATATGGATGGTTTAGATTAAATTTTATAACTCTGATGGATCCTGCTCACATGAGCAAGTATAAATAACCCCTCAAACAACACACTAGAAACCCTAATTATTCTAAAGCTCTGCCTCCATGCGGATGAATCCCATAGGAAAATAAAGAGAAAAAGAGTGAAGGTTCTTCTACTTCTCTACCTCCATTCTATATCTCTCTATTTCAAATTTATATAAGTTTAGAAAGTTGGAATTTAGCACAAACAATATATATAAGAATCTAATTATATGTTACTTATATTTATATTGTTAGGAGATCAATTAGAGCTCGCTTGAACGTTGAGAACCGTTGCAGATCTTGAGATATCTATCACATCTCCACTTGATTTGTGAGTGGAGTCTAGTTTTTCTTAAAGGGATATTCATATTATTATTGGTTTGCTATATGAAATGTTATGCCTATGAAGATTTGGTTATGATAATATAACATGAAAAACTCCCCAAATCTTTTTTGCAATCACGTAGGAATTGTCATGTTAAATTGGTTTTTTAAAATGGTGTTTTTGTATTGAATTAAAGATAAACATGAGATTTGTATTATTATCTGTATTTTATGCAATGCACCACTATTATCATTTGATTTGGCCTAAAAAGGTTGGGATTTGAATTGTTTCATAATTGAATTGGGTTTGGATCCTAATTTGGGTATAAACGCATTCATGAGTTGGAATAAGTCAAATGTGAACATTTTTGGGTGTATAAAACCACAAAAAAGGTGGATTGGGTGAAATATAGATTGAATGTATGAAATACTCTACTTTTAATTTAATATTGAAGCCTTTTTCTATATGCCTAGGATACAAGTTGTAATTGATATGCATGTGTATGTTTTCCATTATTTGTTATATGTTCATTATGCCATCATGTTATGTTGTAGTTGTAAAATATGGAAAGACTTGGACTTGTATGCCTTAATTTGGATAAATGACAATTGCCATTCCGATTAGAACGTTTTCCCGTTTATACGAATGTTACGTTAATTAGGCGTTATTATTATATTATTTTCTTAAACGTGATTAACGTTATATTAGCGTAATAAATGCGATTAGGTTAGAGTTTGAATTTGAAATGCCCCCTTAACAAATATACATATATATTTGTTTGTTTGTGTGTGCGTATATATATAATGGCTTAAATATGTCTATAAATAAATGACACATAGACACAAGGTTAGTTTCCACTTGTAGTAGAAGCCTTCCCGGAACCGACCGACATATCCAGCAACCACAAATAGGCCCAACTTATGTGAGATGTCTAGGTATCATGGGTCATTCATAAACTTAGTACACTAGACACGAGGTTAAACCGACTTGTAGTAGAAGCCTGCCAGGAACTGCCCGGCATATCCAGCATCTACAAGTATATGGGTTAATGTAAGAGGTCTAGTGTGTATATATGTATAAGTTAATGTGTGAAAACAAATAGGCTTACTACGCCTTAAGAGGTCTTAAGTGGATGACTCACCTCTTTATCTAATTCGGGTCTTAAGTGGTTAGGACTAGGATCCCTCCGAAGGTTTATTCCTTGGAGAGGAACCCAAGTCATAGGACCCACCCTTATTAGTATTAAGGTAAGTCTTTAGGTCCTCCTTCTTTAAAAGTGGTTAGGCATAAAACGGTTAACGGTTCACGGGGGTTGTCCCCTTCCTCTAGAAGCTTGTAAGGGCTCAACTAGGGAAAGGTTGGTAATTGAAGGATATGTGGCCATTGCATGCTCACCAACTATCTAAGGGAAGTCTTAAGTGTCATAGGTGTCCTACCGGGTAATATCAGTTAAGTAGTAACGTTCGCAGTATTACTTCTCATATTACAAATGAGAGAATAGACTTAAGAACATTAACGTACTAGGACAGGGTTCTTAAAGGGCTAAGGGCCGGCCTCAGGGTCATAACAGATAGTAAGAATCCACCTTTAATAGGGCCTTAAGTGACCGAGAATGCCACCTCGTTGGGTCTTTACCCTAACAACACTATACGGCGATTGACTTGGAAATCCACCACATTTGTTAGATATTTATGTTTATGTGAATTCTTGTGTGTTGCGTAGACATACCTTGACATATGTAACCTGCTAAAAATATTGGGTATGGACATTAAGTAATACTATATTCCAGTCACACAGAACTTTATGTTCTGACACCCTTTCCTTAACATCCAAACATGTCAGCATATGGGGTAAAGCCATGGATAAAGTCCTGATTGAAGATGACGGAGAAGATGAAGTTATTATGATATTATTAGCAGTTATTGCCCTACTTCTTTTGGATGAACTATTTAATGTACCTATTGAATAAATGTAACTGCAACTATGTATTTATGTGATTTTGAAATAAAGGGTACATCTTATTTTTTGTATTATATTTTTTCTTTCCGTTGTGTGAGATTTCCATTCGAAGTATGGATTAGTATTATCTGTGCAAATGTAATCTTTACAGGAACCAACGACCCATTTAGAATGGTTCTAAGTTTCGATGGGCCTTTTCTGGGTCGAAATTTAGGCCTATTCCGGGCGGGCTGTTACAATACCACAGTAAAATAAGCCTATGAGTATTTATAATCTAGAAGCCTATAAGGCCATACCATAGTAAAAGTCCAAGCTGTAGTTTTTGAAACATAGAACATGTTCCAGAAGTCTATAAGCCTATAAGGAATCTTCCATACCGTAGCAATTCCTAATGTATATTAAAAATATTTACATACCTTTCTTTTGTTTAAATATGACTTTTTCCATTGGCTAAGCTATGGGAGCGCCAAAGGCATCTTCTATACACGTCAGAGCCGATGTTGGTCTCCATAGCTCTGCATTTGGAACTCTCACATGTTCAACCCAAATTTTTATAGCACTATGTCCCAATGGATGATCGTTATCAGATTTGTTGATGCAATTGTTCCTTCATCCACTATGTCTGTTTCACCCACATCGATCAACTTGCATTTGGCATCTTTTTTCATGGTTGCAATCAGCTGAAAGAAAAAAATTATTATGCAGAATATATACATACACATTAAATAAATTTCATACACAGTTAACTTCTTCAATTTTGAAAATTATTACTTACATGCTGCGATTTATTCATGAACTATTTGCGCATTTCGAGGGAGAAGTCGCATGATTTTCACTATCATGGTGACTCTCAGTTGGATTTTCTTTATCAGCTTCTAATTTTGATCTTGGCCATGATACTTTCCTACCAGATGCATCTCAATGCACGACATATCAGATATGGGTCACCACAAATAAGAATATTTATTTATTACGTTGTCCACCCAAATCACAACGGCAGACAGACCAAGCGGAAAACCATTACGAGTATATTTTGGATCATCGGCATAGATTCTTCCTTCGGCAACTACACCTTTATACTCATTCCAACCATAATTCTTACAATTATCTTGGATGTTGCTGGTACTCTAAAAATGAGAATATACTTCATAGTCATGACATTTTCAAAACAAGAGAATACTGTATTATTGCTATGTATTGATGGCTTTATAGGCTAATAGCCTTACAGCCCTCCATTTACAGTTCATGCGTAACTGTATATAAATATACATGGTACCTTTAATTTGTTAACAAATATTATCATGAAGATATTTACGTGGTACCTTTATTATACACACACAAATTAGATATAAATATAATATGAAAAGTGTAAAATTTACCGTACTGACTTCATTACAGTTCACGCGTGCTTGCAGCGGTACCTTGACGCAAACTGATGGCCAAGCTACTACCTTATTCATAACATCTGCTAATACTGTCATTTCAGGTGTAGGTCTCCATAAATAAGTATCTGGTTTACCCGCGAAATTTATCAAAATGCTCGTAGCATTTGAGCCGAGACGAATGCCATTGACAACGTCATTTGGGTCCATGGACAACAGCCTCCCATAGGCAACAACTCCAGAGGTTTCATCCCAACTCAACATCGAACATTCTTCGTCATCGCTTTACAATTATTCAACCGAAAATTATATCAAATACTATACTAAAATTTTTAAAAATAAATTTTATTTATTAAGTAATATAATTATTAATTGTACCGATTTAGGTGAGCTCATCTTGAACTTTCTTTACCCTACTGCAAAGAACAAATATCGCGATATTTTAATCTTAGGAGCACTCAAGTGGATGCCACAATACTTAAAATGACACATTACTGGATCAAAATTAAAATCTAAATGTTACTTATTGAGTAATATAATTATTATTTTTACCATTTCATATGTGCACTCTTGCATACTTTCTTTACCCTACAGTAAAGCACCAAAACTTATTCTTTTTAGTAGTTTAAATTATAGAATGTGCTGAATTTTGTATTTTACGAATATAAATTAATTTTAAAAGTTTACCTTCTGGTCCATCAGAGTCTGTATCATTCCCTTCAATTATGTTATTTTCTCTCGACACTGCAACACTTGTTTATCTTTGGACTGGGCCACAACTAGCTTGGTTAAAGTGCAACCCCTTCCCAATGCCCTTAACTATCCTGGTCTATCTTCTCTCAATACATGTACAAAAGCATCTCCATTGACATTCTATGTTGAGTTGGATTGGGATAGGCTACCAAATTTTTTAATCTCCTCCCACATAAATAAAAACACATAGATGATGTACAATGGTAAAAATATCATAGTTTCGAAAAAAGTATCGATAAAACTAAAAACAATTATACAATAGTATTTGCAGCTTCCATGGTCATCGGTTCACCATTTTTTAATGTGAGATTCGGTCCACACATCAGCTCTAGTTATGGACGATGGATCTACACTTTCTTTTTTCTAAATTTAGGATAACATTAAATAAATAAACTGACAGGTATAAAATAATATTAAATAAAGCTATAATTAATTAACTAACCAAGTCTTCGGTCATTCTAGCCATTCCCTTACGACCGGTTGTATGTGGAAGTTGTGTGTACCTAAGGGCTGAATATTATTGACTTTTTTGCTGGAAATATAGAAAGATGTTAGAATTTAACAATCAAAATCATAAAAGGATGTCAGAATTCCATGTTCACTAGCATAAACAAAAATTAGCATACTGCTAGAGATGAGCGTAAAAAAAGAAATATGTTTGTAAGGACGGTTTCAGTTTTCCTAAAGGTATGTATAAGAGCAAGGCATGTGACAAACTGACGTGTAGTAGGAATGATTTGTTGTTAAAAGATTGAATTTTATTTTAGATTTACCTTAAACTCCACACTTGTTTTCGCCTTCACAAACTTTCTTCATTCGTTCATGTTTTTTATGTTGGTAGGTTTCAGTTTAAGTGTTTCCTCTTCATTCTCCGCTTTTGGCAAAGTTCGAACCAATTTGTTTTTTGACGATCTCCAAAGTACTCCCATTTGTTGAAATATGGCTTTTCTTTGCCAGTCCTCTTCCAGTTTAAATCAAACCTGCAACAATGCATGAAAACATGATATTAAAATCAAATAACAACCATATCCATTTTAATACATGTTTTTGATGTTGGTAAGACATGGCATCATCCTTCGGACCATAAGCAATCCATTTTAACATGTCTTTATGATCCTTGGAGGTAATAGGTATGTACAACGAATTTCATTTAACATGTAAATTTTATAGTAATATTAATAGTCATATGAGAATATATTTGAAATCTAACTAACCTTCCTTTTAATCCAATCAACAATTATTTTTGTATGTGTCTCCCAAGGCAAGGCCGCATATTTCTCATGCGCTGGTCTGAATTTTCTAATTCCTTCAAAAGGCACACTAGTATTTAACATTTGATTATAAGCTATATATATATATCATTACGAACACATCAAAATAATTAAAACAATATATAACATAAACTTACTCTATAAATGGTTCCACCACGGCCATATTCATTAACACAACTAAATGAACGCTTTCTTTCTCATTAGCTGGCAATGTAATCATCTTCAGTATTGAAATTGGACGTCCCTCGAGTATTCCACTGCTTTCATAATATTAATTTTGAGCACCTTTCTCCTCTATATGTCCTGATATTTTAAAAAATTCATTGAAAAACAGCATGCATTCTACTACAAGATACGATTTTGCTATACATCCCTCTGGTCGTGCATAGTTTCTGACATAATCTTTGATTGTCCTCATATATCTTTCGAATGGAGACATCCAACGAAAATGAACTAGTCCACACATTTGTGCATCTTCTTCAAGATGAATGGATAAATGTACCGTTATATCAAAGAAAGATGGTGGAAAAAAATTCAAGCTCGCATAAAACTTCAGTAATCTCAACATTGATTTGTTCTACCTTCTCTCTATCAAGAACACGTTGACATAATTTGTTGAAAAATGAACATAAGCGAATTATTGCTTTTCATGCCTTCTTTGCCATTAATCCTCTCGATACTACTGGCAATAAATGTTGCATTATTTCTTGGTAATCATGTGACTTAAATCCATTAATTTTGTAATCCGACAACGAAATCCAATTTTTACAACAAATTGAGTCGGTGGAAGATATGTTTTATTCCCATGAGGTTGTGTATGAAGCTCACATCGAATTCCCCAATCCTCTAAATCCTACCTACAGTTGGTTCCATCTTTGGATTTATTACCATGCAACATCGTGCCCAATAGGCTTTCACCAATGTTCTTCTCCACATGCATCACATAAATATTGTGATGTAATGGAAGTTCCTGTGAAAGCCATAACTATGACGCATTATTGGGTTTTTATTATACTAAAACCGTGAAAAGTAATTAAATTAACCATTAACCTCCCAATAAGGCAAATCAAAGAAAATTGATCTTTTTTTCTACCTATCTCCATTTTCGTGGAAGTGTTAGTATCATCATATTCATCTTCTTCATCATAAACACACTTTCTCTTATTACTTTTCTCTTCTTTTCCTTTTCCAAAAGCATTTGGATAATCCTTCAACAATGCATAAATGTTTCTCCCATTAAGCATTCTAGAAGCACTATCTTTCTCTATGGTGTTATCAAATAATGCCTTTGGTTTCCTCCGTGAATCTGAAGGAAATAGAAATCTTCTACGACCCATGTAGGCGAACTTTCGACTATGATTCAACCAACGAGAATGGGTATTGACACTATATAATGGGAAAACTTTTTGCCATTTCACACGACATCCAGCAAGATTTCCATAAGCCAGAAAATCATTAATCGTCCATAGTAAAATTGCGTTTAATTTAAATAAAGTTTTACTAAATGCATCATAAGCATTAACTCCATTAGACCACAATGATGCAAGTCTTCTACCAAAGGCACCAAATATACATCAATATCATTCCAGGGTTGCTTCGGGCCTGGAATAAGTAAAGTCAACATAATATTTTCTTTCTTCATACACAACATAGGCGAGAGATTGTATGTCACAAGCATTACCATCTAGCAACTATATTTAGAACTCAACATGGAAAATGGATTGAATCCATCTGTAGCAAGACTAAGCCTAAGATTGCGAGGATCAGATGAAAAAGATTTATACTTTTCATCCACCATTTTCCATGTCATAGAATCCATGAGATGATTCATTTTTCCATCGTTATTTTTATTATTAAATTGTCATCTTAAATCTTCTGCCATCTTTTGAGATCTATATATTCTTCTAAATGTCGGAATGACTGAAAAATATCTCGATACTTTAACTGGAACACCTTGTATAACCTCTTTAGTATCTTGATTTTTCTTCCATCTCTAAGAACCACATTTTGGGCAATTTTCTAAATTTTTGCATTCATTTCTGAAAAGGCAATATTCATTCTTACAAGAATGTATCTTTTCAAACCCCATGTCGAATGCTATAAGAAATTTATTGACTTCATATAAGGTTTTAGGAAGCACGTTATCTTTCGGCAGAAGCAGATGTTGCACAACTAAAAGCTTATCAAACCCACTATCGGACAAGCCAGTCTCGCATTTAAGATTATACAAGACAATGATGTCAGATAATTTTGTGTGATCTATGCAACCAGGATATAACGGAGTTTCTGCATTTTCCAAGTTCTTGAGTAACTCATCCTCTTTTCTTCAAGAATCAACATTATCTTTATCATCAAAAAATTTATTATTCATAAAATCTACGTCTTCATAGTGAATCATCTTGAATATTCATATATGTCAAACGTATTTGTTTTGTTCTCTACATTTATCTCTTCACCATGATTAAACCATCCATTAGTAATGTATCCAGGATCCATTCCTTTTATAATTAAATGATCAACGATAATTTGGTCATCATGGCGACTAAGATTCCGACAATCTCTACAAGGCAATTTTTTTCTACATTTCTTACGTTCCCCTTTGCAGTATGCACAGAATTCAATGCCCCTTGTTGGTACTCTATATTAATTCTATGACAAAAGTAAAAAAAACATAAAAATTGAGTTTTAATATTAGATTATATGTTCTAATTCTCAAAATACGTATTAAGTTAAGCATTGGTTTTATTACCTGTTTAAAAAAAAACTGATCTTTTTCCATCATCGACATATAAAGGAAAATAAATTTCTAATCTTTGATGTATAAATTGGTTATTAGGTGTTAGCAAAAAGAATAACCACACGTTGAAGTTATTACCCAAAAATACATCCAAGCATCTTATAAATGATGCACTAACTAGCTAATTCTAGTTCAACGAATCTAATTCCATGTTCAAATACAAATCTGCTAGGAACAATTATAAGAGAGAAGGAAAAGAAGTGCAATGTTTACAAAGTAAAATGTTGGTTTGATAGATGTCGACACTGCAGTTCATACTTCATAGTTCATTGAAAGTCTTCTAAATACCAAACTGCAATGTGGTTATTTAATTATGAGCATCATGGCCGATTATCGAAAGATGGATGAACTAATTATGTCCAACACTACAATTATCTTTGGAGAGTTGCCAATTATATTTTAAAATTCAATGCTAGATGAACCCATGCTTCTTAATGAATTGTTCTCAACTTAGCACTGAACCTTGCGTACCAGTACTATTACTTCATTACATCTACTAAAATGTACTTCTCGGTAATTAATGTATTCAAAGCATCCATTGGTAATAAATCCAAATTCATTTATCTATAAGTAAATTGAATCAATACTCATTTCTCAGTCAAGGTAATAAATTTTTCTTTCATGATTACAAATAATCATATAAAAAGAAAGTACGAATATTTTGATCTAACAGAACCGATTAAATGTGTCATTTCTTACAAAATGGAGAGCAGAGAACATTAGTTAAAAAACCAAAAAAAGTTTAGGACCAAAACACGATTTAGGTAACAATTTCCAAAATATTTAAGAAGTAAGAGTACTATTTCATTCAGTTGAGGCCACTGACTATTGGTAAGCATAGATAATTTGTTCACCTTAACTTGAACTAAATTAACAAAGTCTGAATACTAATAAACAAAGATATTTGTTAACCTAACTTAAACTCGATTAAAAAAGACTTGATAAATCTCACGTAAATGAGAGTATATGATATATGCCACCTCTCCTATCACCAGTTCAGATACTTTATCCTTTTTTTAGTCCAAATACCAACACCAATCAGATTGATTTAACCCATAAATGGGGTGCACTATACTATTAAAAACGTAAGCATGCACATACAAATTGTTTTTTTAGAACAAAGTCGACACTCATCTTAAACTGGTATAAAAACCATAAAAATTCAACAAATTGTACCAAAATATAATTCAACATACAACATAAACTGTCACATGATCCACAATAATAGCAGTCATCAAAATAGCTTATCAGAAAGGCAACCAAATAAAACATGAAAAATCAAGCATTTATACAATAACCGAGCCCTAGGAAGTTAGGAGATGAGAAAATCAAAAAAGGCAGAATAAAATGTCATAAACGATTGTAATTAGGGTCAATCAACTATACCATAATCGAAACCTAGCAAGATAGGAGATGAGAAAATACCATGCATTCAAATATTTCATACACAATCTGAATAGAATCACAAAATCGAGTTAAACAATTCATACCTAAATTTATCTATAACATAAGCGGAGATTTTCGTTGGCTTCCGCGACGTTGTTGAGTGAAGTATGACGGAGTTGACGATGACATAAGGAAAATTAATCGATGCACTGAAATTTCTTCGGTAGAGCGATTTGGGGAAAGAGAATTTCTTCGATAGAGGGATTTAGGGGAAGGGGAACGATGGTTAAAAAATTCTAAGCATGAGTGGGAAAGGAATAGAAAATAGGTGGTTACGTTTATTTTGGACCATGCAGACTATTTTTTCTTAAGCGGGGAGATGAATATTTTTTAGCTGCGTTTATATTGTGAGTGAAAACACCTTTGCTTGCGAATAAATGCCACTGATTTTTGCAACAAAAAAATATTTTTATTATAGTGTCTGATTACACAAGCATCATTGGCAGCCTTCGGTGTGCTACTGAATGTACTAAATTCAAAATTGCCTATTTTGTGAGATTATTATGTAGTTTACTAATAAACCTAGTATAGAGCATTGATACGCTATTGAGAGTGTCATGAGATACCATTAATGAACAACGAACCATTGATTACATTATGAAAAGTTTCTAGCTACCCTTGAAGGTTACACCGATGCAGACTGGAATAGTTTATCTGATGATACTAAAAAAAAAACCAATGGTTATATCTTTAGCATTGCTGGAGAAGTTGTTCTTGAAAATCCAAGAAACATACTATTTTGGCTCAGTCTAATTTGGAGTCTGAGATGACAGAACTAGTCACAACTAGTAAAGAAGCGGAGTCCTAGAGAAATCTGCTAGCTTGAGATTCTTTTATAGGAAAAATCGATATTGGCCGTATTGATGCATTGCGATAATACCACGGTTATTGCAAAAATATAGAAGCGTTATTACATTGATAAGGGATGATAGATACATCATGAGCACAATACTGTTAAAGAGTTATTTTCTTTAGGTGTTGTTAAAGTGGATCACATACGTAGTGATGAGAACTTGCCATATTGTTCGACGAAAGGACCGACCAAAGAGAAAGTCATTAGTATTTCTAAAAATAGGACTATTTCCTTTAGATTGTTGAGTCATACACAATGGTAACTCAAACTAATGACTGGAGATCCCAAGAACTAGATTCAATGGGTATGATCAAGTTGTGAAGTGATATTAGTTGAATATGTTATTTAGAAGCATGTATTATCAAGTGATTGGAGGATAAGCTAATAAAAACTCTTAATGAGGTCCATACTTTATTTGGAGTAAAGTACCTACATTCAGAAGTACTCTTGATGGACTCATCTATGTGAAAGTGGAAATGCGATCGTTTCCTATGGAGTTTTAAGCAAAGTTCTTGGAGCATTCGCTAAACTTGGATAGACGTGTATGATCATAAATGCACGCGCTTATCTGATTGTACTTTACAACGATTTTGTGTGGTCTGATGTTAGGAATAAAGTTTAAGACTACACATTATTTATGTTTTCAGAATCTGCTCGATAAATACTTTCACAAATTCAAGTGGGGGATTGTTGAAAATGTTTTGTTTTGTGAAGCGAATTTATTAAAAATAAAAATGGCTTCTAGTAATATATTTACGAATCATTATTATAATTGAGTCGTTGCAAGTTTATAACGATAATATATTTCTGAATCATTATTATAACCGAGCCATTATACTTGGACGACGTTAATATATTTATGTGGCATTATTACTGTATCATTAAACAACTAATGATATTTCAATATTATTTTAAATTAGAATAAATTAAAATTCACTAACATTCTATCAGTTTTGTAAAATACACAATTTCAATTCTGCCTGTGTAAATGATAAACAAACAGAAGAGAAATGATAAAAATAACAAACATTTTCCTTTTTTCTTCTTCCTTTAAAAAGAATAATAGATAATTTTCTTTTTATTTTTCCTTCAAAATGAATAATTTATCTCTTTTTTCTTCCTTCAACAAACTAAACACCTTGAGTAATATTATAGAGTACAAATCAGAATCGACGTCGTTAGTGCAAACATGTCGATATTTTTCATATTAGAGAGACTTTTTTATCCTAGAGGCGGCGACATTTTTTTTAGAACTGCTTTGCACCTTTGAGCTGAATGTCGAAACATTTTCAAGAGGGTGACAACGTACACGACTTAGTCAAAGTTTATTTTTCCCAACATACCATATTAAAAGCCTAGACGAATCTAGAAATCCCCATGTTCAGGATGCGACGATAAGCAATATTGCCCGCGTACCTGATAACAATTCCATGTCTGGGAAGATGTCCAAAAATTAAGGAATATGACGGTCGAGTCGATGGATGTGTTGAAAGTGAAATCAAGATTACAAACCAACAAATCGAGCAAAGTTAATTCGACGGGTGTTAAGGAACTTGTTTAGGGACATATAAATTGAGCCGAGTCAATTTGGTGGGTTTTGAGTGAAGTGAAATTAGGATTAATGAGTGGAGAACAGAAGGGAATGCAATATAAAACAAACAGGTATTTTTAAAATTTAGCATAATGGAGGATTCTATGCACTTGAAATGAAGTTCGATAACAACATAGACTAGTGTGTAACTCGTGCATTACACATAATAAAATTATTAAAAATAATGTTTATTATTTTAACGTTAAAATAAAAAAAATGCGATATATAAAATAAATTTTGATATGAAAACATATAAACCATTAATTAAAATTATTATTTTGGTTTGTGTGTAATTCATGTTTTATAGCTTACACAAACAATATGTATGCCCGTGTATTCGAGATTTTTTTTTTTTTTGGCATAGCGACGGGGTTGAGTCGGTCCCTACCGCTTTATTGATAACCATAAGAAGATTACATAGAAATAGAGCTTAGAAAAAACAAAAAAAGAATACAAAGAAACAAGGCTATCAATCACAAAGGAGACAACACATTAAAACACTAAAAAAACAAAAACAAAAAGACCAAATTCTTCAGTCAAGTCTTCACTTCAGTTCCATATACCAAGGTCGAAAACATGGAACATTAACTGTATTCCATTTCTAATCTTCAATAAGACATGTTGTTTCATTTGTGAGTTAGTAATAGCATTCTCTGGCCTGAAATTTCTCTCATTCTTGATCTTCCAAATAAGCTAAATGAATTTCTTAAGAACATGCGAGACCAACTTGGATTGACTATCTCCCTTCATAATGTGTTAGTGAATAAGGTTCCATTCAGTGTCACTTTGCAAAGCAACATTGGTTCGACTTGCTTCATCCATAGCATCCTTCCATATATCATTGATGTATATGCATTCGAAAAAGTGATGTCCAACATGTTCAGGATTTAATCCACAGAAAATGCAGTAGATGGGCATAAAAAATCCTCTTGACACAAGTTTGACTTTGATGAACAAGGCATTGTGAATGACTTTCCATAGGAAGAAATATTCTTTAGCTTCATTGACTCCTTTCTAAATGATTTTATGCTACCTATAACATGGAAGAGCTTTAACCCCTATCAATGAATTGTACATTTGCTTAATAGAGAACATCTCACCTGACAATAACCTAGAGGTCCTGACAATGCTTGGTACCATAGGAGGTATGGAAGTAATCTTCTTCCAAACTTCAGAGCAGCATGGAGAAGCAATTCTTGGCATATTGAATCTGTTATTAACAATAAGAGTACCAACAATAGCCTGTTCGTGCACTCCAGGGAGAATTTTTTTCTTGATAAGGTACCAGGTTATTGAGTATGACCCCATGGTCAAGCCATGGGTCTTACCAGAAGCTGATATACAAATATGTAGAGGCATTGTATTTAAAGAAAGGTAAATTTTCTTTCCTAATCTTAAATATACTAATCCAAGTCCAACTAAAGTTTGGAGGTGGCAACATAGTCCATAAATTGTTATTACTTAATATGTGTTTTTTGGACTATGCTACCCATATGCAATCATAGTTGTTAAGAAAGTTATCTATGTGCTTGACAAATGCAGACTTATTCCACACAATAGCATTGATAATGCCAAGCCCTCCCTTTCTTAATGGGTTTTCAACATATTTGAATGACATAGGGGCATTGTATTTAACATGAATGTTTCCTTTCCAGAAAACTTCATAAAGGCAAATTTGATAATTTTTAACAATTTCTGTGGTAGAATGTAAGTTCTTGTCCAATATGTATGCATAGATATAATAATAAATTTGATAAGATTCAACCTACCTGCTTGGTTTAGCATTTTACTCGACCAACATTTCATCATTGTTAGTGATCTTATCAAAGAGAGGAAGACACCGAGAAATAGTGATTCTTGAGGTAGTGAGAGGAAAACAAGGTAGGATGAAGTGCCGAGATTAATGCTTAGCCCCATGATAACATGAAGTTCAGTTGCAGCTACAGGAGTGACTCTAGCTAGATTTAACTCAGATTTGGCTATGTTAATTTGTAACCCTGTAATCCTATAAAAGTTATCTAAAGTACTCATGATATTGATCATGGTATTATTGTCAAGTTTACAGAAAACAATTAAGTCATCTACAAAAAGAAGAGAGGTGATATTGGGATCATTGCATTTAGGGTGGACCTGAAAGTTATTATTGCCAACAAATTCATTAAATAATATAGTGAGAAGCTCCATCACAATGATGAAAATGTAAGTAGACATGGGGCTCCCTGTCTAATACCAATTTTACTTTTAAAGTACCCTACAGAGCCATTAATGTTAATAGAAAAATGAATGGTGGACACACAAAGCATATATCCAGGAAATAGCAGGAAAGTTCGTATAAGATAAAATCCTAGTAACAGAGTACCAATATAGAGAATTAAAGGCTTTCTTGATATCAAGTTTGAGCATATCCCTAGGAGAATATTTTTCCTTTGTATCCCTTTAATAATTCATGTGCCATGAGCACATTATCTAATATATTTCTTTTAGAAAGGAAAGCGATTTGGTTAGGAGAAGTAAGAATAGATAAAACACTTTTGAGCATGTTTGCAATAATTTTGGCTATGCATTTATATATAGTATTACAACATGCATAGGCTTGAAATCATTAACATGATTAACATTATTAACTTTAGGAATCAAAGCCAGAACAATGTTATTATAGGATTCCATTAGTTTAACATTTTTTTTAAAAAGTAGAAACTGCCTTGCATACATCAACCCCTACAATATTCCAACAAGTGGTGTAGAATGTGGCATTAAAGCCATCGGTCCACCATAGGATATCCTATTTAAGAGAACATAGCAACTTTTATTTCTTCATGAGTCACCAGTGTTCTTAGTTTATCATGATCAAATTAGTTTAACTTGGGAAGAATTGTTGGGTTAAGATCAGTAAAACATGAGGACAAATGATTCTCATTACCAAATAAGGAAGAAAAATACCTGATGAAAGCCATCTAAATTCCTTCTTGAGTGCTCTGCATCTGGTTATCATTGTCAATGATGGAGAATATATTCTCTAATTTGCTTAGCTTTGAGAGCATTATGGATGAAGGCAGAATTTCTATCCCCATCTTGGATCTAATGCAGTCCGAGCTTTTGTTTCTTCATCAAAGCTTCACAGTATACTGCATCTTTTAATTTTTGTGAGCATTCACTTTCTTGTGTGGCAAGAACAAGATTGCTAACATCGTTTGCATAACATTTTGTATTGCTTCCAACTGTTCAATCAACACATCAAATAATTTTGAACCCCTTCCAAATCTGTCCTTCGCCCACACCTTTAAGGCATGCTCTAATAATTTGTTCTATTTATGCAAAACATACATAAAGTTGCCATAGCATGGTTGGTTCCAAGTTAATTCAACCAAACTGCTAAAGTCATTCTCCTTGAGCCTGGAGTTGAAAATTTTAAAGCTTTCCTTTATGTTTATAGCTTGATCACCCAAAGACAGGATCTGAGGAGAATGATCAGAAATATATGGAAGTGACATGAGAAGGCCATGTAATCAGAGAATTGTAATTGCAGAATGAGTGAACAATTTTAGAAAATGTCCTAGGCCCATCTCTTTTCTTGTTATTCCAAGCGTATTCTACACCAGTAGTATTAATCTCTATAAGTTCAGTATCATTGATGGCTACATTAATAGGATGAATTTCACTCAATGGGCAGGAGAACCACCAATTCTATCAGCAAGTTTAAGTGGTGAGTTAAAGTCTCCACTAACTAATCATGGATGAGTGCTTTGCCGAAAGTTGAGCAACAATTTGTACCTATTGGCTCTAGCAAGCACTGAATTACAGGCATAAATGAAGGTGATGTAGTATGAAATTTGGGTTGGTTTGTGAACATTATGACAGTGAACCAATTGATCAGAGGATAAGATCTTAGAAAGCCTGTGAATATTAGAATAAAAAAGAATACAAATTCTTACATAAGAAGCTTCATCAAGATTATGAATAACAGACCATGAGGAATTTACATACCTAGCTTGAAATCTTGATGGGCTCCTCTCACATTCCAAACCCCTATATTTTGTAACATTGATTAAACTTTTGATCTTCTGCCTTTTTTGTCATAAGCCTGGTCATTGGACTTGAGCTCCATGGTGATTTATTCGTGGTGTTTGGCTTCTTCTTCTTATCATTCTTACTAGAAAAGGAGGTGTTAAGAGGATTAGATGCGAACCCATTGGCAACAACTTCAATCTCTTTGTCATTAAGAAATGCTTCAGGATGCACTATTTTTCATATGGAAAATTTGAAGCATCATTGGTTTTATTATTGCTTACAAGTGAATTAGCATTACCACTTGTTTCTTCAATCAATGTGCTATTCAGATCAATCACCTTATTAGGAGGGAAAGTGATGGAAGGGACTGAGCAAGTAACAATTGATGGTTCATTAACCTTGTTGAGGTGGATTGATAGATACATTGTTGCATGATTGTTCTCCCAGAACAACATCAGTATCATTTCTAATTTATGCCTCTATCAAGCTACCTTGTCACTTATCACTAACAATTTCTTCAATCATGACCACATCACTATTGCATTGCGTGTTTGTATCTTCACTAAGCTCTAATTCAATTTCCAAAATTTGATGCTCATTCACCTAATTCACTATGGAGTTATTCATCATTGCATTTGAAACTGTTTCAGTTGCTTTTGAAACTGCTTTAGTTGCAGGATCACTTGTAGTGTGTAATAGTTGAGCAGTTTCAGGATCACTTGTATTTTCATTTGTAGAGTTAAATTGATGTACATTATTTTGCACACTAGTAGTAATATCAATAATATTGTCTTGCACTTCCCTATGCAAAGCATAAACTTTATTCCTTTTTTCAATGATTTCACAAATCTCATTCATTCCTTGTTGCATTTCCTTATCAATGTCAACTTCACCTTCTTCCAAAGAAGGATGGGCTGCACCTTATCAATTTCATTCACCTATTCCATGTAGTTCAGGTTGACGTTTCCTACTTCAACTGCCTTGGCAATATATGCAAGCCTGAAGGTAATATTGCTTTACTTATTTTTACCCACTTTTTTCCATTTCTGCACAGGTCTAACCACTCTCTTCTACCCTAAAATTTTCCTTTTCTCTGAAATGAATTTCCAATTTTTTTTTTCTAAATTGATAACTTGGTTTTTTTCCTTAATAGTGGTATCCTCAGTTTTGTTGATAACTTCTTTCTTATCACATGTTTCAGTGTTATGCCCAAAAACTTCGCAAGATGTACATACATCTGGTTTCTAGAGATACCTTGCTTTAATAGATTGTGCACAGGTTGATGAAGAGTTGAAGAGAAGGATTCAATTGTTTATTCATGAATCACAAATATATATAATTACAAACACATGCAATCAATCCTTACCATGATATTTATTTTATTTCAATGGCATACCATATATGTAGTGATTGACATAGATTATGTCAATCCTTATCATGATATTTATTATATTTCAATGGCAAACCATATATGCAAAGATTGACATAAATTATGTCAATCCTTATCATGATATTTATTATATTTCAATGGCATGCCATATATGAAAAGATTGACATAGATTATGTCAATCCTTATCACGCCCCCTCAAAACGGACGACCAAGATGAAAGACCGATTTTGCTAATCAGTGTTGTGAAGGAGGTACGTGGTAGTGGCTTGGTGAGAGCATCCACAAGCTGGTCATTAGTGGAGATTAAGAGACCCTCAAATTTCCACTTTGCACATTTTCTTTGACAAAATGGTAATCCAATCCCAGATGCTTCATTTTAGAATGAAAAACCGGATTAGCACTTACACATGTAGCTCAAGCATTATCACAATAGATGACTGGCGCGAGAATGAGGTTATGACCAAGCTCCTTGAATAAATTTCCTACCCAAAGAATTTCGGCAGCAGCATTTGCCACTGCCCTGTAACACCCCGAATTTTCGGTTAATGCTAAAATTCACAAATTAAAGAATAACTAATCCCAGATGTGGGAATTAGGGGGAAACGGGCTACGTCATTGCGTTCGTCTCGGAAAAATACGCGAAATAGAGTCCGAGTTTGCGTAAAACGGGTACCGTATGAAAGAGATATGGACGAACGAAGTTAGGCAGAAAAACCAGAAACAGGCCAGAAATGCACTGGCGCACTTGTGAAGTGCGCCAGAACAAAAATGCACTGGCGCACTTATGAAGTGCGCCAGTACAAAAATACACTGGCGCACTTGGGAAGTGCGCCCGTGCCGAGCCAAGAAACCTGCACAGTTTCTAGAGAGTTCTGTGGTTGGGTGCACCAGTTTGGGGTTTGGGCTTGGTCTTAGGGCTGGTTTCTGGAAGGTGCCGAAATCTAAGGGTCCTAATCTAATTTAGGGTTAATCTAAGGGCCTAAAACACTCACCTAATCTATAAATACACCCTAAACCTACCCTAATCCATACTAAAAATAGAAATGATGGCCTCATGCCGCCAAATTAAATCTTAGAGGGAGCCTCCACTAATTTATGAAGGAAGTTGCAAGCTAATCACTCTCTAATCAATCTCTAATCATCACCATCTTCATATTTAGCAACTAATTCCACTTCATAAGTTTGCTAATCTTAGGTTTGGTGAGTTTCTATCACTTTAACATCAATTGCTAAAGTAAGTAGATTGGGTATAATGAGACTTATGGTCTTAAATGCGGATTAGTGAGTTTGAATCATTTGTAATGATATGCTACTCTATGTTTTCCTATGTTTATGCATGTTTAACAAGTGGGTTTATGCATGTTTAATAAGTTGGTTTATGCATGTTTAACAAGTGGGTTTATGCATGTTTAATAAGTGGGTTTATGCATATCTAATAAGTGGGTTTATGCATGTTTAACAAGTGAGTTATGCAAGTTCATATGCAAGTATTGTGTATGATGTTATGTAAGTTATGTGTAGGTTGTTATGCAAGTTCATATGCAAGTTATGTATATGCTTAAATGCAAGTTTAACATGATATGCAAGTTATGCATGCTTATGCAAGTATGTGAATGCTTATGCAAGTTATGTATATGCTTAAATGCAAGTTTAACATGATATGCAAGTTATGCATGCTTATGCAAGTATGTGAATGCTTATGCAAGTTATGTATATGCTTAAATGCAAGTTTAACATGATATGCAAGTTATGCATGCTTATGCAAGTATGTGAATGCTTATGCAAGTATGTGAATGCTTATGCAAGAATGTGAATGCTTATGCAAGTTATGTGTATGCTTAAATGCATGTTTAACATGTTATGCAAGTTATGAGAATGCTTATATACAAGTTCAACATGTTATGCAAGATATGTGTATGATAATATGCAAGTTTGGGTTAAATGTAGTTGGGTTAATATATGCTCATATATGCAAGTTGACATCCTCTTAACCCATGACAAAGTTATATGCTAAGATTTGGTTAAACCCATGATATTTGTGATGGATCTTCCCTTTATTATGTCATGAAATGAGAACGATTTACGTGGGGAACGATGGGGTTAATAAATATGTTAATAAAAGTATGATTGGGTATGATTAAGCATACCATAAAAATAAATTAACATGAGTGGGAATTTACCTATTGAGTTAGGTCTACCCCATGGGAATTTACCTATTGAGTTAGGTCTACCCATGTTATGAAAAACTTGATATTAATTAGGGATAATTAATATGGGGGTGATTAATTAGGTGTAATTAATCAACTAAGACACGAGGTTGGACCCTTTTGTAGCGGAAGTCTGCCCGGAACCGACCGGCCATCCAGCGGCTACAAATGATTGGCCCAATGTGAGAGGTCTTAGTCATAAATTAAATACGTGATTAAAGTAAAGACACGAGGTTAGACCCTTTTTATGACAGAAGTCTGCCCGGAACCAACCGGCATATCCAGCAGTCATAAAAGATGGTCTAATGTGAGGGGTCTTTATGAGGTCATGATCTTAATTAATTAATTAAGAAACACTTAACCATATTAGCATGTAGAGGGACATGAGGGGTTAAGTGGGTGCCTTGGGTGGCATGTGGAAATCTAGTGGGTTGCCTTGGGTGGCAATAGAAAATACGATTAGAATACTTAACCAAGTGGAAACATGTAATTAAACATGATTAAAGGGTTAAGTGGGATACACTAGATAAGTGACAAGCTTAGGTGGGTAGCTTGTGGGGGCCCATTTCAACCAATATCCCAAACGTATCTTTGTGGGCTCGACTCTAGTCGGGTGACGGGACACGCATATTGGGCTTGACTATAAGAGGCCAAAACGGGTTAGCGGTGGCAACGCAAGTCCATCGGGTTTCATATGCGTGTGTGGGCCCGGGCTGGTAGATAAGTCGTTGTTGCATCGTGTAGATATAAAGCCGTGCACCATTGATATTATCAGGTGGCCACTTTGGGGAATGATACACCCCAGATGTGGGACCAGCACGGGTATCTACGGTAGGGAGCCGATCGCTGGGGAGTAGTGGGTACACCTAATAAAGATAGGGGCAGACGACACCTATGTAGTGGGTCAGGGGTACACGAAACTACTGGGGAAATTTTCTAAGTCCTTGGGAGGGATCAACCTTTAAGTAGGAATGACTGGTGTGGTGCAGTTAGTAATTATCCTTGGGTGGGTAGGTGCGTCTTTACAGTTATCTTAGTCTATCCTAAGTCTACCAAGCTGCTTAGTGTAGCCATTCATCCCCAGACATTACCGTAGGTCAAGTTTATATCTTCTCTGGTTACTTTAATGATTGTATTGTTAAAGTTATAGGACTCGCTCAGACTTATGTCTGACCCCGTTGTTTTTATCTTTTTCCCAACCCTCAGGTCCTACGGTGGATCCTAGCAGTAGTGGAGTTTGATCGGATTGCTGTTCCAGTCTTTAGGAGCTTGGATAGATGTAAAGCTCCAGTTACCCAGTTATCTTTTCTTTTGTCTTGGCTATTGTATGAGAGAGTGGGATTATGTACTTCTTTATTTCGATGGATATTGTACTTGACTTTTATTGTGGTTTTATGATGTAACCAGACATGTTTACTTCCGCTGTTATGAGATGATGTTTTAAATTTCAAGTACTATTTATATCTGTCTTGTTGTAATTTTTCTGTTCTATATTCACTAAAATACTCCACCGATGCTATGGCATTCCCTTAGTGAGTGACCATAGCGGGCGTGGGGTGTTACACGTGGTATCAGAGCCAGGTTACCGGAACAGATAAAATTTTTATAAAACTATTTTTATAAAAACATTTTTGGAAGAGATATTTTCAAAAACATGTCTTTAAAGAGAAAAGTTTTTGAAAGAAAAGCATAATCCCCAATAGCCATATCTATATCCTTCGAATTCTCCGTTTTGAATCTTTCCTTTTTCGTTTCAGCATGGCTGAGGATCTTAACTTTCCGGAGGGTGTAACGGTACCAGTATGGTATAGGAGATTGATGGAGGCTAGGGCCACCACTGCGGGTCCAGCAAATATTCCTCCACCAACCTTAGCACCCGATCTTCCTCCTCCCCCTCCTCCTCGCACGGATACTTTTGCTAAGACTTGCAAGGAATTTAAAGCTATGGGAGGGAAACCTTTTCAAGGATCTGAAACTTTTGTGGAGGCTAGAGATTGGCTTAAGGAGGTGGAAGAGTTGATAGATATCTTTGAGATGGAAGAAGGAAAGAAAGTCAAGTTGGCTGCTTGGTTAATGAAGGGAGAGGCCTCATTCTGGTGGGAGGTCACTAATGGAGAACGCCCTGTTGACTCTTGGGCGGATTTTAGGCAAATATTTGTGGCCAAGTTTCTCTCAAGGGCGGAGGAAAACTTGTATATGGAAAGATTCTTGACTCTAAAGCAAGGTAATCTCTCAGTGAAGGAATATGTCAACAAGTTTAATCAATTGGCAAGGTTTGGCCTAGACATGGTGAATACACCGGAGAAGAAGGCTTTGAGGTTCGTGAAAGGCTTGAATGAACCAATGCATGGGTTAGCTATGACTCATATCCCTATGGGGGCCACCTTTGAGAAGCTAGTTGACATGGCACTCATGCATGAAGAAGAGAAGGGTCCCAATGCTAATAAGGCACCCGAGAAGAAGGGAGATCAAAAGAGACCTCAGCAACAACAACAAAACAAAGGTGGGAAAGGCAACGGTGGTAAGGGCAAGAAGAAGAAGTGTTTCAATTGTGGGACACCTGGCCATCTAAGCAAGGATTGTCGCAAAAAGAAGAAGACTGGCTGCTTCCACTGTGGCGAAGCAGGGCATTTAGTGAAGGATTGCCCTAAGAAGGGGCAAAGGACGGGGTCTACCTCAGGAGGACAGGTGCAAGCTCTTATGGCACCAGGTCAGGCTAGGGGGCAAGTACAGGCTCTCGCAGTCCCACCGATTCAGGAGAGAGGTAGAACTATTTCCGTTGAAAGTCTGGTTTTTCTATTTGATCATCCTGTCCGTACATTGTTTGATTCAGGCGCATCGCATTCGTTTATCTCATCATCATTAGTTGAGTCACTGCACTTAGACACCAGTCTGGTAGATGATCCCTTGGTTGTTTCAAACCCAATTGGGGGCTCCACTTATTTGTCCATGATATGTTTGGGTTTGAAGATTTCTATACTTAGCATTGAGTTTAGATGTGATGCTTTTGTGTTGGGCTTCACGGGCTATGGGTTGATTTTGGGCATGGACTGGTTATCCAGTAATGGTGCCGTTCTTGATTGCGAAAGGAGAGTTGTTAGGCTCATGACCCGCTTGGGTAACACTCTCGAGATTTCTTGTAATCCCATGGACTCTGTTATGCTAAGTTATCTTGAATCGCTTGACGCTTCGGTCGAGAGTTTGCAATCTGTTAAAGTGGTCCGGGAATATCCGGATGTGTTTGAGGAGGTGAAGGGCTTACCTCCGAAGCGGGAGATTGACTTCCGAATATATCTGGTGGATAATGCTAAACCTGTATCTTTACCAGTGCGCCACATGGCTCCTCGTGAGAGGAGGGAACTCCATAAGCAAGTAGGGGAGTTGCTTGAGAAGGGGTTCATAAGACGAAGTATATCGGAGTGGGGTGCTCCAGTAGTATTTGCTACAAAGGCGGATGGGTCCCTCAGACTTTGTGTAGACTATAGAGAACTCAACAAGCTCACAAAGAAGAATAGACACCCATTGCCGAGGATTGATGATCTTTTCGATCAGTTGGTTGGCGCTTCAGTATTTTCGCAGTTGGACTTAGCCACGGGGTTTCATCAGTTGAGGGTGGCTGAGGATAGCATAGACAAGACTGCCTTTAGAACTCCGGATGGTTTCTATGAGTGGCTGGTGATGCCATTTGGGTTGACGAACGCCCCTGCATACTTTGTTGATTTGATGAGTAGGGTGTTCAGGGAGTTCCTTAATAAATTCGTGGTGGTCTTTGTGGATGATATCTTAGTATTTTCTAAGAGTGAAGAAGAGCATGCCCTACATCTTGGGGAGGTATTGAAGACTCTTCGAGCACATAGCCTTAAGGCTAAATTCTCTAAATGTCACTTCTGGAGGAAGAAGGTGCGGTTCTTGGGGCACGTGGTCTCCAAGGAAGGGATAGCTGTGGATCCCGCGAAGGTAGTAGCAATTCAGGATTGGAAGGTTCCGAAGAATGCTACCGAAGTAAGAAGTTTCTTGGGGTTTGCGGGTTACTATAGGAAGTTTATCAAAGACTTCACAAAGATATCAGCCCCATTAACCCGCTTAACGAAGAAGAATCTTGTTTTCACATGGAACGTAGATTGTGATGATGCGTTCCGACGGTTAAAGAGAGATTTAACCACTGCTCCAGTTTTAGTGTTACCAGATGGGAGCAAGCCATTTGTTGTCTATACTGATGCTTATGGGACAGGGCTGGGCGCAGTCTTAATGCAAGAGGGAAGGGTGATAGCATATGGTGGAAGGCAGTTGAGGGCACATGAGAAAAATTACCCTACCCATGATTTAGAATTGGCCGCTATTGTTTTTGTGCTTAAGATTTGGCGCCATTATCTTCTTGATGAGAGATTCGAATTGTTCACTGACCACAAATCATTGAAGTACTTGTTTTCTCAGAAGGATTTGAATTTGAGACAGCAAAGGTGGATGGAATTCTTAGCATCCTATGATTTCGAGATAGCGTATACCCCTGGCAAGGGTAACGTGGTGGCGGACGCCTTGAGCAGAAAGAGGTTGTCCTTGAGTCCATTGTTCGTAGAACAACGAAGCTTGGAATTTATCTCGATGTTTGATTTCAGACCTTCCATTGATTATGTACCCAGTTTGCTAGCTTCCTTGGAGGTTAGACCTACTCTTTTGGGGCGGATTGGAGAAGCACAGAGGGACGACCCACAGTTGGTTGAGTTGGTGGAGAAGCTCATAAGGGGGGAGTCGTCCAGCCATTTGAGTAGGTACACCCTAGACGATAGGGGGTGCTTGCGTAGAGACGGTAGACTTTGTGTACCGCAAGACGAGGGTTTGAGGAAGGTTATTCTTGATGATGCACACCGTTCTAGGATGACCATTCATCCCGGTGGGGACAAGATGTACCAAGACATGAAGAGGGTTTTCTTCTGGGCCGGTATGAAGAAAGATGTGGCCGAGTATGTCGCTCGATGCTTGGTGTGCCAACAAGTGAAGGCGGAGCAAAAGAAACCTGGTGGGTTGCTTCACCCATTGGAAGTTCCGCAATGGAAGTGGGATAGCGTCTCGATGGATTTTATTGACGGGTTACCCAGATCAAGAAAGGGTAATACGGGAATTTGGGTGGTGGTAGACAGACTTACTAAGAGCGCCCATTTCATACCTATGAAGAGCAAGAGGACCGCTCCATGGCTAGCTTCAGTATATCTTCGAGAGATAGTTCGATTGCATGGGGTACCCTCTAGCATAGTGAGTGATCGAGATCCTATCTTCACTAGCGAGTTCTGGAGAAGTTTGCAAGAAGCAGTGGGGACTCAATTGTGTCTGAGCACCGCATATCATCCTCAGACGGACGGTCAGACTGAGAGGGTGAATCGTGTTCTAGAAGACCTTTTGAGGCTTTGTATCTTAGATTTTGGAGGTACATGGGAAGAACATCTTCCATTGGTGGAGTTCGCATATAATAACAGCTTTCAGTCCAGTATTGGTATGGCTCCTTTCGAAGCTCTCTATGGAAGGCCTTGTCGATCACCTACATGTTGGTGGGAATCTACGGATAAGATCTTGCTTGGGCCTGATATGATTAGGGAGACTTCTGAGAAGACTGACTTGATTCGAAGAAGGATGAAAGCAGCGCAGGATAGGCAAAAATCTTATGCGGACAAGAGAAGGACGGATCTTGAGTTTGAGGTTGGGGACATGGTTTTTGTCAAAGTATCTCCGTTGAGAAATGTTGTTCGCTTTGGGTCCGTTGGGAAGTTAGCACCGAGGTTTGTTGGGCCGTTTCCTATTAAGGAAAGGATTGGACGGATGGCATATAGGGTGGAGTTGCCCGACAGACTTGGTGGTGTTCATGATGTATTCCATGTATCACATCTGAGGAAGTGCTTACATGAGACCGCAGAGGTGGTAGAGCCGAGCTTGCTTAGAGATGTAGAGGTAGAGCGTGATGCGACGATTCGACGAGCTCCTACTCGCATCCTTGGGTCAGAAACTAGGAAGTTGAGGAACAGAGAGGTTCAGCTGGTCAAAGTACAATGGGGAGAAGACGAGAGCAACGCAACTTGGGAAACGGAAGCGAAGATGCGTTCATTGTACCCATTTCTTTTTGAGGGTATGTCTTTTAATTTCTCCTCTATCGTTGTCTAGTACTTATCTTATCTTTAGTATGTCCTCTTGTTAGTACTATTTGACCTTTAGATAGGGTAAACCTATGGTTGAAACATGTGTTTGAGACATGTTATGGTTGATGGATGCAAGTGGATGCAAGTGTTTGCTAGTGGTTGCTCGTGGATGCATATACACACACTCTAGGCACTAGATCGGCTCAATCACTTCATATTGCATATTGCATAAAATTGTGTGTAGGAAGCTATATTTATGGATGTATAATGATTGTGTTATCATATGGATGATGCATTTTGGTGAATGATTGTGCACTCATGTAGATATTGTATGTGTCGATAGGGTTCTCTCACATACATAATGGATGCATGGCACTATCATGGTTTGCATATGTTCATACATTAGATAGGGAACATATACACACACTTTTTGCATATGCTCATACATCATTAGAAACTGTTTTAAGGACAATGGATGCCCGTGTTTGATGGATTGAGTAGATGGTTGTTTGGATGGTAGGATATGCATTCTCCTTAGCTTAGAGATTTCGGGGACAAAATCCTTTAAGGAGGGGAGAATGTAACACCCTGAATTTTCGGTTAATGCTAAAATTCACAAATTAAAGAATAACTAATCCCAGATGTGGGAATTAGGGGGAAACGGGCTGCGTCATTGCGTTCGTCTCGGAAAAATACGCGAAATAGAGTCCGAGTTTGCGTAAAACGAGTACCGTATGAAAGAGATATGGACGAACGAAGTTAGGCAGAAAAACCAGAAACAGGCCAGAAATGCACTGGCGCACTTGTGAAGTGCGCCAGAACAAAAATGCACTGGCGCACTTATGAAGTGCGCCAGTACAAAGATACACTGGCGCACTTGGGAAGTGCGCCCGTGCCGAGCCAAGAAACCTGCACAGTTTCTAGAGAGTTCTGTGGTTGGGTGCACCAGTTTGGGGTTTGGGCTTGGTCTTAGGGCTGGTTTCTGGAAGGTGCCGAAATCTAAGGGTCCTAATCTAATTTAGGGTTAATCTAAGGGCCTAAAACACTCACCTAATCTATAAATACACCCTAAACCTACCCTAATCCATACTAAAAATAGAAATGATGGCCTCATGCCGCCAAATTAAATCTTAGAGGGAGCCTCCACTAATTTATGAAGGAAGTTGCAAGCTAATCACTCTATAATCAATCTCTAATCATCACCATCTTCATATTTAGCAACTAATTCCACTTCATAAGTTTGCTAATCTTAGGTTTGGTGAGTTTCTATCACTTTAACATCAATTGCTAAAGTAAGTAGATTGGGTACAATGAGACTTATGGTCTTAAATGCGGATTAGTGAGTTTGAATCATTTGTAATGATATGCTACTCTATGTTTTCCTATGTTTATGCATGTTTAACAAGTGGGTTTATGCATGTTTAATAAGTTGGTTTATGCATGTTTAACAAGTGGGTTTATGCATGTTTAATAAGTGGGTTTATGCATATCTAATAAGTGGGTTTATGCATGTTTAACAAGTGAGTTATGCAAGTTCATATGCAAGTATTGTGTATGATGTTATGTAAGTTATGTGTAGGTTGTTATGCAAGTTCATATGCAAGTTATGTATATGCTTAAATGCAAGTTTAACATGATATGCAAGTTATGCATGCTTATGCAAGTATGTGAATGCTTATGCAAGTTATGTATATGCTTAAATGCAAGTTTAACATGATATGCAAGTTATGCATGCTTATGCAAGTATGTGAATGCTTATGCAAGTTATGTATATGCTTAAATGCAAGTTTAACATGATATGCAAGTTATGCATGCTTATGCAAGTATGTGAATGCTTATGCAAGTATGTGAATGCTTATGCAAGAATGTGAATGCTTATGCAAGTTATGTGTATGCTTAAATGCATGTTTAACATGTTATGCAAGTTATGAGAATGCTTATATACAAGTTCAACATGTTATGCAAGATATGTGTATGATAATATGCAAGTTTGGGTTAAATGTAGTTGGGTTAATATATGCTCATATATGCAAGTTGACATCCTCTTAACCCATGACAAAGTTATATGCTAAGATTTGGTTAAACCCATGATATTTGTGATGGATCTTCCCTTTATTATGTCATGAAATGAGAACGATTTACGTGGGGAATGATGGGGTTAATAAATATGTTAATAAAAGTATGATTGGGTATGATTAAGCATACCATAAAAATAAATTAACATGAGTGGGAATTTACCTATTGAGTTAGGTCTACCCCATGGGAATTTACCTATTGAGTTAGGTCTACCCATGTTATGAAAAACTTGATATTAATTAGGGATAATTAATATGGGGGTGATTAATTAGGTGTAATTAATCAACTAAGACACGAGGTTGGACCCTTTTGTAGCGGAAGTCTGCCCGGAACCGACCGGCCATCCAGCGGCTACAAATGATTGGCCCAATGTGAGAGGTCTTAGTCATAAATTAAATACGTGATTAAAGTAAAGACACGAGGTTAGACCCTTTTTATGACAGAAGTCTGCCCGGAACCAACCGACATATCCAGCAGTCATAAAAGATGGTCTAATGTGAGGGGTCTTTATGAGGTCATGATCTTAATTAATCAATTAAGAAACACTTAACCATATTAGCATGTAGAGGGACATGAGGGGTTAAGTGGGTGCCTTGGGTGACATGTGGAAATCTAGTGGGTTGCCTTGGGTGGCAATAGAAAATACGATTAGAATACTTAATCAAGTGGAAACATGTAATTAAACATGATTAAAGGGTTAAGTGGGATACACTAGATAAGTGACAAGCTTAGGTGGGTAGCTTGTGGGGGCCCATTTCAACCAATATCCCAAACGTATCTTTGTGGGCTCGACTCTAGTCGGGTGACGGGACACGCATATTGGGCTTGACTATAAGAGGCCAAAACGGGTTAGCGGTGGCAACGCAAGTCCATCGGGTTTCATATGCGTGTGTGGGCCCGGGCTGGTAGATAAGTCGTTGTTGCATCGTGTAGATATAAAGCCGTGCACCGTTGATATTATCAGGTGGCCACTTTGGGGAATGATACACCCCAGATGTGGGACCAGCACGGGTATCTACGGTAGGGAGCCGATCGCTGGGGAGTAGTGGGTACACCTAATAAAGATAGGGGCAGACGGCACCTATGTAGTGGGTTAGGGGTACACGAAACTACTGGGGAAATTTTCTAAGTCCTTGGGAGGGATCAACCTTTAAGTAGGAATGACTGGTGTGGTGCAGTTAGTAATTATCCTTGGGTGGGTAGGTGCGTCTTTACAGTTATCTTAGTCTATCCTAAGTCTACCAAGCTGCTTAGTGTAGCCATTCATCCCCAGACATTACCGTAGGTCATGTTTATATCTTCTCTGGTTACTTTAATGATTGTATTGTTAAAGTTATAGGACTCGCTCAGACTTATGTCTGACCCCGTTGTTTTTATCTTTTTCCCAACCCTCAGGTCCTACGGTGGATCCTAGCAGTAGTGGAGTTTGATCGGATTGTTGTTCCAGTCTTTAGGAGCTTGGATAGATGTAAAGCTCCAGTTACCTAGTTATCTTTTCTTTTGTCTTGGCTATTGTATGAGAGAGTGGGATTATGTACTTCTTTATTTTGATGGATATTGTACTTGACTTTTATTGTGGTTTTATGATGTAACCAGACATGTTTACTTCCGCTGTTATGAGATGATGTTTTAATTTTCAAGTACTATTTATATCTGTCTTGTTGTAATTTTTCTGTTCTATATTCACTAAAATACTCCACCGATGCTATGGCATTCCCTTAGTGAGTGATCATAGCGGGCGTGGGGTGTTACACGCTGTACTCGGCCTCGGTAGATGATCTAGCTCTTGTACGTTGCTTCTTTGACGTCTAGGAGATAGGATTCTTGTCCAAATAGACTATATATGCTGTTGTAGAAATGCAGTCGTCTTTGTCACGAGCTCAATCCGCATCAGAATAAGCATGGAGAGTGAGAGGTGAATCTTTTGTATAATTAAATCCATATTCGGTGTACCACTCAGATACCGAAGAAGACGATGTAGAGATTGCATGTGTTCCACAGTTGGACGCTGCATGTATTGAGCTAACTTGTTCACTGCGAATGCCACATCAGGCCTTGTAAGACTTAAATATTGTAAACTTTCTATCAAAGTACGATACTTGGTAGGATCGTTGAGAAGATTTCCATGTATAGTTAACGGAGGATGAGTTGCTAATGGTGTTGCAGCTGGTTTTGCATTGTCCATATTAGCTTTGCACAAAATATCAGCAATATACCTCTTTTGACTCAAGAAAATACCTTTTGGATGAGGCATTACTTCCACTCCCAGAAAGTAAGACAATTCTCCAAGGTCTTTGAGTGAGAAACATGTCGCTAGTTTTTTTATAAAAGCTTCCAGTGCATGAGTTGCATTACTTGTAACAATTATATCATCCACATAAACCAACAAATAAATGATGTCACCATTTTTGTGTAATGTGAACAAGGATGAATCAGAGACCGTGTTCTTGAAGCCCAACTCAATTAAATATTGTCGTAGTTCTTTATACCAAGCTCTTGGAGCTTGCTTCAACCCATACAGTATTTTGCTTAATTTACATACATGTGTTGGATGTATAGGATCTGTATAGCCAGAAGGTTGTATGGTGTATACATCTTCAGTGAGTGTGCCCTGTAGCAAAACATTGTTTATGTCAACTTGGCGTAATAACCAACCTTGACTAATCGCAAGTGAGAGCACAAGCCGAACCGTAGAGGGTTTAACTACGGGGCTAAAAGTCCCACCGTGTCAATGCCATCTCTCTGATTAAAACCTCTTGCAACATAGCAAGCCTTATACTAAATAATGTTACCATCCTTTTTCTTTTTAATTCGAAAAATTCATTTGCATCCCACTACATTTTGTGGCATAGATGGAGGTACAAGATCCCAAGTTCTATTTTTCATCAATGCATTAATCTCTTCATCCATAGCTTTGCGCCAAACAGGGCTTTTTAATGCTTAGGTGATATTTTTTGGAATCTCCATTTCATGGACCTCCGCATTTAAATTCAGTTTACTGATTGGTTTCCTAATGCCATGTTGAAGTCTTGTGGTCATTTGAGGAGAATGTACATGATTGTTGGGTGTTGAATTTGTAGATGTGGATATATCGAGTTTTGACTGAGATGAAGTAGAGGAAAGCTCAGTAGTGGTATTAGGAGGTTGAGATGAGTTTGTTGCGGACATAGGAGATGAAAGGGGTGAAGTGGGGAATGAAGTAGGAGGTGTGCTGGAAGGTGAGTTAGTTTGCAATGAACGAGAGGAGGAAAATTGAGTGTTTGATAATATAGATAACGTGAGAGGTGCCCATTGTTCCACTAGGTCGGACAAGGAGGCAGTTGAAATTTTAAGTTTAGAAAAAGGGAAAATGTTCTCTTTAAAGTGAACATGACGAGAAACAAAAACACGATTAGTGTTTAATTCGAGACAATAATATGCACTTTGAGTAGGTGAATAACCAACAAAAATACATGGTTGAGATTTGAGTTCAAGTTTGTGAGAATTGTAGGGTTTAAGCCATGGGTAGCAAAGACATCCAAAACTTCGAAGCTTGGAATAATTAGGATGTTGGCCGAATAATTTAATGTATGGTGACACATTGTTTAGAGTTGGCATGGGAAGTCAACTAATCAAGTAAACAGCTGTTGAGCAAGCATTTGTCCAATATTCAAGGGGCATTTTAGCATGATTTAAGAGAGATAGAAATGTCTCAACAATGTGTCGATGTCGTCGCTCCGAATAGCCATTGTGTTGAGGGAGCGGGGTGGAGTTGTGAGATGCGAAATTCCATCGATGGACAGGTAGTTACGTAGGCTTTCATTCTCACCACCGTTGTCCGAGTAGAGAGTTTTTAGAGGCAGTTGAAAGTAATTTTCAACTAGAGCTTTATAGCGAATGAATATATGTTTTGCATCTGATTTTCGTTTCAAATTATACAACCAAATGTATTTAGAAAAATGATCAACGAAAATAAGATAATATTTAAAGTCATTATGAGAGTAAATCGGTGATGACTAAAGATCAGAATAAACATACTCAAGTGGGGCAGTAGACACAACAGAGGAAGTAGAAAAAGGAAGTTTATGACTTTTATTGCAAGCACATGAATCACAATCTAAAGTGGAGATACTAGGAATATGAAGTTTATTTTTGGAAACAATTTGCCTAAAAACATTACGAGACTGATGCCCTAAACGATGATGCCAATCAAGTGAACTAGTTGTGCTTGCATAGACGGTAGGGGTTGTGGATTTGAGTGGGTAAATGCCTGTTGCAACCAGCCCCTGGAATAGAGATTCGCCCATTTTGAGATCCTTCATATGAAAAGAGGTGGAAGAACATACAACTGATATATTGTTATCATGACAAAGTTGAGAAACAAAAATTATATTTTTGGACACGGCAGGAACAACTAAGACATTATTTAGTTTGAGTGATGATAAAGAACAAGAACCGACATGAGTGATTTTAAGGCCTTTGACATCACCGACGATCAACTCTTCGGTTCCATCATAAGGAGCATGGAGGGATAGATTGTTCAAATTTATCGTGACGTGGTGGGAAGCACCACTATCGAGAAGCCATGTTGATGAGGATGAAGAGGCAGAGGGATTTACAATGTTTGCTTGAGGTTTTATTGTGAATAGGTTTGATGGAGGTTGACAATTTGAAGAAGGAGGAATGACATTAAGAAAATTTTGCTTAAATAAAGGTTAACAAGCAATCACATGTCCTTGTTCTCGGCACCATTGACATTTGTCTAGAAAAGTGTAGGGGTTTGTGGGATTACTGTCATTAAGAATCTGATAGGATGAAGTTTGGTTAATGAGAGCCATTGAAGAAGAGGAAGTTGAACTATTTTGGATCAAGGCTCTGATACCATGATGAAGAGTTGAAGAGAAGGATTCAATTGTTTATTCATGAATCACAAATATATATAATTACAAATACATGCAATCAATCCTTATCATGATATTTATTTTATTTCAATGGCATACCATATATGTAGTGATTGACATAGATTATGTCTATCCTTATCATGATATTTATTATATTTCAATGACATACCATATATGCAAAGATTGACATAGATTATGTCAATCCTTATCATGATATTTATTATATTCAATGGCATGCCATATATGAAAAGATTGACATAGATTATGTCAATCCTTATCACAGGTATCTCAACCAAGAAATCTTCCACCATTTCTTTCGGGGGATTAACATCAATCAAACATTTAGCATATTCAATCCTCTCAACTTTCTCTGTCATTTCATCCATGCATATCTGTCTCCCAAGCCTACTACTAACCAGTTAATAGCAGGATGAGACCATGTAAAGATGGGTACATCTGCACCCACACTGGCAGATTTCACCATTCCACACACATTACTTATTTTACAGTCATATGGCTTGGTAATGAAAAGCTTACATTTAATCAAGATAGGATCTACAGTGAGAATTTTGTGTCTATTTTCCTCATTAGAAAGTTAAAAAAGGAAGACTTTGCCATCATATTTGACTTTAACTGAGCCTTTGGGATGCCAGATAGATTTCATCTTTTGAATGACACTCATATAAGAAAGTGGTTGATCAAGGAAGAATTCAACCAATGTGTCTACCCATACTTGCTCTCCTGCCTTAACAATTTCTTTATTGAACCCCATGGCATTAACAATAAAGGTTGGTTTCATTTCAACGGGCATGTACTTGCCTTCATTTTGTAGAAGACGATTGAACAATGAAGTCCATACGCGTTGAAATGGGCTATCTTTCTTGGTTGAAGGGTTTGACGTAGCTGCTGACGAGGCCGCACGTAAGTGTGGCGGCGCTGGGGGAAGATTAGAAAGCATCAGGATTTGATGTGAGAAGACAGGTGGCAAGCTCGATGTTGAGAGGATGGGAGAAGAGCTAACGACTAGTATTTGAGAAATTTCCTAACTGCTTTTGTTAATATGAATATATTATACATGCTGAAATTGATGTGTGTTAGTAATTTATTCAATGAATTAGCAAACATTATTTAATAGAATAGGTTTAAATAAGTTAAATGTAAAATTATGAACTTATATATAGTATAGCAAGACGAATTGTAAAGAAATTTGTAAAAAATGTATAAATTTGTTAAAGAGTCATTGATGTTAAAAAAAAATTATGATATAATATATGGTAATTTCTTGATACAAACAAATCGGATTTGATTTACCAGTTAGTTTTTTTTTTTTTTTTTTTTTTTTGAGGAATTATTTACAAATTAACTTTGTTATTATTGTTGATATACATAATTCATGTTATGTGATTTACACATCTTTACAGTTGAATGGCGATGGCGACCACTTCCTTAAAAATTCCCAATTCACTTCCAAAAATCGCCTCTAAACCTGATTTAGATAATCGATCTGCAATTCCACCTGACCTTCGTCAATCTATCTTCTCCATATCTTAACTCTAAAGAAGCTTTCCTGACTTAGTTTTAAGGGATCGAGATACTATCTCTAAAGCTAATTGTTTTCAATCAAAGGTTTGGATAGATGTGATTACCGAAAATAATTATCATCGTAAATCTATCCAGCTTAGTTTTTATGAGCCCGCTATCAAGGACAACGTTAAAATGACGATTATTAGTGAAGATTTTATAGCGAAAGCTCGCGAAAGATGGGTAAGTTCGATAGTCTCCTACGTCTTTGGAGGTAAACCTTATTATACATTTTTAAAAGACTATACAGATCGCAATTGGAAGTCAGAAGGAAAATATCAGTTGTTTTCAAAGGATAATGCGTTTTTTATTATTAAGTGTGAGAATTCTGCTAACTGTGAAAGATCTTTAGAATCAGGGCCTTACTACTATAAAAACGTTTAATTTTTATGAAAAAATGGTAGCCTGGGTTAAAATTTACTCGAGAAGTCTTGCTTTCATTACCAATATGGATTCTCCTGCCAAATTTAGATTTAGACTTTTGGTCAGTTGAAGCAATTAGTAGAATTGCATCTACTTTGGGAAATCCTTTAAATTTGGATGATGTTATTGAAAATATTGTTAGAATTTCATATGTTAGGATTTTGGTGGAAATTAATTTTGATTTCAATTTTCCCAATGCTATTCCCATTCAGAGTAGTAATGGAGAAACTATCTGGCAGAAAGTTGTTTATCAGTGGGTTCCTTTAATATGTTTTACTTGTAATGTGTTTGGCCATTCATATGATACATGCAAATCCAATAAAGTGTAGGTGCCTAAAGTTGATGGTAACAGTTTGAGAGAGATGGAGGTTGAGGAAAATTTGAACAATATGAGCAAATCTACTACTAAAATGATGGATAGGATTGAAACTTCTAGAGAGTTATTAAAAGGTAAAAGGGTTGATCCTAGTTCTTATATGAGTAATAAAGTTAACATGTGTAGTCCTTTCAATATTCTATCATATAACAATAATAGATTGCAGGATGTTTGTGGACACAACAATGCAGGTCTTAATTATGTAGGGATGTATGAGGAGTTTAGTGATAAATTGGGGGTGAATCAAAATAGAGAGGAGCTTGACAGCAGGAAACAAAATATGGAACAAGCTGTTACCGTTTGTTTTGAAAATAAAACAGGCCATAATAAGATAGATAATGATCTTATAATGTTCAGATTACAGATGCTGGTAAAAATGAAAATATTGCTAAGGTATCAGAGGCTGGTTTTTTCCCTAGTTATGATAAGAATCAAGATGGAGATAACATTTTACATGATAGTGTAATGGATGATTCAGATTGCTCTTCAATTAGTAGCAATAGTTTTAAAAGAAGAAGAAGAAGAAACAAATACAAGGGTAGTAAGTTTATAGGAGATAGCGTGGTCATTGGAGATGAACCCTAGTAGAAACCAACCCTAAATGGATTAAACTAATGTCACAGACTAAAACTAGGTCTAAGTCAAAGAAGACAAGATAGGAAGGTAGTTTTACTGATGGAGTGAAGAGTGGTGGTATTTATAAAAAATAACAATGTTTCTTAATTTTGTAGCTGTGGTGGTTTTAAGGTTATATTTGCTGCTCTTTGGATTCTTTAAATGGTTTCTGTTGTTTGCTAATTAGTGTTGGTTTCTCTCTCTGTTGCTTGATCTTGGGTATCTTGTTTTTGGGTGTCTTAATGCTGGATTCTGATGGAGATGAGATATCATTTGTGCTTAGCGTTGGTTTTGATGGTGCCTGCGCGTTGTCTAGTGCTTTGTTTGCCTTCAATGGATCTACTTCTCTGAGCATTTTTCTGATAGTGAGTATGCATGGTGATAGTTACATGGTTGGTGAATTATTTGTTGTACCCTTTTTGTAGTTACAGATGTCATTTTTGTTGCTGCATTTGCGTTGGATGGATCCGTGGCTCTTTAGCATGGATTTGCATAGGTTGCTTCTTGTGTCTGTAATCTGCTTCGCAGTTTGGATTTATTTTCCTTTTGTTTTGGTTGTGTTTAGCAAGTGTATGTCTGTGATATATGTCTAATTTCTTGTTGTGTTGTCGTTTTGATTAGAGCTGGACTTCTAGTTGTTTTTGTATAGGATTTGTTTTGGTTGTTGTAACTATTCTTATCCAGCTCTAATTTCTCTTTGTATCCTTCTGTTGTAATGTAAGTACCCAGTTTAGTTCAAAAAAATATATGAATATATATAGTAAAATTTGCGTATATTACTAACTAATATCATTTAAATAATTAGAGCTTAAGATGTCATTAGTAGTTTAATCATCTGGAATTAAATATAAATATCATGAAAAAATTGAGAGGGTTCTGTAAATAATCGTAAAAATATTAAAATGTAGGCATTTGAAGCTGAATTTTTTCCCTTCGATTTACGATAATTTTAAATGTATAATATAGTAAATTTACTATTATTAAAGTTATGTGACTTATTTAACTATATATTTGAAAGAAAAACTATTTTTTTGTTTTCTTTGTTGATATGAACGTGATATGTATTTTATAACATCATATTTAGTGTTAATTAGACCAATTAGCAACAATTTATTGATTGAGCTTATTTGATAAATTCAAAATCATATAATTAATTTAAACATATTGACTTAGATCTACAATGTTAAATGCTATTGTGGAGTGTTTTTAAATAACTAAATAAATTTTGAAATGCGGGCGCTTGACTTTAATATTACAATGCCATACAGAGTAAATATATCAATGGAAACAAGTTAAACTTGAATTTGTGATCGTGTATAATTTATGTTACGTGACTAATGTGTGTATATATTTGAACCGTTTTTTAACAATTTTGGTAAAATGAATATAGTTAATTTTGATGTGAAATGCTAGGCGAATCAATGAATTATAATTTGCTAAAGTTATTTCAATAGTTTTAATATTATGTAATTAATTATAACTAGTGCGAACCCGTGCTACGCACACGGATTTTGCCTAATGATGATTTAGAAATAAATGACAGAATATTAAATTTTGTAATGTGAAAACTACATGGCTTGTAAATTGTTTAAAACATGAAGTGTAAATTGTTTTAAGACTTGAAGCGTTGACATTGTCAATATGATAAAAGCAAACAAAGGAGCTCATCTCTGAATTCATTACATAATCTTGAATTGATAGGGCACGACCATGTAGAAGTAAACTGGCCTATATTTTTTGTGTGCAAACAAAGGAATGTAATGTCATATATTGAAAATATTTGATGATTCTTGGACACCGCGAATGTACTGAGACTGGTGTAATCTCCAATTTCAAATAAACTGTACCTTGCTTGTCCTCAACTTTTTTCCCTATCAAAACTAAAAAGTAAATTTCAGAAACAAATTCATTTGTGTGTCTAACTCATAATTATTATCAAAGCTGCTGAAGATTTCTAAGTTATATTGATACTTGAATAATTAAATTAAGCTTAGTGTTACACATGCCGTAAGAGTTTATGGTTAGTAAAGTTACAAATACAGCAAGAGCGTGGTGAATTTGAATAAGGCGTACCCGTACAAAGGTTAAAATTGTATTTTCCCAAGATGCAAAATATGTTAAACAAATGATCATGATCAACTGGTTTTCATGATAAAAATTAACTAATTAAAGTCTTAGTATCAATTCCTTGTACGTTTGACAACAGAGCCAGCCAATGTCCGCTTCCTAGTCATTTTATCCAACTTATGTCTTCCCGCATTATCGGTAACTACTTAATGTATAATATATCTCCTTCATATATCAAATATAAGATGGAAATCGATGCTAACCGTGTACATATGAGACACTTCTTGTAATAATTATACCCTTAAGTTACAGTAATTTATAGTTTTGTATAATAAATATTACCACTATAAGCGTCTAACATCTCAAGATTACAACCTAAAAATGAACTTATCCTACTCTAACATGGTAGAATAATAACTCTTAAGACTGAACTATATTTATGTATTTGTGGCAATACAGAAATTGTGATTCAACGCATCCTGCTGCCAAATTAATAGTAACCATCCACCTGACCTCTACCATGGCCAAATCAGCTCTTCCAGAATCATCCATTTGATTGCGTTGACCATGGATTCATAATCAAAGATTGATATCATTTATGCTAAATGGTCAAAAATAGTTACCTGCACTTTCAAATATAAGAATGATGCTTTTGGAGAGGCAATAAATATAATTTTACCAATGATGCTGGTAACATTGATCATTTTAGTTGTTACACCTGTGTGATTATCATGCAGTGATGGCTATACCATAATCTTCTTCTCATCTTTGATTGCGATATCATGTTAATAGTACCTTTATTAAGAACATAGTTCACCAAAATCACATTCAATGTGCTAGATCTCCTAAAGCAATTAACAAAACAACCCTGAAATAGAAAATTCAACGTTGGAATTAATGCTCTGCTAAAGTCAGTGCAACAAATTTATTCACACAAATCAAAGATTCAAATGTACAACATACAGGTGCAATACATCCACACTGCTAAAACAGCAAAGCCTGCAATGTTAGTCAATAAATCTTAATATGATAACTAAGTGAAAAAAATATTTAAAAAAAAGGCTCAGTATTCCAACAATAGCCAGTTAGAGTTGTATATGTGTATGTGTGTATGCATATGTACACACACATACAAACATGCATACTTACACACACACACATATACATTCACACACTATAAAAGAAAACAGATATGGCATTGAACATATTCCATGAACATTTAATAAACATCCTATAGGTATGTGGGATTGAAAAATATAACATAATTTCCTAATGATGGAAGAGTAAATGATGTTATTAAGTAATTTTTGGATTCTGGGATTTACTGTATTGAATTCCCAGCTACGGAAAATAAAATATTTAGTAATATAAAATAATATCTCACTATTTAATAACATTGCAACGAAGTTTTGAAAAACTGACAACACATTGATTTAATAATCTAGTAAAAGAATATCATTAACCATCTTTAGTGTTTCAAAATTTCTCTCGTAAGAATTTCTAGCGTTTATTATGGTCCAAAAATTGCTAGTGCCAAAATTTTGAATTATCTTCTTAGAATCATATTAAATTTTGAAACGGGTTAGTACCAAAGTTGTGTACAGTCCATAATTTTCAAATATAAGGTGTGCATTTTTTAGTAATAGATTAGAAGAATATTATAATTAATATGACTAACAAAACAATTTTATTCAGTATAAAGACTGGTATTCCCAAATTTGTTACATGAATAATCATTAATCTACACACATTTTTAAATTTTGAAACTAATTTCTTACTAAAATACAAAAACTTTTACTCTTCTAACTTTTATAAAATAATGTTAGAATATGCAAGTGTGTATGTCATGTTCACATTGATTACTTTTTTGAAATTAATTGGATTATAACATTAGCATTAATATGATTGTGAATTTTTTGTTTCTTTTATTTTTGGAAGAGTTGTTAAACTTATTGCTACATGGATACCGCAAAATCTTCTATTGGTTGGTAAATACGATTAAACGAACTATCTTTTATCTAATGTTATTTCTATTTTTATTCTGTTGTATTCGCGTGGTTATGAATAATTAATAAATGTAGAGATAAAACCTAAATAAAAGAGTTTTTCATTTCCGGTTATAAATAATAAATAAATAATGATAAAAGAATTTATCATCTTCCTGTGTAACTTAAAAAGATAAATGAATATATCTTTTTTTTGTAAATTATCCTTAACACTAATTATTCAGAATTGTTGTCCTTAACAATTATTACCTTGAAATAAAAGCACTTCAACCTAATTTCCACTATGAAAACAATGAGTCAACTCACTTTCAAAGAATCTTCATACATTTTGCAATTTTTAATTAGTCCAACTTTTTTGTGTTACTTCTGGCTAATCATTTCCCATTTAAATATTTACCACTTTAGATTTCCATATTTAGTAAAATTACATGATATAGATACAAATATTGCGATAACAATAGTGTAATGAGTGGTAAATATTTACATTTTGGAAAAACTTAAACTAATTAATATTTAATGTCAACCTGTAGGTTATAATGAGTGGCAGTTGTATGGGAGATGGTGACAATTCAAATAAATAAAAAGTTTTGTGTGCCTGGTTGATGTTGCAGACACAATGCCAAGTCATGTGAAACTGGTTCCGACTCGCTTGACGGATATGGGAAAAGACGTCGTTACAAAGTTTAATTTGCATTGGGATATAAATGGACAAAGTGTCATTAAGAAGGCACATGAGGTAGGGGACTATAAAGGTTAGTTTAATAAGCAAAAATGAAAATGATGTGGAAATAAAATATTTACCAATATAGTTATAATCAGGCAAAAGTACACTGTTAAAGGTAGCAATCTTACCATGTCTTCAAAATGAGGAGAAGGCCCAAATGCACACTCCACTGCAGTATATTTGAAGTCTGTATATACACAAATCATGATAGGCAGAAGCATCACAAATAAATATTCAGGAAAAGGTTCAGTTTGCATAATAATCTAAGGCGTATGGTACAAATTCAAATAAACAGATGTGAGCAATAACTGGGAGCAATAACATGGGGGTAATTCTTCTAACTGTAAACAGATTATTTGCTTCACTTTGAGTATTGTCCAACTATTCAAGTGTTTAGTCATAAGGACTTGTCCTATGTGAGTTTCATACATTTGACGAGGAAGAAAATAAATGTAACACGACCATAATCAAACCATGTTAGAGACTGCAGTGCAATCGAAAAACGTTGCAACGAATTTGCGAAATTCATTTGTTACACAGTCACGTGTTATGATGCGATAAAAAAAGCAGTGTTAATTTATAAGCAAAAACAAACGGTATTGGTGTTCCGCTGTTGCCGGAAGGACAACATCGAACGATCTATTTCGGTAGATATTGAGATGACGAGAAAACGTTAAAACTAAATAAATGTATATTGCATTGTCGACATATATGAATGTTCCACCTAGAAAGCATATAGTACAGTATGCTTAGTTTAGCTCCGAGGAATCCATCAGAATGAAAATATCCGCTCAAACAATAAGGAGTTGGAATCATTCAATTTTGTTTGTCGAGATTAAAAAAAAAATCTCAAAAGAACAGAGAAGTGCAATGGTAACATAAAAGGAAAAAAAACATAGGCAAAATATAAAAATAAGATCATAATCTCCAAGAAAATACTTAGTCAAATAATTATAAATTTAGTTCAATTAAACAACTTTTCAATTTTTACATAAACCTTTTGACATTGCACAATATCAATTAAATTTGATACAATTACCATAGCAGCATCGAAACATCATATTTTCCCAAATTTTTAAATAAATAAGCGAATCGTAAAACCACGAACAGCCCCCAAACATCGTGTATTTGTGATGCCTACATATCCCATGTTTTTGAAGTGTTTAGCAATGTTGGCAGTATGCATAAATTATACAAAATTGCATGTTTCATGAATTATTCACCTACTTGGTGATAATTTCCAAAACATGCATACTATATATTAGATAGACATACAAAGCAAGCATTATTTTATGATTATGTGTAAAAAAAAAATAGGAATAACCAAACTGTAAAAGAGACTAACAGTCTCGAAATCCCATGTTTATGAAAATGCAGGAAGGAGATTAAGATATAAAAACGAACCTGCAAGTATGTAATTAACGCAAAACTGGACCACGTAAAGTAAATATTATATCATAGGCACAAATAAGAAACCTTAGAGAGGGTTAACTTAGAGAGGGTTGTCTGTCGTTCGCTGCTATAGGAAAACCATATAGATGAAGCATAACACAAAATTGTTAAAAGTTGAAATAGCGGAAAACATTGGTTGTATGCCAAGAAAAGAAAACCATTTGGATTTTGAATATGCGTTTTGAATGCATAATCTTCACCATTTGAGAACTGTAGTTTAAACTAACTATGAATATTTATACAGTTGGCTTTAATAAGGGAAGCCTTTTCAAAAAAGTAAGATTTCTTTTGGAAAAATGGGATTTCTTTTGGAAAAATAAAAATATAGGTTTCCATCATGTTATTTGTACATAAGTAATGACTGGCAGCTGTATAATCAATCATATGTTTCTATTTGGACAAAACAATAAAAACTTTATGAATGCATAATATAGTTACCTTCTTTTGGAAAAAAATGTTATATATTTACCTTCTTTATAAATGCATAATACGTTTCCATTTTGACCAACTAACAGAGTAGAAAAAAAAAATGAAAAACTAATGCAACAAAATTATTTTTTTCGAACCTATAACTATACTATAATACATTTATTTTTGGAATATTGTATAGCTCAAAGCTGAATTTTTGTAAACACATCCACTAAACAATGCTGCCATTTTCAAATTTTGACATATTTTGACTTTAAATTGTATTGCTTAACAGTTTCAAATTTTAGAATTTGAATGCCATGTATAAACTACGTTATTTAATGCATGCATAGAAATAACACATGGTTATTTCAGGCAAGTAACAATAGTAATAAACCATACCCAACACGTTCATTTTTCCTTACCTTGAACATATATTTTTCAAACAAAGATAGGTCACACTTATTATTTCTGTGTTCACTGTAGTAACGGAAAAACATTATAATATGTCACCATAACTGACAATTCCGTTAGAAACAAAGCAATATTTTGTATAAAATACAAAATTCATAGAAAACGGTTTCAAACTTATGGGATGAATGATGATTTTTTTCCCAGAAACAAAATGAGAAAATCGTTCCAACACAATTGAACAGACACAAATAGTAATAACTTCTGTGTGATTCTTGATAGATATCGCAAATGAAAAATGGATATCGTAATTAATTACTGACTTCACATTGAAGGAAGAAACTGTTTCAACAGTGGTTATGGCGATCGTAGCCTTGTAGGCAGTCTACCTTCGTATAACAAAAAAGAATCAAATGCACATATAATGACGCTACCACACTGGCAACGATTTGGTAATCCATTGATCAACTAACAGAGTAGAAAAAAATTAAAATTTATGTACAACTTATATTAAAAATCACATCTACCATCTATAATGCATGAGTAGAACCTCTCGATAAGGTAACGAATTAGAGTAAAAGCCTTCATTTTTATGCAGAAGAAAATATTATCAATCAACAATATAATAATGTAAAATTGGCCTTCTATAATATTTTTTTTAACACCTAAATAAGATACCACACCCAACTGAAAAATAATAATATGCAAAAAAAGTATATAAAAACATCAAAATCAAATATTGTGGTAACAGTAGCGTTAGGCACATGATATAGATACAAATAATAGAAAAGAGATAATAATTTCATACGCATTAGGCATGCATGTTAATATTTTAGGACATCAGAATCATATGAATCATATTTCAATGTAAATGATCGCAACCGGGTATCTTAAAAAAATTGCAGCGCAAAGAAAATATGAGTCGAACAAATAAAAATGACAAAATAAAGATCATCTTCATAACTTAAATTGGAAATCTGAGATTGACGTAGAAAATTCAGGTTTGGATTGTGTTTTTATTTTCGTAGTAATCAAAATGTGATGCCCTGACAGTTACACTATTAAGAATCGATGCCTATCTTTCAACATAAATGTAAACATTTTAGTAAACATAAGACACTGGAATTTTATTTCAAATGACACAGTATATAATATAATTAACATTTCTTTGTGTCAATGATGTGGCAAGTTTGACAATAACAGAAATAGGGTAGATGGATTCGGGACCAACTTGCATAAACTATTCACTATACTTCCATAAGTCATATGCTACACCATGAGCAAACTACTTGCAAATAGTTTGATTAGATAATGTGTTATCGTAATAAGACTTTCACCAAAGAAAATAGGAATTGCCTGCATCAGCATAATCCAAAAAGCTTGTCAATTGACCTTTGCATGAAAAAAAACACGTACACACACTCCCTCAAAATTGACATCTAAATTCATACTCAAATTACGAACTATTAAATAACCACGATCACACGGCCTAAACCATTATAGGAAGGAACACAAGGTTGGAATTCAGGGGGTCAAAATCATAATTCTAGCTAATTGGTAAATTTAGTTCAAGTAGGATTTTAAGTAGCAATTTGAAGTAAAAATACCATTTGCCTTTTCCTACATACATTTGCGTGTGTGCACGCATGTTTGTGTGTGTCTGTGTACATATGAATTATTTCATAATGATGCAACCAAATAAATGCGAATAGAAATATTATATAAAATACCATATGAACCTTAATTCAGAAAATCGTGCAAATTTTGGAATACAGTAACAGTTAACATAGACAACATGGCTATCACCAAATAAATTATTGCAATCATATAACCATTCTCCGTAAGCTGCAAATAACAACATAACGAAACTGGAAAGCAAAAGTATGCAAAAAAATTGATGAATTGCAACATGATTGCAAAACAGTAGTCGATGTAGCTTGAATGAACTGGTTGATAAAATTAATTGGTTATTTTTATGAAATTCTAACTTCCTTTAGCTTAATAAAGAAACAATTAGAGCAAAAATGAAATAATTCTTAATTCCGATTTGAGTAAAACCCTTAATACCATGTAAACCAATCACTGTATGCTTACTTTGACCGAGTAACCCCTATATGTTTGCTCTGCATTCAAAGTGCTACTGGTGAAATCCACCGCAGAGCAAATATATACAAAACCGAGGAAAAAAAGTAGTAAGCGAGTCAAAAAAATATAAATAACATCGGGTAAATCGGGGCAAGAAGTAGTTGTACCTGTCGCAGGGTAGAGGAGGAGGGAAGCCAAGGAAAGGGAGAACGTAATCAGCGGCGCGGTCTAGGAAGCAGGCGTCGGTTGAAGGTAGAGAACGGTCTCGGCCAGCAGCTGGGGCGTAGGCAATGAGAAGGTGAAGGGAGCGATTTTAGGGTAAAAGAGGGTTGTGGCTAAAAAGAGAAGAGAATGGCGCAGGCAAGGAGAAGGGGAGGGAGCGATTTTCGGTTTCAATAGGGAATGGGAGGGGAGCGAATGGATTTCTGGGTATAAGAGGGCTCTGGGTAAAGTGAGAAGAAAAGGGGAGCGGTTGATTTTGCATACGGTAGCTGGGAACGTGTAAACTGAAGAAGACGAAGGATTGTTGGGGTGCGCGGTATTCCACTCATGACGAAATTGTGGCCAAAGGATTGTATGCATTGGACAGATGACAGCATCATGTTTTTTTGGACAAAAGTGGAATCGAAAAGATTTTGAGGAAAGATTGTGCTATCATATAGTATAATAGATAGAAATATAGTATTAAATGTATAATATTAGAAAAGAACCGAGAGAGACTTAAATGATAATTAAAAATTTGAAGTGTAGTTACATGTTGAGCCAAAAAAATGTCATTCCTTAGTATTTGAAAGAAATATTAGTTAGTTAAATTTATTTAAATTTTTAGATTTTATAATTAATTTAAACATGTTGACTTAAATGTAAATGTTAGGAGCTAACTGTTAAATTATACGTATGTAATTATGTGAATTTTAAAATGTCCATACCAAAATGTAAAACGATGGAAGATGTAAAATGATGAAAGAGAGTCAGCAAATAAGTGTAAAATAATAAACTAATTTGAAATAAATTATATAGAGAGAATTAAGGGAAAAAAAGAGAACACATAGAGTTAATGACAAAGCGTATAATTCTTCTGATTTACTTTTATTTAAGGGTACTTTTGGCACAGATCCTTATTAAGGTTTAAAATACACGAAAGTCCTTCACTAATTAAATTTCAGTGTAAATTAGATCCATGTTCTTTTATTCTCGATTGCTGCAGACATATCAACAACATTCCATTAAAGTTGTTGACATATCATCAACTTTTTTGTATACAATGTAAAAGTTGCTGACATATCAACAATGATTTACAAAAGTTGCTGACATTCCAACAATAATTTTTTACTTTTCTGTACACTGTATAAAGTTGCTGATATATCAGCAATTATTTATAAAAGTTACTCATATTTCAGCAATAATTTTTCCTTTGTTTCTGGAAAACAGGGACCAGATTTACAATGAAACTTTACCGGTGAAAGTTGCTGGTATATCAACAATTATTTATAAAACTTGCTGACATGTTAGTAATAATTTTCTTTATTTCTAGAAAATAGGGAACAGATTTACAATGAAACTTTGACAGAGATCGGCTTTACAATATGAAAATGTAATAGGAAAGCCTCCCTAATTTTCACTTTATTTAATAGAATAGACAGATAGCATGAATTGATGCATGCGATTTTCCAGTAAAGTTTCAACTAAAAAATTTGCTTTGCAGGGATTTTTGTAAATGGGCCCTAAGAGAACATCACTTTCGTACTGATGGGCTTGGCCTAACGATAAGCTTAAAAATCATAAATTTTGGGAAATCCATGTCTTCAATGTTGAGAAATTGAATTAGGGCTGGCGGTGGATCCTATCAGACATAAGTTCCACTAAAAACTTGCTACTCTATTCATAATCGACGCTCCTTCGACCGTAAGGTAGAAAATTTCCCCCCTTTGCTGAACTATCTAATGCATTTTCACTATTTTTGCGTTTGTTTGGGTTAAGAAGCACCGAATACAGCGCTGGAAGCAAAAAAATTCAGCGTTAAGAAGCTGTGGGGCTGTTTGGGCGCAATACTAATTCTGTGATTTTTCAATTTTCTTTAGTACGTATTGCTGCAAGGATCAACGATTCACACTTTTGGTTTCAGTGATTGCTGCCATCAAAGAGCTAGAGAGCTTAGGGGAAAACGAATGCAAAATCGTTTTTGACATAGTTATTTAGGTTGTCTTCGTTTGCAACGATTAGTTCTTATTAAAACAAAAAACAAGTGAGATGATAGTTAAAATGTTATTTGTGTACGATAAATGTTTAGAACCAAGCAGTAAGTGTTCAAGATTTTACAATTCTAAAAAGTGATATTACTGCATATCACAACTTCTAAATGCCAAATGATAAATTCTGTAAATTACACCTCTAGTTATCTAAGTAGCAAGCATCGAATTGGGTACTTGATGTTACTACTTCTAGATTGTAATTTCTATTACATTTTCTATGTACTAGTTTAGTTATATGCTTTTATCTTACCGCTTTTATCATTTTCTCATCGCAGTTATTAGTTACTGTTTTTCTTCCTTCCCGAATTCAAGTTAATTATTTTAATCTTTTTATATAAGTTGTTAATCATTTTTGAAAATATTTCATTTGTTAAAGGAATTAGTGAAACACAATTTTATTAAAACTCTTAATTGTTTCTTTGTTATTTTATTGGAATAAGTTTAAAACTATTTGATTTAAATAAGTTTGTATTCAAAAGATTTTAAAGACATACGGACTACACCATGCATGCATGGGTGTATCATTGATGCTATATGGTTTCAACTGTAGAGATGATTGCGCCTCTTATGTCCATTTATTATACTTATTTATTTACTTTGTGTGAACTTCCCTTTTGTTTTATACACTTACTGTCTTTAATTTCTTATTTCACCAATGTTATTAAATGTCAGGTACGGCCTCGTTTACCTCCAATTAGTACCATTTATAAATGGTCTTTTATATTCAAATTGAGTGAATGTTAAATTACATTTATTTTGTATGCTTCAAAATTAATTTACTATGCCTGCTTAATTTCCTTCTTCAATGTCGTATTTTGTCTCTATTTTTTTTTTATTAAATGAGTTTATATCCATATTGGCTTGATTAATGCAACTTTCCATTAACTCCTCAATTTATTATATTGTTTGTATTTTAGCGTTTTATTTGTAATTAATATGGTAATGTATCGTATGTCACCTATGTTATAGTTATCTTTATTTTATTTTATTTTTTTAAACTTATTCTTCACTTTATATTTATATTTGTATTTATATTTATATTTATATTTGTAACTTTTATTTTTTGGATATACACTTAAGTTTAATTTCTCTGAAGTGTTTATTCTATATTCTGATGCACTAGAACTGTATCATTCTCACGAAAGAAACGTTAATGTAGCAACTTTTCATAAACTACCAAAAAGTGATATTTGACCATTTATAGAAATTCACACGGTAGTCAGTACAACTGAATTGTACATTATAGTAATCATACGAATTAAGATATAGAAAAATTGCATTCCATATTAAAATAGAGCATTTCCAACGACATATTACAACTCAAATAACAAGATTCTGGAAATATCTACACAATCTATCAATATTAGTTTCATAATTTATAGGGACTATTCTTCCTAATTTCCATGTCTATGGTGTATATACCTATGTAATTAGAGCGCTTAGAGGATTTAGTGCGGCGGACGTGAAAAAAGTCATTTCGAAATAAAGCGATGAAATAGCGGGGGTATAACGGATGACTCTAAAATAGCATATAAAACTTTTACTTAATGTTTTACAAATATACTTAAACTATAATTAAATGAAAAAGTAATATTCATTTTAATTATAATTAGTACATTCTTAATTTTAAATAAAAAATGTGCAAATATACGTAAATAAACGTTAACTTTTATTTAACTTAATTAGATTAAATAGAGTATCTTTGTTTCTTAAAATATATGTTAAAAATTCAATCAAAAAACTAATTTGATAATTGTACCAATGTGTAAATGTCAATTTTCAGTTCATTTCTTTTAAAGGATATATATAGCGGAAATAATGTAATACTATGAAAATAGCGGGATATATCGGTATAGCGAGGCTTAAAGCGGAAATACTATTTTTAAGGCTTAGAATCCACAATGAGATAGACCAGGGTTATAGCGGGGTAATAACGAGACATTAACTGTAGAGGTATATATTATTTCATTAAAGTTAAACAATTTACTGAACATGAAGGTGAGGATTTTAAGTTAGATCATTTTATTTAAGTCTACAATCCAGTAGTTTCTACATAGTCATAATAATAACATAAATAGAATGTGTTATTATTCTACTTTAACGTAAATCACATAATTTTCACTCATGTATTATCTTCCAAATTTACAAATCTTTGCTTGACTCCTTTTCTTTTCAACCAAAAATATGTATATAAAAATGCACACACCGCTTAAAATTATAGATTCAATAGGAGATTTTAGTTGAACGGGGTCTAAATTTAGAAGTTTTGATTATTTTAGAATTAATTCACTGCTCTTCTCACTTATTTTCTTCACTTCTCATATATATATATATATATATATATATATATATATATATATGTATGTAGGATCAAGAGCACCACAAACAGTCCAACACCCTTTTAGCCTTCTGATTTTCACAACACATCCCGGTTTCTCTCTCCTCCCACTAACTTATTTTACTATAAATGAGTGGTGAAAATAGAGAGGCTAAAAGGGTGTTTCATTTTTGGGGTGTTGTTGAACGCTCCTCATATATATAATGTATGTGTATTATTTACAATTTTTAAAAATAGCGGAGAAAGAAAATGATAGAGCTTCGTTGTTCAGTTGACAAAATATGAGAATGAAAACGAGGGATTAGGCTTATAGGCATTGGAATTAATTTTCTACGTTAGATCATTATTTGTTATTAAATATGGACCGTTTAAGCCAAAGTTCAGTCTGCATTGACCCTAGACAATGTGTCTACTTTTACCTTATATAATGGTCGACCACTAGCGGTCAATCGACCACTCCAAGGGATTGATCGATGGGCTTCAGAATTTACATAACACGTTATTAGATCGATTTAAATTCTTTTTTGATCGTTTTCGGTCCAAAAACTTCAAACGTTGACAACTACTTCATTTCAACTCCGATCGCATAAATTTATATATGAAAGTTGATCATAAAAGCTTAAGAAACACAGTGATTTAAGGTTCGTGGTTAAAATTTGACTTTTGCTCAAATTTCATTTTGAGCCTTATGAATTATTTGTTAATTCTTTTTCATAAATTAGTGTTTATTTATAGGGTCTGCAGCATCACTTGGCTTGTACTAACAATTTCACTTTTGTTCTTTACTGAAATGAAATTGAATCTTGTTGGCTATTTTGTATAGATTAGTTATGTAATCCGTTGTTATTAGAAATGTTAAATTGTATGATTCAAATCGATTCACACCTTTCCCAATTCAAAACATAAATAAGACCGCAATAATAAAATTGTACTATTGATCTTTAAATTCAATGCATCGAAGAAAATAATCGAATCAACGATTGCTTACGATTCATTTCGTGGACTTAAACTGAAAGCCTTACCAAAAGGCGCATCCAAATCCAAATTGAAGCAACAAAGAAAGAATTCCAAAAATGAAATTTGCAAAATTCATTAATTTGAAGCTGAGAATCATATTAGAGCTATCTAAAATCAAAACTGATAGAGAAAAACAATCATAGATAAAAAAGATTGAATACTTACTGAGTTTGTAAGGAATTAGCTGCAAGGTTGGAGTAGGTATTTATATTTTATTTGCTACTCGCCCTCTATTTCGATCTAGGTGCTATCACTTATTTGCATTTTTTTAAATAATGAAAAACAATTTTCCATGGAAACATGTTTTAATAATTGCAGCAAGTACATAGTTAATACCACCTTTTACACATCCAATCTTAAATTGGAGCATGTACTCTATGCTGTAAAACCGTACATTTTTAACTTTGTTAGTTGTTAGTGGAGTTTGTAAAATAATTTTACCACTATATACAAACAAAATTGAACAAACATGGTTTAGTAAACATGTTTGTATTACAAATATTAACATATAGAATTCTATTGATTTATAATTTAAATCCTTGTTCGATTCAAAATATATGAATATTATGATTTATGATTTAAATATCAAATTAACAACCTTAATGTAAACAAACCAAGTGATCACATTATCAATCGTAAAATGCACTTCACTTAACACTATAATATCACCAATTAAAAATCATCAAAGAAATCATATGGTTACGAAATGTTGCCACATACTTTACATTCAAACCAAAAATACAATGCATTTGATGTAGAAGTCATATATAAAATTGTGTAATATATGCATCCAATACCATCAAATAGAGCGGAAGCAAATTGTCACAAATTTCAGCACTTTATTCTCTCAACATATAAACAAAATTTGGTATGTCTTCATAATTAGCAGCTTTGAACATTGTAGCGAAGTAGTTTCTCAGATATAAATTATATTTAATTGGATATTAAAAGCAAGGTTATTACGGCGGCAAGTCGAGTCGATAGAGGTTCAACTAGTCGACTAGTCGATAAATAAATAATTATATACGTATATATTAATACATAACTGCAGTATATAAATAGATAAATATATGCATCTTTGCAGTGTATTAATAGATAATTGCAAACATTTATATACCACTTCGTATTTGACTTGCAGTGTATTATGTTTGTTTATGATAGATAATTGCAAGTCTAGCACTTCGTATTATAAATATAGATAATTGCAGTCTTTATGTTGCAGTTTTTTTCAATTGTTGCCATCATGGTTCGACTTCATACTCGACTTCAATTTCATGATTTGGAGTCGGCTTCGTGATTTAGGGCTTCGACTTCGTGATTTAGGGCTTCAATTTTGTGGTATAGGGCTTCCATTTCGTGGTTTAGGGTTCGAGCTCGACTAATGGCAAATCACTCTTCCAGTCGATGCTCCAATATCGACTAGTCGCGACTAGTCGAGCGCCGTAATAACAGTGAAATTTAAAAGCAGAGAGCACGCGACATGGTTACAACTATTGAAATTGAGAAAAATGCAAACAATGCAACATGTAGGAAATATATAGTCGGTAACATACATTTTACATCTAAACGCATTCAAAAAATGCTACAGTTTAGTACATGTATGTAAACTTATTTCAGGTTATAACACATTCCACAGTACATCATAAATCATTTCCTTTTCTTTAATACATGTTTTTTCCCTACAAATTGAATGATCAATTTCCAAGAAAAAAAGTTGACCAATTATTAACAATACACAATGAGCCACTTGGAGAATAAAAAAAGCCAGATTCATCGCCATTGTTGATAAACTAATTCACCTCTTTTTTCTAAGATATATGCTATTAATTTGGTTGATAATTAAATATGTATAGCGTAAACAATAGTACTAAGAGAAATTACTACCACCTGATCCAAACTGCAAGTAGGGAAGTCACCACAAGCCAGATAAAAAATGATTGTAATTTACTTTCTACAACCGCAGCAAACCAAAAAATTGTAATAAATTCTAACAATATATACCATACAACGAAATATCTCCGATCTATTTGAAAGCATAGCCCAAAATAAAAAATATTCTAAAGATCATAATTTGAACTTATAAACATTGTGGCAGCTAACCTTCTGTGATAATCTGGAAGCAAACTTTTTTTTTGGTTTTTTTTTTTTTTTGGGGGGGGGGGGGGGGGGGTGATTTTTTGTCCAGTTTTTTGATGGAGGGAAAGAAAAGTGAGTCTGCTGTTATAGAAGTGGGAGTATAATTAAAATAAATGAAAATCTGGTGTGTTGGTAAATTAATCGGTTTGGGGAGCATATTTGAATATATCAATTTTGTCCTTGTGCCATTATCTCCTGGTTTGTTCTACGATGGTCATATTAAGAACCTCAGAAATGGCTTCACCTGGTTTAATATTTGTTCATTGTAACATAACATGGTGAAATTCCGAAGAATTGATATTACTGTCAGCTAATGACATTACAATCTGCATTCTACTGTCAATATAATGTGTAAATTTGCAATATTGTTAATAGTGTCGGCTTCATTGGGTTATCATTAGGCATTTGTATGATCTCCTTCGTGGTTGCAATTTATCTGAACTCATCGCACTGGTTGAACAGCAGTAATAACCCATAAATTGAGTAAAATATGTGACAATTGGGTATATTATCACCTATTAGAGTGGAAGTATTTTCATGAATAATTTACTCCATGCCTTTAGCTCTACCCATTGCCTATTGTTTTTTTAGAATTTCTATTTTTATTTTTTATTGTTTATCTGATGTAACAATTGTTTGCACTTCATTTGTTTATTATTTTGACAACCCTCTGCTGTTTCCAATTTTAGAGTTCTTTTAGAGGATTTTGGGTATAGTTGTAAATGGGTGCACCTAAACAGAGATGGACAGCAGAAGAGGAAGCAGCTCTTAAAGCTGGTATTGCGAAACATGGAGCAGGGAAATGGAGTACTATACTAAAAGACCCCGAATTCAGTTGCGTTTTGTACTCACGGTCCAATGTTGATCTTAAGGTGCATATGCTTATTTATTGATATATCTCAGTGGACAAAAAATGCATCTTAGCATGTAACACTGTCTTTATTGCTTTTTACACCTTTTATTCACATATGTTCATCCATTGCAATGTTAGATAAGAACATGTAGGTCAATAAATTTCTATGATGGTGTTTTCCAGGATAAGTGGAGAAACATATGTGTTATGCCCTATGGACGAAATTTTCGAGATAAAGCTACAACGACTTCGAAAAAACCCCGAAAATTTTCAAAACTTCAGAACAAGGTTAAATTAATTTCTGTTTCTGAAGACTTATCTGAAGAAACTGATGATGCAAAGCCTATTGTATCTCCAGTTGAACCTGTCTTGCAAGTTGCTCCTAAGATTTTGGATACTCCTAAGATATCGGATGAAAAGTAAGTGTTTAATGCATTTATGCATCATACGATTGCTTACCATAAATATAAATATGTTGGATTTCTTTGTCTTATCATTGTAAAGATAACCAGCAAAGCAAGTCTGGGCATGATAGCCTATGGTCTTTTTGACAGTGCTAAAAAGATTGTTTCTTGAAATCTGTCTTTAGGCTTACTATAATTAGGACATGGCACCATGTTTTTATCTTTATAACCTCTAATTATAGTTATGTACCATATTTAATGCAACTATATAAGCTTCTAATTATGAATCAGATTTGAGACGAGTGTTACCTCACCTGGACATGTTTTTATGTTGCCTTCAATTGTAAGCCCATCATCCATTATTGTTGACATGTTGCATTTAGGTACAAAAGGTAAGACACAATGGTTAGATTGTGCAACTAATAAAACAATATGTTACATTGCGTTCTCGGTTTCTTATCCTTTTCGATCTAATTTTGACTGATTCTTCCTTTAATTCTTCTCTCTATATCTTTTTGCCTCTTTAATTATGATTACAATCATAGGATACACACAAATAAGTGCAAAAAACAGCAAGTGCCTTTTTGCAAAAAAAGAAGTTATGTTGTCCCTCTAAATTTGCTAAAATTGTCATGAACTAAAGTTTGACTTGATAACTAATATGAAAGGTATGGTAGTATCAATTTATTTATGGTAAACAATAGATAATACTGTCTTTTGAATTGGTTTTATTATATATTTGATTCAATCTTGCAATATGTTTTACATTTAGGATTGATAATATGATCCTGGAAGCAATAGCCAACTCAAAGGAACCTACTGGGTGTAATAAAACAGCTATTGCGATGTACATAGAGGTCAGTGGCGTAGTTGCATAAAGCATACCCTTTTTTAAACTGCATTATTCCTACCGGGTCTAGTAAAATAGGTATTGCCATGTACATAGGTCAGTGCTGTAGATATACTCAGCTTACCTTGATCTTTTTATTTTATGTACAATTCCTTTTGCTTTTTTGGAATTTGAGGATATTCAGTTTAGGGTGCAATTATTTAACATATTCTTGTCAAAATTTTGATTGGCAGCAGCGACGATCCTTGCCTTTGCACACAATACTGAAGAAAGCTTCAAGTGTTACTGACACCGTTATTAAAATAGAGCAATTTGTTAGTTAAAACCAATGATTGAGGTTTCGGCCAATACCCCGAAATTCCGTGGGTACTGGTATTGCTGGTGGATGGTCCGGAACTGACAGAAAATCGGTTTCGTACTATGGAAAAAGCAAATCGATTTCGCAGAACAGCGAACAAATCTAGGGGAAAAAAACATCATTCAAACCAAAAAAAGAAAATTGTAAACTTATAAATGGCAGTATATCGAGAACATGCTTACCACATCAAGAAGAACTCTAATTATAGCTTTGGTCGGTCACCTCCTCCTCCATTTTCACGCTCGTTGACGAGCGGCCTAAAGATGAATGATCGATTGCTTTTTCTTTTTTGCTCTATTCTAGAGAAAGAAGGATCATTTTTTTATTTCGTTCGGTTCGATTCTGGAGATAAAGAGGGGGGGGGGGGGGGGGGGTAGTGAACAAAACATATTTTAGGGTTACGGAGGGAAGTTGGGTTGGGCTGTCAGATTTTTTAAGTAGCGAACACCTTTGGGAACAAAGTAACTACATATAGTAATTTGTCTTACCCTTTGTCCATCTGACCAATTATATAAATTCTACTCTATAGACTAGCTATTGCAATGATGTTACACCAGGTCATTGTATTAAACCTCTCTATGATATGTCTAACTGTTGCCATAAATGTTGTAGGTTATCGTGTTAAATACGAAATTATTTGCCATAGCCATTTTATAAGTTTATTTATTGTTATTACATATTATTAATAAACTATTGAAAACCAAAATCTGCACCGAAAACCGAAACAAAATTGGAACTACCGAAATTTACGAAATCATCCGAAACCAACAAAATTTCAAATGACTGGGTTCTCGAACCTTGGTTAAAAACACACATATTGACAAATAGTACTGTATGTTTTTAGAAGCGCTGTAACTCCTGATCCGTCCACTAGTTTTAAAAATTAAAAAGGTGCTGTATATTTTCAATATATGAAGTTAAGGTATACCCTATAAACATGTTGGAACGATAATTACATTTGATATAAAAAAGGAAAGTTAAAACATTTGATATAAAAAAAAGGGAAGTTAAAATGTTGAATGTTTTATTTATAACTCAACAAAACAACATAATATTAATTGCAAACATCATCAATAATATATCAAATTATGAGTCAATTTATGTTAACTAGACACAAACATGTTCAGTTAACTTGCGCTTTTAGAATTTAACAAAAATAAGTGCATCGTTGTCATTAAAACCATATTGAATTACCATAAATGTTGCATGAAATATGATGTTTCAATTTTATCAAATCATTATACTTTAATGTCATTGTCTTTTGTGATTTATTTTATTGTTTACTTCCATGCTTAAATTTGTAGGAATAACCATATTTTAGAACTATGTTATATTTATTCGCCTATCGATTGGGCTCTGGCCACTTGCAAACAACATAAAATGTGCTGCTAACCGCTCTTCTTGTACTTCAACCTTCCTAAAAACAAAAAGTGTCATAAGTGGTTAATTGCGTTTCATATTTCCGATACTTCCCAAAACCGTGGTTGTACAACCTCCTGTTAGCTCGCTTGCTTCAAAACATTTACCATATGTATTTAAATTATCCGACACGTCTTTCAAACAGGTTCTCATGCTATGTATGCAATGTTTTTGTACAACTTTTTCGGGTTTAGTGATTCTGTTGCTTCACTATCACATATTCATTTTCTCCTAATGATATTTTTGTAGTGCCTTGGTGTACTTCCTCCAGACTTCAAACAAGATCTTTTCGAAAGGTTGCAAAGAATGACTGAGTCTGGTAAATTGGTAAAGGTAATACAGTTTTTACCATGATTATACAAATGTGCACATGAAGAGGAGATATACTAGGATATAAAAAATTAAAGATTTACGTAACTTTGACGCATATATACAATCAGCTCTCTTTTATAGATAAGCTCTCTTTTATAGAGGAGACTATAGGATGAATGGTACATATATGTTTTATTTAGCCTATGGAATTTTATTTGGTGTTTGCAAGTGCTTGTAATGGTACTCTGGTGATATTTTTGTTATGAGCTTTTTTGAAATTGCTTCAGTGCAGTTTGAGTACACTACCTAAGGATAAAGGCCAACTAGTAAGTTTTTTCATGAAATGTGTTTATTTCTACAGGTCAAGCACAATTACAGTATCGCACCAATTTCTCCGATTTCACCAGTAGAAGCGAGGCAGAATGAACCATCTAAAACAAAAGGCTTTGATATCAAACAACTCAATAAATCGGAAATAGAAGCTGAACTGGGTCGCATGAAGTTAATGAACATGGATGAGGCGGCAGCAGCTGCTGCATTGTTGGTAGCTGAGGCTGAAGCAGCCATGGCTGAAGCAGAAGAGGCGATGAAGCTGGCTGAAGCTGCAGAAGCTTGTGCTGAGTTAGCACGAGCTCATGCTGAATCGGCATCCTTGTCATTGAAAAATAGAAACTTGGTGAAGGTGGTTAATTATATATCCTTTTGCAATAATTGATTTTAACATCCTTAATTTGAGTTACCGGTGATGCATTCTTGATCAAGAATCAATCTAATTTGGGTTTTTGAGCATCAGGTTCGTATTTTAGATGTAGCTGGTAGGAAAGTCCATGTGCAACTGAACACATAAATCAAATTTCTACTTTTTTGAAACTGAAAGTGCAAGTTAGATGTATATGTTGGTATCGACGGTATGCGTATTCATAAGTATGTACATTTGTTTATGTATGTTTTATATCAAATAACTTCATTTTTTTTAGCATTATCAAATTTCAGAAAAAATTCGACATTTCTCTGTGAGTGCAAGTCAGTTCTCGGAAATGGCTAGTTTGTGTTTTCTAATTTCGAAGAATAAGGATCTTAGGGATTTGCAGCAAGAGCTTTTCTTGCAACATCGATAATAGCTACTTACCAGTTTTTTTTTTTTTTTTTTTTCTATGTTGTATACATCTTACTAATACCCATTCAACTTCAATTAGATTTTATGATTTGGAACTAATTTTTCCTTCTTATTTACCCTCCTTTTTTCTTGAGGTTCATGTATTCACCTTTTATGTATATATATAAATTTATGTGCATGTTTTTTGTGTAGTGGGCTGGAAAGACAATTCCAGAATATTGAAATCATGTTGCAGTAGAAAGGAATAGATGGAAGGTATCAAGTTACTCGTGAATGCGGATCTCTGTTACTTCCAACATTTACAGCTATGATTTAATCGAGAACTTACTTTTCTTGTGCAGAAGCTCACTTCAACCAGTTCCATGGAGGATACATACAGTTTATGATAATACTTGACATATATTACAATGTCCATGTTGATAAATGTGTCTGTATACTGAAACAATGTGTCTGTATGCTGCAACAATGTGTCTGTATACTGAAACAATGTGTCTGTATACTGCGTAACCCTTGGCTGCCAGATGTAGTAGTATCCTCCTCTTTACTTAATACATCAGTTCCAAATATTGTCAAAAAATGAAAGATGATCCATCTAACATTTTCATGGTATACAATTAGTGTGCTGCTATTCACATCCTAATTTACTCTTCTGGCCACCACATAAAATTTAATAAACTTAATTATATTTTTTATATTTTTGGCCACCACATCATTTTTCTTCGTTCGGCCATAATCAACCGAATTAACAATATGAATTCGGCAGGAAGCAACCGTACGACTGCTACCAACCGAAATATGATTGTAAATTCGGCAGGAAGAAACCGTAGCTTTCGTTTCGTAGTGGGGTGTCTGTTCATATTAATATTTTTAACGTACGGTAGCTGAAAGAAGAAAATGATATTCTTTATGGTGACTTTTAGTTTTGGTGGCCAGAAGAGGAAATTGGGATACGAATAGCAGCACACTACAATTACTACAATTATTACTTGTGTCTCTTTCTCTCTCTTTTTTCCTTTTCCTTTTATTTCGATGCCATCACAATATCCTTTCTTTTATTGCATTACTTTCGATTTCATATTGGTATTATTTTATGGAAAATCTTAAAAATTTTATGGTGCCATCGCAATATCCTAGTTTGAAAAGGATACTGGATTATATGACGCTATCATTCTATACTCCAAAGCGATACCCTGCATGCAGCTATCATTCAAGATCAGTTTTCTTGGTTTTAGAAGGTTGCTGTTTCTTACAAGAAATGAAACTTAGTAACAAAAGAGCCTAGAATTAGGAGTATTTATCACAAATGCATCACATTGTTGAGAACATACTTCTCATGAACATGCACATGTGCACATCATTGAGCAATGTCAATATATAGTTGTATATCATACAATATCTGGTTGGTTATAGGTTGGAGGGCTACTCAGATAAATAAAAAATATCAAGAGCACCACTTCCAACCTTTCACGCTAGTGAAAATCAAAAGAATCATGAAAACTGCGAACGGCTGGAAAACGTCTGACCGAATGTCCATCCTGCCGGAACAATATCGGAAAATACGATCGTCTGATCATCCGTTGTCGTGACACGAAACGAGAGCGACTGACCATGGAGGTATGCGTTCGATTGCCAGTTCGCTCCCCAATTCCTAGACATCGGTTGCCACTCTGTTTTTGTCCCCTTGACCGACATGGCTTTGATCGACCCACTTCCTCCTACGTTGGTCGCAAGAACAAGCTCGAAGTAGTCGTGCCCGTTTATCGTGAACCTCACTCCTCCGTGCTTCTTGCACGCAACCCTGCACAATCGATCACAGTTGAAAATCACCATTCACCATTCATATAGAGAAAAAATCCATGGATTTACCTTTGATAGACGATGGGCACAATGCCACCGCGATAGATCCCGATCTTCTCCCAAGCGGGTTGCGCCATGTCGAAATGCTGACGAGGAGGGTTGCACCACCCGCCGTCGTCGCTCGACTGAGCGAAGTTCGGAGGGCAGAAGTTCGTAGCGGTGATCCGGATGGACGTGCCCTTGATGCACCACTTCGGATCCGTCTTGTAGTCGCACATTATCTTGTAGCACTGCCCGCACGCCGCCCCATCGTTGAACAACGCCGTGCTCAGCGCTGCCGTTCTCGTCCCGTACCCTGTTGAGTACAGGTTTCCATACCCGCACGCTCCACCTGTAATTTTCAAGCCTTGATTAGCCATTATGTATGACCAGAGAACTAATCTCGGTAAGTTAGGGGTGTAAGTAAAGTAAGCTTACCCATTGTGCCGGAGGCATCGCTTCCTCCGTAGAATGTGGCGCTTGCCTTGGTCCATCCCGATGGCTTAAAGACCCCCTCGACTGGGGTAAAGAAGTCATTTGCTGCTGTGAGAACAAGGATCAAAAGAGGGAAGTAAATCTTCATCTTCTTTCTTCTTCTTCTTTTCTTCTTGCTTTTGGTGGAGGGTTGGAGAAGAAGAGGTGGTATTTAAATAGGAGTGAGGCAACTAATATGGTGGACTATATTACTGATGTTGGTGGTTATATTATATTATTATGAAGTGAAAAGGGAACAGAATATATGCATGTGATAAAGCGATGATTAGAGCCAATGGCCATAGCTTGCGGCATTCACAATTTAATGTTTAATCATACGAGTATCATGCATCTCATTAATTAATCCTTCGTTCCCATGTTCTCTTTTGTGAAGAAGAACAAAATTATAGTAGTATATGATAGTAAAATGGAGATGGTAACGTGAGTTAATGATAATAGAAGATCACGTGAACGATTTAGAAGACGGTACATAGCACATGGCACCGCTCTCCGTATGGTTCAGTTTGTACTTGCTACTTTCTAGTTTGTACTTGGCTAGTTGCGATTGAATGTCTTTTTTATTACTCTGACTTATTACTCTAAGTTTTTGACTTTGATGTTATAATATTGATCCACTATCATTGAATTGGGTTTCGGGAATTGTGATTTTGTTTTGTTTGTATTTGGACCTCGATCCATGGTTTTGTTCGCATTTAAAGTAATTTAGTTTCATTGACTAAACACTGTTGTAAACTACTCCCTCCATCCCATAATAAGTGACGTTTTTTGACTTTTTCCAAATCCCGTATTAAGTGACGTTTTTAGGTTTTCAAGATAAGCTAGATTCATGTTCACCTGCTACTACTCTTATTTACACCTGTAACAATTAATTATATTCCTTTTCCAATGTCAATATATTTACTCCTTCATGAACGACCAATCATAGTGTTACAGCTCTTTAGATATTAACATTGGAAAGAGTAGTAAGACTTTAATGACGTACAAGTGTGATAATTAATGGCAGTAAATGTAAACCTTAATATATGTGCAAGGTCAAAAAACGTCACTTATTATGGGATGGAGGGAGTAATGTAATTAAGTTTTTGGAGTAATTGCCAGCTATCCAACAATGGTAGTGCAACCAATTGTTGATGTTACTTAAGCAATTTGTGAGATCGATTCGACAACGAATCAAGAACATGACAACCTCAACAATCATCAATAATCAATCATGTTACACTACCTTTGATGATAAATGAGTTTTATTAGGGTGATAATAATCAATTAAGGACAATCATTGGGTGACAATGATGAATATTAAAGAGATTATGACGTAACCATTCAAGGGTTATAAATACTAAAAAGATTATAACATAACTAATACGTGTATTTGTACCAACCCACATATTTTACGATAATATATTTAAATATTTTATTTAATATAACGTAGTTAATCGTTAATCGACTGTGTAAAAATCACTTTTTGCATATGGATGAACTTGGAGTTGAGACCACTTCAATTGAGTTCAAAATGTCGTTTACGGCAACAAAAACTGTAAACATCGATATGTTTGGAGTTTGAGAAAATCAGGATTTCGGGTAGGGCTTGGGTTAGCCAAACTAGCCCATCTTACAGCCCCACATGTAACAACCCGGAATTTCCGAACAAATTTAAATATTTAATTTAATCTATTTTATTGAATTTTGAATATAAATTGCTAATTTTTGCTCGCTAAAATTTGAGAATAATTTTTATATTTTATTTGACTTAAAACAAGCTCAATAAAATTACTAATTCGATTTATAAGCATGAATTTAAAAATCGATATTTTTAAAGTTATACTGATCGCTGATAAAATGACCATTTTTTTAACAGTCTCGAAATTCGACGAAACCACTTTTGTTGGATCCGAAATATCGAAATATGTCAGGATTTCAATTTTCAAGTCAAACGGAGTTCGTATGAGATAATGGTAAATAATCGTAAGTTGAAAATTCAGTCAGTTTTCAGTTTAAGCTGAAAATAAGACCCTTTTTCAAACGGTTTCCAAATTCGATGCGGCTAGGTTCGTTAGAATCGTAATTCCAAAATTCATAATTTTTAGAGTTAACGTGTGGCCGTGAGATGAGAACGAAGTTTGCAATGTAGAATTAACATTGACCAAACTAGTCAAATCGTGAATAGTGTAGGGCCAATTAAAATTGGACAAAGAGCCTCTTCTCTCCTCCACTTGGCATTCTCCCCTTAATTGGTGCCTACATGATTTGATTTATACTTAAGTATGTTAATTTAGACTAAGCTTTCTACCATTTACTAACACCTAAACTAAAGCTTAGAAAACCTAATTAATGGAAGCTACCCACTTCCTCCTCCTCTCTAGCCTCCATGCCGCCGCCCAAGGGCACCACCTCCGGCCATGCCCTGTTGCGCCGTACCCCCTCTGCCCCAACCAGGCCTGGTCGTGGCCCCACTCCCCCTCTCCTTTTGCAAAAAGGCACTCCACTTCTCTCCTTGTTGCAAAAGACACCATTTTTAAGTGCCTACACCACTCCAACCACCTCTTAGCTCCTCCCCCCGGGCCCCATGAGCCACCCCACCCCCGTTAAAGCCCTGCCACATCATCCTCTTGGCTGGACAGCGAGCCTCGTGGGCCCCACAAGCACACAAACCCATAAAAATGCTAGCTTTATACCCTTAGACGTGTGTTTAAGTGTATAAGTGTGTTGCCGAGATGTTTGGAATTGTTTTGGCGAGGAAAGATGAGGTTTTCAACTCGTAGCAAGCACGTCAAGCGTCGACGTTGAAGTGTCATGATGTTGGAGTGCTTGGGGTGAGAATCGTTTAGCTTTAATTAGTTAATTTGTTGGTTTAAATCAAAGATATGTTGCTAAATGCTTGGTTAACGTAAATATGCAAACTTGTAAAATTCATAACTTTTTACTACGAACTCGGAATTAGGCGATTCAAGATGCATTGGAACCGTATCGACAAGAGCTTCCCAATGAAACTAATTTGGTCAGATTTGGAACAAGCTAAAATTTTAAGCTAAATTAAATGTCCGTTTAATTTAGTTTAAAAAATAAATCGTCAATTAAAGACCGACGAAGTGGAAATCAAAGCGAGAATTCTCTCACTCAAATATCTTGTATAGTTATTTTTATCTATTGCATGTGATATCCCTTGAGTTCGACACATGAACTATTCACAAACTCATTTGCATTAGAAGCATTGTTTGAATATACGACACTCGTATTTCAAACAATGTGGATGGACACTTGTGGCGCCTTAAATGGCTTTAGTTGAGCAATTTATTTATTGTGTTATGTGGTGATTGAGATCTTGGAATATTTGACATGCTAAAATAATGTTAATATACTTGTGGTGGTTGAGATTGGAATAAACACGCATTTACAAGTCAGACGACTTATTTATGTTCACCTATTTAAGTGATATTGACTGGGATGATAATTTTACACATCGCCCAAGTGTGCACAAAATAATAATTATTATTGGATGAAAACCCCACATGGGTCTGGGGATGATAATTAATTCACATCTTCCTTGGATTTAATAGTATGTCAACTAATTGATTGACAGACTGTTATAAGCGTTATTTAATTATTTAATGCTTATACAGTTGTAAATTGCACTCTGTATGTGAAATGAATGTTTAATAGTTGTTTATCACTATTTTCGAATACATGCGATGTATGGAATCCATATAAATGAAATTATATGGTAATTGATTGAGTTTGATTCCAATTCAGAAATAAAGAATATTTTAAAATAATATTCAGTGAAGAATCAAAATATGGTTTTGATGTTCGATTTTGGATGAACACGAAAATATTGAAATATTCACAAATGTAATGAATATGAAGTTGAGTTAAGTATATATACGCTATTTTAACTCGAACGGAATTTTCTGTCGATTTTATTCATTTTATAATGAATACTGAAAAGGTTTGATTTCAAAATCTGATATTTTGAAGCTATTATCATTTTAATATTATAACGATATGGAATATTCAATTTTGGTTTAAAATTGAAAAGGAAGTTGGAATCATTTTTAAAACAAATTTATAAATATTTTATAAAATATGTTTTAAGTAGAAATTGACAAAATATATTACACATATTTAAATGGCCTGAACAGAATGTTTCGCGCAGCGACCATTCGCGAATTTCAAACATTAACTTTGAATGGACGTAACAAGAGATCCGACCGTCGGATTCTCCTAAAACCAGAACCATTGGGTTCGTATCGAAAAGAGTTTTCGAATGATAATAAGAGATTTGAAATCTAACAGTTAGATTTTAAGATATGTCCAAATCAATTTTGAAAAAGGTCATTATGGATGCAGTTTGGTGGCCGATATTGGAAACCGACTATAAGGGCCTTAATAAAATTATTAAAAATATGAATAATTTATGTAAAATCATAATAAATGATTTGAAATGATTTTGGATGAAATATCCCAAGTTTGTAAAGATAAAATATGTTTTTATCTGAATAAGCTGTTTATCAACTAAAGTAAAGAACGAAAAAGGAATTGAAATGGCTTTTATATAACCAGAATTTTCCAACGTATGAATTGGAAAGGATTTGAATGGAAATAATCTTCGGAATATTTCGATATTGGATTCCGTGATTATACGGATATTATTGAGGATTTTGGAAGATATAGATATCGTTATTCCCAATACGATATCTGTTGGTTTCAGGATTTGATATTGAATATAAGCCGACATGATTTCCATTCAAAGCCTTTCATTTAATATCAAATTGGATTTTGGGATTGTCATGAATGGTGTCTTCAATAACACTGTTCTTAAACCCAGTTGAGAAAAGAATAAATCTTTTAATTAAGGTTAATGAAGTTTTCCAATTAATACATATAATTGGAATTAAATGGAAGTTGATATTGGGTTCATTGTGAACGATGTTTTAAGTAACATTTGTTCTAAAAGCCCAGTTAACAGTGAAATTATGGTTTGAAATTTATAAATCTTAAAAAAAATATTTAATGGAATTTTTCCAAAGTAAAGTTTTCCAATTTAATATATTAAATTGGAATTGAGTGGAATTCGATTTACTAATAATCGAGATAAGCCTCTGTTAAGGAAGATCGTTACTATTTATGAAATTTAAAAGGCTTTGCCATTATTCTATTTATAGTATTAATCTAATACGGAAATTTATATCAATTATATACTGATCAGATTTTCATGAAGATTCCATTTTGATGGAAGAGGATTTTGGGATTATCGTGAATTGTGTTTTAAGTGACATTGGTTCTTTAACCCAATTAAAGACAGAATTAATTTCCTAAAAGATTAAATAATCATTAATTAAGCAATGATTTTTGAGATTAAAACCATATTGGAGTTATAATGAATCTTTAATTAGATTGGATTGTGAATGAGGTAATTAAACTTATCGAATTCAAGAAATGATCGAGACTAGAGTACCACCAGTTTTACTCCATGCGATAGTTAAATCTTTAATTAGATTTGAAATATGAAATGGTAATTAATTTTGCCGATAACATAGTGGGTGTTGGATATGAAGTACTACTAGTTTTGCTCCATGGGATGAATAGGTTGGGATTGGAAAAATTAAACAAATGATTACTTCGATAAGGCTCGATAATCCCGACAAGTTTGATAAACCTTAATTTGGTTTAAGATTGTTAAAAGATAATACAAAATCTTTTGCAATGGTTTTCAAAGAAAGATTTAAACAAGAGGTTTAAATGAATTAAATATTTTATAAGATTTATGGGAATGATTCCCAGTATAATGAATACTTGAATAAAAGAATATTCTGAATTAGAATGAGGCATATGATGTATTTTCATAGCACTTGATTATAAGATACGCGGGTCATTCGGAGAGACCGGGTTAAACCCACTCTGAATAACTGATACGACAACTAAAAGTCAAAGATTTGAAGACGGTGGTTGAAGACCGGAGATCTTCACATCGTTTGGATGATTACTGATGTCTTGCTTAGGATGTACACCCAAGACGAGGTAATAAGTGGTGATTGTCCAGACGTACTTGAAGATCGACTGGATATGCGAGGGCCTCTCTCCTATATTGGACATATGGAATGAGTAATAAGGTGTCTTCGGTTTCGTTCAAACCCAGAATGGACTTGCAAATGGATTGTATGTCTGACATTGTATTTTGCGCTGTATTCATTGATCTCTGCTAAGTATATATTAGTTTGGTGGTAGAAAATTTATTCTTTTGCTTAACACCCTTCTCTAAGACGTACAAGCTTAGAGGTTTTATATTGGTAGAAATCAATGGTATGGTATTGATTGACAATGTGGCATGCTTAGATGAATGGATCAAGGTTTTTATTGAAAAACAGAGCCTTGTGGTTGATGATCAAAGCACAATTTTAAGTAGAGAAGCCTTGTGTAGCGTTAGTTCGCGAACCTCACACCCTAGTATGAACCAAAAATGGGATAGAGACTGCAAGGAAATGGACATACGTTAGCTTCTAACTAGAAGTGATGTCGTGGTATGGATCCCAGACATTTACTTAAATGGATGTTGGATATTATTTAATGGATAACAAGGTACCTCAAATTTGATTGGGGTCTCTAATGGCTCTTTGGTCGAAAACTGACAGATTTGTCGATGTACTGATCATTTTGGAGGTTCGATAGAACTGGCTAACGTATTATTTATGGTATTGCCAATCAGTGACGACTAACTGGCCCTTAAGATCTAAGGGTTGCCCAGAGGCGTGATCCTGAGGCATTTGCTAGAGTGTCTCGAAATCAGTGAGGAAGATCCCTCGCCTCGATTCATAGATGGAAATCCAATTTCCAATACGCGAATTTTCGGTTTTAGCTGTAAACCTATATGGCGACATAATAGGATGGGGTACTATGTCATCTATGATTTTTACATTTATATTTGAAGTTGTTTTTGACACTATGCACTTATAGTAATATCAAAATGATTTGTTTTAAGACGTATCAAGCATGTTCGACTATTATAAGGTAAAACTCTATCCTCCAACTTGCGTTGCATTGCATTGCATTGCGTGATGGGACCTGAGTCTTATAATAGCTTCATTTTTTGAAAAGCATTGCATTGTTTATAAATTGTTTTATTTCAAGCTTTGGTATTCACAGGGAGTAAACCCATTCCATGAAATACGGCGTGGTCCCATGATTTACCCTACTTTAAAGTAAAGTTTTATAACTGTTTTAAGTTCTCACACCAGTCCCATGACTGACTCGGAGTTTATTGTTTCTACCTAAACTTTGAGTGTCCATATTTTCCATAAGGGTAGCTAGTTGTTTTGGTTTTCGCAGATATTTCTTTTCATAGGATTCTGGATTACGGCTGAAGCTATATTTGGAATGTTTTGTATCCGTGTATTTCTTTCAGTTGTGGTAGTTGATGTTTTCCGCTGCACATTATGTTTATGTATTTAAATGTAATTTAAATCTCTGATATTTTTCCATTGTAAGTTATTTATTTGTACTCTGATATCTTGGACACTGATGTAAATTGTTGTAATAGCATTGAAATGTTCTTCTGTTTGTTTTCTGATGATTGTGTTCTCAAAGCAGTCCGTCTTCTTGTTCGGTTTACGCCGGTCGGGAAGTTCGGGTTGCTACAGGCCATAGCCCCCTTTCCCCTCTTCATTCATTCTTACTCCAAAGGAAATAGAAAATGGGGGAAGGAACAAGAAATTAAAATCCCTAAGATAGGTTTTGCAATTAGAAGCTCAATTCTTGAGGAAATGAAGTATAAAAACTTGGGTAAGATTCTCCATCTTCTCCTACTTGCTTCCTCTTTGTTTTGTGAGAATTTCTTAACCCTAACTCATAGGAAATCTATTTATTTGATCTTAATTTGAGGATTAGCAAGCAATTTTGGAAGAGAGACTGTAATAACCCGGAAAATCTGGGCCAGTTTAAAATTTTTATTTTGGCAATTTTAGCGAATTTTGATTATTTAAAATAGATTATTTTAAATAATATCGACGAGAAATTTATTTTGAATAGAATTCAACGTATATATTATATACGTCGTCGTTAGAATATAAATATTTATATATAATTATAAATAGAATTGAAAATGGCGCGGTAGTTCGATAATTCGATTTCAAACATCAATTGAATGTACCGGGTGTAAAACAATCCGAATTTTAGTGAAACCAAAAACATTAGGATCTAATTGATGATATCTTTCCAACGAATCCGAAAAATCAAATTTTCATAGCGGTAATCAAAAGATATGTCTAGTTAAAAATTCTGAATAGTCGCTATGGAATTCAGGCCCTTAAAAATAGACATTTTGCAAATGACCTCGGATTTCGACGAAACCACTTTTGTTGGATCCGTGATGTCAAATTATTGTTAGGTTTCAAATTTCATAATTTTTCGAATCAATATGTGAGCGTGGCAAAGGAAAACGCGTTTGACCGGTTTCAGTTGATTTTAATCGACTGGAAATTGACCATTTTTCCAACGGTCTCAGAATTCGACGAAACTAGTTTTGTTAGGACCGTATCGTCAATACGAAGCTAGAAAATATTTTTCTGGAATTTTTCTAGTTAGTATGTGACCCCAGTGATTTGAAATGTACGTTTAAAATTCAATATAGTGATTTAAATGTAAATTTAACGGAAACTGATTCAAACGATCAAATCAACCTACGATACATATCCCATTGTGTTCGAAATGGGGGTAAAACGCTATGGACGACAGGCGGTGGGCCTCGTTTTGAGGTCGTATGTAAAAGTCAACTTTTTGCAATTATATTATATATATAATTTCTCCTTTATACTCCCCACCCCTATTTTCAGATCGAAGAAAAGATTATAAAAAAGAAAAAGAAAAAAAAACGAAAACCGCGTCTAGGGCGGACGGGGAAATTCCGCCGCGCCGCGGCCAACGGAGGCTGGCGCGCCCCCAGCGCCGCCACCAGGGGAGATCGCCGCCCCCCCCAAACTATTCCAGCTTCGTTCTCCTCCCTTCCTCTCTCCTCCGCAGCCGAGACCCCCCAAATCCGAAGTCAACCCCCTATCGCGACCTCCCCTCGCCTGGCGCCCCACCTCGATCCCCTCTTCTCCTTCAACCGCATACCCTCCACCTCATGTTAGCACGCAAGAAACCCCCCACCTAAGGAAATCAATCAAAGTAAGTTCTTTCTTTTATATTTAATTTAAATCAGTTTTTATGTTTAATTTAAATCAGTTTTTGTGTGTATTTTTAAAATAGGAAAGATTTGATTTTTAAAATAGGAAAGATTTGATTTTTAAAATAGGAAAAGATTTGATTTTTAAATTGGAAAAGATTTGTTTTTTTTAAATATAAAAGATTAGATTTTTAATATGAAAAGACGATATTTTTAATATGAAAAGACGATATTTTGAGAGGAGTAGTGAAGTAAAAATATAATTTTTATATAAGGAAGATAATCAAAATATGATTTTTATATTTTTAAAGTATTAAAAATATAATCTTTACTATATAGGAGAATTAAAAATATAATTTTTATATAGGTAAAATATTAAAAATATCATCTTTATATGTGTAGGAAAATAGAAAATATGACTTTTAGAAAACTTTATTTTTATAAAGGCGAAAACTTTATTTTTATAAAGGCGAAAACTTTATTTTTGAAAGGGCGAAATCTTTATATGAAGAATAAAGTGATAAAAATATAATCTTTATCTATATAGTTGCGTTGTGAAAATATGCTTATTTTTATATATTGAATAGCGAAGTGAAAATTCGATTTTTAAATGTATGAAGCGATTATAAAAATATGATTTTTAAATTGAAAGTGAACAAATAAAAATGTGATTTTTTATGTTAAAGACATCAAATATAAAAATGTGTGATTTTTATATATGTAGTGGCTACGGGCAACGAAGATGACAGAAATGCGATAACGATGAAGATCTCTATCAAAGAAGAGTCAAGATGATTGGATAGCTTTCGGTGAGAACTTCTCACTCTAAACTTCTTTTTCTAGTTATATATATATATATATACTAGGATGCAGACGGTGCTTAGTAGCACCCGACACAATCGTCCACAGACCATGGACTTGTTTGTTTGGTTGCATAAATTAGTTAGATGATTTGATTTGAATTTGGTTGTTTGGTGAATTGAAATTGATTTGATTGATGTGTGAATGGCGTGGGCCTTCACTAGACCGGGGATAAGGCTAGGCCTCGACCCGTTTCTAGTATCGTGCCGTTATGCCGCCGAAATTTTCTAAAATAAGTTAGAAAAATAAAAGATATCATTTTATTTGATAAATGAAATGAATAGAAATTCATGTGTTAAAATAAATTGTTTTATCGTTAAAAACATAGTTTTTAACGTGAAAGTGAATCAATGAATATTTATAAACAAATCGGCCGATTTGTTTATATACACTGATTTGACTGATATTGATTGGGTCGATAAATTTTACACATCGCCCAACTGCACAACTAAATTCTGTGATTGATTGTTTGAAACCCCACACAGGTGTTGGGATGAAATTTGAAGTTCACTCATCCTGATTGATTAAATATGCCGATCGATTGATTGACAGGCTGTTATAAGCATTAGATATCTATATTTGATGCTTATACAGTGTAGTGCACTTTGGTTGATGGTTGATTATTTTTCAATGCTATTATATACAGGTGTTGTATGGAAATCCGTATAATTAACATTATATGGTGATTGATTGGGCCTCATTCCAATCGGGAAAATAATAAATATTATAAAAGAAAATTCATGTGTTGAATATAAAAATAGTCATGTGTTGACGATGTCCAGGTGTTGAGTGAAATATTTTATACAATGAAATTTACATCTTTATCATATTTAAAATTAGAACTACTTCTCAGTAGGAGTCTAATTGAAAATCAAACGATAGATACCATAGTTTTATAAAATATTTTACACAACAAAAAAATAGTGATGTGTTGACAGTACTCATGTGTTGAGATTAGTCGTGTGTTGAAAGAAATATAGATTCATGTGTTGAATGGGATAAATATTCATTTGTTGAATAGAATAAAGAAGTTTTTGAAAAATATAAAGCCGTGTTGATTAGAGTTGCGCCATTTTGACGTGAACGATATTTATATAGATTTTATTCGTTGTACAATAAATATTGAAAAGTGATTCAAAATTTAATATTTTGAAATGAAATTCAAATTGAATTAGATTAAAATTCGAATTGAATAGGAAGCGAATTTGAATTCGAATAAAATAGAAATGAATTCAAATTGAATTAAATTGAAATTGAAATTTAAAACGAACTGAAATTGAATTGAAATCAATTTGAAACGAATTCGAATTAGATCAAATAGAAGGTAAATTCGAATTGAATTGAATTGAAACGAATTTGAATTTGAAGTGAATTGAAATGAATTCGAATTGAATTGAAATCAAATCGATTTGAAATTGAATGTAGAAGTTGAATTGTTTTGAAACGAATTTAAAACGATTTATAAAATTCGTTTTAAATAGAAATCGACGAAATATATATTATATATATTATATATAATATAATGGCCTGAATAGAACGCGCCGCGCCGCGGCAGTTCGTGAATTTCGACCATTTATTTCAAACGGACATTGCGGGAGATCCGACCGTCGGATTCTCCTAAAACCGGAACCGTTAGGTTCGTATCGAAAAGAGCTTTCCAATGAATATTAGAAATTTGAAATCTAACGGTTGGATTTGGAATTATGTCCAAATCAAATTTGAAAAAGGTCGCTGTAAGTGCAGTTCGATAGCCGTTGATGGAAATCGACTGTACGGGCCTTGATAAAATTATTAAAAATATTGATAATTTGTGTAAAATCATAATATGTGAATTGGAAAGAACTGGGATGAAGAATTCCACATTCGAAATGATAAAAATAGATTTTTATCGAAATGAACTAGTTTTGAACTAGGATTAAAACCAATTTATTTTTGAAACAAATAAATTGAATTTGAAAGTGATTTTAAAAATAACCAATATTCCCAATATGTGAATTGGACTGGAGTTGAATCGAAATTATCTTCGGGATATTTCGATGTTGGATTTCGTGACTATACAAATATTGTTATGGGGATTTGAAAGATATTTTATATCGTTATTTCCAATACGATATTTGTTGGTTTCAGAATTTGATATTGAATATAAGCCGATATATTTTCCATTCAGAGCCTTGTGTTTAATATTAAATGTGATTTGGGTTTATCGTGAATCGTGTTTTAGATGACATTGGTTCTTTAACCCAGTTAAAGGCAAGATGTTGATTTTTGAAAGATTAAAGCTAAGTGGAGTTTTAATGAATCTTTAATTAGATTAAAAATGTGAATTGATAATTTAAATTATCAAATCTGAAAGGTGATCGAGAATGGAGTACCACCAGTTTTGCTCCAAAGCGATAGTTAAATCTTTAATTAGATTTGAACGTGAAATGGTAATTAATTTTACCGATAACACCGTGGTGTTAGGAATGGAGTATCACCAGTTTCGCTCCATGGGATATAGGTTGGGATTGGGAAATAAAATAAATAATTACTTCGGTGTGGTTCGTTAATCCCGACTAGTTTGAAATGATATCCAAAGGAAGATTAAAGAATAAATTTAGAAGAATTTATCTTGGATAAAATTAATGGGAACCTTTCCCTAAAAATGTGATTTTTGTGAATAAAAGAATATTCTGGATTGGAATGAGGCGTTTGTTGTGTTTGTGTAACATTTGTTTATCATATACGTGGGTTATTCAGAAAGGCCGGGTTTATACCCATTCTGAATAACCGATTCGACGAGATGTCGAAGATGAAGACGGTGGTTGAAGACCGGAAGTCTTCACATCGTTTGGGTGATTACTGATGATCTTGATTGGGCTGTACACCCAAGATGAGGGAAACAGTTGGTGATCGTCCAGACGTACTTGGAGATCGATGGATATGCGAGGAAAGTGCCTCCGGTTTCGTTCAGACCCAGAACGAACTTGTAAATGGATTGTGTGTCTGACATTGGATTTTATTCTGTGTTGATTGATCTCTATTAAATATACATCTGTTTGGCGGCGGAGAATTTATTCTCTTGCTTAACGCCCTTCTCTGAGACGTACGAGCTCAGGGGTTGTATATCGATGGACATCAGTCGCATGGAGTGGATTGCCAGTGTGGCATGCGTAAGTGGAAATTGATCAAGGCTTCTGTTGAAAAGCAAAGTCTTGTGGTTGATGATCAAAGCACGGCCTGTGTGGCATAGCTTTGTGTATAACGTTGATTCGCGAGCCTCACACCTCGGTATGAGTCAAAAACGGGATACAGACCCAAGGAGTGCACGACGTTTCTTTCTAGCTATGGTGGTGTCAGTGACCTACCAGCCCTGACATTTATATACTTTTCACCTGTGTGGTTGTTGGATACGAGGCGCCTCAGATATAGGTCTGTAAGGACCGGGAAACGTGTGTTCAGGAATTGCCAATCCTCAAAAGTAAGAGAGGACCGGCCTTGGAGGTTCCAAAGGATCATAGTGGGGTCCTGGGACATTTGCTAGAGTGTCTCGAACGCGGAGAGGAGCTTGCCCCTTGCCTCGACTCATGACGGAAATCCAATTTCCAATACATGATAGTGCGGTTTTATTTGTAGAACCTAGTATGGCGACATAGTGGTATGGGTCATTCATGCCGCCTATGATTGATATTTATGATTGAAATTGTTTTGACACTATACACCTATATTAGTATCAAATAATGTGTTTTAAACGTATCAAGCATGCTTTGGCTGTTATAAGGTAAAAACCCTATCCTCCGGCTTGCGTTGCATTGTGTGATGGGATCTGGGTCTTATAACAGCTTCATTTTTCTTTATTTAGCATTGCGCTGTTTGTTATATGCACTGGTATTCTTGGGAGGAAACCCGTTCCGTGTTATACGGCGTGGTCCCTTGAATTACTATCTTTAAAATAAAGATTAATAACTGTTTTAGTTCTCACACCAGTCACATGACTGACCTGGAGTTTATTGTTTTAACCTAAACTCTGGGTGCCCCTATTTTCCGCACGGGCAGCTAGTAGTTTTGGTTTTGCTGTAATAACCCGGAAATTCTGGGCCAGTTTGAAAATTTTATTTTGGCAATTTTAGCGAATTTTGATTATTTAAAATAGATTATTTTAAATAATTTCGACGAGAAATTTATTTTGAATAGAATTCGACGTATATATTATACGCGTCGTCGTTAGAATATAAATATTTATATATAATTATAAATAGAATTGAAAACGGCGCGGTAGTTCGATAATTCGATTACAAACTTCAATTGAATGTACCGGATGCAAAACAATCCGGATTTTAGTGAAACCAAAAACATTAGGATCTAATTGATGATATCTTTCCAACGAATCCGACAAATTGAGATTTCATGGCGGGAATCAAAAGATATGTCCAGTTGAAAATTCTGAATAGTCGCTATGGAATTCAGGCCCTTAAAAATGGACATTTTGCAAACGACCTCGGATTTCGACGAAACCAGTTTTGTTGGGTCCGTGATGTAAAGTTATTGCTAGGTTTCAAATTTCATAATTTTTCGAATCAATATGTGAGCGTGGCAAAGGAAAACGCGTTTGACCAATTTCAGTTGATTTTAATCGACTGGAAATTGGCCATTTTTCCAACGGTCTCAGAATTCGACGAAACTAGTTTTGTTAGGACCGTATCGTCAATACGAAGCTAGAAAATATTTTTCTGGAATTTTTCTATTTAGTATGTGACCCCTGTAATTTGAAATGTACGTTTAAAATTTAATATAAACTGATTTATATTGTAAATTCAACGGAAACTGATTGTAACGGTCGAATTGGCTGACGATACATATCCCATTGTGTTCGGAATGGGGGTAATTAGCTAGGGGCGACAGTCGTCGGGTTTGATTTGGTGTTCAAATTGGAAACATACTTTTTCGGAAATTAAAATATAATAAAATATAAAATATATATATAGTTTTCTGTCCCTCACTCCTTCCTATCTTCCCATCATTCATTTAAAAGAAAAAGAAAAAAATACGAAGGACCAGACTCGTCGCTCCATCGAGATCCGCCGCCGCCAAGGCTAACGCGTCCCCTCCTCCTCCGGCGCGACACCACCCTCCTCCACACCCCTCTCTCCCTCCGACCCTCCCACATCCCGCCGCCAAACCTAGCCTACCTCAAATCGAACCTCCACCAGAACGGAACCCCACCGCCCTGCCAACCGCCGGCGCAAAACCCCCCTCCTGCTCGCCTCCGACCTTCTGACGAACTCCACCCGCCACCAGATGATGCCGACGCCCTTCCTCCCTCTGCAGATTCAAACCTGCAACCCCCCTTTCCTCTAATAACTCGGTGAGCTCTTTTAACTGATTTTAATTTAGTCTAAAAACTGAATTTTTAATTAGCTTTAAAACTGAATTTTTAATTAGCTTTAAAACTGATTTTTAATTAGCTGTAAAAGTGATTTATACTTAGCTTAAAAAGCTTATATTTTTATAAGTAAAAGGTTTATATTTTTATATGGCAAAAGCTTATATTTTTGTTTAGGTAAAAGTTCAGGTTTTTTTTTATACGGAAAGTTCATATTTTTATACATGTGAAAAGTTAGTAAAAATCGAATTTTTTATATAGGAGAAAAGTTAGTAAAAATCGAATTTTTATGCATGTGAAAAGTTAATAAAAATCGAATTTTTATATAGGAGAAGAGTTTGTAAAAATCGAATTTTTATATTATGAAGTTAGCGAAGTAAAAATATGATTTTTATATTCTTGGCATAATAAAAATGTGATTTTTATAGCGTTGAATTAAAAATATTTTTTTTTTTACATATACCGCGTGAAACAGATCTCGTTAGAAGAACGGCGAAGAATTCCTACATAAGAAGAGTCGTGGCGTTTGGTTTTGCTATTCGGTGAGAATTTCTCACCTTTCAATTTCTTTTCTAATTATATATATATACTAGGATGCAGACGGTGCTTAGTAGCACCCGACACAATCGTCCACAGACCATGGACTTGTTTGTTTGGTTGCATAGATTAATTAGATGATTTGATTTGAAATTGAATTGTATGGTGAAATGAATTGATATGATTGATGTGTGAATGGCGTGGGCCTTCACTAGACTGGGGATAAGGCTAGGCCTCGTCCCGTTTCTAGTATCGTGCCGTTATACCGCCGAAATTTTCTAAAATAAGTTAGAAAAATAAAAATATCATTTTATTTAAAGAATGAACTTAATAGAAATTCATATGTTGGAATAAAATGTTTTATCGTTAAAAATATAATTTTTAACGTGAATGTGAATAAATAAATATTCATTTACAAACCAGATGGTTTGTTTATGTACACCTATTTGAAGGACATTGATTGGGACGATAAATTTTACACATCGCCCAACTGCACGAATAAAATATTTGTTTGATTGTTTGAAACCCCACACGGGTGTTGGGATGAAACTTGAAGTTCACTCATCCTGATTGATTAAATATGTCGATCGATTGATTGACAAGCTGCTATAAGCGTTAAATGTCTATATTTGATGCTTATACAGTGTAGTGCACTTTGGTTGATGGTTGATTATTTTTCAATGCTATTATATACATGTGTTGTATGAAAATCTATATAATTAACATTATATGGTGATTGATTGGGCCTCATTCCAATTTAGAAAATAAAGAATATTATAAAATAAAAGTTCATGTGTTGACAGTACTCATCCTTTGAGATTGGTCATGTGTTGAACGAAATATTTTGATAATAAAATTTACATCTTTATCAATATAAAATAACGGTTCATGTGTTGACAGTACTCATCCTTTGAGATTGGTCATGTGTTGAACGAAATATTTTGATAATAACAACTATTTTGAAAAAGAAATATTTGAAATAAAATATTTGAAATAGAAATTCATGAAGCCGTGTTGATTAGATTGACGCCATTTTGACGTAAACGATATTTATATCGATTTTATTCATTTTGAAATGAATTGAATATAAAACGATTTCGAAATGAATTGAATTGAATATAAAACGATTTCGAAATGAATTGAATATAAAACGATTTCGAAATGAATTGAATATATAACGATTTCGAAATGAATTGAATATATAATGATTTCGAAATGAATTGAATTGAAAACGAATTCAAATTGAATTGAAAGCGAATTGAAATGAATTCAAATTGAATTGAAATTTGAATTGAATAGAAATGAATTTTAAAATGAACTTATAAAGAGGAATTCAATTTTGATTTGAATTGAAATGGAAGTTGAAATTGCTTTTGAAACGAATTTAAAACTATTTATATAATTCGTTTTAAATAGGAATCGACGAAATATATATTATATATATTATATATATAATATAATGGCCTGAATAGAACGCGCCGCGCCGCGGCAGTTCGCGAATTTCGACCATTTATTTCAAACGGGCATTACGGGAGATCCGACCGTCGGATTCTCCTAAAACCGGAACCATTGGGTTCGTATCAAAAAGAGCTTTCTAACGGATATTTGAAATTAGAAATCTAACGGTTGGATTTGGAATTATGTCCAAATCAAATTTGAAAAAGGTCGCAATAAGTGCAGTTCGATGGCCATTGATGGAAATCGACTGTACGGGCCTTGATAAAATTATTAAAAATAGTAATAATTTGTGTAAAATCATAAGAAATGATTTAGAAAGAATTGGGATGAAAAACTCCATATTTGAAAAGATAAAAATAGATTTTTATCGAAATGAACTAGTTTTGAACTAGAAATATAATTCTATTTATTTTTAAATAAATAAATTGAATTTGAAAAGGGTTTTAAAAATAACCAGACTTTCCAATGATTGCATTGGAGTGGATTTGAATCGAAATTGTCTTCGGAATATTTCGATGTTGGAATTCGTGATTATACAGGTGTTGTTATGGAAATTTGAAAGATATATTTATATCGTTATTTCCAATACAACATTTGTTAGTCGTAGAATTTGATATTGAATATAAGCCGATATATTTTCTATTCAGAGCCTTGTATTGAATATCAAATGTGATTTGGGGTTTGTCGTGAATGGTGTCTTCACTAACACTGTTCTTGAACCCAGTTGAGAAAAGATTAAATCTTTTTATTTAGATTTAATGAAGTGTACCAATTAAATAATATTTAATTGGAATTGAATTGATATTGATTTTTGGGTTTATCGTGGACAGTGTTTTAAATAACACTCGTTCTTTAACCCGATAATTAATGAAGGTGATTTTGGGTTTATTGTGAACTGTGTTTTTAAATGACACGGATTCTTTAACCCAGTTAACGATTAAAACTAAGTTGAGTTTTAATGAATCTTTAATTAGATTGAAATGGTCGAGAATGGAGTATCACCAGTTTTGCTCCAGGCGATAGTCAAATCTTTAATTAGATTTGAACGTGAAATGGTAATTGAATTTACCGATAACACCGTGGTGTTAGATATGAAGTATTACCAGTTTTACTTCATGGGATGAATAGGTTGGGATTGAGAAATTAAAACAAATGATTACTTCAGTAAGTTTCGTAAATCCCGACTAATTGAATCGAAATTCAAAAGTAGATTAAAGAATAAATTCAAGGAATTTATCTTTGATAAAATTAATGGGAATCTTTCCCTATGAATGTGAAATTTAGAAACTAACTGTCGGTTAGCCAAGCAGAATGGTTTTCTGGATATTGATCTGATGTTGGTTTCGGCCTTCGGGGTTAATATTTGGGGAATTATTCTCTTGATTAATTTGCGGTTAGTGACTGATGAATTGGAATGAGGCGTATGTTGTGTTTGTGTAGCACTTTTATAAAATATACGCGAGTTATTCGGAAAGACCGGGTTTATCCCATTCTGAATAACTGATACGACGATAAGTCGAAGATGAAGACGGTGGTCGAAGACCGGAAGTCTTCACGTCGTTTGGGTGATTACTGATGATCTTGATTGGGCTGTACACCCAAGAAGATGGAAACAGTTTGTGATCGTCCAGACGTACTTGGAGATCGATGGATATGCGGGGTATTAGGTGCCTCCGGTTTCGTTCAGACCCAGAACAGACTTGTAAATGGATTGTGTGTCTGACATTGGATTTTAGTCCGTGTGATTGATCTCTATTAAATATATATCTGTTTGGCGGCGGAGAATTTATTCTCTTGCTTAACGCCCTTCTCTGAGACGTACGAGCTCCGGGGTTATATATTGATGGATATCAATCGCATGGAGTGAATTGCCTGTGTGGCATGCCTAAGTGGCAATTGATCGAGGCTTCTGTTGAAAAGCAAAGTCTTGTGGTGATGATCAAAGCACGGCCTTTGTGGCGTAGCTTTGTGTAACGTTTACTTCGCGAGTTTCACACCCGGTATGAACCAAAAACGGGAGACAGACCTCAGGGAGGGCCTGCGTTTCCTCCTAGCTAGAAGTGGCGTCAGTGGTTTTACACGCCCTGACGAGTTTGACTTATGTGGTTGTTGCTGTTGCGAGGCGCCTTGGTTAGATCGGACGATCCGGGTCCGATGGAGTCATTCGTTGGCTCGCTTACGCCCCAAAGGGCGGCGAAACGCAGTGTTCAGGATTTAAGTTTAATCCACATCGGTGGACCGGCCCTGTCGCTCCAAGGGTCGATGCGTTCTGATCCTGAGACTCGGGCTAGGCAGTCTCGAATCGGTTGAGGACTATCTTTTGCCTCGGTTCATAGATGGAAATCCAATTTCCAAATACGTGACATTTGCGGTTTTATTTGTAGAACCTAGTATGGCGACATAGTGGGATGGGGCGCTCATGCCGCCTATGATTGATACTTATGATTTGAAGTTGTTTTATCCACTATGCACTTATTATAGTATCAAATGATTTGTTTTAAACGTATCAAGCATTCTTGGCTATTATAAGGTAAAAACCCTATCCTCCGGCTTGCGTTGCATTGTGTGATGGGAACTGGGTCTTATAATAGCTTCATTTTTTCTTTATTTAGCATTGCGCTGTTGTTTTATGCACTGGTGTTCTTGGGAGGAAACCCGTTCCGTGTTATACGGCGTGGTCCCTTGATTTACCTAACTTTTAAAATAAAGAATAATAACTGTTTTAGTTCTCACACCAGTCACATGACTGACCTGGAGTTTATTGTTTTAACCTAAACTCTGGGTGCCCTTATTTTGACACGGGCAGCTAGTAGTTTTGGTTTTGCAGATTTATATTCACAGGATCCTGGTTTACAGCTGGAATGATATCCGGAAAGCTTTGTATCCGTATACCTCTTCTAGTTGTGTATTGTATTATTTTCCGCTGCTATGTATTTAAATGTAATTTAAATCTCTGATATCTCTGTGTAATATTTATTCATACTCTGTATATTCTTGTAATCTGATGCATTGTTGTAATATACAATGAAATGTTCTTCTGTATGTGTTCTGTTGTGGCTTGTTCTCGAACTATCCGACACTTTCCTTTACGGGGAAGTTACGGGTTTTCACAGTTGGTATCAGAACTTTGGTTTACAAAGCTCAGAGAACAAGGCACATTAGAATCATACGAAAGAATTCATAAGATATTGGATTAGTAATATCCAATGAGAATGACTCGTTAGAGATAGGATCAGTAGTATCCTAGAACGAGTGTGAAGAGTATATTTAAAAAAAAAATGAAAACAAATTTTGTTTTGAAAATTTAAATCAATTGTTCGTATTTGATTATTTATTTTATATTGATTAGGACAATCCAAAATATAAAGATTTTTGCGTATGCGCCTAGCTAGCGTGTATTCGAAGTTTTAATATATTGGATAGATATAGCATCACACCCTAGTCGCCCGGAGATGATGTTGATAATGACCATGGCATCATCAATATTTATGTTCGTGCTCCGAAGAAGTGATTTCTATATATTTCCTATTGACTGGTGTGAGAACCAAAATTAGATAGGGCTTATTGTTGTGATTTGGCATCAAAAATCTGATTTTTGACTATGTATCAAAATTATGAATTTGAAACTCTAATTCACTAATTGATTGATGTTTGTGTTGTTTGTTTAATTGTTTGATAATTTTGAACCATTACGCCTAATTGTATCAAATAATGAATTGTATTGAAATTGGTCGCATTTGCTTGCATATACATATACTTACATTGAACAGGTCATAGCAAGGAGGCTAGAGCAGAGAATAAAATTTGTTTGCCCGACAAATAGGTACATGTTTACTACATAATTTACTGTTTTGTTTGGGTGATGATGATTTTATGAGCCTATTGGCTAGCCGCTTGGCTTTTTCTTTTTCTTTTTGAGATCTGAAGGACCGGGGAAGCTATTTGAAATTCCCCGATGCTCCCGGTGCAGGGGAGGTTATGGCGAAATTTTTCGAAAATTTAGGGTGTTAGCCAAATTTTTGAAATTTTGAAAATTCTCAGAAACTAAAGAATTGGAGAATGAAAGCCAGATCGAGCGTAGAGCTGAATAATCAAACCACTTTCGACTTTATTCCTTTTCGGGGACGAAAAGTTTTAAGTGGGGGAGATTGTAATAACCCGGAAATTCTGGGCCAGTTTGAAATTTTTATTTTGGCAATTTTAGCGAATTTTGATTATTTAAAATAGATTATTTTAAATAATTTCGACGAGAAATTTATTTTGAATAGAATTCGACGTATATATTATACGCGTCGTCGTTAGAATATAAATATTTATATATAATTATAAATAGAATTGAAAACGGCGCGGTAGTTCGATAATTCGATTTCAAACTTCAATTGAATGTACCGGGTGCAAAACAATCCGGATTTTAGTGAAACCAAAAACATTAGGATCTCATTGATGATATCTTTCCAACGAATCCGACAAATTGAGATTTCATGGCGGGAATCAAAAGATATGTCCAGTTGAAAATTCTGAATAGTCGCTATGGAATTCAGGCCCTTAAAAATGGACATTTTGCAAACGACCTCGGATTTCGACGAAACCAGTTTTGTTGGGTCCGTGATGTAAAGTAATTGCTAGGTTTCAAATTTCATAATTTTCCGAATCAATATGTGAGCGTGGCAAAGGAAAACGCGTTTGACCAATTTCAGTTGATTTTAATTGACTGGAAATTGGCCATTTTTCCAACGGTCTCAGAATTCGACGAAACTAGTTTTGTTAGGACCGTATCGTCTATACGAAGCTAGAAAATATTTTTCTGGAATTTTTCTAGTTAGTATGTGACCCCTGTAATTTGAAATGTACGTTTAAAATTTAATATAAACTGATTTATATTGTAAATTCAACGGAAACTGATTGTAACGGTCGAATTGGCTGACGATACATATCCCATTGTGTTCGGAATGGGGGTAATTAGCTAGGGGCGACAGTCGTCGGGTTTGATTTGGTGTTCGAATTGGAAACATACTTTTTTGGAAATTAAAATATAATAAAATATAAAATATATATATAGTTTTCTGTCCCTCACTCCTTCCTATCTTCCCGTCATTCATTTAAAAGAAAAAGAAAAAAATACGAAGGACCAGACTCGTCGCTCCATCGAGATCCGCCGCCGCCAAGGCTAACGCGTCCCCTCCTCCTCCGGCGCGACACCACCCTCCTCCACACCCTCTCTCCCTCCGACCCTCCCACATCCCGCCGCCAAACCTAGCCCACCTCAAATCGAACCTCGACCAGAACGGAACCCCACCGCCCTGCCAACCGCCGGCGCAAAACCCCCCTCCTGCTCGCCTCCGACCTTCTGACGAACTCCACCCGCCACCAGATGATGCCGACGCCCTTCCTCCCTCTGCAGATTCAAACCTGCAACCCCCCTTTCCTCCAATAACTCGGTGAGCTCTTTTAACTGATTTTAATTTAGTTTAAAAACTGAATTTTTAATTAGCTTTAAAACTGAATTTTTAATTAGCTTTAAAACTGATTTTTAATTAGCTGTAAAAGTGATTTATACTTAGCTTAAAAAGCTTATATTTTTATAAGTAAAAGGTTTATATTTTTATATGGCAAAAGCTTATATTTTTGTTTAGGTAAAAGTTCAGGTTTTTTTTTTATACGGAAAGTTCATATTTTTATACATGTGAAAAGTTAGTAAAAATCGAATTTTTTATATAGGAGAAAAGTTAGTAAAAATCGAATTTTTATGCATGTGAAAAGTTAATAAAAATCGAATTTTTATATAGGAGAAGAGTTTGTAAAAATCGGATTTTTATATTATGAAGTTAGCGAAGTAAAAATATGATTTTTATATTCTTGGCATAATAAAAATGTGATTTTTATAGCGTTGAATTAAAAATATATTATTTTTTACATATACCGCGTGAAACAGATCTCGTTAGAAGAACGGCGAAGAATTCCTACATAAGAAGAGTCGTGGCGTTTGGTTTTGCTATTCGGTGAGAATTTCTCACCTTTCAATTTCTTTTCTAATTATATATATATACTAGGATGCAGACGGTGCTTAGTAGCACCCGACACAATCGTCCACAGACCATGGACTTGTTTGTTTGGTTGCATAGATTAATTAGATGATTTGATTTGAAATTGAATTGTATGGTGAAATGAATTGATATGATTGATGTGTGAATGGCGTGGGCCTTCACTAGACCGGGGATAAGGCTAGGCCTCGTCCCGTTTCTAGTATCGTGCCGTTATGCCGCCAAAATTTTCTAAAATAAGTTAGAAAAATAAAAATATCATTTTATTTAAAGAATGAACTTAATAGAAATTCATATGTTGGAATAAAATGTTTTATCGTTAAAAATATAATTTTTAACGTGAATGTGAATAAATAAATATTCATTTACAAACCAGACGGTTTGTTTATGTACACCTATTTGAAGGACATTGATTGGGACGATAAATTTTACACATCGCCCAACTGCACGAATAAAATATTTGTTTGATTGTTTGAAACCCCACACGGGTGTTGGGATGAAACTTGAAGTTCACTCATCCTGATTGATTAAATATGTCGATCGATTGATTGACAAGCTGCTATAAGCGTTAAATGTCTATATTTGATGCTTATACAGTGTAGTGCACTTTGGTTGATGGTTGATTATTTTTCAATGCTATTATATACATGTGTTGTATGAAAATCCATATAATTAACATTATATGGTGATTGATTGGGCCTCATTCCAATTTAGAAAATAAAGAATATTATAAAATAAAAGTTCATGTGTTGACAGTACTCATCCTTTGAGATTGGTCATGTGTTGAACGAAATATTTTGATAATAAAATTTACATCTTTATCAATATAAAATAACGGTTCATGTGTTGACAGTACTCATCCTTTGAGATTGGTCATGTGTTGAACGAAATATTTTGATAATAACAACTATTTTGAAAAAGAAATATTTGAAATAAAATATTTGAAATAGAAATTCATGAAGCCGTGTTGATTAGATTGACGCCATTTTGACGTAAACGATATTTATATCGATTTTATTCATTTTGAAATGAATTGAATATAAAACGATTTCGAAATGAATTGAATTGAATATAAAACGATTTCGAAATGAATTGAATATAAAACGATTTCGAAATGAATTGAATATATAACGATTTCGAAATGAATTGAATATATAACGATTTCGAAATGAATTGAATTGAAAACGAATTCAAATTGAATTGAAAGCGAATTGAAATGAATTCAAATTGAATTGAAATTTGAATTGAATAGAAATGAATTTTAAAATGAATTTATAAAGAGGAATTCAATTTTGATTTGAATTGAAATGGAAGTTGAAATTGCTTTTGAAACGAATTTAAAACTATTTATATAATTCGTTTTAAATAGGAATCGACGAAATATATATTATATATATTATATATATATATAATATAATGGCCTGAATAGAACGCGCCGCGGCAGTTCGCGAATTTCGACCATTTATTTCAAACGGGCATTACGGGAGATCCGACCGTCGGATTCTCCTAAAACCGGAACCGTTGGGTTCGTATCGAAAAGAGCTTTCTAACGGATATTAGAAATTAGAAATCTAACGGTTGGATTTGGAATTATGTCCAAATCAAATTTGAAAAAGGTCGCTATAAGTGCAGTTCGATGGCCATTGATGGAAATCGACTGTACGGGCCTTGATAAAATTATTAAAAATAGTAATAATTTGTGTAAAATCATAAGAAATGATTTAGAAAGAATTGGGATGAAAAACTCCATATTTGAAAAGATAAAAATAGATTTTTATCGAAATGAACTAGTTTTGAACTAGAAATATAATTCTATTTATTTTTAAATAAATAAATTGAATTTGAAAAGGGTTTTAAAAATAACCAGACTTTCCAATGATTGCATTGGAGTGGATTTGAATCGAAATTGTCTTCGGAATATTTCGATGTTGGAATTCGTGATTATACAGGTGTTGTTATGGAAATTTGAAAGATATATTTATATCGTTATTTCCAATACGACATTTGTTAGTCGTAGAATTTGATATTGAATATAAGCCGATATATTTTCTATTCAGAGCCTTGTATTGAATATCAAATGTGATTTGGGGTTTGTCGTGAATGGTGTCTTCACTAACACTGTTCTTGAACCCAGTTGAGAAAAGATTAAATCTTTTTATTTAGATTTAATGAAGTGTACCAATTAAATAATATTTAATTGGAATTGAATTGATATTGATTTTTGGGTTTATCGTGGACAGTGTTTTAAATAACACTCGTTCTTTAACCCGATAATTAATGAAGGTGATTTTGGGTTTATTGTGAACTGTGTTTTTAAATGACACGGATTCTTTAACCCAGTTAACGATTAAAACTAAGTTGAGTTTTAATGAATCTTTAATTAGATTGAAATGGTCGAGAATGGAGTATCACCAGTTTTGCTCCAGGCGATAGTCAAATCTTTAATTAGATTTGAACGTGAAATGGTAATTGAATTTACCGATAACACCGTGGTGTTAGATATGAAGTATTACCAGTTTTACTTCATGGGATGAATAGGTTGGGATTGGGAAATTAAAACAAATGATTACTTCAGTAAGTTTCGTAAATCCCGACTAATTGAATCGAAATTCAAAAGTAGATTAAAGAATAAATTCAAGGAATTTATCTTTGATAAAATTAATGGGAATCTTTCCCTATGAATGTGAAATTTAGAAACTAACTGTCGGTTAGCCAAGTAGAATGGTTTTCTGGATATTGATCTGATGTTGGTTTCGGCCTTCGGGGTTAATATTTGGGGAATTATTCTCTTGATTAATTTGCGGTTAGTGACTGATGAATTGGAATGAGGCGTATGTTGTGTTTGTGTAGCACTTTTATAAAATATACGCGAGTTATTCGGAAAGACCGGGTTTATCCCATTCTGAATAACTGATACGACGATAAGTCGAAGATGAAGACGGTGGTCGAAGACCGGAAGTCTTCACGTCGTTTGGGTGATTACTGATGATCTTGATTGGGCTGTACACCCAAGAAGATGGAAACAGTTTGTGATCGTCCAGACGTACTTGGAGATCGATGGATATGCGGGGTACTAGGTGCCTCCGGTTTCGTTCAGACCCAGAACGGACTTGTAAATGGACTGTGTGTCTGACATTGGATTTTAGTCCGTGTGATTGATCTCTATTAAATATATATCTGTTTGGCGGCGGAGAATTTATTCTCTTGCTTAACGCCCTTCTCTGAGACGTACGAGCTCAGGGGTTATATATTGATGGATATCAATCGCATGGAGTGAATTGCCTGTGTGGCATGCCTAAGTGGCAATTGATCGAGGCTTCTGTTGAAAAGCAAAGTCTTGTGGTGATGATCAAAGCACGGCCTTTGTGGCGTAGCTTTGTGTAACGTTTACTTCGCGAGTTTCACACCCGGTATGAACCAAAAACGGGAGACGGACCTCAGGGAGGGCCTGCGTTTCCTCCTAGCTAGAAGTGGCGTCAGTGGTTTTACACGCCCTGACGAGTTTGACTTATGTGGTTGTTGCTGTTGCGAGGCGCCTCGGTTAGATCGGACGATCCGGGTCCGATGGAGTCATTCGTTGGCTCGCTTACGCCCCAAAGGGCGGCGAAACGCAGTGTTCAGGATTTAAGTTTAATCCACATCGGTGGACCGGCCCTGTCGCTCCAAGGGTCGATGCGTTCTGATCCTGAGACTCGGGCTAGGCAGTCTCGAATCGGTTGAGGACTATCTTTTGCCTCGGTTCATAGATGGAAATCCAATTTCCAAATACGTGACATTTGCGGTTTTATTTGTAGAGCCTAGTATGGCGACATAGTGGGATGGGGCGCTCATGCCGCCTATGATTGATACTTATGATTTGAAGTTGTTTTATCCACTATGAACTTATTATAGTATCAAATGATTTGTTTTAAATGTATCAAGCATTCTTGGCTATTATAAGGTAAAAACCCTATCCTCCGGCTTGCGTTGCATTGTGTGATGGGAACTGGGTCTTATAATAGCTTCATTTTTTCTTTATTTAGCATTGCGGTGTTGTTTTATGCACTGGTGTTCTTGGGAGGAAACCCGTTCCGTGTTATACGGCGTGGTCCCTTGATTTACCTAACTTTTAAAATAAAGAATAATAACTGTTTTAGTTCTCACACCAGTCACATGACTGACCTGGAGTTTATTGTTTTAACCTAAACTCTGGGTGCCCTTATTTTGATACGGGCAGCTAGTAGTTTTGGTTTTGCAGATTTATATTCACAGGATCCTGGTTTACAGCTGGAATGATATCCGGAAAGCTTTGTATCCGTATATCTCTTCTAGTTGTGTATTGTATTATTTTCCGCTGCTATGTATTTAAATGTAATTTAAATCTCTGATATCTCTGTGTAATATTTATTCATACTCTGTATATTCTTGTAATCTGATGCATTGTTGTAATATACAATGAAATGTTCTTCTGTATGTGTTCTGTTGTGGCTTGTTCTCGAACTATCCGACACTTTCCTTTACGGGGAAGTTACGGGTTTTCACATTTGCAGATTTATATTCACAGGGTCCTGATTTACAGCTGGAACGATGCTCGGAAAGCTCTGTATCCGTGTATCACTTCTAGTTGTGTTTTGTATATTTTTCCGCTGCTATGTAATTTATTGTAATCTCTGATATTAATGGAATGTAATTTATTCATTTATACTCTGTATATTCTTGTATCTGATGGAATTGTTGTTATAGCAATGAAATGTTCTTCCGTCTGCGTCCTTTTGTGTGTTGTTCTCAAAGTATTCGTGCTTTCCTTCACGGGGAAGTTACGGGTTCTCTCAGTTGGTATCAGAGCTTTGGTTTACAGAGCTCGAGAACAAGACACATTAGAACCATGCAAAAGAATTCATCAGATATTGGATTAGCAATATCCAATTAGAATGACTCGTTAGAGATAGGATCAGTAGTATCCTAGAACGAGTGTAAAGAGTATATTTTTCAAATGAAAACAATTTTGTTTTGAAAATTTAAATCATTTTATACGTATTTGAATATTTATTTATTTTGAATATGGACAATCGAGTATATATAGATTTCGCGTATACGCGTCATGAACGTATATTCGAAATTTTAATATACTGAATAGATATAGAATCACATTCTAGACACCCGGGGATAATTCTGATGATGTAGCCACATCATCAGTATTTATGTTCGTGTTTCGAAGGTGTGACTTCTATATATTTCCATTAGGCTGGTGTGAGAACCAAAACTTATATAGTTAGAACACATTGTTTTGAATTGGCATCAAAAACAAGATTTTCTGTATATATATCAAATTTATGAATTTGAAACTCTAATTCACTAATTGATTGATGTTTGAGTTGCTTGTTTATTTGTTTGATAATTTTATAACCATTTAGCCTAAATTGAATCACATATTGAATTGTATTGAAAATTGGTCACATTTGCTTGCATATACATATACTTACATTGAACAGGTCATAGCAAGGAGGCTAGAGCAGAGAATAAAATTTGTTTGCCCGACAAATAGGTACATGTTTACTACATAATTTACTGTTTTGTTTGGGTGATGATGATTTTATGAGCCTATTGGCTAGCCGCTTGGCTTTTTCTTTTTCTTTTTGAGATCTGAAGGACCAGGGAAGCTATTTGAAATTCCCCGATGCTCCCGGTGCAGGGGAGGTTATGGCGAAATTTTTCGAAAATTTAGGGTGTTAGCCAAATTTTTGAAAATTTGAAAATTCTCAGAAACTGAAAAGTTGGAGAATGGAAGCCAAATCGAGCGTAGAGTGGATTAATCAAACCATTTTCGACTTTGTTCCTTTTCGGGGACGAAAAGTTTTAAGTGGGGGAGATTGTAATAACCCGGAAAATCTGGGCCAGTTTAAAATTTTTATTTTGGCAATTTTAGCGAATTTTGATTATTTAAAATAGATTATTTTAAATAATATCGACGAGAAATTTATTTTGAATAGAATTCAACGTATATATTATATACGTCGTCGTTAGAATATAAATATTTATATATAATTATAAATAGAATTGAAAATGGCGCGGTAGTTCGATAATTCGATTTCAAACTTCAATTGAATGTACCGGGTGCAAAACAACCCGAATTTTAGTGAAACCAAAAACATTAGGATCTAATTGATGATATCTTTCCAACGAATCCGAAAAATCAAATTTTCATAGCGGTAATCAAAAGATATGTCTAGTTAAAAATTCTGAATAGTCGCTATGGAATTCAGGCCCTTAAAAATAGACATTTTGCAAATGACCTCGGATTTCGACGAAACCACTTTTGTTGGATCCGTGATGTCAAATTATTGTTAGGTTTCAAATTTCATAATTTTTCGAATCAATATGTGAGCGTGGCAAAGGAAAACGCGTTTGACCGGTTTCAGTTGATTTTAATCGACTGGAAATTGACCATTTTTCCAACAGTCTCAGAATTCGACGAAACTAGTTTTGTTAGGACCGTATCGTCAATACGAAGCTAGAAAATATTTTTCTGGAATTTTTCTAGTTAGTATGTGACCCCAGTGATTTGAAATGTACGTTTAAAATTCAATATAGTGATTTAAATGTAAATTTAACGGAAACTGATTCAAACGATCAAATCAACCTACGATACATATCCCATTGTGTTCGGAATGGGGGTAAAATGCTATGGACGACAGGCGGTGGGCCTCGTTTTGAGGTCGTATGTAAAAGTCAGCTTTTTGCAATTATATTATATATATAATTTCTCCTTTATACTCCCCACCCCTATTTTCAGATCGAAGAAAAGATTATAAAAAAGAAAAAAAAAAAACGAAAACCGCGTCTAGGGCGGACGGGGAAATTCCGCCGCGCCGCAGCCAACGGAGGCTGGCGCGCCCCCAGCACCGCCACCAGGGGAGATCGCCGCCCCCCCCCCCCCCCAAAACTATTCCAGCTTCGTTCTCCTCCCTTCCTCTCTCCTCCGCAGCCGAGACCCCCCAAATCCGAAGTCAACCCCCTATCGCGACCTCCCCTCGCCTGGCGCCCCACCTCGATCCCCTCTTCTCCTTCAACCGCATCCCCTCCACCTCATGTTAGCACGCAAGAAACCCCCCACCTAAGGAAATCAATCAAAGTAAGTTCTTTCTTTTATATTTAATTTAAATCAGTTTTTATGTTTAATTTAAATCAGTTTTTGTGTGTATTTTTAAAATAGGAAAGATTTGATTTTTAAAATAGGAAAAGATTTGATTTTTAAATTGGAAAAGATTTGTTTTTTTTTTAAATATAAAAGATTAGATTTTTAATATGAAAAGACGATATTTTTAATATGAAAAGACGATATTTTGAGAGGAGTAGTGAAGTAAAAATATAATTTTTATATAAGGAAGATAATCAAAATATGATTTTTATATTTTTAAAGTATTAAAAATATAATCTTTACTATATAGGAGAATTAAAAATATAATTTTTATATAGGTAAAATATTAAAAATATCATCTTTATATGTGTAGGAAAATATAAAATATGACTTTTAGAAAACTTTATTTTTATAAAGGCGAAAACTTTATTTTTATAAAGGCGAAAACTTTATTTTTATAAAGGCGAAAACTTTATTTTTGAAAGGGCGAAATCTTTATATGAAGAATAAAGTGATAAAAATATAATCTTTATCTATATAGTTGCGTTGTGAAAATATGCTTATTTTTATATATTGAATAGCGAAGTGAAAATTCGATTTTTAAATGTATGAAGCGATTATAAAAATATGATTTTTAAATTGAAAGTGAACAAATAAAAATGTGATTTTTTATGTTAAAGACATCAAATATAAAAATGTGTGATTTTTATATATGTAGTGGCTACGGGCAACGAAGATGACAGAAATGCGATAACGATGAAGATCTCTATCAAAGAAGAGTCAAGATGATTGGATAGCTTTCGGTGAGAACTTCTCACTCTAAACTTCTTTTTCTAGTTATATATATATATATACTAGGATGCAGACGGTGCTTAGTAGCACCCGACACAATCGTCCACAGACCATGGACTTGTTTGTTTGGTTGCATAAATTAGTTAGATGATTTGATTTGAATTTGGTTGTTTGGTGAATTGAAATTGATTTGATTGATGTGTGAATGGCGTGGGCCTTCACTAGACCGGGGATAAGGCTAGGCCTCGTCCCGTTTCTAGTATCGTGCCGTTATGCCGCCGAAATTTTCTAAAATAAGTTAGAAAAATAAAAGATATCATTTTATTTGATAAATGAAATGAATAGAAATTCATGTGTTAAAATAAATTGTTTTATCGTTAAAAACATAGTTTTTAACGTGAAAGTGAATCAATGAATATTTATAAACAAATCGGCCGATTTGTTTATATACACTGATTTGACTGATATTGATTGGGTCGATAAATTTTACACATCGCCCAACTGCACAACTAAATTCTGTGATTGATTGTTTGAAACCCCACACAGGTGTTGGGATGAAATTTGAAGTTCACTCATCCTGATTGATTAAATATGCCGATCGATTGATTGACAGGCTGTTATAAGCATTAGATATCTATATTTGATGCTTATACAGTGTAGTGCACTTTGGTTGATGGTTGATTATTTTTCAATGCTATTATATACAGGTGTTGTATGGAAATCCGTATAATTAACATTATATGGTGATTGATTGGGCCTCATTCCAATCGGGAAAATAATAAATATTATAAAAGAAAATTCATGTGTTGAATATAAAAATAGTCATGTGTTGACGATGTCCAGGTGTTGAGTGAAATATTTTATACAATGAAATTTACATCTTTATCATATTTAAAATTAGAACTACTTCTCAGTAGGAGTCTAATTGAAAATCAAACGATAGATACCATAGTTTTATAAAATATTTTACACAACAAAAAAATAGTGATGTGTTGACAGTACTCATGTGTTGAGATTAGTCGTGTGTTGAAAGAAATATAGATTCATGTGTTGAATGGGATAAATATTCATTTGTTGAATAGAATAAAGAAGTTTTTGAAAAATATAAAGCCGTGTTGATTAGAGTTGCGCCATTTTGATGTGAATGATATTTATATCGATTTTATTCGTTGTACAATAAATATTGAAAAGTGATTTCAAAATTTAATATTTTGAAATGAAATTCAAATTGAATTAGATTAAAATTCGAATTGAATAGGAAGCGAATTTGAATTCGAATAAAATAGAAATGAATTCAAATTGAATTAAATTGAAATTGAAATTTAAAACGAACTGAAATTGAATTGAAATCAATTTGAAACGAATTCGAATTAGATCAAATAGAAGGTAAATTCGAATTGAATTGAATTGAATTGAAACGAATTTGAATTTGAAGTGAATTGAAATGAATTCGAATTGAATTGAAATCAAATCGATTTGAAATTGAATGTAGAAGTTGAATTGTTTTGAAACGAATTTAAAACGATTTATAAAATTCGTTTTAAATAGAAATCGACGAAATATATATTATATATATTATATATAATATAATGGCCTGAATAGAACGCGCCGCGCCGCGGCAGTTCGTGAATTTCGACCATTTATTTCAAACGGACATTGCGGGAGATCCGACCGTCGGATTCTCCTAAAACCGGAACCGTTGGGTTCGTATCGAAAAGAGCTTTCCAATGAATATTAGAAATTTGAAATCTAACGGTTGGATTTGGAATTATGTCCAAATCAAATTTGAAAAAGGTCGCTGTAAGTGCAGTTCGATAGCCGTTGATGGAAATCGACTGTACGGGCCTTGATAAAATTATTAAAAATATTGATAATTTGTGTAAAATCATAATATGTGAATTGGAAAGAACTGGGATGAAGAATTCCACATTCGAAATGATAAAAATAGATTTTTATCGAAATGAACTAGTTTTGAACTAGGATTAAAACCAATTTATTTTTGAAACAAATAAATTGAATTTGAAAGTGATTTTAAAAATAACCAATATTCCCAATATGTGAATTGGACTGGAGTTGAATCGAAATTATCTTCGGGATATTTCGATGTTGGATTTCGTGACTATACAAATATTGTTATGGGGATTTGAAAGATATTTTATATCGTTATTTCCAATACGATATTTGTTGGTTTCAGAATTTGATATTGAATATAAGCCGATATATGTTCCATTCAGAGCCTTGTGTTTAATATCAAATGTGATTTGGGTTTATCGTGAATCGTGTTTTAGATGACATTGGTTCTTTAACCCAGTTAAAGGCAAGATGTTGATTTTTGAAAGATTAAAGCTAAGTGGAGTTTTAATGAATCTTTAATTAGATTAAAAATGTGAATTGATAATTTAAATTATCAAATCTGAAAGGTGATCGAGAATGGAGTACCACCAGTTTTGCTCCAAAGCGATAGTTAAATCTTTAATTAGATTTGAACGTGAAATGGTAATTAATTTTACCGATAACACCGTGGTGTTAGGAATGGAGTATCACCAGTTTCGCTCCATGGGATATAGGTTGGGATTGGGAAATAAAATAAATAATTACTTCGGTGTGGTTCGTTAATCCCGACTAGTTTGAAATGATATCCAAAGGAAGATTAAAGAATAAATTTAGAAGAATTTATCTTGGATAAAATTAATGGGAACCTTTCCCTAAAAATGTGATTTTTGTGAATAAAAGAATATTCTGGATTGGAATGAGGCGTTTGTTGTGTTTGTGTAACATTTGTTTATCATATACGTGGGTTATTCAGAAAGGCCGGGTTTATACCCATTCTGAATAACCGATTCGACGAGATGTCGAAGATGAAGACGGTGGTTGAAGACCGGAAGTCTTCACATCGTTTGGGTGATTACTGATGATCTTGATTGGGCTGTACACCCAAGATGAGGGAAACAGTTGGTGATCGTCCAGACGTACTTGGAGATCGATGGATATGCGAGGAAAGTGCCTCCGGTTTCGTTCAGACCCAGAACGAACTTGTAAATGGATTGTGTGTCTGACATTGGATTTTATTCTGTGTTGATTGATCTCTATTAAATATACATCTGTTTGGCGGCGGAGAATTTATTCTCTTGCTTAACGCCCTTCTCTGAGACGTACGAGCTCAGGGGTTGTATATCGATGGACATCAGTCGCATGGAGTGGATTGCCAGTGTGGCATGCGTAAGTGGAAATTGATCAAGGCTTCTGTTGAAAAGCAAAGTCTTGTGGTTGATGATCAAAGCACGGCCTGTGTGGCATAGCTTTGTGTATAACGTGGATTCGCGAGCCTCACACCTCGGTATGAGTCAAAAACGGGATACGGACCCAAGGAGTGCACGACGTTTCTTTCTAGCTATGGTGGTGTCAGTGACCTACCAGCCCTGACATTTATATACTTTTCACCTGTGTGGTTGTTGGATACGAGGCGCCTCGGATATAGGTCTGTAAGGACCGGGAAACGTGTGTTCAGGAATTGCCAATCCTCAAAAGTAAGAGAGGACCGGCCTTGGAGGTTCCAAAGGATCATAGTGGGGTCCTGGGACATTTGCTAGAGTGTCTCGAACGCGGAGAGGAGCTTGCCCTTGCCTCGACTCATGACGGAATTCCAATTTCCAATACATGATAGTGCGGTTTTATTTGTAGAACCTAGTGTGGCGACATAGTGGTATGGGTCATTCATGCCGCCTATGATCGATATTTATGATTGAAATTGTTTTGACACTATACACCTATATTAGTATCAAATAATGTGTTTTAAACGTATCAAGCATGCTTTGGCTGTTATAAGGTAAAAACCCTATCCTCCGGCTTGCGTTGCATTGTGTGATGGGATCTGGGTCTTATAACAACTTCATTTTTCTTTATTTAGCATTGCGCTGTTTGTTTTATGCACTGGTATTCTTGGGAGGAAACCCGTTCCGTGTTATACGGCGTGGTCCCTTGAATTACTATCTTTAAAATAAAGATTAATAACTGTTTTAGTTCTCACACCAGTCACATGACTGACCTGGAGTTTATTGTTTTAACCTAAACTCTGGGTGCCCCTATTTTCTGCACGGGCAGCTAATAGTTTTGGTTTTGCAGATTTATATTCACAGGGTCCTGATTTACAGCTGGAACGATGCTCGGAAAGCTCTGTATCCGTGTATCACTTCTAGTTGTGTTTTGTATATTTTTCCGCTGCTATGTAATTTATTGTAATCTCTGATATTAATGGAATGTAATTTATTCATTTATACTCTGTATATTCTTGTATCTGATGGAATTGTTGTTATAGCAATGAAATGTTCTTCCGTCTGCGTCCTTTTGTGTGTTGTTCTCAAAGTATTCGTGCTTTCCTTCACGGGGAAGTTACGGGTTCTCTCAGAGACACTACACCATAACAACCAATTTGGCACACAAGGATGCAGAGATAAATTACGGGTTAAAGCCGTATCATATTTGATAGTGCTCAGATCCATATCAAACTACATTTTACGATCCGCACCACCCCAAACATCCTAAATCTGACCGTCCATCAACGAAGCCCTGGATCAATTAATTTGATACGGCTTTGGGCCAAATCGAATGCGTATTATATTATGCATCACATTAAGCACTCGGAATAAAAATTCTAGCCACTCTCTTTTCCCTTTTGTTTTACTTAAATGGTGACCAAAAACCCAAATTAGGGTTTTCAGTCACCAAATTGTGCCTCTACCTTTCTATGGAATCTCCTCCTCCGACAGACGAACAAACCTCTCCTTCGATAGAAACACATCAACCCTTGTTCCCTAGCCCTCCTTCAGCAGTAGGTATGTGTTTCAACTGAATTGTGGCATGCATGCCTGATAGTGGGGAACAAGTTGAAATCTTTGTGTGTTAGCTGATTGCTACTTTGTGTTAATTTGTTTGCCGTTTCAATGTATTTGTGTGTTAGCTGATTGCTACTTTATGTAAGGGACGGGTATGTGGTTATACCCTGGAATCAGAGAAATCGAATTTGAATCATGTTTTATGATAATGTAAAAACATCTAAATTGCTATTGGAAACATGTATTATATAATTTTAGATTGCGGTGTATCCATGAAACAAAAAAAAAATAACAATGAGTTAGTCATAAGGATGCAGTAACCTTTACTAATGTTAAGATGTTTAATGTCAATTGTCCATAATTTGATTCTAATTGCAATAGCCATTTAATGATATGTTCTTTATATCGTTTGCCACGTTGAATCTGAAATGTAGTAACCACATCCATGTACAGATAATAAAATACTAGTTTGATAATAGTTTAACTGTTTAGCAACTAAAAGTTGTCCATTTCTTAAACTGAATGAAAAGTTTACTCTGTTTTGAGAGATAACGAGTTTACTGAAAATATATTAACAGATTTGCTGAAAATTTTGGTAGATGGATGATTACTCGACTTTCTGGTTAATATTTTAATGGACGATCCACCAAGTGGATGCATTTTAGCTCACGCGTAGGGTCGGGTATCCATGCTTATTAGCTTTATCCAAATGTCGGATGCTGCTGCACTTAACCTTAGTAAAAAGCTTCTTTCATTAGTAACTTCCCCTACTTTGTAGCAGAGACTGTAGTGTAAGTTGCACTACGCAGTCTCCTTAAAAGAAACTGAAAGTTTCAAGTGAAACCATCTTTTTCTAAACGTAAAGTGAAGCAGCATGTGACATTTGGATAAAGCTAACAAGTACGGATTGTTGACCCTGCGCGTGAGCTAAAATTCATCCATCTGGTGGATCGCCCAGTAAATTCTTAATCAGAAAGTCGATTATGCGTGTCATCCGAAGATGATTCGATATATTTAGACGTTGGAGCAGGTATATATTATTTTACACTTATCTCTACGTACTTACATAAGAATTGAATGGACATGTTGTGTGTACATGGATGATGCCTTGCTAAAACCATGTCCATATGTATGTTTCTACATATGGTAGTTTTATTTGTTCCTTTTTGTGTGTATATATATGAGGATGTTCTGTATGCTTGGGTACAAACTACCGGTCTTGTAGATCAACTATAGTTCAGGTGATTCTTATTTTGGGTTTGCGTTTTTAACGACTGACATTTCATTTATCTTTGAGACATGTGTTTGTGTACATATACTGATTGACTACACAAACACATGGATGGGCCTTAAAGTGCTATTTTAGTTTCTTGTATTTTGGTGTATACAAACACACTGATCAACTACCGGTGTACAAAAACATACTGATCGATCGACTACAACTGATCGGCTATTGGTGTACACAAACACACTGATCGACTACCATCTACACAAACACACTGATCGATAGAATACAACTGATCGACTATTGGTGTACACTAACACACTGATCGACTACAACTGATCAACTACCGGTGTACACAAACACAATGATCGACATACATTTATCTTTGTATTCATATTTCCATCTCAGTCACAGTGAGTTACAATGTTGATCTCCTGTCCAGTGAAGTATTTATAACTTGTTTAATGAATTCATATGCAGTCTTGTTGAAGAAAACAGAAAAAGTAGTGAAGTACTAGTGAAGATTTTGGTGCTTTTGTGCTGCTGGAACTTAGGCTGGCTATCATGATTGAGTTTTGCTGCCAATCAATGAAACTTGACAATTATATTGATGAAACCGAACCTCAATTTGTCATCATCAGGTTGGCCTTTTAATCTTTTGTCTTAAACTATGTATATATAAATATTTATGTTGTTATAAAACTTTATCAGCATCAGCTAGCTTATTCTCATAATAAACTGCTGTGATTTACAACAAACATGGACTTCATCGGCATGATCACCACGTACGCTCAATCTTCGACCCATCCTCGACTGGAGTTTTATCAAGCTGATATGTTTTTACCTTTTTTTTTGTTAGTTCGTAATGTGATGAAAATCTTTGACAGTTTCCTTTTATTGTATATGTTTGTATGTACAATGTGTTCGTGTTATGAAAAATCTTATAATGCTTTGAGTATATATATATATATGTATATCTATGTATGTATGTATATATTGTGTTATTCCTATGTATAAATTGTGGTATATATGATCTGTATTATGAAAAATATGTGCTACAGTTCCTGTTTTTATATGTATACATACACATATATGATATATATATATATATACAAGTGTATATATATATATGTGTGTGTGTGTGTGTGTGTGTGTACACACACACATAAAATTAGATACGGTCAAAAGCCGTGTCTGATTACAATTTAGAAACGGCTAAGAGTTGTATGTTATTTCTAGTGAGATACAGTTTATAGCCATATCTAATAATTTAACATGCCATTTTTTGATATGTCTTATTGCCGTGCCTAACTGATTTAGATACGGCTAAAAACACAACCTAATTAGCATATATGGTGTTGTGAGAGTGATCTAACTTGGTTTTGCACATCCTTCTTCTTTATTAAGATCAAAGGTGAGTTCTTTGAGAACTCACATCTATGCCTCGAGCTATATGCTTGTCTAGTGTGCCTATGAAACGTATATGTTGTGTGTGTATTGTAGGAATTGGTTGTTTGCATGTGAATTTGCTCATTTTGATGTTTTGAAAAAAAATCTTTGTAATCCCTTGAATTCGTGTTTACACATGTTTTTGGGTATTTGAGTGTGCATGTGGCCTCTCTAAACATTTGAAGGCAGTACGGGAAGTTCAGAATTGTCAGAACTCTCCGATCGGAGAGCCCCTTCCTTCAAATTTTGACCAGCAATAGGTCAGATGTCTGATCCATAGGGCCAAACGTCTGATCAAGGGTAATATTTTGACACGAGCCTCAGGTCATACGTTTGGGCCCTTGGTCCAGATGTCTGAAATGGTCGAACGTCTGAAAAAGAGGCTCAGACATCTAATTCAGATCGCTATTTTGTAATCAGTAGCAGGTCAAACGTCTACGCCTTGGTTCCAGACGTCTGAAATCCATTTCTATGCTGTTGACTGGTTGAGACCACAGTAAATAGTTCAGTTACATTCAGGCTTATATCTGGCCGAGTTTCGACCCGTTTTCTCTTTTCCTCTGGCTTTTCAGTTGCTATAATCCATGTGTTTTAACAGCTCAGAGAGATAGACTTTCGATCAATTCGTGATAAATGAATTTATAATCGATTGTCGTGAGATTTAATTTATGTTATTAAATGTGAATTCTTCGTTTGATCGTTATTTCGGTCGTTATTACATGAGATTTGCCAAGTCAAAACTATATGAAGGGGTTTATATTATTAGTCGGTATCAAATTCTTTCATTTAAATGGTTTCTAATCCTACTTCATTATACAAAGTTATTTTACACAATCGTTTTATAAATCATTTTCCAATCTACTAGTATATATTTATGTAAACCTTTTTCTCATTCGTATGAGTAATCTAACTAAACGCCTTAGTAAAATCAAGGACTATGACCCCTTGCTTTTGCTTTAGCAGTTAATTCTTGGACTCGTTTTATTGAACACTATGGCAATGATCGTTTCTTATTTCTAGTGGAATATACAACTTGTTCGTAAATATTCGAGTAGAGCAAGTGGTTATGGAAATGTAGCTCGACTCTTATATTTACTAGGTTAACGTAGTTTGCACTATACTTGATCAATATTGATCATCTTGGATATTCGGATCAATCCGACCTTTGGGTCACTCTGATGATCTTCTGATCATCCTATGGATCTTCGGATTAATCCGACCTTCGGGTCACTCTGATGATCTACGAATCATCCTATTGGGTCGCGATCGGCGGTCTTCGTGCCATCGTAGGAGCTTCGGCCCAACACTATGGGTAGCTTCCTTGTGAGCGCATCTCACCTTCGTTACTAAGTTGGTTGAGTCTTCGGACTCCCATATTGAGTTGGTTGAGTCTTCGGACTCCTATATTGAGTTGGTCGAGTCTTCGGACTCCCATATTGGAGTGGTTGAGTCTTCAGACTGCCCAATTGAGTTAGGACCTAAAACCCATTTTTTCTTTGGATCTTCTACATTTCTAATTTATTAATTTATGGAATCTTAGTTTTATTGATACTATGTTATCAATCTTAGCTTCATTTATATTAATATATCCTTATTTAGTACCGATATTTCTTTGACATATTTTACGGACATATCGAGCCTTCAGATTTTACATGTGAACAGTGTTATTGTTTTTAATATGTCATTTTATATTTATAACTCTATTTCTACCTCAGTTTATTATGATAAGTACAGCTAGAACGATACGTTTATTGTTTATTTTTTTCATAAATAATACTCAGGTCAAACCGAGGTATTACATGTACTCCTCTGTGACGACCCCAAACCCCGTTCCACGGTGGCAAGGGTAATCTTTGGAATATAACACATAAACAAATAATAGCGGAACAAAAATATATAAAATACACCAGATAATGTGATCAAAATATACTGGAAATAATAATCATCAGAGTTACACAGTATACAGGATCATACTTAGTACAAAATACAGTTTCAGATTTACATAAAATGTCTATAGTGGAATCAAAACATAATATGCACAACAGGAGCTGAACAACATAAAAAGAAAGAAGCGATAGAATCCATCTTCAGCTCCATAGCTATCCAGATAGAGCCTGCTAAAACCTGAATACAAAGCTTCCCATGTAGAAACAGGGGAACCCGAGTTTGCAAATGAAACAAACTACGAGTCAGTCATGGGACTGGTATGAGAAATCTACTTTAACTTACTTTATAATAAGGCCAATCACAGGACCACGCCACTAACACAGAACAGGTTTACTCCATTAGATTGCCAGTGCTTAAAATATGTAAATCATTTAAACATCGCAATGCTTTTTATAAAAAAATGAAGCCATTATAAGACTCAGTTCCCATCACACAATGCAACAAAAACCGGAGGATAGAGTTTTACCTTATAATGGCCAAAGTATGCTTGATACGAATAAAACAAAAGCATTTGATATTATTACTAGTGTTTATATGTTTCAAAAACAATTTCAATGATAAGTATCAATCATAGACGGCATAAATGCCCCATACCACTATGTCGCAATATATATAGGTATACAATCAAAACTGCATGATGTCGTATTTGGAAATTAGATTTCCGTCATGAACCAAGGCAATGGATCGTCCTTACCACTTCGAGACAATCTAGCCTACCATGTCTCAGGCAAGCACGCAGGCAAGCCTTGGATCGTCAGGGTTAGTCCACACAAAGTGGATTAAAATGCCTGAACACTGTGTTTCCCCACCCTATAGGGCGTAAACATATCATAACCCGACCAAACCATCGGACCCGGAGCGACCGATATAACCGAGGCGCCTCTCTATCCATCAACCGCATAAGTAAAATGCCCGGGCATGTAAAACCCAAAACACCACTCTTAGCTAGAAAGAAACGCAGGTCCTCCCTGAGGTCCTCTCCCGTTTCTGGTTCATACCGGGGTGTAAGGCTCGCGAATTAAGGCTATACACAAAGCTAGTTGTATTAAAGCCATGCTTTGATCATCAACTACAAGGCTCTGCTTTTTAACAAAAGCCCTGATCACTACATCTCTGTATACCACGTTGTCAAGCTACAACGTCAGACACACATCCATTTACAAGTCCGTTCTGGGTCTGAACGAAACCGGAGGCTCCTTATTCCTCGCACATCCGAACGGTCAACAAGTACGTCCGGACAACCACTACTGTAACCGCTTCAGAGCAGCAACTCCCATCAAAAGCATCAATGGCCATCCATTCGATGTGAAGATCATCGGTCTTCCTCCGTCTTCACATCTTCGACTTCCAAACGTCGATCAATTATTTGAAATAAGGATTAACTCGGACTTTTCAAATAATTCACGTATATTTAGAATTTCAAATCAATTCATTTTCATGGTTAAATTATTTGACATCCACAATTCAGTTCATTAATGTAATTTTCACGTCAAACACACTCAATCGTCAAATATCCAATAAAGCGGGTTAATTCGGTTTACTTCCATTCCATATCGTTTATAATATTTTATAGCGATTTATCACTATTTTTATTTATTTAAAATTAGCCAATTTATTAAAATGACGCCTCAGGCCATAACGCGGCCATGGCGCTGTTTTTCTTCAGATTTGATTTACACATATCTGAAAATCTAACCATTGGATCTTTACAAAATTTATATCATTGGAAAGATCTTTTCAAAACGAATCCAACGGTTCCAGTTTTGGGAAAAATCCGATGGTCGGGTCTCCCGGTACAATCGTTTAAAGTTACGATTTCAAAATACGAACTGCAGCATCGTTATTTGATTTATTTTAATTATATATATATATATATTCCATTCTGGCACTATTTTTATTCAGATTTGAATTAAACATTTCACAAAATCTAACCATTGGATCTTTGCAAAGTTGGTGTCATTGGAAAGATATTTCCAAAGAAAATCCAACGGTTTCGGTTTCGGGAAAATCCGACAGTCGGATCTCCTGCAATAATCGTTTGAAATCACGGTTTCAAAATACGAACTGCTGCTTCGTTATTCGATTTATTTTAATTATATATATGTAATCCGTTCTTTGATTTCAAAACCTTTTCATTTCGTATATGTGATAAAAATGATATTTTTATCCAACAAATATTTATTTCAACACATGACTATTTTTAACAATTCATATATATAATAAAAATGTGATTTTTATTGTCAAAACAATTTATTTCAAACACGATTATTTTATATACTTCGTACATACAAAAAAATGTTATTTTTATCGCTCAAACTATTTTATTTCATATGTTTTATAAAAATGTTCTTTTTATCATTCAAACCATTTTTATTTCATACCTTCGATAAAAATGTTATTTTTATCGTTCAAACCATTTTATTTCAAAAATGAATATTTTTCCAACACATGAATATATTTCAATACATGAATATAAATCAAACACAGGAATATTTCAGAAAATTTCGGCAGCATAATAGAAGGGTAGTTAAAACCGGCACCGTCCCGAGTACGGCTCCTCGCTCTACCTTAAAGCCTCACAACTTTTGACAATGAGGATTTCAATAATCTAATTCGTATGCAGACGAATTTTCCCATAAACTAATCCTATTGGGATTTCAATCACAATCAATCATATCAAATCAACCATTCGTTGTATTCACCAAGTTTCACATCAACCAAATCCAAACAATCACAACCAATATATATATCGTCCATGGTCTGTGGACGAGGGGAGTATATATATATATATATATATATATATATATATACATATATAAATATATTTCGATTTCATTTCAATTTCAATTCCATTCAACGCACATATGATTTTTACAACGCATATATAACTTATACATCACACATACAACTTATACAACACTTATACATGAGGTGTACAACGCTTATATAACTCATACATCGATCGTATAACTTATACATCGCCATTCCATATCGTTTATAATTCAGAAATATCACATTGGGTTCCACTCCTTCTAAAATTGTAGGAAGCTCTAAAAATTCCCCGGTCTCTTCTAGAATGTAGAAGACGTCCTCATGGTCCCGGTGCCTCTTGTTTCATTGGATTTCGACCACATAGGCAAAAGATATGATTTTTAGAAGTTAATCATAATTTGGAACGGTTTTAGAGTGTTAAAACAGTTCGAATTATATTAAACCGTACCTTTCAAGAAATATTCAAAACTAGGCTTGTGATTTGCGTCGAATCCGTGAAGTTTGAAGGAGATCGGGTTGTTGCGCGTTGTAGAGGGAAAAGAGGCTTCTCGCGTAGGGGTGTTGGTTCGGGTTCGATCGCCTCAGGCGATGGTGGCGGCGACCTGAAGTCGGCGGCTTTGGGGGCACAGTTCTCGGCGAGGGAGTGACGAGGTGGGGAGCAGGTGGTATGGATTCGAAGCTCTCGTCGAGGGCTACAAAAAGTTCAACTGGGTCGAAGGGTAATATGACGTGGATTCACCGGAATCTGGTCGGGAAGAGGGTGAATTGTTTCCACCTTCGACCGTAGTGGGAAGAGAGAAAACGCGTATTTTTTTATAAAAGAAATTTCCTGATTGGTCTATATATATATATATATATATATATATATATTAATTCCAAAAAAAGGGTTTTCCTATACGAACACCAAATCAAACCCAACGACTGTCGCCGCTAGCTAAATACCCATATTGCGAACACATTGGAATATGTTTCGTAGGCCCATTCGACTGTTTCAGTTAGTTTTTCTTCAAATTAAAATATATAACATTCAATATTTGATTCGAATGTACATTTCAATTTGCCGGAGCCACATACTGATCCCAAAAATTCCAAAAAAATAAATCTAGCTATGTTTTGACGATACGATCCCAGCAAAACTAGTTTCGTCAAATTTGGAGACCTTTTGAAAAATGGCCATTTTTTGGTCGATCCAATTTGACTGAAATCAACCAAACACATTTTCCTTTGCCACGCTCACATAACAACTCCAAAAATTATGGAATTTGAAACCTAGCAATAATTTGTCATCCTAGATCCGACAAATGTGGTTTCGTCGAAAACAGAGGTTGCTTGCAAAATGGCTATTTTCAAGGGCTATATGAACTCCATAGCGACCTTTTTGAAAATTTCTTTGACCATAACTTTTGATTCCCGCTATGAAATTTCGATTTTTCAGATTCGTTAGAAATATATTCGTAAACAGATTTAAATATTTTTGGTTTCACTTAAATCCAATTTATTTTGCATCCTGTACAGTTAGTCAAAGTTTGAATTCAAATATTCAAACTGCCCCGCCATTTCATGCCTTGTTTTATAATTAAAATAAATATATTTATTTTCCAACATCGATTCAAATAGACTTTTGGTCGTTATTATTTAAAATAATTTATTTTAAATATTCAAAATCCACCAAAATAGCCAAATTAAAATTTTAAATTGGTTCTGATTTTCCGGGTTGTTACAATCTCCCCCACTTAAAATCTTTTCGTCCCCGAAAAGGAACGAAGCTGAAAGTTGTTTAATTAACCCACTCAACTTCCATCCCGACTTTCATTCTTCAACTTTTCAGTTTCTAAGAATTTTCCAATTCTTCAAAAATTTGGCTAACACCCTAAATTTTCCAAAAATTTCGCCATAACCTCCTTTGTATGGGGAGGGGTTTGGAAATTTATTAGGCCGCATTAGGTACCCAATAAATCCTAATAAACATACACATATTGATAGTAATATATTCCGGTGTCCACAACGGAGTGTGTATAGATCATAACTCCAGAGAATAAATTCTCGTCACCCTATAAATGGTTTTTGTGCCTCAATTGTTGTATATAACGGTGTTGTATACACAATTATATGGTTTTTGTTTGATGATAACAACCAAATAAATATTATTTTAATGTGTTTGATATTGTACTGTTATTATACATCACAGACAGGAATATAATATTTATATTTAAATAGAATACAACTGTACAGAATTTCATATATTCACACAGTATTTTATTTAAATTGAATATTATATTTCAAACATACAAACAATACAATTTCTTATAACTCTTCTATTTATTCATCTCACAGAATATTGTACTTATAGATAAACAGAATAAAATAGACAAGTTTGTTTGACAACAATAAAATAATATTTTATTTCAATCAAACTTGTTTATTACAAACATCAGTACAATTCATATATATATATATACAGCTCCTCATTGCAACACTCATACATTCACTCAGTTTATATTTCAGTATACAGACTTTTTTATTGACACATTCATACAAACTTTTATACTTTCTCCAACACTGTCCCTTCTGCCTTCTGCCTTCTGTCTTCTTGTCTTCTGTCTTCACAGCTTTCAGTCCAGTCACTTCAGTCCAGTCTCATCTTCTTACCTGTCACAATAGAAACACACACAATATCCAGAACAGAAATAATATTCTAATCTCTAGCAAATATTTTTTATTTTTAAAATTTTATTTGCCTCAGTTTTCTGGTGTGTTTCTCATCATTTTTCATGACCTGATCTGATTCATCTGTGTCTAGACAGACAGTTTGTATATATACAGGGACAAGAATTCTATCTGATGGCTGCATATACACACGTGTATAATTACACGTGTGCACAGCCTCGCCGATCAGCATGCAACTGAGGAGTAGCCACGTGGACCATCTCGACTCAGTGCACATTTGAAAAGCAACAAAGTCAACTCAAATGTAGCAGCATCATCAAATGTGCATAGTGAAGGATACAAGTGCATAAGATATGGTACATAGATGATGGGCATTCAACATATTCATTGTCAAGAACAATCAGCAAACATAATGCAGCAAAATTTTGTGGACTAGGGTGCAAACACAAGGCAAAAGTAAAGTTCATGCAAACACTATAGTGGTACAGTGAACAAAATCCAAACAGTCAGCACAAATGGAACAATGCAGTTTCAAGTTTCAAGTGTACATGAGTACTAAACATGCTGTGACTACAATGTGGGGAAATAGGAGTGCAGATTGCACAAATGCCATGAACAACATTTCTGAATGTACACAGTCAACATTACAGTGATGAATGGTGAAGCATAATCATGGTCGAGGAGCCATGAACATGACTGGGTCATGAAGAAGGCAACAAATAAATAATGATCTGTTTCAGCATGGTTCAGGCAGAAGTCAATGTCATGCAAACATGGATTGGTGCATACAAAGAGATGGTGTACACACACTTCAGGTTAAAAACAGTGGTGCAAGTGAAATTTGGTGCAAACATATACATGCATGAAGGATATACAAGTGGCCGAGCACAAGCAGAAAAGAGCATGACAGGTAACATGGCAGGAATGGAGTAATACAAATGAAGGCTAGTGCATGTGCACAATACATATACATATATGACAGCTTTCAGCTCAACATCTCAATATGGTCGAGTAATGGTGCAAAGACATAAGTGCATGGACCAAAACAGCTCAATGTCATGTATACATCAACACAGTCAAGCACAAAAAACAGTTTCAACTGCATATGCATGAAGTATTTTAAAGTGGTGCAACTCAGCATAATTATATACATGTGATCAAGGGATGGACACAACAGCATCACGTGGCATATGTATATTATGTCATGGTTGTATATACATGGGAACATCATAGAAGAAAACTACAGTATGCATCAAAATATACAAACTGGTGTACACAAATGCATGGTGATATCATTGTGAATGGGTACATGATGGAGCTTCTATAAGACAGCAATACAAGTGTGGCAAAAGTTTGAGAAATCAGCATTCATAGCTAAATTCATCGAGGGTATGAAACTCATTGAATGTTTGTTTTCGAAATCAAAGCAGGTTGAATCAAGGCATCAGTTTTGAAATTAGACAGTGATCAAAAAGAGAAAAGTTTTTAATTTGTTTTTGGCATTAAATCAAAACAGCAAAGAGGGAAACAAAATCTGCTATGACAAAGGGGAGAAAATCAATTCGACATTGGTTTCATGTTTCCAGAAATGAACCTCACATTTTAAATCGGCCAGAAATAGTTTCTGTAACACCCCGTGAATTCTATAACGTTAAGCTTCACGAATTAAAGTATAATTAATTATAAATGATGAAATCAAGGGAAATGGGTTATGCCATTGCGTCTGTCTCGGAAAAATACGCGAAATAGAGTCCGAGTTTTCGAAAATCGGATACCGTATGAAGAAGATATGGATGAACGAAGTTAGGCAGAAAAACCGAAAACAGTCCAGAATACACTGGCGCACTTGTGAAGTGCGCCAGTACAAAAATACACTGGCGCACCTGCCAAGTGCGCCCGTACAAATCCAGCACCGAATTCTGGAGTGTTCTGAGGTGACGTGTCTTCTTTTGAGTGGCTAGATGATGTGTATTCGAGCTGTGCGATTCTGATGACTTCTGGACTGATCTGAAGGCTCTAAATCACCCTGTTCACCTATAAAATAACACCTAGACCTAGCCTAACTCACAACAAATCATTCTTACACCGTTATGCTGCTGGACTTCCTCTTGATCATGGCCGCCGTCTCTAATCTTCTTCCTAAGCTTTCAAACTCAAATCAATTCAAAGGTTAAAGCTTCAACAAAGGATCAAATAATAAATCAGCGACGCCGCAACATTTCTACAACAAATCCAATTCTTAATTCATTAGCCATGCTATGTAAGTTCTAGTTATTTTCAGGTTTAAATGTTTAATTATAATGTGGCCATGAAATAAAGTGGATTTGGATTTAAGTATGTGTATCGATTCAGATCTATTTCTGTTTCTTCTTGAATCTTGATCTTTGGACTTTTCTATCTTTACTCTCATGCTAAGTTCATGATCTATTTAGCCTGTTGTAAATCAATTTTCTTGATTCATGTTGATATTATTATCCAGTTGTAATCTTAATATGTCTGTGATGATGTTTTTCTCTCCGATCTTGTTTTGATGCAAAATTCTACCTTTTCCCTATTTATTTTCTTTTGATGAACCTAGGTCAATTTCGGACCTAGGCCTAAACTGCAATTTGCGTGCGATTGAATACGGGGGAAATATTGGGATATTGTCTTGTTGGATATATGTGTTTGATAGAATCGAAGGCATAATATGAAAACTGGATATTCGGGTATTATTGCCATTAACATGAAATTGGAATCTGGGTATTATCGTTATAATTAAAGTTCGCTAGCTTGGGTAAATTGGGGTAAATATGGAATACATGTAGTTTGGTATGAAACTTGACCTATGAAAAATATGGCAAGAATATTGATATGTATAACTTGGCTAAAATTTAACCTATGTAAATTGGGCATAGCTTTCTAAACATGTAAACTCTGAATCTTGACATATGTAAAAAGGCATGAAACTTGGTATATATGTAAATTGTCTAGGATTAGGCATATATAAATTGGCATATGAAATTTGGCATGGATCTTGATATATGTGTAATTTGGCTAGAACTTGATATGTGTAAATTGGCATAAACTTGGCATACATGTAAATAGGCAAGAATTAGACATATGTAAACCAACTAGAATTGGGTACATATATTAATGGGCATGTAATTTGGAATGTGGGCGTATGTTAATTAACATGTAATTGTTGTGTTTAGCATAATCAAGGGTAGTGACATTTAATTTGGTATGATTTACATACCAAAAATTATAAACATGATTTAAAGGGAAGGTGGGCCATAATAGTAAATGTTGATTAATGTAAATTATGGACATAAAGATAATTGGTAATTTTTAGGAAACTTGCCATAAATTAGTCATTAATCACATAAGTGATTTATGGCATAAAATGGTATTAATTATATACCAAAATTAATGAGATTGATTGGAAACAAATTGGGCAGTAATTTGAATTTGAATAATTTACATAATTAATGTAAATTAGAAAATACGAATATGCTTAGCACGAGGTTGGATTGAGTTGTGATGTAAACCTGCCCGGACCCGCCCGGCTGTCCAGTAATCACAACAATACCTATCCAATGTGGGATGCTAAGCATTGGGCCCAATAAAGACCCGAGGTTAGAGTGAGTTGTGGCGTAAGACTGCCTGGACCCGACCGGCACACAGGCAGCCACAACAATATCTGTCTAATGTGAGAGGTTGGTGCTCTAATAAGACAATTAGAGCTGAGCTAGGATTGGTAGGGTTAAGTTAACTAGAACACTTAACCAATTTCAACATGTTAACTAAATTGGTGGGTAGGGTTAGGTTAATCTGGACACTTAAACCAATTTAATATGTTGACTACGGTAGCGGGTAAGGTTAAGCAAATGTTTAACCATTATAACATGATTAAACTGGACTAGAGAGTGAGGTTAGGTTAATGAGAACACTTAACTAATACAATGGGTTAATTAGACAAGTGGTTGCGGTTAAGTAGTAACACTTAACCAACATAACAGGACAAGCGGGTGGGTTAAGTTAACTTGAATAAGTTGATAACACTTAACCATTATAATATGACTAGTGGATGGGGTTAAGTTAACATGCACTTAACCAATCTGATGTGATGCGTGGTAGGGTTAAGTAACACATGGGGTTAAGTTAACAAGAAAATTCTTAACCAATGTAACCAGATTGACGAACGGGGTTAAGTTAATAAACCACACTTAACCAATCAAACATAATAAGCGAGAAAGGTTAAGTCAACTAAGGTAAACACTTAACCATGGTAACATAACGAGTAGAAGGGTTAAGTACATATCGGGTTGGTGGGAAATATTAGTAAATATAAGCCCACATACACTTAACCATTAAATACACATGCTTGAATCAGTAGCGGGGTTAAGTACACATCAGGGCTGGTGGGTAATATCAGAGAATATAGGCCCACAAACTTAACCATTAGAAAAACCTAGTAACGGGGACCCATTTCAGCAGTAACCCACATTAGGTATCAATGGAACCCTGAGCTAGGCAGGGTGGGGCACTATTACTGGGCTGATTATAAGAGGTCAAATTAGCGGCGGTTGGTGCAGCAGTGCAGGTTCTAACGGAGTGCGGGCGTGCACACACTTCGGCGCGGAAAATTTAGCCACTGGGCATCAGTAGGTATAAAGCTGTGCATCTTGATCGTGTCAGGGTTGCCACCATGGGACTTGATACACCCCATGGTGGGACCAGCACAGGTATCTACAAGTAGGGGGCCGCATGACACAAACGAGAACTAGGTCAAGTAGGGAGCCGATCGTTAAGGTAGTAAGGGTGCATCGAATATATACATGGCCATTGGGGTGATCGAGGTGGAATCCTCATAATCGATGTACACCTGAAAGCTACCATAATTGCGGGGATTGGGATCGCATTGTAATTATTATATAACACGGGCTACTAGTTAGGACACTAGTAGGGGTACGGATCCTTGTTACACAGGACACTAGTTGGGACACTAGTAGGTATACGGATCATTCCATGTAAGACACTAATGAGGATGCTAGTTAGGTGGTGCAGAGCAAATAGATATCGTTTTAATGGTAATGCTTAGAAACCTTACGATGTTATTCTTGATAGAAACCATGTGGTGGGATACTTGATAAGAATTATAGGACGTTATACTTGTTTCATCGTGCCCGAAGTTTATCTTGTTACCTTAGTTTACCTTGTTATCATAGTTTATCTTGTTGTCTTAGTTTATCTTGCCTACCTTGTCATCATGCTTATGTTTACTTTCAGTTTATTCATGCCATGTTATCTTTATCTATTTTTATGCTGAAAGTCACTAGGACTTACTCAGTCTTTATGACTGACCCGTTTTGTTTCGCCTCTTTTTCTTCCGTTCCCCCCCAGGTTCACAGGATGGGAATACAACTTAGTTCGGATCTTACCAAGCTCTAAGGCTCTTTCATGTATGGCTTGGATTTCTCTTGGCTATGGCTTGCTTTGCTTTATTGGGGAATACTGCAGTTTGTTTTTATGCTTCTTTGTTTTTGAGTAAGACAGATATCTTAACTATGAAATTGGGTATTGGGAGTTGATGGGCTTTTCTTGTAAACATTTATATTTAATAAATGAATTGAAGTACTTCCACTTTATTTCCTGCTGTTTTATATATGTCTGTCTTGTAATATTTCTATTCCAGTACCCATAATACTCCATTGAAGTTAAGGCGTTCCCTTTGTGAGTGACCTTAACAGATGTGGGGTGTTACATTTGGTATCAGAGCAGAAGGTTACCAGACTGGGCAAAAGTTTTCAAAAACCTTCTGAAATTATTTTCAAAACATTTACAAAGAAGCAAATTTTCAAGAAAATTTTGTTTTGATTAAAAGGCATATTCCCCAAAGCCATATGCACTATCTTTTGATTCTCTCTTGAAATCTCTTCTCTCTCTTTTCACCACAGTTTCGTAGGCATCCGACACAGGTCGGAGGGCAAAGGAGTGTCCAACCTCCATCTGTAGCCGCAGTAGTTCCATCTGCGTCTAATCTTATTTCAAGTTGGGTAGAGTGCCGTGCGTTGGAGGTAGCTTTGAGAGACTTGTTAACAAACTATACAAGGATAGTAAGAACAAGAAACTAGTTGTTATAGCTTAATCCACGAAGGAGGAAAAAGGTGAGAGGAAAGAGGCCAAAGTGAAAGAATAGTAAAACCCATGACAAGAGAGAGTATCTTTAGTGAGAAGGGACATGAAGTTAGGTAGTATAGGACAAGGACAAGGGCAAAAAGGCAAGATCGTCGAGAGGGAAATTGTATACCTAAGAGAGGCGGTAACGTTCTGTTAAAAGTTTAGCTTTCTTTTCTATCATCCCGCTAGAACTTTGTTTTTGTACATCGCATCCTTTTAATTCTGCTTCGAAAGTTGAGTCTTTGCACCTTAGTACTAGCATGGTAGAGGATCCCATTTTTTTTCTTCTTTTCTCAAAATCCTGTTGGGGAAATCGGCTCATTTATTCATGACTTGTTTGGATTTGAGAATGTCTATGCTAAGTGTTGAGTCTAGAAGTAATGTTTATGTTTTGGGCTATGGGTTGATTCTAGCGATGGGGTGGTTATCCAGTTAGGGTGACCTTCTCAGTTTTGAAAAGAGGGTAGTTAGACTCTTGACTTGCCTCGGTAATACCCTCGAAGTTGCAGGTAACCTTTAGGGTTCTATCATGATTTGTTTCCTAGAATCTCTTGACACATTTATTGGTAATTGGTAATCCGATCGAGTAGTGTTCGCCACTAAGGCGGATGGGTCATTTCGCTTATGCATGAGTTGTAGAGAATCACCTTAGTAAGTACATTTGGCAACATGGTTGGCATTTATTTCCAAGAGATAGTTCTTCTGCGTGGAATACCTGATAGTAAGTGGACGAGATCCAAGATTCACTAGTGAATTTTGGAGAGTTTGCATGAAACCATGAGTACGCAGTTATGTTTGAGCCGAGTATACTAGGAGGAGAATAAGTGAAAGTGGAACGAGAGGCAAAAGTGAAATGGATTCCAACCCATATTTTGGAAACAAGAATTAAGAAGCTACAGAATTGTGAAGTTAAAGGCGGTCAAAGCACAATGGAGTTAAGCTTAAAGAAATGCGACTTAGAAGATTGAAGACTAGATTCGCGCATCATATCTCTTTTTAAGAGTATATCCTTGATCCCTCTTTTCCTGTAGAGCTTACTCACATGCTATCTTTTGTGTATATCCTCTCGGTCCTATTCTCAATCCTATTTCTATTGCGAACCCCATAGGGAGTATGACTCATCTGTTAGTAATATATGTTGGGGGCTTGAGGATGTCCGTTGGGTGGACTAAACTTTTTGGGTTTTATAGGATACGGGTTGGTTTTAGGAAGGGATTTTCTTGTGACCTAAAAGGAGTCCATCATGCTTAATTTCATAGAAACATATATATTGGTTGGGTTGAGTAATTCTTTGGGTGTCAGTCTGATGTTGATTTCGGTCTTCGGGGTTGGTGCTTAGGGAGTTCTTCTCCTAATCAGTATATATATGTGGCATAGATTTCCAGTTCTGACATTGCCTAATGGGCACAAAGTTTTTACTTGCTTCTGTCATTCGACTTTATCTTTAGATAGGAACAATTGGGTGTAAACATGTGTTTGAGACATGTTATGATTGATGGTTGCAAGTGGTTGCTCGTGGATGCATTTACACAATAGGCACTAGATCGGCTCAGACACACTTTCATATTGCATATGCATGAGTGTTTACACTTGTTCATGGATGAAATTGAATGTGTTATCATGTGAATGTTGCATATGGATGGATGTTTGTGCACACATATAGTGTTTATATGACTAGGACTAATTGCATACATACTGGACTCATGGCACTAAGCATATTTTGCATCTAGAAGATCAATCAGGCCTGATCAATTGCATTAGATAAGTACATGTACACACACTTCGCATATGATCATGAAGCATTAGAAGTCTTTTAAGGACAATGGATGCTCGTGTTTGATGGATGAGTAGATGGATGATTGGATGTTAAGATATACATTCTTCCTAACTTGAAGATTTCGGAGACGAAATCCTTTTAAGTGGGGAGAATGTAACACCCCGTGAATTCTATAACGTTAAGCTTCACGAATTAAAGTATAATTAATTATAAATGATGAAATCAAGGGAAATGGGTTACGCCATTGCGTCTGTCTCGGAAAAATACGCGAAATAGAGTCCGAGTTTTCAAAAATCGGATACCGTATGAAGAAGATATGGATGAACGAAGTTAGGCAGAAAAACTGAAAACAGTCCAGAATACACTGGCGCACTTGTGAAGTGCGCCAGTACAAAAATACACTGGCGCACCTGCCAAGTGCGCCCGTACAAATCCAGCACCGAATTCTGGAGTGTTCTGAGCTGACGTGTCTTCTTTTGAGTGGCTAGATGATGTGTATTCGAGCTGTGCGATTCTGATGACTTCTGGACTGATCTGAAGGCTCTAAATCACCCTATTCACCTATAAAATAACACCTAGACCTAGCCTAACTCACAACAAATCATTCTTACACCGTTATGCTGCTGGACTTCCTCTTGATCATGGCCGCCGTCTCTAATCTTCTTCCTAAGCTTTCAAACTCAAATCAATTCAAAGGTTAAAGCTTCAACAAAGGATCAAATAATAAATCAGCGACACCGCAACATTTCTACAACAAATCCAATTCTTAATTCATTAGCCATGCTATGTAAGTTCTAGTTATTTTCAGGTTTAAATGTTTAATTATAATGTGGCCATGAAATAAAGTGGATTTGGATTTAAGTATGTGTATCGATTCAGATCTATTTCTGTTTCTTCTTGAATCTTGATCTTTGGACTTTTCTATCTTTACTCTCATGCTAAGTTCATGATCTATTCAGCCTGTTGTAAATCAATTTTCTTGATTCATGTTGATATTATTATCCAGTTGTACTCTTAATATGCCTGTGATGATGTTTTTCTCTCCGATCTTGTTTTGATGCAAAATTCTACCTTTTCCCTATTTATTTTCTTTTGATGAACCTAGGTCAATTTTGGACCTAGGACTAAACTGCAATTTGCATGCGATTGAGTACGGAGGAAATATTGGGATATTTTCTTGTTGGATATATGTGTTTGATAGAATCGAAGGCATAATATGAAAATTGGATATTTGGGTATTATTGCCATTAACATGAAATTGGAATCTGGGTATTATCGTTATAATTAAAGTTCGCTAGCTTGGGTAAATTGGGGTAAACATGGAATACATGTAGTTTGGTATGAAACTTGACCTATGAAAAATACGGCAAGAATATTGATATGTATAACTTAGCTAAAATTTGACCTATGTAAATTGGGCATAGCTTTCTAAACATGTAAACTCTGAATCTTGACATATGTAAAAAGGCATGAAACTTGGTATATATGTAAATTGTCTAGGATTAGGCATATATAAATTGGCATATGAAATTTGGCATGGATCTTGATATATGTGTAATTTGGCTAGAACTTGATATGTGTAAATTGGCATAAACTTGGCATACATGTAAATAGGCAAGAATTAGACATATGTAAACCAACTAGAATTGGGTACATATATTAATGGGCATGTAATTTGGAATGTGGGCGTATGTTAATTAACATGTAATTGTCGTGTTTAGCATAATCATGGTTAGTGACATTTAATTTGGTATGATTTACATACCAGAAATTATAAACATGATTTAAAGGGAAGGTGGGCCATAATAGTAAATGTTGATTAATGTAAATTATGGACATAAAGATAATTGGTAATTTTTAGGAAACTTGCCATAAATTAGTCATTAATCACATAAGTGATTTATGGCATAAAATGGTATTAATTATATACCTAAATTAATGATATTGATTGGAAACAAATTGGGCAGTAATTTGAATTTGAATAATTTACATAATTAATGTAAATTAGAAAATACGAATATGCTTAGCACGAGGTTGGATTGAGTTGTGATGTAAACCTGCCCTGACCCGCCCGGCTGTCCAGTAATCACAACAATACCTATCCAATGTGGGAGGCTAAGCATTGAGCCCAATAAAGACCCGAGGTTAGAGTGAGTTGTGGCGTAAGATTGCCCGGACCCGACCGGCACACAGGCAGCCACAACAATATCTGTCTAATGTGAGAGGTTGGTGCTCTAATAAGACAATTAGAGCTGAGCTAGGATTGGTAGGGTTAAGTTAACTTGAACACTTAACCAATTTCAACATGTTAACTAAATTGGTGGGTAGGGTTAGGTTAATCTGGATACTTAACCAATTTAATATGTTGACTACGGGAGCGGGTAAGGTTAAGCAAATGTTTAACCATTATAACATGATTAAACTGGACTAGAGAGTGAGGTTAAGTTAATGAGAACACTTAACTAATACAATGGGTTAATTAGACAAGTGGTTGCGGTTAAGTAGTAACACTTAACCAACATAACAGGACAAGCTGGTGGGTTAAGTTAACTTGAATAAGTTGATAACACTTAACCATTATAATATGACTAGTGGATGGGGTTAAGTTAACATGCACTTAACCAATCTGATGTGATGCGTGGTAGGGTTAAGTTAACAAGAAAATTCTTAACCAATGTAACCAGATTGACGAACGGGGTTAAGTTAATAAACCACACTTAACCAATCAAACATAATAAGCGAGAAAGGTTAAGTCAACTAAGGTAAACACTTAACCATGGTAACATAACGAGTAGAAGGGTTAAGTACATATCGGGTTGGTGGGAAATATTAGTAAATATAGGCCCACATACACTTAACCATTAAATACACATGCTTGAATCAGTAGCGGGGTTAAGTACACATCAGGGCTGGTGGGTAATATCAGAGAATATAGGCCCACAAACTTAACCATTAGAAAAACCTAGTAACGGGGACCCATTTCAGCAGTAACCCACATTAGGTATCAATGGAACACTGAGCTAGGCAGGGTGGGGCACGATTACTGGGCTGATTATAAGAGGTCAAATTTGCGGCGGTTGGTGCAGCAGTGCAGGTTCTAACGGAGTGCGGGCGTGCACTTCGGCGCAGAAAATTTAGCCACTGGGCATCAGTAGGTATAAAGCTGTGCATCTTGATCGTGTCAGGGTTGCCACCATGGGACTTGATACACCCCATGGTGGGACCAGCACAGGTATCTACAAGTAGGGGGCCGCGTGACACAAACGAGAACTAGGTCAAGTAGGGAGCCGATCGTTAAGGTAGTAAGGGTGCATCGAATATATACATGGCCATTGGGGTGATCGAGGTGGAATCCTCATAATCGATGTACACCTGAAAGCTACCATAATTGCGGGGATTGGGATCGCGTTGTAATTATTATATAACACGGGCTACTAGTTAGGACACTAGTAAGGGTACGGATCCTTGTTACACAGGACACTAGTTGGGACACTAGTAGGAATACAGATCATTCCATGTAAGACACTTATGAGGATGCTATTTAGGTGGTGCAGCGCAAATAGATATCGTTTTAATGGTAATGCTTAGAAACCTTGCGATGTTATTCTTGATAGAAACCATGTGGTGGGATACTTGATAAGAATTATAGGACGTTATACTTGTTTCATCGTGCCCGAAGTTTATCTTGTTACCTTAGTTTACCTTGTTATCATAGTTTATCTTGTTGTCTTAGTTTATCTTGCCTACCTTGTCATCATGCTTATGTTTACTTTCAGTTTATTCATGCCATGTTATCTTTATCTATTTTTATGCTGAAAGTCACTAGGACTTACTCAGTCTTTATGACTGACCCGTTTTGTTTCGCCTCTTTTTCTTCCGTTCCCCCACCCCAGGTTCACAGGGTGGGAATACAGCTTAGTTCGGATCTTACCAAGCTCCAAGGCTCTTTCCTGTATGGCTTGGATTTCTCTTGGCTATGGCTTGCTTTGCTTTATTGGGGAATACTGCAGTTTGTTTTTATGCATCTTTGTTTTTGAGCAAGACAGATATCTTAACTATGAAATTGGGTATTGGGAGTTGATGGGCTTTTCTTGTAAACATTTATATTTAATAAATGATTTTAAGTACTTCCACTTTATTTTCCGTTGTTTTATATATGTCTGTCTTGTAATATTTCTGTTCCAGTACCCATAATACTCCATTGAAGTTAAGGTGTTCCCTTTGTGAGTGACCTTAACAGATGTGGGGTGTTACAGTTTCAGACTTCACAATATTTCTTAGGCAACAAACCAGGAATTTTATTCAAGGAATCATCAAATAAATACTTTCCAAATTTTCACAATGGAATTACAAGGCAACAAATATTTTTTTCCAAGAAATACATTTCAATCAGGGATTTTTTTTAAGGCCACTGTTTCAATCGAGAGCAGTAAAAAGGGGAAATAAACAACACAAAAATCAGGCCAAGTCATTCAGTGAAATCAGAGCGATTTTAGGATGTTATAACCCTATAACTACACCTATTACATCATCGGCAGTAAGATTGCAAAAACGAACAATAAACAATTCAAGCAATCAAATATCAAGTTTCAGAGAACTTACAAAATTGCTAGGGTTTCGATCGCAAGCCATCTGAGTTACAAATCAATGATAAGGAGTGTTTGAATGCCACAAGAATTCAGAGACAAGGAGGATCGATCTTTCATCAATCACGATTTGGAGATACAAAGAGAAACCCTAGAATGTTTCCCAAACTCGTCGCAGCCATTTAATTTTCCAGAGAGAAAGGAAAATGATCGGATAAAATGAAACAAGGGTGCACTAACAACTAAAGTGGCCGGCCCATATATCTTGTCTAAAGGGAGTTTTGAAGTTTTCTTTTATAACCAGGGGTTTCTAGTTGTTTTGTTTATTTGTTTTTTAATTCTTCTTGTTGTATTTTCATTTTTTTTGTAAACCGATCTAACCAGTTTCTAGTGTCTGTAAAATACTAGGGTGATCCAGTCATGGTGTTGATTGGCAGTTACTAGAGTCCGTAAAATCTAGGATTTACTGGTTACGGGGTTGTAATCAGGGGTAATCTGATCTAGGGGTTTAGATCAATCTACGGTTTTGAGCGTAGGGTTAGAATAGGAGCAGGGTTTGCAAGTGTACATGGTCTTGTATGCGGGAACTGTTCTATCACCTAGTAGAAACCTTAGAAATGCAGCAGTAGGCATGGTTTTTGCCGAAGCTGGGTATATCTATGTGTGATTTATTTTCTACATTTCAGTTTCTACTATATTCTGTGATCTGTTTATTATTATATATCTCGTTAGAATTTTAATTCAGTTAAAAACTGTGATAAACCCTATTCACCCCCCTCTAGGGTTAATCTAGATCCAACATTAATGACCAAAGAGACGTGTATATTGTCATCTCCTGACCCGTGTGGTTTTTTTTATTAATCTGGTAATTTACCGTTACAATTTATATAGTCCATGTCAGTCTTCGGTTCAACCTGTAATATAGTCATCGCCATACAAGCCTCTCGCTCATATGGTAAATCTTCAACCTCGTCACATAAGCTTTAAATGCTTATGTGGTATATGATAGAGTATGCTATCTTCAAGAAGTATGCCATGTTGTGTAGTTCAAAATTAATTATTACTATCCTATGGCGACATTTATTATTACACACAGAACAACCTGCACTCCGCATCCAATGGCATTCAAAGGAGTTGATATAATAAATAAAATTGCGCGTCCAACTCATTTAAGGTTTACCTATTTGTCGGACACGCAAATAAATTCTTTACTCAACAAAGAATCTATCTACCCGTTTAAACATATATAATGTACATGCATATATTTCTATCTGATTTCAAATCAGTTCAATATTTTATTCACTTTGCATAAATTTACTTTTCATTTTCCTATTGATTAGATTAGCTATCGTTCCAATAATTTGATTAATCAAATTCTTAATTACACAACACAAACAGCAATCAATTTATTGATTAATCTTCTCAAAAATATACTAATTAATTCAGGTATTCTTTTAAAATCATTTAGACTCTATAATTAAATTTTTTACATCTATGAAAAGAAAACAACAACCAAGTAGAAAACAATACAGAAATACTAAATATGGTAAATGTACCTTGCACCACAGTTAATCAGAGACATCCACCCTGCAATTGGGATAGACTTGCTTAATGCTTTCCTCAGTTTCCCAAGTATAGTCTTGCGGATCTCCACTCCATTGCACTTTGACTAAGTGAACCTTCTTGTTCCTCAACTCTTTAGTTTCTTTGCCAATAATCTTTATCGGCTCTCTCCTCACTGCCAGTTCTGGAGTAATTTCCAAATCTTGTTGCGCGGCTTCTTCCATGACTAAATCTGGATCATGCAGAAGCTTTCGAAGTTGAGATACGTGAAACACATCCTGTACTCCAGGCAACCAATCAGGCAATTGAACTCTATAAGCGAGAGTTCCAATCCGTTCAAGTATGGGAAATGGACCAATAAATCTGGGCGACAACTTCCCTGTTTTACCGAATCAGATTAGTCCTCTCATTGGAGAAACCCTCAAATACACATAGTCACCAACAGAAAAAGACAAATCTCTTCTTCTCGAGTCTGCATAGCTCTTCTGTCGGCTTTGAGCCGTTTGTAATCGTTTCTTAATGAGATCGACTTTATCCGCCGCTTCGCGGATCATATCTGGTCCCAATACAAGTCTATTTCCAGGTTCTACCCAACAAGCGGGAGATCTGCACGGTCTACCATACAGTGCTTCGAATGGTGACATTTCTAGGCTCGCGTGGTAACTGTGTTTGTATGAGAACTCGGCCAAATTCAAATGATCTTCCCATGATCCGCCAAAATCAATAACACATGCCCGTAATAAATCTTCTAAAATACAATTCACCTCTCGGTTTGGCCATCTGTTTGAGGATGATAAGCAATGCTCAAGTCCAGTTTCGCTCCCAATTCTGCTTGGAATGCTTCCCAGAATTTACTAGCGAATATTGGGTCAAGATCATTAACGATACTCATGGGAACTCCATGAAGTTTAACAATTTCCTTGAAATAAATCTGCGCTAAAGCTTGAGTAGTTCTATTTGACATGACAGGTATGAAATGGGCGGTCTTCGTGAGACGATCTACGATCACCCAAATACTGTCATTTTCTCTCCTGGTTCTGGGCAAACCATCTATGAAATCCATAGAAATTTTTTCCCACTTCCAACCTGGAATTTCCAACGGCTGCAACAATCCGGCGAGTTTCTATTGATCGCTTTTGACTTGTTGACAGGTGGAACACCGGCTAACATATATAGAGATATCTCTTTTCATCGCCTTCCACCAGAATGTTCGCTTGATGTCATTATACATTTTTACTAACCCCTGGGTGGATACTCAATTTGGACTTGTGACTCTCGTCCATTACTTCTTTTTTGAGCTCAAGGTTGTCAGGAACACAAATTCTTCCTTTCTATCTCAGACCTTCTGCGCTATCCACTTGGAAACTGGAGACTTCACCCCTTTGAATTTTTTTGATCATCTCTTTAACAAAACTATCGTCTTTTTGAAGAATAGATATTTTATCAATCAACGATGGTGTAATGATAAGACTGGCGATGATCACATTCTTCATGCTGAGCGCATCAGCCACAACATTGGCTTTCCCCAGAGTATATAAAATATCAAGATAATATGCCGTAAGAAATTCTAACCAACGCTGCTGCCTCATATTCAGATATTTCTGGGTGAATAAATACTTCAATGATTGATGATCAATATACAATTCAAATTTCTCACCCAATAGATAATGTCTCCAAATTTTCATAGCAAGCACGATGGCTAGCAATTCAAGGTCGTGAGTTGCATAATTCTTTTCATGAGGTTTCAATTGACGGTTAGCATAAGCGGCAACTTGGCCTCTTTGCATTAATACTGCACCAAGACCTTCTTTAGAAGCATCTGTCCAGACTTTCAAGTCCTGATTGCCATCAATAATTGTTAACACTGGAGCAGTCGTCAATCTTAACTTCAGGCTTTGGAAAGATGCCTCACATTCTGGGGTCCAATTGAATCTCGAATGTTTCTTAGTAAGCTTTGTTAAGGAACTGGATATCTTCGAAAAATTCTTAATGAACTTCCGATAATAACTGGCCAATCCGAGAAAACTTCGGACTTCTGTGGGTGTAGTCGGCTGTTTCCAATTCTGAATAGCAGTGATTTTACTGGGATCCATAGAAATTCCTTCTTTTGATACGACGTGACCGAGGAACTTTACCTCTTCTTGTCAGAATATACATTTGGAAAATTTTGCTTTTAAAACATTCTTTCTGAGAATTTCTAACACTTGTTCCAAATGTTTTTCATGTTCGTTTTTCTGACTTAAAGAAGATCAATATGTCATCAATGAAAACCAGAACAAATTTATTCAATACTTCTCTGAATACCCTGTTCATTAGATCGACAAAATATGCTGGAGCATTACATAAGCCAAACGACATTACTAACCACTCATAGAATAAATCTGGCCCTCTGAATGCTGTCAAAGGAACACACTCTTCGGTAATACAAAGCTGATGGAAACATATAGCTAGGTCCATTCATGAAAATAATTGAGCGTCATTCAATCGATCCAACAAATCATCAATTCGTGGCAATGGGTATTTATTTTTCAATGTCTGCTTATTCAAGTCACGATAATCCACACATAGTCGGAGAGTACCGTCTGATTTCGGAACAAATACCACAGCTGCTCCCCAATCAGAGAAACTAGGTCTGATTAGACCCTTCCATACAAGGTGTCGAGTTTGATTGTCTGATTCTTCTTTTTTCCTTCAAGGTCATTCTACGAATAGCGTGAACTACTGGCCTTGCATTAGGAACTAAAGAGATTTTGAAATCAATTTTCCTACGCGGAGGTAAGCTAACAACTTCTTCAAACACATCCGCATAATTGTTGACGATTAGAATATTTTCGTCGTCGACCGTAATATTCTCCATAACGACAGGAACAGGTTCTAACTGAGCAGGAGAAACATCTAAGCTGACCAAAAGTCTTTTCTATCAGAATTCGGACCTTCACATGGAATGGTTATATAGTCTCCTGACTTAATCTTCGCCTTAACAACTCTGTCGGCACATTTAACCTCAGCTTCATACTTGGTTAACCAATCCAATCCCAAAATAAGATCAAATTCTGTGAAATTCATGACGATCGCGATGGTAGGGAACCGATAATGGGAAAAAGAAATTAGCACACAACATATCCAACTAAGGTTGAGAGAACCCCCAATCGGATTATGGATAGTCATGGGTGTTTTGAGCTTTTTCAAATTCAAATCCAGTTTCTTAATCGCATTACTTGCAATAAAGCTTCGTGACGCGCCTGTATCAAACAGTACTCTAACTGGAATATCTTTGACAGTAAGCGTGCCTTCCAAAACATCTGGCCTTCCCTGACTAGTTGAGGGTGCAGGAACCTCTGCCACTTCATTCAATTGAGCCACTTTGGTTGCTTTCAACCGCCGGCAGTCTTGCTTTATATGGCCAGCCTGATGGCAAAGATTGCATTTTGTATCCTCTTGAAACTAATTCTTGGATTTAGATCCATTATTCTTTTGTTTGTTCGAAGATTCACAGTTCCTCATCGAATGCCCTTATTGATTACACTTTAAACATACGACTGCCTTAACCTTTTTCTGACTGGCCTTTGACCTCTTATTGCCTGCAGACTTCATACTTGCTTTGGGATGCGTACTTGTCTCTAGGCTATCAGTTTCAAATTTCCTTTTGTTGCCAGAACTACGTTCTTCTTCGTCTTCCAAAAGGCCTTGCTTATCAAGATTTTCATATTGGTAAGCCATATATATCATTTTGGGAAAAGATTGTTGCACATGTGCAGTTACACTACTTTGGTACTTTCTTTGAAGCCCGTTAATAAACCTCAGATTCTTCATCTTTGGATTCTAAATTAAATGCGGGGCAAAACGAGTAAGTTCATTGAATTTCTTATGATATTCTGGAATGGACATATCTCCTTGAATCAGATAGTAGAATTCATCACTTAACCGCTCAGTTGTTTTTGGAGGAATAAACCTTTCATTGAAAATTTCTCTGAATCTATCCCAGGTGACATCACCTTCTGGATTATCTTTAATAACGGTTTCCCACCAGATTAAAGCTTCATCTTTGAGTGCCCAAGATGCCAGTAATCTTTTCTGATCATCTCTCAGCTTGAAACCTTCAAATATTCTTTCAGCAGAACGCATCCAAGCTTGAGTTTGAATAATGGATTCATAGCCCAAGAACGGTACTCCACTCAGATTTCGATATCTCTTTAATAGAGCTTTTATATCCGATCCTGGATGTGGAAGTACAACTGGCTCATTAAATTGTCGAACCATAGGATTACTTCTTCTGCTTCTGCCACTCATTTTTCTATGTCTGCAAATAGCAGACAAAGTGTTAGGTCAACAGAAAAGATATTTTAAGCACAGTGACATATACTTGAATGTAAATGTGTCTAGGGGTGTATTTCATTTTGCTTCACTCATTCTAGGATATTACTAATCCTATCCGAAATGAGTAACCTTCTTAGAACACTACAGGTTTTATTTCTGACGAGTTCGTTAATATGTTATATTCCGGAACTAAGCTTAGCCAAAGCTCTGATACGACGTTGTGACGACCCCAAACCCCATTCCACGGTGTCAAGGGTAATCCTTGGAATATAACACATAAACAGATAACAGCATAACAAAAATATATAAATACACCTGATAATGTACATCAAAATATACTAGAAATAATAATCATCAGAGTTACACAGTATACAGGATCATACTTAGTACAAAATACAGTTTCAGCTTTACATAAAAAATGTCTACAGCGGGATCAAAACATAATATGCACAACAGGAGCTGAACAACATAAAAAGAAAGAAGTGATAGAATCCATCTTCAGCTCTATAGCTATCCAGATAGAGCTTGCTAAAACCTGAATACAAGGCTGCCCATGTAGAAATAGGGGCACCCGAGTTTGCAAGTGAAACAAACTACCAGTCAGTCATGGGACTGGTATGAAAAATCTACTTTAACTTACTTTATAATAAGGCCAATCATAGGACCACGCCGCTAACGCGGAACGGGTTTACTCCATTGGATTGCCAGTGCTTAAAACAAGTAAATCATTTAAACATCGCAATGCTTTTTTATAAAAAATGAAGCCATTATAAGACTCAGTTCCCATCACGCAATGCAACGCAAACCGGAGGATAGAGTTTTACCTTATAATGGCCAAAGTATGCCTGATACGAATAAAACAAAAGCATTTGATATTGTTACTAGTGTTTATATGTTTCAAAAACAATTTCAATCATAAGTATCAATCATAGATGGCATAAATGCCCCATACCACTATGTCGCCATATATATAGGTATACAATCAAAACTGCATGATGTCGTATTTGGAAATTAGATTTACGTCATGAACCAAGGCGAGGGATCGTCCTTACCACTTCGAGACAATCTAGCCTACCATATCTCAGGCAAGCACGCAGGAAAGCCTTGGATCGTCAGGGCCAGTCTACACAGAGTGGATTAAAATGCCTGAACACTGCGTTTCCCCACCCTATGGGGCGTAAACAGATCATATCCCGACCAAACCATCGGACCCGGAGTGACCGATATAACCGAGGCGCCTCGCTATCCATCATCCGCATAAGTAAAATGCCCGGGCGTGTAAAACCCAAAACACCACTCTTAGCTAGAAAGAAACGCAGGTCCTCCCTGAGGTCCTCTCCCGTTTCTGGTTCATACCGAGGTGTGAGGCTCGCGAATCAATTCTATACAAAAAGCTAGCTATATTAAAGCCATGCTTTGATCATCAACTACAAGGCTCTGCTTTTCAACAAAAGCCCTGACCACTACATCTCTGTATGCCACGTTGTCAAGCTACAATGTCAGACACACATCCATTTACAAGTCTATTCTGGGTCTGAACGAAACCGGAGGCTCCTTATTCCTCGCACATCCGAACGATCAACAAGTACGTCCGGCCAACCACCACTATAACCCCTTCAGGGCAGCAACTCCCATTGAAGGCATCAGTGGCCATCCATTCGATGTGAAGATCATCGGTCTTCCACCGTCTTCACATATTCGACTTCAAAACGTCGATCAATTATTTGAAATAAGAATTAACTCGGCCTTTTCAAATAATTCACGTGTATTTAGAATTTCAAATCAATTCATTTTCATGGTTAAATTATTTGACATCCAAAATTAAGTTCATTAATGTAATTTTCACTCAAACACATTCAATCATCAAATATCCAATAAACCGGGTTAATTCGGTTTACTTCCATTCCATATCGTTTATAATATTTTATAGCGATTTATTGCTATTTTTATTTATTTAAAATTAGCCAATTTATTCAAATGATGCTTCAGGCCATAACGCGACCATGGAGCTATTTTTCTTTAGATTTGATTTATACATATCAGAAAATCTAACCATTGGATGCTTACAAATTTTATATCATTGGAAAGATCTTTTCAAAACGGATTCAACGGTTCCAGTTTTGGGAAAATCCGACAGTCGGATCTCCCGGTACAATCGTTTAAAGTTACGATTTCAAAATACGAACTGCAGCGTCATTATTCAATTTATTTTAATTATATATATTCCATTCTGGCGTAGTTTTTATTCAGATTTGAATTAAACATTTCACAAAATCTAACCGTTGGATCTTTGCAAAGTTGGTGTCGTTGGAAAGATATTTCCAAAGCAAATTCATCAGTTTCGGGAAAATCCGACGGTCGGATCTCCCGCAATAATCGTTTGAAATCACGGTTTCAAAATACGAACTACAGCTTTGTTATTCGATTTATTTTAATTAATTATATATATATAATCCATTCTTCGATTTCAAAACCATTTCATTTCGTATATGTGATAAAAATGATATTTTTATCCAACAAATATTTATTTCAACACATGACTCTTTTTAACAATTCATATATATAATAAAAATGTGATTTTTATTGTCAAAACAATTTATTTCAAACATGATTATTTTATATACTTCGTACATACAACAAAAATGTTATTTTTATCGCTCAAACTATTTTATTTCATACGTTTTATAAAAATGTTATTTTTATCATTCAAACCATTTTTATTTCATACCTTCGATAAAAATGTTATTTTTATCATTCAAACCATTTTATTTCAAAAATGAATATTTTTCCAACACATGAATATATTTCAATACATGAATATAAATCAAACACAGGAATATTTCAGAAAATTTTGGCAGCATAACAGAAGGGTAGTTAAAACCGGCACCGTCCCGAGTACGGCTCCTCGCTCTACCTTAAAGCCTCACAGCTTTTGACAATAGGGATTTCAATAATCTAGTTTGTACGCAGACGAATTTTCCCATAAACTAATCCTATTGGGATTTCAATCACAATCAATCATATCAAATCAACCATTCGTAGTATTCACCAAATTTCACATCAACCAAATCCAAACAATCACAACCAATATATATATCGTCCATCGTCTGTGGACGAGGGGAGTATATATATATATATAAAGAGATACGTATATAAATATATTTTGATTTTATTTTAATATCATTTCAGTTCCATTCAACGCACATATGATTTTTACAACGCAAATATAACTTATACATCACACATAAAACTTATACAACGCTTGTACATGAGGTGTACAACGCTTATATAACTCATACATCGATCGTATAATTTATACATTGTCATTCCATATCGTTTATAATTCAGAAATCTCACATTGGGTTCCACTCCTTCTAAAATTGTAGGAAGCTCTAAAAATTCCCCGGTCTCTTATAGAATGTAGAAGACGTCCTCATGGTCCCGGTGCCTCTTGTTTCACTGGATTTCGACTACATAGCAAAAAGATATGATTTTTAGAAGTTAATCACAATTTGGAACAGTTTTAGAGTGTAAAAACTGTAACACCCTGTGTATTCTATAACAATGAAATTCACAAATTAAAGTATAATTAATTTCAAATCAAAGAATTAAGGGAAACGGGATACGCCATTGTGTTCGTCTCGGAAAAATACGCGAAATAGAGTCCAAGTTTTCGAAAAACGGAGTCCGTATGAAGAAGATATGGCCTCCGGAAGTTTCAGAATTCAGGTTAAAATTCAAAACAGACGAAAACTGCTCAGAAAAACAAGTTTAAAATTCAAAATCGGGCCCAATTGGCCAGGGCGGGAAAATTCCCACCTAAGGCACCCAGGTCGACTTGGCAGTCGACCTGGGCTAGAGGTCGACAGGGCTGTCCACACCCGTGTCGACTGCCAAGTCGGCACGGTGTCGACTGGGTTGTCCACCTGGCCCCAGAGCCAGGTCGAACCCAGCCCACCCTGCCTGGCCTGGTGTATGTTCAGTCGATTTTCTGAGCCTTGCCTTGTCACTAGGGCTAGGTGTCAGCTCCGGATTGGCCTCTCCTTCAAACAAACGGCTATTATAGAATCAAGCTCCATCAACGGTCTAAAACAACTCACAAACATTATAAAAAGGACCTAAGACCTAGCCTAAATCATACTATCTCATTTTAGCCTCAGGCCGCCGCCATTAAACCTAGAGCTCTGAAAAAAAAACAAAGAATAAAATTATAGAAGATAGAGGACGATTCTTGAAGGCTACAACTAGAAGCTACAACAACTACGACGCCTTAGACAACGAATTTGGGACTATTTGATTTGGGATTTTTATTTGGGTTATTTGCTTCATATTGTAAGTTCTATGTTACTTTTTAGGCAAAAACGCTAAAACAATATGGACATGCCATGAATTGAAACCGGATTTAGGAACTATTGTTAATCCATTGTTTATATTGTTTATCTTTGAATTATAATTTGGGGATATTGCTATGGCAACGTTGCAAGTTAAACTTGTCATGATTTTGATGTTGTTATGAATCACTTGGGCTTAATTGTTTGGCAAGTTGGACTAATACATGTCCATGGAATCGCTATGTTTATTGAAATCTTTATGTTGATTAAACCATGCCTATGGTGCTAATTAAACCATGGCTATGACTATTGATGGAATTATGCCTGTGATGTTAATATACCCATCATGATTAATGAAAAATTGGGTATTGCTAAGTTATGATGAAAAGTTGGAATTATTATGTTTATAATGTTAGATATGTTAAAAATGCTAAATTGGAATCATTATGTCTATGAGAATTATTATGTTAAAAATGCAAAATTGGAATCATTATGTCTATGAGAATTATTATGTTAAAAATGCTAAATTGGAATCATTATGTCTATAATGTTAGTTGAGAATCATTATGTTAAAAATGCTAAATTGGAACCATTATGTTTATAATGTTAGTTGAGAATCACTATGCTAAAAACGCTAAATTGGAATCATTATGTCTATAATGTTAGTTGAGGATCATTATGTTAAAAATGCTAAGTTGGAACCATTATGTTTATATGTTAGATGAGAATCATTATGATAAATTGGAATCATTATGTTTATGAGAATTATTATGATAAAAATGCTAAATTGGAATCCACTATGCCTATTAGGATTAATATGCCTTTAATGTTTCATGTTTGTAATAAGATTATTTTCATGCCCGCAATGATTATTATTATACCTATGATGTAAATTTGAAATCATCATGTTAAATTAAGTTGGAATCATTACTATGCCAAATTATCATCATGCTAGTATTGAAACTATGTGATATGTTATAGCCTGTTTATTATGCAAGTGATGTTGGAAATGTCACATATGCCTATCACATGTTTAGTGTTATTCCCCTTTATCTCTTGAATTGTTTATGCTTGTGAACGAAGTACGTTTATATACGTTGGGGATACGATTGGGTAGAATAGGCAAAACTTGAATTAATTATAAGCAAAAACTGTGAAATTTGGCATAAGTAGAACATGAAATATGGCACGAAAACTTTACTTGAACCATGCCATAACTTGACCTTAAAACATGCCTTAGTCGGGCACGAAATTGACATATGAACATGCTATAGAAATATCGTAAAATCTGATAAGAACATGGGCATGACTTTAGAAAACAAGAAAGTGGCCAACTCGAGGTTGGGTTGAGTTTGTAGAGTAAATCTGCCCGGAACCGCCCGGCAAATCCAGTTGCTACAAACAATAGGATCCAATGTGGGTAGTTGGTCACATCGCGCTTGAAACCCGAGGTTGGGTTGAGTTCGTAGCGTAAACCTGCCCGGAACCGCCCGGCAAATCCAGTGGCTACGAACAACAGGATCCAATGTGAGTGGTTCGGTGCATTAACGAATCAATTAATGCCAATTAGGGTTAAGTCATGAACATGAAAAGACAACTTAACCAACTTGAACACGGTTTGTAGGGCTAAGTCATGAACTTGAAAACGACAACACTTAGCCAACTTGACATGACACGTAGGCGGGTTAAGTCGTGAACTGAAATGACATACTTAACCATCTTGACATGACTAGACTAGAAAAGGATTAAGTCACGAATTACATGACTTAATCTGTTAGGCAGGTTAGGTCACGAATTACATGACCTAATCTATTAGGTGAAACCCTAGACACGACCCCTTTCAGCAGTAACCCTCTAGATGTATCAAGGTACCCAGGGGCTAGGCCGGGTGGGGCACGATTACTGGGCTGATTGTAAGAGGTGAACGACGGCAGTAGGGTACGCCAGTGTAGGTTCGGCGGACTACGATCGTGCACGTATCCGGGGCAGACACTGGGTATCCGTAGATTTATCTGTGCATCTTGAATCGTGTCAGGGGTTGACACCCTAGGGCTGATACACCCGAAGGTGGACCCAGCACAGATGACTACATTCGTGATTAGCCGTATGACACGGACACTTGACGAGCTAGAACTTGTAGGGAGCCGATCGACTAGATAATCGCTCCGTAGGACCCCGTACTTGGGTCAGACCCCGTTTCAGGGTCATTTCATGACATTGGGCCGTGGGATTTATTTCGTGATTAATTTGTGATATGGGCTTAGTATACTAGTACAGTCGATGCAACGAATCTCGAACATGTGATGCTTTACTTGACTTGTCTTGACTTATCCTGATCACCTTAGTCTATCTTGTTCACCTTGACACCATTCTTAAGTTTAGTTCCAGTTCATACATGACAGGTTGTTTTAACCGTTTCTACACTGAAAGTCACTAGAACTTACTCAGTCTTTATGACTGCCCTTTTCCTTTCGCCTCTTTTTCTTTCGTTTCCCCCCCAGGTTCTCAGGGAGGGAATACCGCAGCTTGATCAGTTTTCTCATCCAGCTTGAAGAGAAAGAATGTATTGCTTGGATCTTTTCCGTTTTGGACTATGGCTTTGGACAACAATTAGGGGACTTTTGCAGTTTATTTATATTTTCTTCATGCTTCTTTAAATAATGTAATCAAGACAGTTATGATTTTGGGAAGTATTATGGCATGGTTTGTGTAACACGTATTTTGAAGAAATAAAAGTTGTTGTTTTCCGCTGTTCAATAAGATGTGTCATTATATCTGTCTTGTATATCTGTGACTTATACTTATAACCCTCCACCAAAATTAGGGCATTCCCTTTGAGAGTGACCCTAACGGAGGTGGGGTGTTTCACTTGGTATCAGAGCCTAGGTTTACCAGATAAGATAAAAAGTTTTGAAAATTTATTTTCAAAAGAAAGAAGAAGCATTTTTAAAAGATAAAATATTATTTTATTTTAAAAAGGCAAAGTTCCCCAAAGCCATAGGTACTATCTCTTATCCTTCGTTTTGAATCTATCCTTCTTGTTTCAGCATGTCTGAAGAACTTAACTTGCCAGAGGGTGTACCAATACCTGGTTGGTTTAGACGATTCTTAGAAGCAAGGGCCACCCAGCCAGGTCCTACCGTTCCTCCGCCCCCAGCGGCAGGAAATCATCCAGCTGCAGCAGCACCTTTTCCTCCACCTCCTCCGCGGGGAAACACTTTTGCTAAGATATGTAAAGATTTTAAGGCTATGGGAGGAAAGGACTTTCATGGAACGGAGTCCTTCGTGGCAGCTAGAAATTGGCTGAAAGAAACCGAGGACTTATTCGTCATCTTTGAGGTGGAAGACAGGCAGAAAGTACAACTGGCATTGTGGTTACTAAAAGGTGAGGCTTCCTACTGGTGGGAAGTCACTAATGCAGAAAGACCAGTGGAAACATGGGAGGACTTTAGGGCAAGGTTTGAGGCTAAATTTCTCTCAGAAGCTGAAAGGAGTCTTCAGTTGGAAAATTTCTTATTTCTTAAGCAAGGGAATATGACAGTCAAAGAGTATGTTAATTAATTCGATGAGCTGGCTAGGTTCGGACTGGACCTAGTCAACACCCCGCACAAGAAGGCTCTCCGCTTTGTCAAAGGGTTGAATGAGCCATTACACAGTTTGGCCATGACCCATATACCCATGGGAGCTACGTACGAAAGGTTGGTGCAGATGGCATTGCTGAACGAGGAAGATAAGGGAAGAAAGAGGTCAAGCCTAACGATTCTAAGAATAAGAAGGTAGACTCCGAGAAGGGAGGCAAGAACAACAACTCATGCGATAAAAGGAAATGTAATTACTGTGGTACGGAAGGGCACATAGCCAAGGATTGTAGAAAGAGGAAGAGAAAGCAAGGTGAATGTTTTCATTGTGGGAAGACTGGACACATCAGCAAAGACTGCCCTGAGAAGCAGACCGGACCTTCTGGCGGTACATCGTTAACCTATTCTAGATGCTTTGTTTTATCTTATTTCTCTCCTCGATCCTATCTTGAGAACCATAGTTAGAATCTTTTTGGATGTAAACATGTAATTGAAACATGTTATTATTGCGAAATGGTTGCAAGTGGTCGCAAGTGGTTGCTCGTGGATGCATGAATACACATTAGGCACTAGATCGGCTTAGACACATTTTCATGTTGCATATGCATGAGTGTTTATTCTGGAAACTTGGTTGTGCTATCATTTGGTTGTTGCATATGATTGAATGTTTGAGCACTCGTGTAGAAATTATGAATTATAATAGGAAAAATTTGCATACATATTGGATTCATTTCACTAAACATATTTTGCATTTAGAAGATCAATCAGGCCTGATCATTAGCATTAGCTAAGGAACATATACACACACTTCGCATATGATCATAAAGCATTAGAAGTCTTTTAAGGACAATGGATACTCATGTTTAATGGATGAGTAGATGGATGTTTGGATGTTAGGATATATATTTTTCCTAAACTTGCAGATTTCGGGGACGAAATCCTTTTAAGTGGGGGAGAATGTAACAACCCGTGTATTCTATAACAGTGAAATTCACAAATTAAAGTATAATTAATTTCAAATTAAAGAATTAAGGGAAACGGGATATGCCATTGTGTTCGTCTCGGAAAAATACGCGAAATAGAGTCCGAGTTTTCGAAAAACGGAGTCCGTATGAAGAAGATATGGCCTCTGGAAGTTTCAGAATTCAGGTTAAAATTCAAAACAGACGAAAACTGCTCAGAAAAACAAGTTTAAAATTCAAAATCGGGCCCAATTGGCCAGGGCAGGAAAATTCCCGCCTAAGGCACCCAGGTCGACTTGGCAGTCGACCTGGGCTAGAGGTCGACAGGGCTGTCGACACCCGTGTCGACTGCCAAGTCGACACGGTGTCGACTGGGTTGTCGACCTGGCCCCAGAGCTAGGTCGAACCCAGCCCACCCTGGCTGGCCTGGTCTATATTTAGTCGATTTTCTAAGCCTTGCCTTGTCACTAGGGCTAGGTGTCAGCTCCGGATTGGCCTCTCCTTCAAACAAACGGCTATTATTGAATCAAGCTCCATCGACGGTCTAAAACAACTCACAAACATTATAAAAAGGACCTAAGACCTAGCCTAAATCATACTATCTCATTTTAGCCTCAGGCCGCCGCCATTAAACCTAGAGCTCTGGAAAAAAAATACAAAGAATAAAATTATAGAAGATAGAGGACGATTCTTGAAGGCTACAACTAGAAGCTACAACAACTACGACGCCTTAGACAACGAATTTGGGACTATTTGATTTGGGATTTTTATTTGGGTTATTTGCTTCATATTGTAAGTTCTAAGTTACTTTTTAGGCAAAAACGCTAAAACAATATGGACATGCCATGAATTGAAACCGGATTTAGGAACTATTGTTAATCCATTGTTTATATTGTTTATCTTTGAATTATAATTTGGGGATATTGCTATGGCAACGTTGCAAGTTAAACTTGTCATGATTTTGATGTTGTTATGAATCACTTGGGCTTAATTGTTTGGCAAGTTGGACCAATACATGTCCATGGAATCGCTATGTTTATTGAAATCTTTATGTTGATTAAACCATGCCTATGGTGCTAATTAAACCATGGCTATGACTATTGATGGAATTATGCCTGTGATGTTAATATGCCCATCATGATTAATGAAAAATTGGGTATTGCTAAGTTATGATGAAAAGTTGGAATTATTATGTTTATAATGTTAGATATGTTAAAAACGCTAAATTGGAATCATTATGTCTATGAGAATTATTATGTTAAAAATGCTAAATTGGAATCATTATGTCTATGAGAATTATTATGTTAAAAATGCCAAATTGGAATCATTATGTCTATAATGTTAGTTGAGAATCATTATGTTAAAAATGCTAAATTGGAACCATTATGTTTATAATGTTAGTTAAAAATCATTATGCTAAAAACGCTAAATTGGAATCATTATGTCTATAATGTTAGTTGAGGATCATTATGTTAAAAATGCTAAGTTGGAACCATTATGTTTATATGTTAGATGAGAATCATTATGATAAATTGGAATCATTATGTTTATGAGAATTATTATGATAAAAATGCTAAATTGGAATCCACTATGCCTATTAGGATTAATATGCCTTTAATGTTTCATGTTTGTAATAAGATTATTATCATGCCCGCAATGATTATTATTATGCCTATGATGTAAAGTTGAAATCATCATGTTAAATTAAGTTGGAATCATTACTATGCCAAATTATCATCATGCTAGTATTGAAACTATGTGATATGTTATAGCCTGTTTATTATGCAAGTGATGTTGGAATTGTCACATATGCCTATCACATGTTTAGTGTTATTCCCCTTTATCTCTTGAATTGTTTATGCTTGTGAACGAAGTACGTTTATATACGTTGGGGATACGATTGGGTAGAATAGGCAAAACTTGAATTAATTATAAGCACAAACTGTGAAATTTGGCATAAGTAGAACATGAAATATGGCACGAAAACTTGACTTGAACCATGCCATAACTTGACCTTAAAACATGCCTTAGTCGGGCACGAAATTGACATATGAACATGCTATAGAAATATCGTAAAATCTGATAAGAACATGGGCATGACTTTAGAAAACAAGAAAGTGGCCAACTCGAGGTTGGGTTGAGTTTGTAGTGTAAATCTGCCCGGAACCGCCCGGCAAATCCAGTTGCTACAAACAATAGGATCCAATGTGGGTAGTTGGTCACATCGCGCTTGAAACCCGAGGTTGGGTTGAGTTCGTAGCGTAAACCTGCCCGGAACCGCCCGGCAAATCCAGTGGCTACGAACAACAGGATCCAATGTGAGTGGTTCGGTGCATTAACGAATCAATTAATGCCAATTAGGGTTAAGTCATGAACATGAAAAGACAACTTAACCAACTTGAACACGGTTTGTATGGCTAAGTCATGAACTTGAAAACGACAACACTTAGCCAACTTGACATGACACGTAGGCGGGTTAAGTCGTGAACTGAAATGACATACTTAACCATCTTGACATGACTAGACTAGAAAAGGATTAAGTCACGAATTACATGACTTAATCTGTTAGGCAGGTTAGGTCACGAATTACATGACCTAATCTATTAGGCGAAACCCTAGACACGACCCCTTTCAGCAGTAACCCTCTAGATGTATCAAGGTACCCTGGGGCTAGGCCGGGTGGGGCGCGATTACTGGGCTGATTGTAAGAGGTGAACGACGACAGTAGGGTAGGCCAGTGTAGGTTCGGCGGACTACGATCGTGCACGTATCCGGGGCAGACACTGGGTATCCGTAGATTTATCTGTGCATCTTGAATCGTGTCAGGGGTTGACACCCTAGGGCTGATACACCCGAAGGTGGACCCAGCACAGATGACTACATTCGTGATTAGCTGTATGACACGGACACTTGACGAGCTAGAACTTGTAGGGAGCCGATCGACTAGATAATCGCTCCGTAGGACCCCGTACTTGGGTCAGACCCCATTTCAGGGTCATTTCATGACATTGGGCCGTGGGATTTATTTCGTGATTAACTTGTGATATGGGCTTAGTATACTAGTACAGTCGATGCAACGAATCTCGAACATGTGATGCTTTACTTGACTTGTCTTGACTTATCCTGATCACCTTAGTCTATCTTGTTCACCTTGACACCATTCTTAAGTTTAGTTCCAGTTCATACATGACAGGTTGTTTTAACCGTTTCTACACTGAAAGTCACTAGAACTTACTCAGTCTTTATGACTGACCCTTTTCCTTTCGCCTCTTTTTCTTTCGTTCCCCCCCCAGGTTCTCAAGGAGGGAATACCGCAGCTTGATCAGTTTTCTCATCCAGCTTGAAGAGAAAGAATGTATTGCTTGGATCTTTTCCGTTTTGGACTATGGCTTTGGACAGCAATTAGGGGACTTTTGCAGTTTATTTATGTTTTCTTCATGCTTCTTTAAATAATGTAATCAAGACAGTTATGATTTTGGGAAGTATTATGGCATGGTTTGTGTAACACGTATTTTGAAGAAATAAAAGTTGTTGTTTTCCGTTGTTCAATAATATGTGTCATTATATCTGTATTGTATATCTGTGACTTATACTTATAAACCTCCACCAAAATTAGGGCATTCCCTTTGAGAGTGACCCTAACGGAGGTGGGGTGTTTCAAAAACAGTTCGAATTATATTAAACCGTACCTTTCCAGAAATATTCAAAACTAGGCTTGTGATTTGCGTCGAATCTGTGAAGTTTGAAGGGGATCGGGTTATTGCACATTGTAGAGGGAGGAGAGGGCTTCTCACGTAGGGGTGTGGGGTCGGGTTCGATCGCCTCAGGCGATGGTAGCAGCGGCCAGAAGTCGGCGGCTTTGGGGGCACAGTTCTCGGCGAGGGAGTGACGATGTGGGGAGCAGGTGGTATGGATTCGAAGCTCTCGTCGAGGGCTACAAAAAGTTCAACTGGGTCGAAGGGTAATATGATATGGATTCGCCGGAATCTGGTCTGGAAGAGGGTGAAGCGTTTCCACCTTCGATCGTAGCGGGAAGAGAGAAAACGTATATTTTTTTTTATAAAATAAGCTTCCTGATTGGTCCATATATATGTTAATTCCAAAAATCGGGTTTTTCTATAGAACACCAAATCAAACCCAACGACTATCGCTGCTAGCTAAATATCCCTATTTCGAACACAATGGAATATGTTTCCTAGGCCCATTCGACTGTTTCTGTCAGTTTTTCTTCAAATTAAAATATACAACATTCAATATTTGATTTGAACGTACATTTCAATTTGCCGGGGCAACATACTGATCCCAAAATTTCCAGAAAAATAAATCTAGCTATGTTTTGACAATACGGTCCAACAAAACTAGTTTCGTCGAATTTGGAGATCGTTTGAAAAATGGCCATTTTCTGGTCGATCCAGTTTGACTGAAATCAACCAAACACATTTTGCTTTTCCACGCTCCCATATCAACCCAAAAATTATGAAGTTTGAAACCTAGCAATAATTTGACATGCCGGATCCAACAAAAGTGGTTTCGTCGAAAACGGAGGTCGCTTGCAAAATGGTTATTTTCAAGGGCTATATAAACTCCATAACGACCTTTCTAAAAATTCATTTGGCCATAACTTTTGATTCCCGCTATGAAATTTCGATTTTTCACATTCGTTAGAAAGATATTAATAAACATATTTAAATATTTTTGGTTTCACTAAAATCCGTTTTATTATGCATCTTGTGCAGTCAGTCAAAGTTCGAATTCAAAATTTCAAACTACCGCGCCATTTCAGGCCTTGTTTTATAATTAAAATAAATATTTTTATTTTCCAATATCGATTCAAATAGACTTTTGGTCGTTATTATTTAAAATAATTTATTTTAAATATTCAAAATCCACCAAAATAGCCAAATTAAAATTTTTAAATTGGTTCTGATTTTCCGAGTTGTTACATCCTCCTTGACTATAGCATGGACTAGCTTCTCCTTTTAGCTAACTAAAATTATTTAGTAGTTTTGCCTTTTATGTATTTGAGATAGTGACTCACATGTGTGCATATTCTTTTGTGCAGTACATGTATCTATTCTTTTGTTGTATAGTGGATCGATTATGGCCACTTTCTTTGTATTTACTCTTACGTGTCTTATTCGTATCTATTTCTGCCTTACTGATGTTAATATCTGTGTCTGACTCTGATTTTATTAGTACATATTTTATACTGATTCTGAATTATATATAGCTGCTATGTAGTAGAATTGAACTTGAATTAGATGTGTCGTATTTCCTCATGAGATTTAAAATGTTTCACCACATTATCCTATATGTTTAACACTTGTTCAAAGCTAATATACATATGGCCGCTCCTCATCAGCATTATTCTTTGGGTTAGTTAACACCACTTGCTTGCAATGACCTTGGCTAACATGAGTATAGAGGTGGAGAGTTATACTTGGTATTAGAGCCAAGTTCAGAACAATATAAGATATTATAGCGAGGATCATTATCCTAAGTTTCTTAGGAAATTTTGTTTTAGGATTTTATTTGAGTCTTAGGACCCGTCATATCCTATCTTATATCATGATCCTTTGATTGACCAATCACATTTACTTGAGTCTAACCTTTTTCCTCTTCCCTCTTTTAAAGAAGAAGAATGGTTAGCATATCTCGTTCTAATGCTGGGCAACCTAACCATCCCACTCAGGATGGCGTATTCTTGACTACTCAACAACTATTAGATATTATTAAGGTAGCTCAAGAATCCATCCTTACTTCCAAGCCTGTCCACCCAGAGTTAGGATTGACGTGCTTGTGTTGTTCTTGCATCCATCCTAAAGGAAGGATGCTCGAGGGCTTGGGAAGTGGTATTATTGTGGGTGGTGTTATGAGGTGGCATTCATATAACAAATCCATAAATTTACATCCTTACAAGAGAGGGAAATAAACAACTCTGAAATCTATCTCTTGCTGATATTGCAAATCCCCTGGTCATCTCATGTCTTCTTGCCTTAAGCTTGAGATCAAGAAAGGAAAGCAACCTGCTTTGGTAACTAAGTCTCCTACCTCTAGTCGTGGAGCATGTTACAATTGTTGTTCCAAATACCACTATGTTATCAAGTGCCCTAAGCCTCTCCTTTTCCACTATTATAGAGGTTTAGGCCATCTCATTTTTTCATGCCGTGTGCTACAAAACAAGAGGATGAGAAAGCTGAGCATCGAGCAGGCTTCCGGCCACCCTTCTCTAGGTGTAGGTACCTTTCTATTTACTCTTCATGATGTTGAATATTGGGATCATCTTAATTGAGTCTTTTGAAATTTTAATCATTCACCTTCTTTTCATCAAAGGGACTTAGGGACACCATGTCCTTAAGTGCTATAGGGTGCATTCTATATATATTTAAGCGTGTCAAATTTTCCAAACCTATGTTTTATGAAAAAATTTGCATACTTACCTTAAGCTTTCGTTACCTATTTATTTTGCTATCGAGACGTCTTTAGCTTTCTTTAGGTAATGATTGGTTGTATTCTCATTTTCTTTTAGTACTAATTGTTGCAAACAAGTAAATTTGCCTTTTCGATTGAATAAGAAATTTTATTAAACGTCTTGGGCAAAATGAGTGGTAGACACACTTGCGTTTACTGCGTCAATTAATTTATAGACTTATTCAGTTGAAAATTGATTTCATTTTTTTATTGAAATCTTAGGATTGTGGTATTCACTTTGTGGAGTCCTCAAGCTCACACTTTGTGGAGTTCAGGTCCCCATTTTATGGAGTTTGGCCCCCACTCCGTGGAGTCTTTAGGCTCTCACTTTGTGAGATTTTACTTTCCTTTGATTGATCTTTAGATCGTTTGTTCTTATGTGTTGTATATCTTTATATACATTGATGAGAGATCACATGTGTTGTATATCTTTATATACGTTGGTGGTGATCATCTTCGTTTGAGCTCATGTGTTGTATATCTTTATATACTATTGGATAGCTTTTGGATCAAGCCACCAAGATTCACATATATGGAGTTTTACTCATAAAAGCCATGAAACCCCGATCGTAGTCACCAAGCCCTTGCCGGATCATGACACTACTGCTGCGCCACCTCGATTGCGGTTCCCAACAGCGATCCGATCCATCCACACCTGAGTCATTACCACGATCCAATCCCTGAAACTGAAAGATGAAGGCCATGACCAAGTCATTCACGATCCTAAGATGAAGGATCATGCGACACCTATCCATAACTGCCATTTTGACCATTTCTTCATCAAGCTACGAACCAATCCGAGATCCTTGGGATTTGTGCCATGTGTGACCACAATCCGTCTGCAAATATCACCTATAAATAGCCCCAAACTTGGCATTTTTGAGGATCTTTTGGCAATTCGGAGCTCTGATTCCACCAATATCATATCTCCGTTATTTCTACTCAGAGTTATCTTGAATTTACTGAGTGAATCAATATTGTAAAAGTGAGGTTGAGAGATAAATCATTGGTTGTACTCGAATCTTAAGTATACTCATTGATATAAAGTGGACGTAGGCTCGTTAACGCCGAACCACTATAAACCCTCTGTCTTTTCTGCTTTTTCTTGCATTTTTTCTAATATTAATCTCCCCCAAATTAAAACAATTCAGGTGTTAGACCCAATTTTGGATTTAACATTTTGGTGTTTTCACTGAGAGCCTGAGTCTTAGCATATTGGATTGTAGTTCTATTGTTTGGATAGTGAAGTCCAAAGAAAACAGTCCAAAACTCCACTGTTTCGATTTTTGAAGATTTCAGTGAAGCTCAAATATCATGGCTGGAAAGAAGTCTAAGGAAGTACGAACTTCGCAGGCGAATGAAGCTGCAAACGAAGCAATTGAAGAAAGCGTGCACGAACATGTCGAAGAAGAGCTCTCGGATCGTGGTAATGTAGGGGCGATCCGATCCAGTGATGGTGTGACGAACCAGACATCTGAAGGAGTTTCTACCCGATCGCAGGACCACGTCGCGATCCTTCCTGCACGTATCACCACGAACCGACGTCAAGGGGAACCACGAGCCACCAGCCTAGGAGGACCACGATCCGAACTGACAATCTGACTAGTACCCAACATGGGAAGGAAATTATGGCTCGTTCCACTCGTGCTGGTACTTCTGCTCAACCCGGTCCAAGTTCATTGCGTATAAGAGAAGATGAAGATGACCAGTTCGACCCTTCTGCTCCAGTTACCGAAGGACATTTGACCCGAATACTTGAAGCATTGGATAGGAAAACTGATGAATTGGCCGCTTAAAGGCACGAGAGCTTGCTGCTACGTCAGAATATTACTGCCTTAGGCAGACGAATTGACGATATTCAAAGGCAGGTTTCGCCACCTCTAGCTCACCCTTTATTCCCGGAACATACATCCTCGTTTGAAGAACCTTGGAGAAACCGACGATGGCCTCCCTTGGAAAGGGCTGAGAATATAGAAGTGCTTAATCATGAAACCATAACAGTAACTTAAATGAGCCCATCCTACCGCCTAGGAATGGAGGCATTATTGATCCTGCTCACAATCGATTTGTTCCTCCTGCTCGTCGTGCGATTGATCGCGGCAATAGGGGGCAAGGGAGTTCTGTCCAGGACCCAGACCTTGCAGCAACAAGTCAAAGAAATGCTGGAGGAGATCGCCGGGCAAGAAGTGCTGATCCCGAATCCACTTTGACCCATGCGGATGTCGAAGCCATGATCAGGCAAATGATGGTGGAAAGTCGCGGACAAAGAACCGAAGATTGGGGTATAGGCCATAGCCAATTGTCTTTTACAGATGATATTTTAGAGGTTCGATTCCCGAGGAAATTTAACATACCATCCATGAACCGTTATGCGGGAAAGGCTGATCCAGTTTAGCACTTGATGAGATATTCATGGTACATGAATGCAGCTGTCGCTTCCGATGCCGTGAAGTGTAAGGAATTCCCGATATTCCTGGAGGATATTGCGTTAATGTGGTTCACTCGTTTTCCAGCGTGATCGATCTCCAGTTTCAGGGAACTAAGTGAACAGTTTGTGAATCAGTTTCGATTACATACTCAGAGATCTAAGAATGTCACTGAGTTGTCCCTCATTAAACAACGTCTGGATGAATCTTTGAGGTCCTATTTATTTTAGCGGTTACAGAGGTTAGAGATCCCCATGAGAAAACAATTTTGATGGCCCTGATTGATGGAGTGGATAAGGATACTGAGTTTGGAAGATACCTGGCCTGTAAACCACCGTTAACCAGAGAGATATTTTATGAAAAGGCCAACATCCGCATGCGTCGGGAGGAAATTTACGCCAACCGAAAGAGGAAGGCTGCTGATAAGAAGGATATCCCAAGTAATGTGGCCATTAAGCAAACCAGAGATAGCTCAGGAAAAGGTGAAGTTAATGTCGGGAACAATAATCAAGGCAATGGTCGCCAATCGGGGAATAGTAATAACAATAATCGGAAGAGAAATCGAGGAAATGACTCTTAGAGAAGATCCTGGCCCAAATCGTTTGAGAGCTTCACACCGTTAAATGATACGTTGGAAAACATCTTCTTGGATACATATAATGTCCTCCAATACAAAAGGCCTCCTCCGAGAGATTCTACAAAAAAAAAAGCATGAAACAGGGAAATTCTGTCTTTTTTATCAGGTTCATGGTCATTCCACAAACGAATGTCGTCATTTGAGAGACGTGATTGAAAAACTACTACGAGAAGGAAAGCTTGATGAATATAAGGTGACTCCTAAGGATAGGAGGCAAGCCGTACAAGCCCCGAACCAAAGCCAACCCGTTGTCAAACCAACGGCTCAACAAAAAGGAAAAAATATCATTATCAATACCATAGTTGGTGGGCTTCACCTGACAGGGCACAGTTTCAGAGCTATGGATCAGTACGTGAATGCAGCTAAACAGTATTTTGAAGTGGGGGAATGTAGAAACCCCGAGGATAATGCTCTGGTTAAGCAACAAAAAACGATGTCTGATGACGTCATATTTCGCGAGCGAGAGAGTATTGGGGTTCACTCCCCAACTGAAGACCCATTAGTGATCACCGTCACCATCAGTCCAGCTATAGTTTATAAAGTTTTAGTGGATAATGGGAGTTCGGTCAACATTCTGTTCAAGAAAACATTCGACCAAATGAAACTTGAGCCAAAGGATTTGAAACCATGCGAGGGTTGGATACGTGGATTTAATGGGGCCTCAACCGCTCCAATGTGATACGTGGAATTGTCAGTAACTCTTGGGGAAGGAGAACGCCAGAGAGTGAGAATTCTCCCCTTTGTAGTCCTGGACGTTGAGTCGCCGTACAATGCCTTTTTGGGCCGGCCAGCCCTATCCAAATTCAAGGCCTACATTACACCCTGGTGCCTATTGTTGAAGTTCCCGACGGATGCCGGCATAGGCATAGTCAGAGGAGATCAAGTTGTTGCACGAGCATGCTACATTGCAGAGTTAAAATTGCTCCGCAAAGGGAAAGATGTAGAAACAAGAGGTGGTTCTTCCCCTCTGAGGGAGGAATCTTCGTAGCAACTAAAGAAAATACCTCCGGAAGGGTCGCCTAGAGAGTTACCCGAGGACATAGATCCCAGAGAGGATGAAGAGCCTGGGGGCAGAATGGCGACTCCCAATGAAGCGACTGTGGATGTACCAATCAATGATAGTGACCCAGAGAAGGTCTTGAAGATTGGATCCCAGTTGGATCCTGTTCAAGCCAAAGAATTAACAAATTTCCTGAAAGCTAACTTGGATGTATTCGCCTGGACCCATGCGGACATGTGTGGAATATCTCCCTCAATTATGAGTCATTCGTTAAGCATCAACCCAAAACATCCTCCTGTCAAACAGAAAAGGCGAATGCTTGGCCCAGAGAGGTCTGCCGCCTTGAAGGAAGAAGTCGAAAAGCTGAGGAGTAATGAATTTATTAAAGATTCAACATACCCTGACTGGATTTCAAACCCGGTTTTGGTAAAATAGGCCAATGGAAAGTGGCGCACATGCATCGACTTCTCATATTTAAACAAAGCCTGCCCAAAGGACAGCTTTTTGTTACCTCGAATCGATCAATTAGTAGATTCAACCGCGGATCATGAACTTTTTTCTTTTATGGATGCATACTCGGGGTACAATCAAATCCCCATGCATGTCCCAGACCAAGAGCATACCAGTTTCATTACAGATTTGGGATTATACTTCTATGTGGTGATGCCTTTCGGTTTGAAGTATGACGGCGCTACATATCAGCGATTGGTAAATAGAATGTTCTACAACCAAATCTGTAAAACGATGGAAGTATGCATTGACGACATGTTGGTAAAGTCCAGACAATCATCAGTCATACTACCGATTTAGCAGAGATGTTTGGGATTCTCCGGAAGTACGGGATGAAGCTGAATCCTTAGAAATGTTCATTTGGGGTAGCATCTGGAAAATTCCTAGGATTCATCGTCAGCTAGCTTGGAATCGAAATCAATCCAGATCAAATTATAGCAATCTGAAATATCCAAGAACCGAAGCAAATTAAGGATGTCCAAAGCCTCGCTGGAAAGGTGGCGGTGTTGAGTAGGTTCATCTCCAAAGCTACAGATAAACGCATTCCGGTTTTCGAGTTGATAAAGCAAGGCAAGCGCAACTTTAAATGGACTCCCGATTGTATAGAAGCATTCCAGAATCTGTTGAACCATCTGGAAAGACCCCCGATACTGTCTAAGCCTGTGGATCACGAGGATTTATTTGTGTACTTGGAAGTGTCATCTCACGCAATAAGTTCAGCTTTGGTAAGAGAAGAGGATAAGGTACAAAGACCGGTGTACTATGTGAGTAAGAAATTGGCGGCCGCAGAACGGAATTATCCAAAAATAGAAAAGCTGGCATTTATCTTACTAATTGCGTCTAGAAAACTTCGCCAGTACTTCCAGGCTCATCCCATTACTATGTACACCGATCACCCACTAAAGCAAGTTTTGCAAAGGCCAGAAGCATCAGGAAGGTTGCTCAAATGGTACATCGAGTTGAGTCAATTCGACCTGAACTTCCAACCCCGAAGGTCGATAAGAGGGCAGGCACTTGCAGATTTTATAGCAGAGTTCACCATCCCAGAAGATGATGTAGTAACCGAAGAGGATGATCCACCAAAGCTACTCCTTGACCCTAATGCCTGGAAACTATACACTGATGGAGCTAAAAATGATAGACGGTCTTAGACTGGAGTTCCACGCCATTAATAATGACTCCGAGTACCAAAGCTCTAATTGCCTGGCTGGAACTCGCAAAGGAATTGGATATCACAAAGCTAGACATCTTTTACGATTCCAAGGTAGTCGTAAACCAGGTCACTGGAAAGTTTCAGGCCATGAGTCTAAGGCTGATATCATACTTGGAAAAAGTGAAGAAGTTGCTGGATGGTTTTGACCACCACAACATATCTCATATTCGCCGAACGGAGAATCAAAAGGCAGACAAGTTAGCGAAAATGGCTAGTTCAGATAATCCTCAGGATACGGAGCTGATCCCAATTGAAGTACTACAGTCTCCTAGCATAAATCAGATGGAAGTTGATCTGGTACTAGAGATTGAACCTGAGGGAGTCATGGATGACTCCTCTAAAGAAGTTCTTGATAAATGGAATGCTTCCAACGAAGAAAAGTGAGAGGCGTGCAGTTATACGAAAAGCTTCCCGATATGTGTTGCAAGGCAATGTCCTATACATACAAGGTTTCTCGATGCCCCTCCTCCCTTGTATCGCCCATGATGACATCAAGCGTGTGCTGAAAGAAGTCCACGAAGGCGAATGTGGCGATCACACTGGAGGGCAAACACTGGCGAAGAAGATATTGCGGTATGGCTATTTCTGGCCTACCATAAACAAGGATGCATCCAAGTATGCATGACATTGTGACGCTTGTCAGAAATTCTCCAAGATACCTAGGGCGCCACCTAGCTAGTTGAAGACAATGACAAGCCTGTGGCCTTTTTCTATGTAGGGGATTGACATTATTGGGAGCCTTCCCTTAATAAAGGGTGGAGCAAAGTTCGCTATTGTGGTCGTGGATTATTTCACTACATGGGTAGAAGCAGAGCCTTTGACCACGATCACAACCAAGCAAGTGATCAATTTTGTTGTCAAGAACATTATATGTCGGTTTGGGATTCCAAAAGTCGTCATAACCGATAATGGGACCCAATTCGATAGTACTGAGTTTCGAGATTTCTGCCAGAAGTATCATATTGAGAAAAGATAGACCTCTGTGGCACATCCGCAATCGAACGGACAGGTCGAAGCAATAAACAAGGTGATTAAATCCATTCTAAAGAAGATATTGAAGAGGGCCAAAGCCATGTGGGTTGATGAATTACCTTTGGCACTATGGGCCTATAGGAAAACGTACAAGTCGGCGACGGGTCACACCCCGTTTTCCCTTGCTTTTGGAGCTGAAGCGGTCATTCCAGTCGAGTTGGAAGTACCATCTCATCGAACCACTTATTATGATCCGATGACCAACAATGAACTGCTCCTTGAGTCTTTAGACATGGTTGAAGAAAAGAGGGATGAAGCCGATCTACGTGCCTTGAGGCACAAGCAACAAGTTGCTCGGTATTACAACAAGAAATTCCGAGCTTAAACCTTCAAACCCAGAGACTTGGTTCTGAAGCGCGTCTTTCCACCCCCAGTACATATGGGCCCAAAATGGGAAGGACCGTACTCCATTTTATGAAGGCTTGATAATGGAACCTTCAAGCTAGCAACCGTGGATGGAGATGAAATCCCCAAAGTGTGGAATGCCCAGCATTTGCGGCCTTATCTGACATGAAATTGTCAGTTTTACTCTTTTGTTTTTAAGACCATGTAAGAAGGCTTGATTTTCCTAGAACAGTCTGGTTACTTGAACAAAAGATTATAAAGTGGATGTAGGTCATGATTCGACCGAACCACTATAGAAATATCGTGTGTCATTTACTTTTTCTGCACTGTTTCCTGTCTGCTCTTTTATTTTAATTAAAATAGATCATTACCATTTTGAGATTTGTTTTAAGCTAGACAACAATCACAATATACCTAATTCAAAACGCCATCTATCAGATCGGAAGACTAACGGTAACTAAATGTCCAAAAGGTGCGGCGAGGTAAATCACACTACTACTTGCACTTTAACTCTCGAGATTAGGGAGAGAGTATGAAGGACACAAAAATAACGTCCCCAAGGCATTCAGGCGCACCGCGATAAAACCACCTTGATAACACTCTAACCCGCTAAAGGATCGGGAGAGTATAAAGGTACTAGAGACTTAGCGCCACTCGAACTCTAACCCGCTGAAGGATCGGGAGAGTATAAAGGTGCTAGCGACTTAGTGCCACTCGAACTCAAACCCACTGAAGGATAGGGAGAGTATAAAGGTGCTAGAGACTTAGCGCCACTCGAACTCTAACCCGTGAATGATCGGGACAGTATAAAGGTGCTAGAGACGTAGCACCATAAGAAATCTTACCCCGCTGAAGGATCGGGAGAGTATAAAGGTGCTAGAGACTTAGCGCCACAAGAAATCTTACCCCGCTGAAGGATTGGGAGAATATAAAGGCACAGTGACATATGTCACTCAAGGGCTCCTATCCCACCACACGAGTGGGAACAAGAATGAAAAAGGGGTCCCGAAGCCCTCATTTCTGGGAAAGGGGGGCAGCACATATATGACTCTAATCAATCCTCAATAAGCCCTGGCCAGGCACTATATTAATGATTGATTGGGGGCATGTGCATATAACACTTTGCATTCGTGAACACTACATGTTTACTTAGTACACGAACTTTTCAATGATTATCATTCATGAATTCAGTATTTAGTTACGATTGTTTTGGTTACGATTATTTTTAAATATTGTGATTCATGATAATAAACTCTGCAAACATGGTAAACTCACAGGTACACAGTGGTGTAAAAGAAATAGATTTTCATTCACTAAAAGCAGGTTTACAAGAACAAGAAGCTAAACAAAAGTGAGGGCCACTCTCACAACTACATTTTTTGGCCAGTGGAAAGCCTAAAAGCAAAAATATGAGCCAATAAGTACGTTCTATTTACGCTTGGGAGACGACTTTGACTTCTTTTCCTTCTTCGGTTTCTCCAACTCCTCTTTTCCAGCATCAGAGCGGTCACTTTTCTTCCTCTTTCTCTTATCAACAAGAGACTTCGGGGGAGAATTAGAAGGCTGGGAGCCAAGCTGAGTAGTTATTGATTTGGAAGAGAATCTTATAACCAAGCCAGTTTTGGGGTCGACTTCAGAGATGGGGGCACGTATACAGGGTCATGTTCCCCCTTCTTAAGAACCAACTTATTTTCTTTCCTAGCCTACATGTCAACCAAGGTTTCACTATCATCATCCTTGGCCTCATCTGTGATGACAACTTCCTTTTCCTCATCTCTATGACCACCATCTGTGTCTTGCAAAGCCGCAATAACCTTAGCGTCCACAGGAGCCCCGGTGCCGGATTCCACGGGTGCTATAGTGGCTTTGTCACTTGTTGTACCCTCGGTTTGCTTTGGAATCTCAGAAACTTCAACATCAGTACCTGAGGGGACATCAACTTTCTCTGCCACTACCTTCTCCTCTGCATCTTTCTCGACCGGTTTGATACCTACAACATGAGAAGCAAATGTTAGTGAATCGGGAGAAGATGTGGCCATATCAGTTGTCTGTCCCGTGAGACGATGACATGCTACGACTGCTTTGATGAACTATGGAGAGAATATGGAGATACCTTTAGCCGACTCATCGCCCAAATTTGTAATGGTGGCTCCGACAACTGGAGAAGTTGGAGACAAGGGAATCAACGAATCATCAGGGTTATATTCCTCAACTTCGGAGGTTTTGGGCTCCACCACCGAGCTCGAGCCTTCGTCAACCTTATCCTTGCCCTTGAGATTAATCTTCTCCCTCTCGATCTCTTCAGGGATTAGGCGTCTTCATTTCTCCAAAGCCTCAGTTTCTTCACCTCTGAGAAAGGTCTGCATCATCTGGTTTTCATCAATCTCGTCGACCATCAATTGCCGCTTCTCGCCTTCGACAATTGCATCCCATACATTGGCCAGAGTAACATGATAGTCCGGAATCCAAGAGATGTCTCGAGTCTTGATGACTTGACCAAAGAAGTCGAACAACGGTTCCTCAAAACCAGCTATCTCTTTTTCCTTTTTAGCGAGCTTATCAGCATCAGCAGTGGCCGATTCAAGAGCATTATTGGCGTTACTTTCAGCGAGAGCTGCACGCTCCTCAGCTTGGACAAGTTGATCATTTAAAACTCATTTTTCTTTTTTGGCAAGAGCGAGGTCGTCTTTTAATCTCGCCCTCTATTTCTCCCAGGCAGATTTCTCAGCAGCAAAGCGTTCTTGTGCTGTTTTCAGTTCATTGTTAATTGCCCTAAGATCTTCCACTTCCTTCCTCAGAGCCACCCGTTCCTGGCTATTTGAATCAAGCTCACTGCGAAAACGCTCCCTAGCACTTTCCAGTTCAGACCTGTAATTCTTTGCATCTCGCCGAGCTAAAGCTAGTTGGGCCTGTCCATCCTCTAGTTCTTTTTCCATTTTACTCCTAGCTCTAGCGTCATTCTCAATTTTTACTCGGGCTCTGGCTTCTTCCGTCTCCAGGTGGCGGATGGCAGTAGAAAGTGTGGCAACATGCTTCTTCATTACCCCATATTGTTTGGCCACATAGCATACGTACCCTATCACCTCTGTGTCCCAATCCACGGGGACCGGTTCAAGATCCGGACGAACATCATACTCTCAAAGAAAATATCAGGGAATTGCTTTCGCAAGCGCTCCAGCCTGGGCTGGATTTCAGAATTGGGAGCAACATTCTGTGCAGCGGTGGTATCCAAGTCGTGCTCACTAGAGGAAACATGAGATGTCTTTCTCTTTTCCACGATATTTCCCTCATCTTTGTTTTTGCCCTCTAGCTCATGGTGTTTTTTAGAAGACTGGATATGAGAAGGCATACTTTTCGGAGTGGTCAAATCTCTAGGAAGTTGCTTACCCCCAGCCGGTAGCGATGGACGATTGTGAGGCTTTTCAGAACCTTGCTTTGATGGAGATGGATATCATGTAGAATAAGATTGATGAGAATCCCAGGGCCGACGACTATCTCTTCCCCGACTATCACTACGAACATGCTCGGGATTTGGAAGGAGGCTTGGTGTGCCCTCACGAAGGGAACGATAAGAATAAGACCATTTACGAGACATTTTCCCTGCAAAAGAAACAGGTGCATGTTAAAACTATGAATGACAGTGGTATAAGAGTGTTATGATAAATGGTGCATGTGATTTGTGCATCCCTTGAAATCCCCCTTTAACGGACCAGGGCCCAGAGTTAGGCTCGTTTGTGTGACTCCTTTTTCTCCAACTGGGACATTCGTCTCCTCAGAGATAGGAAAAATTGGTTCCCCTTCGAAGTCTTCTTGAGTATAGATATCATCTGGGAAAGGAATCTTATTCAATTCCCTGAGTATATGTTCCTCCATTAACTCATCCTGAGTAATAGACTTAGCCGGTGATGAAGTTCTTAAGGGAGACTGCCCCTCAGAGGTCGGGACCTCCTTTGGCTCGTCAGCTTTCCCCTCGTCTCCTTTGTATACGTTTAAATCTTCATCATCCTGATTAATCATCGGCGAAGGACCCTTGCGAAGGTTGGTTGTCTCTACGGCTTGAGAAGTTCCTTCTCCCTCAGTCGGAGGTATATACTTGTAAGGTTTGCCGCCCGCTCCAAGTCCGAATCTTATATCTAGAAGACGGTGTTTGTGAAGGTTTTAGTCGGTAATACATTTCTTAATCCTTAAGAAATTTGAGTTACTTTTGAGAAGGCAGGACATTCGGTCTTCATATATCGATCCTTCCATTCTCTTTAAGTTTTGATCTGTATGGAACAAAATGACACATCAACACTGAAATTATGCATTCGAAGTAAACACGGGAAAGTTGAAAACATACTTGCTTGTAGCCACTTCCTCGCACATCCAGCTTGATGTTTTTTTATAGAACCAGTCAGATTTGATATCCCCTATATTACTATAACCATCCGTCACAACTTTTCTGTTGGCAACTGATTCGAAGAAAGAAAAATTAGGAGCCCCTGCGGAACGATGCTTGAAATGATAATAGAATTTCAGATCTTTAAGGGTAAGTTCGGTCTGTAGAATCTCTGCATAAGCAATATACAGAGTATACAGAGCCGCGTAGGCATTCGGATGGAGTTGCATAGGGACAATGTGTAATTGTCTTAAGAGATCGACAACAAGTGGAGGAAAGGGAGGAATATCTCCTACTCAGCACATGAGTCGACTAACAGTCATGTACCCCTCTGGGCCAGAATGAGGTCTATCTCCGCTTTCTGGAGTTTTCACATTGTCCCAGGGAATTCCTTGTCTTAAGCATATCTTCTTAAGTTTTATATCGTCTAACTTGGAAGGTAGAGAATCAGTGAGCTTCTCAATTTTCTTAACACCCGGAATCTCGTCAGGAGCTCGATCATCCTCATCTTCAAGGGATGTGCTCTCAGAAGTCGTTGACTCTATATCGGTATCCGTCTCGTAATCAGGGTCGGATTTTGCCCCATCTAAATCTATGGGAAGCATATCAGGGCCGTGATGTACTGATGTCTCTGATTCGGTACCTTCGTTTGGCGTCTCAGTCACTTGTTTATCAGACATACTTGTGTTGGCGAGTAAAAATTAGAACACAGTTACCCGATCCCCCGTGTGTGTAAGTGCAAGTATGTGCACGTGCATACAATAAGAAAAGCATGAAGTTAGTTAGATAAATGGAATAATGACCGTTATATGCTATTAAGTTATGTCGCTGATCAGTCCAGGAAGTTCATCGCGAAGGTTCTAGCCTAACTGTACATTGTCATATATTGCATTGCTTAAGTTAATATGTGTCTGAGATCGTCAACAAAGATGGTTCGTTGGAGTCTTGGGGATCGGATTGCGGCATAAATGTCAATGGGTGGAACTGGGATCAGGACGTGGGTATCCGATCGCTGGCAAGTTATGCTAGCAAGGCAGCATCGCCTTGTGATGTAGGCTACGGATCGCAGAACGATCCAGTTCATGACCACTTCCCCGATCCGTTCCACTCCATGTCTCCATCAGCCAGTATTCCCCCAACATATGGCAATCCGATCCGTTGCTGCGTTAAACACCATCTCCAACATATGGCGATCCGATCTGTTGTTGCGTTAAACACCAGCTCCATCCCGCTTTCCTCCATCTCGCTGCTATCGCGACCCAAACCCGAACCTCACTTATGATCCAACCTGGCCTGCTCTTCCTCCTCTCTTGTTTCTCCTCTCCATTCATGAACTCATGAAACTGAACCCATCTATTACTATTTCTAGACCCGGCGCCTTCATTGTTCACTATCGCTGCTTGGTGAAAAGGGAATAAAGAGGCGCGATAAAGAAATCAAACAAAAGAAGAAGAACCCAATGCCATTACCTTTTTATTATTGAAAGGAAATCTCGATTTTGGTTGAAAGTCAAATTAGGGTTTTGAAGGTAAAAGGTAGGAGGAGCGGCGGCTGCAAAAGTAAGAGAAAGGAAGAAGGAAAAGAAAGAGAAGGGATTGACTTATATAAGAAATTCAAAGACCCTTCATATCCCCTTTTTGTTTTACTCGGAGATGATGGGCCACGAGCAAAAGCCTGTAACGGCTCATGATATGGCCCACTCCACCTGAATTTTTGGATCGAAATCAGAAGGTCCATTGCAGCTTAAGGGGAGGCCCGCTCGATCGTTGATTCGTGACAGACGCCACATATGCGAATCGCGATGAGGTTTAATGACCTGAATTCAAGAATAGCAACCAGAAAGAAACCATGAAAATGTTTGAAAAGGTGTAAAGACTTACCTTACTAATTGTAAGCAACACACTTTGAAGTTTAGAAGACGAGATTCGAATCAGCCAACAAATGAAGAACTGATCGAAGGATTCAACTTGATATTTATACCCGTTAAAGGACGCAATTCTCTGAAGCAATACGACATTTCAAACAGACACGACCACTGATTCACATCGCTTCGTGAAAAGATAGCACAGTGCTTTCGAAGCATGTTCCATCCTTGATAAAACATACTTCGAGGGGGCAAAATGTTGGCTAGCTTTTGGATCAAGCCATCAAGATTCACACATATGGAGTTTTACTCATAAAAGCCATGAAACCCCGATCGTGGTCACCAAGCCCTTGCTGGATTGTGACACTACTACTAAGCCACCTCGATCGCGGTTCCCTACAGCGATCCGATCCATCCACACCTGAGTCATTATCACAATCCGATCCCTGAAACTGAGAGATGAAGGCCATGACCAAGTCATTCACGATACGAAGATGAAGGATCTTGCGACACCTGTCCATAATTGCCATTTTGACCATTCTTCATTAAGCTATGAACTAATCCGAGATCCTCGGGATTTGTGCCACATGTGACCACGATCTGTCTGCAAATATCACCTGTAAATAGCCCCAGACTTGGCATTTTTGAGGATCTTTTGGCAATTCGGAGCTCTGATTCCACCATTATCATATCTCCATTATTTCTACTCAGAGTTATCTTGAATTTACCGGGTGAATCAATATTATAAAAGTGAGGTTGAGAGATAAATCATTTGTGTACTCGAATCTTAAGTATAATCATTGATATAAAGTGGATGTAGGCTCATTAACGCCGAACCACTATAAACCCTGTGTCTTTTCTGTTTTTCTTGCATTTTTCTGATATTATTCTCCCCCAAATTAAAACAATTCGGGTGTTGGACCCAATTTTGGATCTAACATATACATCGAAGGGAATCTTATGTGTTGTATATCTTTATATACATCGATAAGGATTTGTCTCATGTGTTGTATATCTTTATATACGTCGATGAGAGATAACATGTATTGTATATCTTTATATACATCGATGTTGATCATCTTCGTTAGAGCTCGTGTGTTGTATATCTTTATATACATCGACGAGAATCTTATGTATTGTATATCTTTATATACATTGATAAGGAGTTGTTCTCATGTGTTGTGTATCTTTTCATACATCCCTGAGAGATCTCGTGTGTTGTATATCTTTATATACATCCTCGTTGATCATTTTTGTTGTTCTCATGTGTTGTGTATCTTTATATGCATCCTTGAGAGATATTGTGTATTGTATATCTTTATATACATCCTTATTCATCTTCTTTGTTGTTATCATGTGTTGTATATCTTCGTATGCATCCTGAGAGATCTCGTGTGTTGTCTATCATTATATACATCCCCGAGCGATCATCTTCATTGCTCCCATTTGTTGTATATCTTTATATGCATCCTTGAGAGGTCTTGTGTGTTGTATATCTTTATATAATCCTCGTTGATCATCTTTTGTAGTCTCATGTGTTGTGTATCTTTATATACATCCTTAAGAGATCTCGTGTGTTGTATATCTTTATATACATTGACGGGAACCATGAGTGTTGCATTTCTTTATGTACATTGACAAGGGAGTGATCACATGTGTTGTATATGTTGGAGAATGGAGTTTTGATGACAACAACCTTATTTCAATATTACTTGATTATAAAATATATATTAACATCTCTATCTAGAATACACACACACACACACACATATATATATATATATATATATGCAGGATTTGTATACCGGAATTAAAACCGAAGAATGTACAGTTTTAGAGTATCAGAGATTCAAGAGATTCAGAATTCAGAGAAGATTCAAGGCTCATGAGTAATCAAGATATCAAGACTTCAAGATAAATAAAGTAATAGAGTCTAGTTTATATGTAAGACTTTGAATAGCACTCCAGGTTCAAATTCAAATTCTGATTTTCAAATTCTGTTTTTCAAAATTCAAATTCTAATTTGATTTAGTTTTTCTAACTTACTCTTGATTTCAAACTAAGTTTTAAAGTTTGTATGTTTATATATTTTTATATAGTTATATACTTGTATAATTTTATTTTAAACTTTATAATTTTATAAATATGTTTATCTAATTTATATTTATGTTGTCATATGTTTATATACTTTATAATACTCATTTATATCACTATGTTTTAATTCAAGAATTTCCAGAATTATATATAGTTAAACACTTGAAAATATTTAAAATTAAAATTTTTAATACCTACATGTTGACATACATAATAGTATATGTCGACATACAACTGTCATATTTTTAGTTTATGAAAGGAAGTTTTTCATTATTTGTAACGTTCCACAAGCGTTGTAACCTTTCAAATCTTATAAATAGGGGTTGATTTTGAATTTTTTAACCATTCTTTTTCTCTGTCTTCATCCCTTTTCATTCCTCCATTATTATTTCATATTTTTATGATTTCTACACTTCTACTCTGCCAATTTCTATTCTAAATATATAAAACTTCTTCTCTTCTCACTCTCTGAAATGAAGTGCTATTGAAGAGTTATAGGGCTGTTGTAATCATTTAGGATTGCTTGGGAAACGGTGTGTTCCTGGTAGCTGTGAAATTAAGGAAAGGAAATGGTGTCAACCTTGTAGCCGTGAAATCAAGGGTGGTGGAATTGGTGTTAACCTTGTAGCCATGAAATCAAGGGGATTGTACTTAGATTTTGATCTAGTAATAAAACTCTACGCAATCCAGCGTTGCATGGGACTTGACGTAGGAGCAATCCGAACCATACAAAATTCGGTGTGTTCTTTCCTTTTCTGCATTTTATTTTTGTTTATTTCCATGTTTGTATTTGATTTTGTGTCTGTGATCATCTCTGTGGTGTGTGATTCAAATAGTAAATCATATAAGTTTTAGATTTTTCTTAAATTCCTTGAAAACACTATTCACCTCCCATCTAGTGTTAGTTTTGCCTTAAGATCCATATTCCACGTTCGATAAAAATTGGTATCAGAGCAAGGTTTTTCAAAAAGTTCATCATCTAATTTTTGAAAATATTAAATGGCAACCAACACTGGTAATAATAGTTCTTTTGTAGAGGGTCAGTCCACTATTAAACCACCACTGTTTAATGGTAGTAATTATTCATATTGGGCATGTAGAATGTAAATATATTTACAATCAGTAGGATTAGAGACATGGAATACCACACAGACTGAATTTGTAGAACCCACAACTAATTTTGCACAATGGACTAATGAACAAAAGGCTGTTGCACAAAGCAATTCTAAAGCCATGAATATGTTGTTTTGTTCATTAGATAGGAATGAATTTAATAGAGTGACAGTTTGTAAATCTTCTTATGAAATTTGGAGAACTTTACAAATTACTTATGAAGGAACTGGTAAAGTTAAATAAACAAAGATATCAATACTAATTAATCAGTTTGAGTTATTCAAAATGAATGAGAATGAATCTATCTCCGATATGTACTGCAGATTTCAGGAGATCATGCATTCGTTAATAATACTTGGAAACAATTATTCTAAAGAAGACCAAGTAAGAAAAATATTGAGTTCATTGACTTCAGAATGAGATCAGAAAACATTGGCGATTGAAGAATCCCATAATATCAGTGAAATGAGGATTGAGGAGTTAATCGGAAATCTGATGTATTTTTAATTCCAACTATAGAAAAGAAAATAGACCAACTGAAAAGAAATCTATTGCATTCAAAGCAACAACAAATGGTTCAGACTCGAGTAGTGAAAACGATGAAGAAACAACCTTAATGACAAGACAGATCAGAAAATTTCTGAAATACAGAAAGAGAAATAATTTTCAAAGTAATAACAAAGGAAGTTCGGGAAGAAACGATAATCGATGTTATAACTGCAATAAACCGGGCCATATGAAGAGAATGTATCCATATCCATATTAATCAATTCAACAGACGGACAATGGCAATTCATCAAAGAAAAGAAAGAGGCCATACGTAGTAATTCTAGACGATTCAGATTCATCATCAAGTGATGAAGAGCCAGAAACCGAAAATACAAACATGTGCTTCACAACAATTCAGAATTTAGAAAATATCAAAAAATGGATCTAAAAATCGGGTATACCTTAATTAATTTTTAATTCTTGGTTGAATGGATGCTGCGATTGCTTTGATTGTTTGCTTTGTTTTGAATTTGAAATTTAAACTTTAGAATTCAAACTTGAAATTCAAAATTAAAACTTGAAATTTAATATTAAAACTTGAAATTTAAAATTGAAATTTGAATTTAGTTTGAATTTTAAAATTCAAACTTGAAATTTAAAATTCAAATTTTGAATTTTTAAATTCAAAAGAAAATAAATTTTGGATGTTTGCTAGGATTAATATTATTTCAGGAAATAGTTAAACCTGAAATATAAATCGATAATCTCAAACCAAAAGCCACAAAACCATATTCCTTTTGAAATTTATTATGTATGTTGACATACATATGTCCATTATGTCGACATATCAGCCTGTAAAATAAAATTCAAATTTTGAATTTCAAAAGTTTTAAACTTTCAAACTTCTCTCCAACTTTTCACCAACTCCCAAGGTCTGAAAAGAAGTCATCGATTTCTGAAAAGTTGTGCTCATTCAATTCATATGATCATATCTATTCAATCTATATTTATATCTATTCCATCTAATTCTTTCTACCTTTCATTCAAAATTCAAACTGTTCTTCATATCTATAGTCTTCAAAACTCTCTAATCGATTCCTCTAGCAATACTCAAAACTGTGAGATTATCCAAAACCATCAAAGGATATCTTCATAATGATAAAGAGGAAATCAAAACCTATGTTGACTATGTAGAAAATGCAAAAGTCAACAAGGGTGCTTTTGTCATCTTCGGAGACTTTCCATCCTATGATCTTACTTCTCGTTTCAATCACAATGAAGTGTTGAGCTTGATTAATGCTCGGGCCGAAACTCGTCAAAATGTTCTTTGCAAATCTCAACCGTGTCTTTTACGAAGGAGGTGGAAAAAAAAATTTGGAGTATCCTAAATGGCACACAAATAGTTCTTGATTGTGAAATTTTGGGCAATATTCTAAATTGCAAGAGTACGAGCTCAGATTTTTTGAAATTCGAAATCGAAGAAACAGATTTAGAAACCTATCACCACATTTTTGAACGCGATGCTCACATGGAATTCAAAAATCACTTTTTCTGCCCAAAAACAAGAATTGCAAACCTTCTCCTTCAACATACCATCACTCCTCGTTTCGGAAAATTCAATTACCCAACTCTCAAAGTCCAAAAGGCACATTTTGCAATTATTGGTGGATATGACATCAATTGGGCCGATATGATCTTAAAAGAACTCAAACCCAAAGAAATGTCAACCCATGAAAACATTCTATATTATGCAGTTTATCTCACTCGTATCTTCAAATACTTTGGGGTGGATTACAAGGGAGAAGAATCCATATCAATTAAGGTGTTAGACTCCACTAATATACACCTTATGCAAATCCCACTCACTTTCAAACCTTATAAAACATTCGAAGAAAAGAAAGCTCGAATGTAACAAGAACAAGAGCCTATGGAAATCGAAGAAGAAGAAACCTCTTGGGAAAGTGTTGAGTGTCCAGTCAACACTAAAACCATTTCCAAAGAGATGATTGTTCAAAATCAAGTAAAAATAGTCAAAAATCAAAAGAAGCTCAAGATGACTCTTACCAAAATGACTAAGTTCATGGCCAAAATAGGAAGAAAACTTGGAATTTCATCTTCCTCCTCATCATACGCTGAGATCTAAGGCTATCTAGTTTAAGTTTTCTTTAGTATTTGCTTACGAATCTCGTATTTAGTGTCTCATAATTAGTTGGATGTATTTGCTTTTTAAGTAGTAATGAATGGAGTTTTATTTATGTCAAACCCATCTTTGAGTTACTGTGAAAAGCTAAGAACTAAATATAATATAATATAATAACAAAAGTTCAAAATTTTTAACAAAGAATTGCTTATGTCGACATATGACTGCCAGTTTTTCCAAATTGTTCAAATTTTAAATTTAAATAACGAAGTGATGTCCATTCAAATCCAACGAATTCTAGATCCTATTTATGCCTACATCTTCCAGAAAAATTCATTATATCATTTCTCCTTCTTCTCTATTCTATTCTTATCAAAACTATGGCAAATCCAATTCATAACTTGAGTGAAATCTTGAAGAAACATTGAATTCCTTCAAGAACATCCTTTTCATAATACTACGTAACCATCGTCATCTTGAATTAAGCCAAATAAAGATGTTTGAACAACAAGAGAAGCACTTTTATGCCATCCGTTGGCTAATTTCTTCTCTTTTCAAAGACAAAGACAACAATCTCGCTAAGGCACCACCAACAAAAGAAGATGGAGATTGGGAAGTCATCAGGAAGGATCCGATCTTTGGAAAAGACGGATGTGTAGAAGTCCTAAGAAACGTTTGATTGTTTGGTATGATTTGATTGGTTTGATTTGTTTGAATTTGTTTGAACTTATGTATTAATTGGTTTGAATTACTTGACTTAAAACCTGTATATATTAAAACATATGTAAATATTACTTGGATGGGTATGCTTGGATTGTTGTATATTTGACTTAAAACATATGTAATTATGATATTTGGATTGATTTGTTTTTATACTTAGTATAAATATAGGCATAAATTTAGGGAGAGTTACTTATATATATATCAGTAATTTAGTATAATTATAGGATACATTTAGAATGATATAGAATTTAGAGGGAGTAATATTAGAATTTCTTTTTGATAGTGCCAAAGGGGGGGATTGTAAAATATAGAATTAGTTTAAGTAGAATATATCGGATTCATATTGACTGGGGAAGTATTAGAAGGATCAAAATCAACAAATATGAACAGGTACGAATATTTTATAACCTAAGGTTGTCATCATCAAAAAGGAGTAGATTGTTGGAGAATGGAGTTTTGATGACAACAACCTTATTTCAATATTAATTGATTATAAAATATATTCTAACATCTCTATCTAGAATATATATATATATATATATATATATATATATATATGAAGGATTTGTATACAGGAATTAATACCGAAGACCATATAGTTTTAGAGTATCAGGGATTCAGAATTCAGAGAAGATTCAAGACTCATGATTAATCAAGATATCAAGAGTTCAAGATAAATGTAGTAATGGAATATAGTTTATATGTACGACTCTGAATAACACTCAGGTTGAAATTCAAATTATGTTTTCCAAATTCTGATTTTCAAATTTCAAATTCTGTTTTTCAAAATTCTAATTTTAATTAGTTTTTCTATTTTTCTATCTTTCTTTGATTTCAAACTTAAGTTTTAAACTTTATATATTTTTATATAGTTATATACTTATATAATTTTATTTTAAACTTTATAATTTTATAAATATGTTTGTATAATTTATATTTAAGTTTTCATATGTTTTTATACTACATAATACTCATTTTTATCAATATGTTTTAATTCAATAATTTCCAGAATTATATATATAGTTAAAAACTTGAAATTATTTAAAATTCAAATTTTCAATACCTATATGTCGACGTACATAATAGTATATGTCGACATACAACTGTCATAATTTCAGTTCTGAAAGGAAGTGTTTTTTCACTATTTGTAACATTCCGAAAGAATTGCAACCTTTCAAATCTTATAAATAGGGGTTTATTTTGAATTTTTAACCATTCTTCTTCTCCATCTTAATCCCTTTTCATTCCTCCATTATTATTTCATATTTTTATTATTTCTAAACTTCTACTCTGCCGATTTCTATTCTAAATATATAAAACTTCTTCTCTTCTCACTCTCTACTTATTACTCTCTGAATTGATATGCTATTGAAGAGTTATAGGGCTGTTGTAATCATTTGGTATTGTTTTGGAAACGATGTGTTCCTTATAGCTGCGAAATCGAGGAAAGGAAACAGTGTGAACATTGGAGTCGTGAAATCAAGGGTGGTGGAATCAGTGTTAACCTTGTAGCCGTGAAATCAAGGGAATTGTACTTAGATTTTGATCTAGTATTAAGACTCTGTGCAATCCATTGCTGCGTGGGAATGGATGTAGGAGTAATTCAAAGCAGTATAAAATCCGGTGTGTTCTTTCTTTTTCTGCATTTTATTTTTGTTTATTTCTGTGTTTGTATATAATTCTATGTCTGTGATTATCTCTGTGGTGTGTGATTCATATAGTAGATCATATAAGTTTTAGATTTTCTTAAATTCCTTGAAAACACTATTCACCTGCTCTAGTGTTGGTTTTGCCTTAAGATCCATATTCCCATTCCCTAGCAGTGTATCTCTATATACATCGGTGTTGATCACTTTTATTGGAGCTCGTGTGTTGTATATCTTTATGTACATCAACGAAAACCTTATGTATTCTATAATGGGTAAATGGCTAACAAAACTGCTTTTGGGTGGTGCTAGCGACCTTGTCAATGCCATTGGTGTCAGACCACCTTGTGGAACAACAAATGGTTCTGTGTGATGATTTGCAACTTTGTGGTGAACGAAGTTTCTTATCCCTTCACCAAGTTTAGAACTAATCGACTCGGCGACTTTCGATTTGGAATCGGCCATTTCTTTCTTTCAGCTAATTCCATGTTCATGGATATTCAAACTCTTTTTCTTGAAGAGTGATCATTATATACATGCCTTTTTGCATGCCTTGTTTGTTCGGAGTTTGTGGTGATTTTTAGGAATGAATTGGCCTAATCGCTTTGAGGTCCATATTTTATTCTCTAAAAGAATTATCCATCTTCGACATCCCTTTTCTATGACACATATTTATTATGTGTTCATCTTTGGAGTCATATTCTCATTCGTGATTAATAGTGGATTTTTATGATTTATTTATAAATACTTGAGTTAAGTCAGTGGTTATGGGACATTTGGCTGAACTCGCCTACTAACTAACTTTATGTGAAATTTCGCTTTTCTTATTGATTATTGATAATTACATTATGATTTATGGATTTGTACGCTCTCACTTGTTATGGTTTGAGCATCTTTCCTATTCTTTTAGGTCTCTTTGAGTAATTACTAGAATTTAGATAAAGAGAAGATTGGCTCGGAGACAGCTATAGGGTAATTAATGCTTTGCATTGATGGAATAGTGTTGTGGTTATGACGCTAGAAGGAGAAATCACTTGGGAAGATTTCCGAAGGAGGATCAGGGAAAGGTTTGCGTTAGAAGCTTCCCAATCTATGATGATGAGAAGGTTTATTGATTTGAATTAAGGAGATATGACACTGGTTGGGTATGCCACTAAATTCGATGAATTTTCGTGTTGTGCTCAGAGGATAACTGACAGTGTCATTTTGAGGAATGAGAAATTCATTAAGGGATAAAGTTTGAGACTACTAAAGCAACAATGCTTCATTTGCGAGATACCAGTGATGATGTTATGGATATGGTCATTTGTAATGAAGAAATGCTTACAGAAGGTATGGACCAGGACTATCAAGGAAAGAAAAAGAAAATTTTCAAGGATCAGAAGGGTCAGAAAGAAGAAAAGCCCAAGAAGAAACAAATAGAAGTTCTTTTCTTTAAGGGTCACTAGAAGGGTCACCACATTCGACAAAGTGAAAGGCATCGGAAGCCAAGGTCACTATCATGAAGCCAAATATCAAGTGCTATGACTGCAATCAACTTAGGAAATATAAGGAAAGATGTCCAAAGGTAATGTGATGGTTGTGGGAACTATGTCTTCTAAGGCCACTGTTGCGAATAAAGGGAAGATAGTGGTGGAAGGTAAGATTTTGTTTTGTAAGATACATGTTAGATTTTCTTTTATATTGGTGCATCACATTCATTTATCTCTAGATCTATAGTAGATAAGTTGTGTTTAGAACCATCATATCTTGTTACTTCTTTTAGGATCGCTAATCCTATTGGACAGTATGCCACTTTGGGTTACGATGCAACAATTTAGAATTTCAGTTGAATGGTTACACATATGTTTGTACCCTGTATGTGTTTGATTTCGAGGGTTTCAAAATTATTTTGGCTATAGATTGGTTGTGTTTTTATGATGTGTGAGTATCATGACAAAGTAGAGAAGTATCGCTGAAACAACCCCATAGCAATGATGGGATTGTGTTCTTCGTGGAAAGAGAAGTTCTGCAGATGTTTTCCTTGATGAGTGTTTTGGAATTGGAGGAAGAGGAAAGTAGCATTCCTATTGTTAAGGTATTTGCTGACATCTTAAAACTAATCGAAGTATTGCCATCAAAAAGAGTTATTAAGTTCAAAATCGATCTTATGTCGGGAGCTGAGCCAATGAGTAGGCCTCCAAGCTAAATGGCCCCTTCGGAGATGAATTAGTTGAAGGTGAAAATTGTTGGGTTAGAAGGTAAGAGATTCATTGGTCCAAGTAGTTCGCATTGAGACGCATCGATAGTATTTGTGAAGAAGCTCGATGGATTGTTGAGAATATGTATTGATTATCGAAAGCTCAACAAAAGGAGAGTGAAGAATAAGTACCCTCTGTCAGATATTGATGATCTGTTTGATCAGTTGACCAATGTAAAAGTATTTTCTCAGTTGGATTTGGTTATTGGATTTTGAGGGTAGCAGAAGAGAGTATCCCGTTGACAGCGTTTCATACCAAATATTTAGATGGTTATGCCATTTAGATTATTGAACATTCTAGATTTCTTCATTAATTTGAGGAACCAAGTATTTCAGAAACACTTAGATAGATCTGTGTTGGTTTTATTGACAATATATCGATGCATTTGGGGGTGCGAAAGAGCATGATACTCACCTTCAGATATTGTTGAAGATTTTGCGGAAGCACCACTTGAAAGCCAAGTTTTCTGTGTGTCGATTTAGGAAAATAAAATGAAGTTCCTTGGTCATATGGTCTTAGGAGAAGGATATTGATGCTATAGTTAGTTGAAAGAGACCTCGAAGTGTTGGAGGTTGGAAGCTTTCTCGGATTGGCCGAATAATATCGAAGGTTTATCAAGGATTTTGTTGCAGATAGCGACACTGCTCACTAAGCTTACCAAAAAGGACATAAGTTTGTTTGGTCGGATAAGTGTAAGGAAGCATTCCAGAATTTGAAACACTAGTTGGCCAATGCTCCTGTGTTAGTAGCACCAGAAGGAAAACATGGCTTGGTTGTTTATACTGATGCTTGTGGCGCAAGGTTAGGTGTTACCTTATGCAAAAGGAAGGGTTATTTCTTATACATCCTGACAGCTAAGACCTCGTGAAATCTAATACCCAACTCATGATTTTGAGTTAGATGCTGTTTTTTTTGCTTGGATGATTTTGAGATAATACTTATTGGGTGAAAGGCATGAGTTGTTCACGGACCATCTGTGCAGTTAAAGCGCTTAGCGGTTCTAAAGCGATGGAGGTGTAAAAAGTTATAGTAGGGAAACAACGGGGAAATAACGGAGATATAGGTATGGTGCAAAAAGATTCATTATATATTTTACATTTAAAGTTAATTTATTTTCATTCTTACATCATTTATGCAAAAAAAAACCAATATTGTTTAATCTTATATAGAAATACCGAAGAATATCATAGTTATGCATATAAGATTTAGTGACTATAATAGATCTCTAACTTATATTGAGCACTCATTCCTTGAATTTATCTCATTAAACTAATATTTTTGATTTATTTTAGAAGAGATTTAGTCAAATCAGCCTTTGTATATTAATATTGCTAAACGGATGCTAAAAAGCCTTGATTTAGCGGGTATAGCGGAAAATAACAGGGCTTTAAGCGGACGTACTTTTCATGGGGGCTGAATTGAAATAGCATAGTGGTTGAAGGGCGCAGTGGGCTATAGCAAGGATTTTGCGGGGCTTTAGTGAGGATTTAACTGCATAGCGGATCATAAGTCCTTGAGATATTTGTTTTCTTGGAAAAAAGTGAAATGCTACAACAAAGATAGTTGGATTTCATGGAAACGTATGACCTTGGCATAAAGTATACTCTAGGAAAAGGGAATACCATTGCTGAAGCTCTTAGTAGGAAACATCAAGGGATGATGTCGACTATACTAAACGAATGGAAGGACTTAGAAGCCTTGGTCACTTGTAGTGTGAGGATTAGGTCGTTAACAAGTTCTAGCAAAAGCACACAGATGGTGTCATGCTCAGACGTTCAACCAGCTTTGACAGAGAAGATTTCTTCTACGCAAAAATAGTATCCTTCATTGGCCAAAAGGATCATAGAGCTCAGAGCCAGAACAGAAGGAAATAGCCTTGGAGAGTTCACTCTTGGCTAGAAAAGTTGGTTACAAAGGAACAGAGGCTATGTGGTTTGGATTTTGGCGATCTAAGAAAGGAAGTTCTAGAGAGTGTCATCATTCTAAGTTCACGATACATCCCAGAGGGACCAAGATGTACTACGATATGAAGAGAAGTTTCTTCTAGGAAGTCCTTAAGAATGATGTTGGCTTATGGGTGAAATAGTGTATGTATTACCAATAGTGAAAGCCTAACATTAGAAGTCTAGTGGTTCATTTCAACCATTAAATATTTTGGTTTGGAAATGGGATTCAATATCCATGGATTTCGTTGATGGACTACGTTGATTATTAAGAGGGAACGAAAGAATATTGGTTGTTGTGGATAAACTAATTAGGATTGCCCATTTCATTCCTGTAAACTCTACTAGGACAACACCAGTTTTGGACGAGTTATTCATGAAGAAAATAGTACGACTTCTTGGAGTTCCTAGTAGGGTCATAAGTGTCAGGGATCCATTGTTTACGAGTGAGTTTGGAAGAGTTTGCAGAAGGCAATGGTAACAAAGCTCATGATGAATACAACTTATCACCCATGGATGGATTGGTAAATTGAAAGCGTGGATAAGATACTAGAATATTTCCCGAGAGCTTGTGTTCAGGACATTGCTGGTTATTGGGAGGACCATTTGCATTTAGTGGAATTTTTCTACAATTATAGCATTCAAAATACTATATGAATAATGACTTTCAAAGCTTTATAAGGAAGACCATGTAAATATCCACCATGTTGGCTTGAGATAGGAGACAATCTAGTTCTTTGTCCATAATTAACGAGGGAAGCTACAAAGAAGATTGAGATCATTCGAGGTCAAAAGAAGAAAGCTCAATCCAAACAAAAGAGTTGCGCTAATAAAGGCGTAAGGATTTGGAATTCTCTGTTGAAGAAAGGGATTTGATCAAGGCGACACCGATGAAAGGAATGTTGCATTTTGGTAAAGCGATGAAGCTCGAGCCAAGGTTATTGGGCCTTCTCTGGTACTGGAAAGAATTAGAAAGCTTGCCTATCAGGTGGAGCTACCAAATAGACTAGAAAGAGTCCATAACATGTTTCATGTGTCGCACTTGTGGAAGTATGTACATGACCCTACGCTACCATTGATCCAATGACATTGGAGGAGTTGTTAATAAAACCTGATTTGACTATCATAAGGAAATTAGTCCACGTTGTGGATAGAGACAAAAGGAAGATGAGAACCAAGACATTTAAATTAATGAGATTTCAATGGATCCCCATCCAGAGGAACTGTGTTTAGGAGAAGGAAGACAAGATTAGAGAGGCTTTACCTAATTTTCTTTTAGTAAGATCTATATTGCTTTATAGATTGGTTGGCATACGCTAGTATATGATGTGATAGCATTGCTTGCTGGGTCGCTATGATTGCTTTGCTTATTTTAGTTGCTATCTGATTATCAGGGATGAAATTCTTTTAAGGAGGGGAGGATATAATACCCCTAAATTAGGTAACATTATTCATGAATTTAGTTTGTTAAATTAAATGGGATTAATGCAGTTATGCCGATAATGAGATTTGCATTTAATAAGCTGTAAAGGAGACAACTACAGCTCCTTTTGTTGACCTAACGGCAGAGTTAATAGTCATGTGAACCCAAGAAGTGTAGTAGACAAACAAGTGAAGAGTTGCAACGTGTGGAGGAAACTCACCAACTCAAAAATCAGTGCTTTCAACACTCAAGGGAAAATTACACTAAATAAAGGGAAGGAAGCGGTGGAAGTAGGTGATGAAGCAAACAACAAATTTTCTGCTTTACATGAATTATGTGAAGAAGACACTGAATCTGGAAGCGAAGTTATGAGTGAAGAGGGTGAAATCCGATAAGTTAGCGAGTTACTCTCATGAGTCTTCCCGCCCCATATAGTAACAAGTGATAAAACACAAGTATTGCTTGCGGCTTGCACAAGCAGACTGGACCCAGGAACAAGTAACTGTGATGGATTGAGTTTAAACAGTGAAAGCAATGTTAATCAAGTTAATATAGAAACTGATGTGAATGGTCAGCCAATCCCGGATGTAGTCAATATGATAGTGGTGGACGATTCGTCCAGTAAAGTAAATGAATTGGTGGTAGTTGTATCTGGAAAATGGGGGTGAATGCTGATGCCACTAATGAACAGTCTAACGTTGATTATGCATTGAACAGTGAGGAATTTGGCCTGGTCATGAAAGAGAGCTTTCAATAAAATTCTGCTACAGTGGAGGGAGAGAAACTGGTCAGTGCCAATGCAAACTACTTGCATGGCGAAACTCAACAGTAGGTGAATTCTGATCAACTAATTGTTATGGTTGTTGCAACGTAGAGCATGCCTGATGAAGAAATTGTACCTTCTTCTGATGCTAGTACAAATTGCAATGATCCGGATGTACAAATGGAAAGCCATCAAAGTACTTCTATATCCAAGGAAAAGCAAATGACAAAACCGCTAAGCCGGGTGCAATTGAAGCTGCCAAGCACACATCCGAACTATCAACGCAGATATCACTGTAATATCTAACTCCATCCAAAACGAGCTGGCGAGCAAAGAAGAGAACACTCTAGAGTACCACGTAACAGTGAAGAAAATGGAAAATTTCAAGGCACTCTATTCAGGTCTAGTTTTTGATCAAATGCATATTGCGCAGCTTGATTATATGTCAGCTGTGCTACAAAGAACCATTGCTAGTGGAAAGAAGATAACACGAAATATGACAACTGTCTTAGATAAACCGGCCAATTCTTATGCGCACTAGTTCCTCCTCCTTCTTAAAAGGAAAGACCTCCAGACATCATTTCTAAACAAATTACCCCTAGCTCTTTTGGAAATGCAAGGCCTAAAACTCCTATCACTTGGAGCATAAAGAAGGAGATGCTGAGAAATCTCCAAGAAAATGGTTAGCCGTCTCCTATTGGAAGTAAAGGAGATATGCAATGTAACTCCAAAAGTAATCTTGTTCTCTAGTGACCGTGCAACTTAGTCAATGTAATGTTTGTAACATGGCTTCCTTATGTGCAAGTTTATAGCTGGTATGTACTTTGTATGTCACCTGTGCTACCTTGTATTTCTCTTTATTATTATTAACAAAATAGTGTTACGGACCACTATAAAAACCGGTCAGCCTTTCCAAAAAAACTAACTGATAGGTTGGCCTTAGAAACTAATCAACTAAAATCTACAAAAGGAAAGACATAAGAATGGGATAAAGTGATAAACTTTCAACCCTCATATATATAATCATATCCTACTACCTTTGTTTCAGTCTCTTTCATTTCCTAGAACCTTAAAAAAATAAGGAGATCGACCGTTAAAGTTGGGAACGAAGAGTAAGAAAAGAAAGCTAGGATTAAGATCTTAGAAAACAATGTTAACAAATCTCATAACTACTATTAATCAAGGCAGATAATATTCTTGCGCTTTTGTTTCTATTGTAGGTTTATATTTGAAAGTGTTTTGTGAGTTGTGATGGATTTTCATGATGGAAATGATGTTGTTTGGTGGTTAATCAAAAACTATGTTTGACATGATTATTTGGTTAATATAAATGAATGTGGATAGCTTTTAGGTCCAAACCTGTAGTTAGAATCTCAGAATGCCATTGAATTTTAGTGTAATGTTTGTTATATGATTTTGGAGACGATTTTTGAATTTCATTATTTTCCATGATAGTAATCTTCTAAGTCTTAATTGCTTAGAGAAAGCTTACATGTTAATCAAAACTATTAATATAACCATACAAATATTTTATACTTGGCTAGTACAAAATACTGTATAAATACTATATGCAAATATAATTTTGGGTAGTTGGTGTGTTATGATGTGTGAGCTCTAGGGATATTCTTCTTTCGGTAGATTGGAGTTTCATGTCGTTGTACACATGTAATAATATTGGTTGCTGGGAGACTTTTGGGACTGAGGTTGGTGTGCAGGTCAAAGTTGTACCTCCGTTTCCATCAGCTATCAAGGTGAAGATTTGTTCTCAAATTAGCTATTTGGTGAGAGGTTTATGTTTTCCTTTCTTCCTCGTCCGTCAACATTTCCCAACGACTATGTCCTCGCTATGTAAGTCTGACTGCAAAATGACATGATCGTTCTATGCAAAACTTCTAGTCATCCCGTGCGTGCATTCTTCCCTAGGGATGTTTTTGGTGACTATATCCATGTGATACTGTTGCTCTAGCCTGGCTTTGAGTGGCTCAAAATGTAACTTTTTTCTTTGGAGGTCAGTGAAGGGATGGTACACTATTCATGGCCTAGCATAGGCATAATGGGTGTATAGTCCCTATGGAATTTGGATTTTGGGCTCTGCTATGTCCTACGTACGTTTGTACTTGCTATTGTGCCATTTCATTTATTTGTGTGTAATAGTGTATGTAATATCACTCCCTTCATGGAGTATGAAATAGTAGTCTAGTACTTTAGCTAGCTCCTGTACTGTAATCTCGGAAAAGATACCGTGGATGATCCACTATAAACATCGTTGGTAATGAACGGACCACATTAAAAACCAAAATAGTAGTCTAGCAATCTGCCGCACTCCTGTAATTATTGTAATTATTATTTGTTATAATAATCAATGTTACAGAACACCATATAAACTAGTTGGCTTTGCCTAAAAAAAAATTCAACAAATATAGTGGAGTAGGTATAAAGTAGTACTTTATAAGAAAATAAGTCAATTTACTCGTATTTACTAGCAATGCACTGCCATATCCGGAAGCAACATTTAGATACTTTCGAAGGCCACATTTCAGTAGTGCTAAATACTTCGGATGTTATATGCATGGTGTAGGAAGTATTCAAACATCCTCCTCACTTCCGGAAGGTCATTGGTATTGATATTTATATGTTTTGAAAGTTAACTACTCTACATGAAGCTTTGGCCTCCACCCTTCCGGTAGGAACGAACAAGTGTCTTTTATAAGAAAGAACTATTTTGTATAAAGAACTTTACGGGGGAACCAAAGGGAATATTAACTGTTTTCTAACTTGGAGTTTATGCTTCCAAAACCCTTGAAGCCATTTCCTAGGATGACATGCCTTTATAAACTTGTTTTCCAAAACTTATTTCCCTTGACGTGGTTAGCGGTCCATAATCAAGTTTTTTCTAAATATTAGAAGCTTCTCCTTCATGGCTATTGACACCAGCAATGAAAAAAGGGAGAGCTTTACTTAATATAAGGGAGTTATAGGTTTCTGCCTTTATACCTTGTCATCATGGTTTTGACGATGTGTTTGATTGATTGCTTGATTGCATGGACTGAAAGAGGTACATTTAGGGGAAATTGTGTGGTTCCAGAGGGGTTTACCTCCAAAGTAAATTATTGTTTGTCTTATAAAGCCGAAAGGGTTACCTTTCAGATATGAGTGTTCACTGAACTTGGTATGACACGTTCAGGTTATTTGGTGGGTAACCATGAACACTTAGGAATTAATGAGTGAAATAAATTAGTGGAACCAATTAATTAAAATGGTGAGCCTTCGGTCCCATTGTTAGTAAGGGTTACGTAATGAAGGTTGGGAGGGAGATCGAAAGGAAGGATGGCTCCTAGGATTCGCGCAGTACGGGGGCTAAATGGATAAGAAGAAATGGTTTTGTTGCCTAGAAAGGAGTTAACAAAAGTAAAAAGTAGTAAATTAGGGTTACTAATTAACTTTAAAATGGCATTTAGCCCCATTGCTTTGAAGTAGTTTAGTTTTGAATGTTAGCGGGGATTACCTTGTGAAACATGGTGGGGGAACCGAAATAAAAGAACGACAATGATTGGAAATCATTGGAAACCGTTAAGACAAGAAGTTAGAAATGACGGGGATGAAGAATCCATTGTGTGTTGCATATTGCACATTTATACTATCATTTACGTTATTGTGGTTTTCATACTAACCACTGAAGTGCAGGGGTTTTGGGATTGGTTCCGGAGGTAGCTTTATACTAGCGAGGGGGAAGCTCGTTTAGCAATGCGGCATGGTCTCGCTAGATACCTATGTGTTGGGTATAAAGGATAATTATTCACATCAATTTTTTGATATCCGAATTGTTTTCTTTCCCTTTTAACTCTCAGTTATTCATTTGAGTAGGTTGAGGATTAAGTTCTTCCAGATTTCTTCTTCGAAAAAGCTTCAAAGGCGAGTACGAGGCTTTAGCTTTTTAGGAGTTTCTCTATTTGTTTTGTCTTTTGTTGTATGTATTGGCAAAGTTTTAATTGCCAACATATTTGGCCACTGATCAACCGAGGGGGCATCTTCATATGTTGCTCTTAGAGTGTATTTTGTAATAACTTATATTTCTCTGAAGGGGTCATACGAAAGGTATATATAAATGAAGTGCTTATTGATGAATGTTTAGTGAAGTTTTTCATACACATGGCTGCTGCTATTATGTTTTTATTAAAATCCGGTCTTCTATCACCAAAAGCCAACACTAGAGATGACCGCAACATCTGTAAGGTAGTGCTTCTGGTTTTGGAGAGTAGGGTGCTACAACGACCACTTCATTGTCTAAATGTTTTATCTTGTATTTTTCTATGTCGACTTAATGGAATTTATTTTTCAATTCAACTAAAACACCTTAATAATGTTGGAAAGCCTCTCTGTATACATTATTATTTCCCTATGTTGGAAGTATACGTCGAATGCCTGGTTTGTTATCTCCATATAAACTTATTGCGAAATCGAGTGCATTCTCAGTACAATATGGATCTATCAAAATGAAGATTGGGAAATAAAATATTTAAGCTCAATCATTTTCCCTTTATGGGTTAATTAGGCTAAATATATATTTGTAACTTCTTGACCCTTCTTCTTTGACATCTCGTAATGATAACATTTTTAGAAGTATTCGAGGATTCTCTGGACCGACCACGACTAGAATGCATGGTAGTAGTGGTGGAGGAGGAATCAAAGGAGGAGCTGACATGCACTTTTGATTATTCTGTACCACTGGACTCCCTATGGCAATTGGGAGGCTTATCATATTATTTACGAGGAGGAGACCTCGACCGTGGGTAATGTTCAGTTTTAGAGTGGAGCTGCTCCTCACCTCCACAGTCTTATTTACTACATCATCGATAATCTAAGACTCTACAATGCATGGGATATCGATGGATACGACATCTCAAGTCATTGCAATGAGTGAAATTATACTTTTTTGTTGTAATCTTAAATCTAAATAAACTTATTACCATATAAAGCAATTTTGCGTCGTGCAACGCTTATGTATGTGCCCTAGTGACCAACCAATGGACTTCGTTTGGATTTCGTGGAAGGAGTAATTTCCTCGATGTTCATCAAATCTGCTTACCCCTTGGAACTACGTAGAAGCTATCCACATTGATGTTGCAGAAATCAAACGTTGAAGTTTTAGACGAGATGTTTTTAACTCCGCAAACTAGCTATTCAACAAGATGCCTATTTTTCCCTTTAGCACTAGCGACGAGAGATGTAGGCTTCGAATCTTTCCCTTTTTTATGCTTAACAACCATAGAAGGACAATAAGTAGGAATTACCTCTTCTTCTTGCCTAGTTTCATCGCTACTACCTGCTTCTTCGCTCAAATTTTATCCCTAACCTCTTCCAGTTTTTCTTACATAACTTAGGGCACGATAAGATGAATGTCATCATCATCCTCTTCTATTTTTATCCTTCCATTTCAACTAAGACTTCTTCTTCGTTTCTAATATCACGATAGATCGTAGATCGTCTTCCAATAAAACAATGAAGAGTAGGAGTTCATTGGATGTTAATAACTTTACTTCCTAATATATCGGGTCAGCAGCCTTTATAGTAGGCACTCTATTTACATACTCTTGGCCAATGGTTCTCAGAGAATTCCCTACAAAAATTGAACATCATGTTAGTTTAGAGCTTATGACCCAAATAACATGAAATCAAGCCACTAACAGAGAATGACACTTACATCCTTCAATCTAATATTAAGAGATTCTGGGAAAGCAACTCGCATAAAGCCAATTATGTTTGAAATTACTAAGCTTGTTCCATTCCCAAAGGATAGTATGTCTTCTGGGTGATGCTTCCAAGAGAGTTAAAGATGGAGCAGTCCTTCGATGGTTAATGTTATAGAGATATTTGACATCTCCTCTACTGGCTCATAATGTAAGTTCCTTGATAATAGCATATATGTTACCTGTAGAATCTCATTACTATTTGGGTGTAACTATGTAGGATCCAATCTCTAGTAAAGTACCATCTCCTATACAAAGCAATTGAATAGTCAAATGCACCCACCAAGCACATATATCAATTGTAAGCAATTTATCCATCCAGGGTCATGTGAGCCATATCTTTTTGATCTGGAACTCATAAATCTTCATACAGAATATTATGCTAGGTGCATATCATTCTCAACACTAGTTCATTGATCATCAATGCGATCAAGTTGGTTTAATCCTCTAAAGGAGAAACTCCTTGTAGTTTATTTGGAGCTGGGTGTATGACTTCATCTTCTACTCCAGCAGCCTCCTTAACACCATCTTCCGGTTGTTATGGCCCTTCGGGCTATACTATCTGCCAAATCAGGCGTAACATTTTAAATGTTGTCTCTGGAATTGATCCAGCATTTGAATTGTTATGATAAAGTATTGATGAAGAAGTCTTAGTCAATCTTTCATTTTCGGTGCATTTAATTCAGTCTGAACATCTCAGACCCATAAGATAATATACACATCAAATAATTGCAATTAGTGTGATTAATCTATGCACTCTATGTTTAGTGTAAACTAGTGTACAACGTGCAGTGTTGTGCATGTGCATGAAATTTAGAAATTGAACAATAGGTGACAACCAACATCATTGACTGTTTCACCATCTTTTAGATCGCTGATCGTGGAGTTTCATCGAATTCCAAGGTCGAATATCATTATTTACAATTTCATTATTTCAGTCATATATCTATTGTCAAGAATATATGCCTTAATCCTGTTTGCATATCCATTGTCTTATATTAGTTCAATAGTTTGTGTTCATATGATATTCATCGGATCATATCATGACAAGAAAGAGGTAGAAAATCCCTAAGTCAAGGCTCGTACCCAATCCCTAAATCAGGTTTTCTCCACCTATTGTAGAGCATGTCGATGCAAATTTTTGCCACCATCGTGCATATTCAACCGCATAATCATGGATTCCCCAAACTCAAACATATCTAACTCCTCATATCCTATCTTCCCCTTTTCACTTCTTTCACCAAACATCCAACCCTACATCTTTCCCATTTCGTCCTCCAGTTCCAAAAAATTAGTGCAACATGACCCAGGCCTGACACGTCCTCCTTCTTCTCCACTTCAATTGTAACAACCCATCTTATGTGATTATCTGAGTTAGAGAAATATTTTGAGATTACAAATTATAAGTCAAAGTATAAATTTATTAATTGAATGGTAATTTAATAAAATGAGTAAAAGCGTAAATTTGTTTAAATCTTGTTGAATGGAGATAAGCTTATGAAAAATAAGCTCAACAATGTGTTTTGTGTAAATGCGTGTGATTTGCGTTAAAATGATGCTTTGTGATAAATTATATTTAAATGTTAATATTGTGTATTTGAAGGTTGGAAAATAATAAATATAGTAAAATGATGACTTTGGAGAATTAAAAGTGTGATAGTTGTTAATAAGTAGGAATTTATATAATCCCCAGAAGTCATTGCTTAAAATTGAAATAAATTGATAACAAGGGATTTTTTGTGAAAAACTATGCGCATAAATAAAGTTTAAGTTTAAACGAATGTTAAAAACATATAAAAAATTATTGAAAAATATTTTATGTGTGTAAATAGCAATGTTTTGTGTTTGGAAATTTTCTTAGGTTAAAATAGCGTGTTTTAAATAAGTAAAACCTTAAAAATATTCATTTTATTCAAATTTAAAAATAAAAGGCTCATTTTTGGATAAAATTTAATTTTAAATAAGATTGAGTTATAAATGATAACAATCATTGTTAAAATATGTTAAAACATATTTTTGCATTTTAGAAGGATGGTTTGATTGAATTAGTGTAATTAAAAAGAAAGAAAAATACTTAAAACTTGTGTAAATTACACCTTAAAGCCCCTAATTACATTACTAAGCCCAAACTTTAGTTTAACTACCTAATTAAGGTCTAATTAGTCTGTTAGTAGGGATTTGTGAGGAGTTTTCTGGAAGAGTATGTATTTCTCATTTTACAAAGAAAATAAGTTCATCTTCCTCCTCACTGTAAATGAAAATCATGGCCTCTCTATATAAATTTTAATTCTCCGGCTTTCTAAATCAAAATATAAAGAGATCTCGAGACTTGAATCTTAATAGGTAATCCTTTTAGGATTAGCATTTCATCTCAGTTTGCCTAATTTTGTTCAGGTTGAGAAATTATTCACTGTATGTTCTTGCATGTCTCTGTAGCTATTCCTATAGGGGTTGAAGCTCAAAGAGAAGCTTTAAAGTATCATCTTTGATCCAAATCAAAACCTATTTCCATTCATATCCACTACAAATCAAGGTGATGTGTTCCTCACATTCTCTAACTTGAGCTCATATGAAATAGTTGAATCTATGTTTGTTCTGTTGATTTTCGTTTACTGTAAAATCAAAGTTTTTTGAGGCAGCAAAACATGGCATAGGTCGATGTTTGAGTAATCACAACCTCTTCATTTAATAAAATGATGAAATTCTTCTTCCTTTGTTTTGTCTTATGGTTTTAGTGTTTGCATGTGAAATTCGATTAAGTTATGTGGTGTTTTTATTTGTCTAAAACCTGTCGGAAAATTTAACTTTCATTCTGATTTTGATCTACGCAATTTCGCATTCCCAGGTCGACCCAAAATAAAGCTAAGTCGACCCACGGGTCGATCCGTACTCTTGAAGGGTTGACACTTCCTAGGAAAAATGCCTTGGCAATTTTCTATGCATTCTAGTTTAGGCATATATCAACACTTAAGGTCGACCCAAAGTGATTGTTTATGCATATATCAACACTTGTAATCGAGTGTTATCTTTACAAATTCTTGTAATAATTCTATGGCTTGCTTCACCAATAAAGAAGCATTGTATATTAAGAATTCCCAGAATTTTTTGGATATGTTTGGTGTGTATTCTAATGTTATTCGCCTACATTTTGAAACATACGTACACGGATTTTGAATCGTTTTTGAAATGTTTTGAGTGAAGAAATATGGTTTTATGATCTTAACGATTTTAAAGTAGTTTGCATAAAATATTTTTTCGAACCATTTTTCTAAAGTACATTTTCTAATATAAAATCACACATTCTTGCAGCCTTCAATAAGGCATGATGGGGATTAAGTGATCTCGTAAAGCCCAAGGTATGAGACACGATGTTATAAGAATTCGATTAATCCTATACCCATCTATGTGATCTTTTATGTTTTCCTATGATTTCTAGTGTGGATTTGAATGGCGGTGAGTAGACCATTAGTGAGAACGTGTGGTATGAGACACACAGTTACCACTATGCAAGTTATTTTCTGTGATTCTATGACAGATTCACGATGTTTAGCCAGTACTAGACCTTCGAGTCAATCAATTTTTTTATGGACTTTTTAGTCAATCATATTGTATTATGACCATCAAGTCACATATAGTAATTCTAGGTTGATCCAAAAGATGTAACTCTGGGTAGATCCACTTGCTATGGCCTCGAGCCGTCATGTTGTTAGCATGTGCAGGCATAGCTTTAGCTTGCCAATTCTGGGTAGATCTAAATGTTGTAATTCCAGGTAGATCCAAAATCATGTCGTTTCTATGTTATGGGTTTATTATTGATTTTAATGTGGTGAATTGATAATTATTATTTGTGATGAATTCATCCATGCATATAACTCTTAATAGAGTTTTTGTATTTCAATGATTTTTGCTGTTTTGTGTTTTTATCTTGTGATTCCCCGTTATATTACAAGTGTTACTTCGTGGAAGTAATCCTTATGCAAAATCATGACATTCCATTTCTTTATGATTTACAGGAATGTTCCCCCTTAGTATATTATTTTCTTTGTCTCACTTCATACTAATTATCTAATTCTAGTTGGACTAACCAATGTGTTCACTACTCTAGTCAGACCAAGTCGCAAATTAGGTACATTTGACATATGCTTTGTTGTTTGCTTTTGGATATCATGTTCTACCCTTTGGTTGCATAGTTTTTGTAATAGCCTTTTGTAGTTCTTCTGTACACGATGATGTATATTCTTTTGCGGGCGGAGAGGTAATGACGTATATATATGTAGTGACTTACTTGACTACCTATGTAATATGATGTATTTTACATAATGTAGTTGTATCTATGTATATCTATGTCTGATGTTTTGTAATCTATGCATATCATTGTACTGTATTTGGTTCTGTATAAATCCTATAGCCACCATAGTAGTGTATTCGATAAGGATTAAATATGTCGATGTATGGTAAAAAAATCTCAACGTATATAATACCTATTTGATACAATACTACGAAGAGTTGCTCCTAACAAGTCCTATTCTCCATATTAATAGACAATATTACTCGTTGATACACTTTATTAATATGTGTCTTGGGGTGAGGCATCATAGCTTGGTATCAGAGAGGTGTTTCGAATAAAATGTGATATAAATACAGAACAATTTGCACATTACAATACATTGATGTATAGTAGTAGTACAAGCATTATCCCCGATCAAAGTGGTAATTGTCGTGTCCTTTAGCCTTCCTTGAATCAATTGGAATAGTTTTGTGCAATACGTCAAGAAATGTGTAACTTTAAATTTCACAGTACTCCTTCCGTGCTTAATTTCGTTGACAATATCTTATCCAAGTGAATTATCCTATCTTATTTCAGGTTTCAGCTTATGTCTACCCAAGGCAATGGGCGTACTTCGGGTGATGGGTTGTCCAGTGGCTCAGTCCCTGAAGAGAGAGCCATCTAGTGATCCTCTCCCAAAAGGTGTATATATGTCCACCGGTCAGATTCTAGAAATTATCAGAAGCACTTAGCCTCCTATACCTCCTCGTTCTTCTTCACCACGCAAATCTGGATTTCCGTGAATGTGTAGTGATTTCACTCATACTGTGGGAAGCCATTCAAAGGGACCGAACCCATTCTTGAGATTCAGGCATGGCTTCACACTTGTGAGTGATTTACATGGTGGATATTTCAGACCATCACCGTGTCCTTGTGGGATCAAGCATGCTACAAAATCATGCGCTTGATTGGTACGGCTACTGGTAGTGGAAGTTGATGAGCCCACCTTAGAGTGGAAGCAGTTCAAGGGGAGATTCAAACTCTAGATTGTTCCATTTTCCGAGAAGGAGATCCCAGCCGATCGCTTCCTTGACCTTAAGCAAAGGAAGTTGACCATTTTCGCATGTCGCATCTTTTGAGCCTTGTCTAAGTATGTCCTAGAGCATATTTCCACTTCCTATAAGAAGAATCATAAGTTTGTGAGTGTACACAAGATATCTCGAGAAGCCTTTTATGTTGCAACTCAAATTGGATTTTGTAGAATTTGTGGTTATAACCCTCTATGTTGAGGCAGACAAGAGGGAGAAAGACAGTGATGATGAGGCTATTGTTTAGGTAATCCGAACAAGAAGCGCTTTCCTTTCTAATAATTCAAGCATTTTCACTAGAGAAAGAAGAAGAAGCATAGTGGTTCTAGAACTCAGCATCATGTGACACCGCCTTCGGGTTCAGCGAAGGGGTGTTTCAATTGTGGGTCATTTGATCATTTTTCCAGAGCATGTCCTAAGCCCCATATACATTGATATTGTAAGGAAGAGGATCAAGAAAAATCTTCTTGTCTTAGGAGGACAAGGGGAAATAATTCGGGAATGCTTAATGTGGCAAGAGCTTCTAGTGGTTCATCTCAGCCTAGAGGTTCGCCTTCTATTCTTGAGGGCTCTTTACTATTTCAAGGTCAATTGATTCGAGTTTTGTACGATAAGGATGCATCTCCATTCATTCACATCAAAAGAATTCATTGATGCGTTATCTTTGGATGTTGTATGCATGTTGACTTCTCTTCGGACTGTGAATCCTATTGGGGATCCATAGCGCTTAGTTTAATGTGTAAAGATGTTGAGCTATTCATGTGTGGTTTTTCTTTCCATTTGAATCTGCAAGTAATTTGTTCCTTGGGGATTAATATGATTTTTAGTAAAGACTGCTCGTGCGATACGAGGTTAAAATTCCTTATGTTCAGAGGGTCTACATTTGACGTCCCAACTCACCCGATAAGTTATCCCTCATTCTTCGGGACGTCGACCTTGACTCCAAGGCATCTTTATTTTCTCCTGAGTCTCCAGACCATGACGATGGGAACGATGTGTCTCGTATTCCAGTAGTGTGTGATTTTGCTAATTTTTTGAGCCAATATTGGGTTCGTCACCCAAATGAGCTATCGAGTTCCGCATCGACTTAGTTCCCACGCCAGTGAGTCGGTCTCTAACTAAAATGTCAACTAAAGAGAATGATGAACTTAAGAAGCTACTTCTCAAGCTTGAAGCTAAGCATTTTATTTGATCTTTCTCTTCACCATGAGGTGCCATGGTGGTATTTGTGAAGAAGTCTGATGAGACTCTTAGGTTATGCATTGATTATCGTAAGCTTAATGAGTTAACCATAAAAAATCGTTATCTGTTGCTTAGGATCAATGACATGTTCGAAAAAATTGACTAGAGCAAAGATCTTTTCCCAGCTTTATCTTGTCAAAGGATTTCATCTTCTTTGAGTTGCGGAGGACAACATTATCCTATCGCATTCCACACTCGATACGGTTCTTACGAATGGCTTGTCATGTCATTCGGTTTGATGAATGCTTTTGCGTATTTTATTGATCTTATGAAGTAAATAATTTGGGAATATTTCACTAAAATTGTGCTTGTATTCACTGATGATATTCTAGTGTATTCCAAGTCCAAGCATGCTAGTCATTTGAGAATTGTTTTGAGTACCTTTCGTTAGCATCAACTCAAAGCCAAACTTTTTATGTGTCATTTCTGGGTGAGGCAGGTTATTTTTTTAGTCCATGTTATATATTCTAATGGCATTTTGGTTAACCCTTCAAAGATCGAGGACATTCAGAATTGAAAGAAGCCTGGAATATTTCTGAGATTCACATATTTTTGGATTAACAGATTATTATCGTCGCTTTATTAGATATTTTTCTCATATTGTGCTGTCGGTCACCAATCTTACACAAAAAGTTTGATTTATTTGGTTCGATCGTTGGGGAGCTTCCTTTGATTAGCTTAAGGAGATTCTTACTCATGCACCTATTTTATGTGTAACAACCCGACATTTCAGAACCAATTTAAAATTTTAATTTAAGTTATTTTAATGAATTTTGAATATAAATTGGTTATTTTTGCAAAATAAAATTTCAGAATAATTTAAAAATTAGTTTTTATACTTTATTTGACTTAAAACAAGCTCAGTAAAATTATTAATTTTATTTATAAGTATGAATTTAAGAATCGATATTTTAAAAGCTATATCAATCACTTGAAAAAGGAACATTTTTATAACAGTCTCGGAATTCGACGAAACAAATTTTATTGGATACGAAATGTCGAAATATGGTAGAATCCAAAATTTCAAGTCCAACGGAGTTCGTATGTGAGAGAATTGTATATAAAAATAAGCTGAAAATTCAGTCAATTTTTGGTTTTAGCAAGAAAGAAGGCGATTTTACAAATGGTCTCCAAATTCAATGCTTCTAGGTTCATCGGAACCATAATTCCATAATGTATCGAGATTCCAATGTTCGTAATTTTTGGATTTAACGTTAGTCGTGAGGCAAGAATAAAGTTTGCACATTGGAATTAATACGTTAGCTAAATGTGTCACTTCATTAATAGTGTTGGACCAATTAAAATCAAAAAAGAAACCCCCTCTCCCATCCACTTGGCATCCACTCCTTCTTTTGTGCTTCCATGAAATGATGAGATGCTAATGGAGGTTAAGTATGTTAATGGTTTCATTCACTTTTGCAAAACCATTTTCATGCTTCTAAAATCAAAACAATGGCTTCTCTCTCCATTCCTCCTCCTTTCACCACCAACCGACGCCACCAAGGACTTCCACCACCCTCCCCGCTATTGTGCCATGTCAGCAGGCATCTTCCTCCAGGCCAGTGTGGTCATGGTCCCCTCTACCCTCTTGAAAACCCTAAAACCTCTCCATTTTGTAAAAGATTGCATTTTTAGGGTCGTACACCACTCCTACCACCACCTAGCACCCCCACATGGCCATGGAACCACCTCCCGACTACCCACAGCTCTCCACTCTCCGTGACCTGTGTCGGACAACGAGCTCGTGGGCCCTACATGCCCACAAACCCATAAAAATACATTTTTCTCAAAATACATTTTACAAAAACAACCCCCGACCTTCTTTGCTCAATAACTTTCGATTCGTGCATTTCTGCCTAAGGCCCTATAAACGAAAGTTGTAGATCTCGTTTTTCTCTATGAAATTAACATATCACAATTGAATTTTGGAGTTCGGAGCTGTTCAGAAAACACGTTTAAAGATTGCAGTCCTGGAGCAAAGATTTACGATTTATGGCGAATTGGTGCATTTTTGGAAGAAAGTTCACTAGGCAAAAGTTTTCCGAATGACGTTTTTGTGTAAGTAATATCTTTCGGTAAAGATTGGAGGCTGTATGCAAATTCTAGAGCTGGAATGGCAGATTCGAGTGCAGAGAGCACTAAACGGCGAAAGCGTAACGAAGAAATTCTTACATTAGAAGTGTCGTGGTGTTTGGTTTAGCTTATGGGTGAGAACTTGCCCACCAAATTATTTTGTTAGGTTATTATGTCACGATTTGTTTAGTTATGCATTTTAAGTTACAAGTTAGAAATTGCATCATGTAGTTATCTTACGCCTTTTTGGAGTTCAACACATGAACTCTTCACAAATCATTTGCATTAGAAGCGTTGTGTGAACATGTGACACTCGCATTTCATACTCCGTGGATGGACACTTATGGCATCGTAAATGGTATTTGATAGTTGAGTATTTATTTATGACTACGGTGTGTGCATTGTATGCGAGTGGCGATTCATTAAATAATTGTTGTTGGTTGAAAACCCCATACGGTTCTTGTAATGATATTTGACTCACACATCTCCCTTATGTCAAATTGCGGTTAATCGGTTGAATGACGGATTTATGTAAGCGTCAATTAATTGATTGAAGCTCACATGAAAATAAAATGCACATTGGATGTCATTTTGGATGTTAATAGTTGTTTTAAACTATCGTTGGATGTAAATGATGAACGTAACCTTTATAAATTTATTTATATGGATATTGGTTCAGATTTTATACCAATCCGGAGTAAACATAAATATTTTTATAATGTAATATTCAGTGAAAATTTGGAAGTTGATTTTGATGTCCGATTTTAGATACACGCGAAAATATAAAAACATGAAGCCGAGTTAAGTATATAAATGCTATTTTGACTCGAACGGATTTTTATATTGATTTTATTCATTTTAATAATGAATATCGAGAAGATTGAATTTCAAAGTATTACGTTTTGAAAATATTATCGTTTTGAGATTAGAATATAATGTGATGTTCAATTTTTATATAAAATTGAAATGGAATTTGAAATTGTTTCTAAACGAATTTATAAATGTTTTATAAAATATTTTTGAATGGAAATTGATGAAATATTATATATATATATTAAATGGCTTGAGTAGAACGTGCCGCGCAGCGAACGTTCGCGAATTTTAACCATGAACTTATAATTGACATAGCGGGAGATCCAACCGTCAAATTCTCCTAAAACCGGAAAAATTAGGTTCATATCGAAAAGATCTTTCCAATGAATATACGAGATTTAAATTTGTATGGTTGTATTTTTAAATATGTCCAAACCAATTTTGGAAAAAGTCGTTATGGATGTAGTTCAATGGCCGATATTGGAAACTGACTGTAAGGGCCTTAATAAAATAATGGAAAATGTAAATAAATTATGTAAAATCATAAGAAATGATTGGGAAAGATTTCGGATGAAATATTCCACAGTTGAAAAGATAAAGGATATTTTTATCCGAATGAACTGGTTAATAACTAGAATAATAATCCAATAAGTTTAAATTAACAAATTGGATTGAGAATGGTTTTGATATAACCAGAGTTTTCCAACATATATATATATATATATATATATATATATATATATATATATTGGAGTAGTTTTGAATGGAAATTATCTTCGGATATTTCGATATTGGATTCCGTAATTATACAGATAATGTTGTGAGAATTTGGAAGATGTTGATATCGTTATTCCAAAACGATATCTGTTAGTTTCAGAATTTGGTATTGAATGTAAGTCGACATGATTTCCATTTAAGATCTTATATTAAATATCAAATTGGATTTTGGGCTCATTGCGAATGATATCTTAATTAATACTGTTCTTGAACCTACTTGTGAAAGTAATAAATTTTTTAATTAAGATTTAAGAAAATTTTCCTGTTTATTCAATTAAATTGGAATTGAATGGTATTCGATTAGTCATAATCAGGATGAGTTTCTGTGAAGGAAGGCATTTACTATTTATGGAATCTTAAAAGGATTTGCCACTATTCCACTTATAATATTGGTCAGATATGGGAATTTATATCGATTATAAACCATTCAGATTTCCATGAGGATTTGATATTAAGTGGAAGAGGATTTTGTGTTTATTGTGAACAGTGTTTTTACATGACATTTGTTTTTTAACCCAGGTAAAGACAAAATTGATTTTCAATGGTTGAATAACCATTAGATAATGATTTTTGAAATTAAAACTGAACTAGAGTTTTAATGAATCTTTAATTAGATTGCAATGTGAATGAGGTAATTAAATTTATCGAATTCAAGAAATGTTTGAAATGGAGTTCCACCAGTTTTACTCCATGCGATAGTTAAATCTTTAATTAGATTTGAGCATTAAATGGTAATTAAATTTACTGAGTACACAATGGGTGTTAGATATGGAGTGCTCCCAGTTTTTCTCCATAGGATGAATAGGTTGGGATTGGGATAATAAAATTAATGATTATTTTGGTAAGGCTCATTAATCCTGACTAGTTAATAAACCTTAATTTGGTTTAAGATCGTTAAAAGATAATACAAAATGTTTTGCAATGGTTTTCAAAGAAAAATCTAAACAAGAGTTTTAATGAATTAAATGTTTGAAAAGATTTATGGGGATAATTCCCAGTAATAAGAATATTTGAATAAAATAATATTCTAGATTGGAATGAGGCGTATGATGTATTTTTATGACACTTGATTATAAGATACGCGAGTAATTCGGAAAGACTGGGTTTAACTCATTCTAAATAACTTTTATGATGATTAGAATTCGACTATGAAGATGGTGGTTGAAGACCGGAGATCTTCACATTGAATGGATGATTACTGAAGTCTTGATTGGGCTGATCCCCCGAGACAAGGTAATAAGTGGTGGTCGTCCAGACGTACTTGGAGATCGACCGGATATGCGAGGACCTCTCTCCTGTATTGGACAAATGGGATGAGGAATAAGGTAGCTCCGGTTTCTTTCAGACCCGCAACAGACTTCTAAATGGATTGCAAGTCTGACATTGTATTATGTGTTGTATTGGTTAATCTCAGCTAAATATATATCTGTTTGGTGGCGGAGAATTTATTCTCTTACTTAACATCCTTCTCTGAGATGTACGAGCTTAGAGGTTATATATTGGTGGAAATCAATGGTATGGTATGGATTGTCAATGTGGCATGTTGAGATGCAATGATCAAGGCTTTATTGAAAAGAAGGGTCTTGTGGATGATGATCAAAGCACGACTTTTAGTAGCATAGCTTGTGTATAGCGTTAATTCGCGAGCCTCACACCCATGTATGATTCAAAAACGAGATAAGGGATGCAGGAGTGCATACGTTTCTTTCTAGCTAGAAGTGGTGTCATGGTATGGTGCCTATACATTTTTACGTATGTGGATGATGGTTTGCGAGGCGCCTCAGATATGATTGGTCGCCAATGGACAAGTGATAGGTCTGATAGGACTGGGAAACGTATTGTTCAGGAATAATTAATCCTTAAAAATAAGAAAGGTCTGGCCCTGCAGGATCCAAGGGCTCACCAAAGTCAGAGTCTTTGGTGATCTTGCTAGATGTGATCCAAATCAGCTAGGAGACCTTCCCTTGCCTTGACTCATGATGGAAATCCAATTTCCAATATGACATTTTTCGGTTTTAGTCGTAAACATATATGGTGACATAATATATGATACCTATGTCGTTTATGATTGATACATTTATATTTGAAGTTGTTTACTACACTATGCACTTATAGTAATATTAAAATGACTTGTTTTAAGACGTACCAAGCATATTTGGCTATCATAAGGGAAAACTCTATCCTCTGGCTTGTGTTGCATTGTGTGATGGGACCTGAGTCTTATAATAGCTTCTTTTTCCGAAAAGCACTGCGTTGTTTATGAATTGTTTAATTTTAGAGTATTCATGGGAGTAAACTCGTTCCGTGTTATACGGCGGGGTCCCGTGAATTACCTTATTTTAAAGTAAAGTTTCAATAACTGTTTTAAGTTCTCACACTAGTCCCATGACTGACTCGGAGTTTATTGTTCCTACCTAAACTCTAGATGCCTATATTTTCCACACGGCAGCTAATAGTTTTGGTATTGCAGATTTCTATTTAACAGGATCCTGATTTACAGTTGGAGCTATATTCAGAAAGCTTTGTATCCATGTATTTCTTCATTGTGATTGATGTATCTCCGCCACACATTGTATTTGTACCTTCTAATTTCCGCTGCTATGTAATATTTATTCATACTCTGATATATTCTTGTACTCTGATGTAAAATGATGTAAAAACAATGAAAAGTTCTATGGCTCTGTGTTTTGATGCGTCACGTTCTCATGCAATCCGCGTTCTCGTTCGGTCTATGCCGGGCGGGGATTTCGGGTTGTGTCAGCTTGGTATCGGAGCTTTGGCATACAAAGCTTGAGTATGGGACACATTAGAACCGAACGAAAGAATTCATTAGAAATAGGATTAGTAATATCGTATAAGAATGATTCGTTAGAGATAGGGTTAGTAATACCCTAGAATGAGTTCGAAGAGTGTTATTTATAAAATGAATTTAGTTTTAAAATTTATATTTTATTATAAGAATCTTAATATTTTATTTGAATTTGAATTTGGGCTATCGAGTATAAGAAGATCTTGAATATATGCATAATTAACGTGTATTCGAAGCCTCAAATATACTAGGTGGATATAGAATCACACTCTAGTCGCCCAGGGATGATTATATTGATGACTATACAACATCAGTAGTTTATTTTCGAGTTTCAAAAGTGAGATATCTATATATTTCTAATCGAATGGTGTGAGAACCAAAACTTAGTTAGATTTATTGTTTGTGATTTGGAAATGATAATATGATTTTAATATATAAAAGTTATATATTTGAAAATCTAATCAACTAATCGATTGCTAGTTGTGTTGTGTGACTATTAGTCGAACTAATAAAAATATTGGAATAATAAAACCAATATAAGAATGAAAGTTAATTTAAGCCAAATCAAACACAATGTAGGACTGAATTGAAAATTTAGTTCGAATTGGATTTATAAATATAGGTAGATATGCACATATACATATATATATTGGGCAGGTTATTGATTTGATGCTGAGTAGAGAAATAAATTATGTGCCCGACAAACATATGCACCTTTATGAGTTGGTTGCACAATTTTATTATTTATTATAACAACTATGAATGATTTGGATGCACTGTGATGGTTATTCTGCGTGAAATTAAAACATACGCTATAGGATAGTAACAATAAAATATGGACTACGACGTATAGCATACTACTGAAGATGGCATAACATATCATATTCCATATAAGAATTTGGTGCTTATATGACGAGGTCTAGATAACCATACGAGCAAGATGCTTGTATGGTGATGACTGAATTACAAGTTGTACTAAGGACTGATCATGAACTTAACAACTATAAAGGAAAATTGCAGGATTTAGTAACAAACCCTACACAGGTCTTGAGATGACAAAAATGCACACGTCTCTCTTGTTTTAGATACGGCTCATGTATTGTGGCTAATTCCCATCACTGGGTCACGTGATGATTTTTTACATATCTTCCTTGAGCATAGATTACTCACATTTGATTTGTATGCGATATATTGATTTATTGGGTGCCTAATATGGCCTAATAAATTAGTTTAGATCACCCCATACAAAGGATGTTATGGTGAAATTTTTCAAAAATTTAGGGTGTTAGCCAAATTTCAGAGAAATTTAGGAGTTCTTAGAAACAGAAAAAGTCTATGAACTCAAGCCAAAATGAAAGTTGAGTTGGTTAGTTAAACAACTTTCAGCTCTGTTCTTTTTCGAGAACGAAAAAGTTTTAAGTGGGAAGACTGTAACAACCCGAAATTTCAGAACCAATTTAAAATTTTAATTTAAATATTTTAATGAATTTTGAATATAAATTGGTTATTTTTGCAAAATAAATTTTAAGAATAATTTTAAAATTAGTTTTTATATCTTATTTGACTTAAAACAAGCTCAGTGAAATTATTATTTTGATTTATAAGTATGAATTTAAGAATCGATATTTTAAAAGCTATATCGATCACTTGAAAAAGGAACATTTTTCTAATAGTCTCGGAATTCAACAAAACCACTTTTATTGGATCCGAAATGTCGAAATATGGTACAATCCAAAATTTCAAGTCCAACGGAGTTCACATTTAAGAGACAGGTATATAAACGTAAGCTGAAAATACGGTCAGTTTTCGTGTTAGCTAGAAATAAGGCGATTTTTCAAAGGGTCTCCAAATTCGACGCTGCTAGGATCTTTGGAACTGTAATTCCATACTGTAGCGAGATTCCAAACTTCGTAATTTTTGGAGTTAATGTGTAGCCATGAGGCAAGAACGAAGTTTGCACGTTGGAATTAATACATTGGTTAAATGTGTCACTTCATGAATAACGTTGGCCCAATTAAAATCAAACAAGCAATCCCTCTCCCCTCTACTTGACACCCTCTCCTTCTTTTTTTCTTTCATGAAATGATGAGAGGCTAATGGAGGTTAAGTATATTAATGGTTTCATTCACTTTTGCAAAACCGTTTTCATGCTTCCAAAATCAAAACAATGGCTTCCCTCTCCATTCCTCCTCCTTTCACCACCAATCGCCACCACCAAGGGCTGCCTCCACCCTCCCCATTGTTGTGCCACGTCAGTAGGCATCCCCCTCCAGGCCAATGTGGCCATGGTCCCCTCCACCCTCTTGAAAACCCTAAAACGTCTCCATTTTGCAAAAGATTGCATTTTTAGGGTCCTACACCACTCCTACCATTAACTAGCACCCCCACATGGCTATGGAACCACATCCCGACCACCCACCACTCTCCCTGACCTACGCTGGACAGCGAGCCCATGGGCCCCACATTCCCGCAAACCCATAAAAAACACATTTTGCAAAAACAACCCCCGACCTTCTTTTCTTAATAACTTCTGATTCGTGCGTTTCTAACCGAGGCTCTATAAATGAAAGTCGTAGATCTCGTTTTTCTCAACGAAATGGACATATCACAATCGAATTTTCGTAGCTGCTTGGAAAACTCATTTAAAGATTGCAGTCCTGGAGCAAAGATTTGTGATTTCTGGCGAATTGGTGTAATTTTTTGAAAGAAAGTTCAATAGGAAAAAGTTGTCTGGAATGACGTTTTTGTGCAAGTGATGGTGTTTGGTGAAGATTGGAGGCCATATGCAAATTCTTGAGACAGAATGGCAAATTCGAGTGTGGAGAGAGAAACGGCGAAAGCGCGATGAACAAATTCCTACATTAGAAGTGTCGTTGTGTTTGGTTTAGCTTATGGGTGAGAACTTGCTCACTAAATTTTTTGGTTAGGTTATTATGTCATGATTTGTTTAGTTATGCATTTTAAGTTGCAAGTTAGAAATTGCATCACGTAGTTATATTATCCCTTTTTGGTGTTTAACACATGAACTCTTCACAAATCATTTGCATTAGAAGCGTTTTGTGAACATGTGACACTCGCATTTCATACCCCGAGTATGGACACTTGTGGCGCCATAAATGACATGTAATAACCCGGAAAATCTGGGCCAATTTAAAATTTTTATTTTGGCAATTTTAGCGAATTTTGAATATTTAAAATGAATTATTTTAAATAATATCGACGAGAAATTTATTTTGAATATAATTAGGACGTATATATTATATACGTCGTCGTTAGAATATATAATAATTATATATAATTATAAAAGGAATTGAAAATGGCGCGGTAGTTCGAAAATTCGATTTCTAATTTCAAATGAATATACAGAATTCAATATAAGTCAGAATTGAACGAAACAAGAAATATTTGAATCTGTATAACTATATCTTTGTAACGAAGTTAACAAACTGAGATTTCATCTTAGAAATGATAAGATATGTCCAGTTTAAAATTAGAAATAGTCGCTGTGGAATTTATATATATTTTTATATATATAAGGCCCTTAAAAATAACAATTTTGCAAACGACCTCGGATTTCGACGAAACCAGTTTTGTTGGGTCCGTGATGTTAAGTTATTGCTAGATTCCAAATTTCATAATTTTTCGAATCAATATGTGAGCGTGGCAAAGGAAAACGCGTTTGACCAGTTTCAGTTGATTTTAATCGACTGGAAATTGGCCATTTTTCAAACGGTCTCAGAATTCGGCGAAACTAGTTTTGTTAGGACCGTATCGTCAATACGAAGCTAGAAAATATTTTTCTGGGATTTTTCGTGTTCGTATGTGGCCCCGGTAATTTGAAAGGTATGTTTAAAATTCAATATAATGATTTAAATGTAAATGCAACGGAAACTGATCGAAACGGTCGATTCAGCTTGCAGTGCACATCCCATTGTGTTCGGAATGGGGGTTAAACGCTATGGACGACAGTCGGTGAGTTCGATTTCGAGTTCGAAATAAAAATTTGCTTTTTTAAAAATTAAATTAATTAAATATATATAATTATATATATACTCTCCTTTCCTTTCTCTCTTCTCAGAAGTCAAACCAGATCTGAAATAAAAAAAATCTCTCGCTTAGCCTACCCGTCGCCCCTCTCTTCCACGCGCCGCCGGACCCTCCACCTACCGCCGCCGCTCGCGCCAGTCACCTCCCCCCTCCTCCGCCTCCTCACTCCCCTATCCTCCTCTCTCTTCCCTGCTCGAACCCCACGAGCCCAACCCGCGAGACCCCCAAATCAAAGACGCTCCAACCCCCAATGCAACCAACGCCCTGCCACCTCCTTCGTGCCACCTACACCGCCCTCCGCCGCCGCCTACCACTTCCCCCGACCTTCCGCCTGCGGCGACGCGCACCAGTAAACCCCCCCCCCCCCCCCCCGCTGGAAAGCCTGTAAGTGTTTTATTTACTTTTTTTTAGACAATACAATTGTTTTTAAATACGAGGCTTAAGTTATTAGGAATATAAAAGTGAGTTTTATTTATGTAATTAAATATGAATTTTAAAAACTGAAAAGAAATGATTTTTATAGATAAAAAGTTAGTATTTTCATTAATACAAAGATAGGATTATTCGTAGAAAGGAGAAAGGAGAAATCTTTATTTTTAGAAAGGAGTAATCTTTGTTTGTATAAAAATATAATTTTTATAGTATAGCAAGAATAATAATATAATTTTTTTTTAGTTAGAGAATATAGAAATAGGATTTTTATATTTTTAAAGAATTAAAAATGTGATTTTTATATTTTTAAAGTATTAAAAAAATATAGTCTTTACTATATAGAAGAGGTGAAAATGTGATTTTTGTTTATGTAGAGAAGTAAAAATATAATTTTTACATCATAGGAATATTAAAAATATAATCTTTATATATTGAATAACGAAGTAAAAATTCGATTTTTACATAGGTAGTGAAAGCGGACAACGAAGATGACGAAGATGCGGTAGCGACGAAGGTTTCTGCAAATGAAGTGCCGTGGAGCTAGGATAGCTATATGTGAGAATTTCTCACCTTTCAATTTATTTTTCTAGTTATATATATATACTAGGATGCAGACGGTGCTTAGTAGCACCCGACACAATCGTCCACAGACCATGGACTTGTTTGTTTGGCTGTGTTGTTAGTTAGATTGTTTGAGTTGATTTGAATTGTTTGGTGAAATGAAATTGATATGATTGATGTGTGAATGGCGTGGGCCTTCACTAGACCGGGGATAAGGCTAGGCCTTGTCCCGTTTCTAGTATCGTGCCGTTATGCCGCCGAAATTTTCTAAAATAAGTTAGAAAAATAAAAATATCGTTTTATTTAAAGAATGAATTGAATAGAAATTCATAGGTTGAAATAAAATGTTTTATCGTTAAAAATATAATTTTTAACGTGAAGTGAATAAAATAGAATATTCATTTACAAACCAGACGGTTTGTTTATGTACACCTATTTGAATGACATTGATTGGGACGATAAATTTTACACATCGCCCAACAACACAAATAAAATATGTGTTTGATTGTTTGAAACCCCACACGGGTGTTGGGATGAAATTTGAAGTTCACTCATCCTGATTGATTAAATATGTCGATCGATTGATTGACAGGCTGTTATAAGCGTTGAATATCTATATTTGATGCTTTTACAGTGTAGTGCACTTTGGTTGATGGTTGATTATTTTCAATGTTATTATATACATGTGTTGTATGAAAATCCATATAATTAACTTTATATGGTAATTGATTGGGCTTCATTCCAATTTGAAAAATAAAGAATATTATAAAATAAAAGTTCATGTGTTGACAGTACTCATCCATTGAGATTGGTCATGTGTTGAACGAAATATTTTAGTAATAAAATTTACATCTTTATCGATATAAAATAAAAGTTCATGTGTTGACAGTACTCATCCATTGAGATTGGTCATGTGTTGAACGAAATATTTTGATAACAACTATTTTGAAAAAAATATTTGAAATAGAATATTTGAAAATAGAAATTTATGAAGCCGTGTTGATTAGATTGACGCCATTTTGACGTGAACGATATCTATATCGATTTTAAAACGATTTCGAAATGAATTGAATTGAAAACGATTTCGAAATGAATTGAATTGAAAACGATTTCGAAATGAATTGAATTGAAAACGAATTCAAATTGAATTGAAAGCGAATTGAAACGAATTCAAATTGAATTGAAATTTGAATTGAATAGAAATGAATTTTAAACCGAATTTATAGAGAAGAATTCAATTTTGATTTGAATTGAAACAGAAGTTGAAATTGCTTTTGAATCGAATTTAAAACTATTTATATAATTCGTTTTAAATAGAAATCGACGAAATATATTATATATATATTATATATATAATATAATGGCCTGAATAGAACGCGCCGCGCCGCGGCAGTTCGTGAATTTCGACCATTTATTTCAAACGGACATTGCGGGAGATCCGACCGTCGGATTCTCCTAAAACCGGAACCGTTGGGTTCGTTTCGAAAAGAGCTTTCTAACGAATATTAGAAATTAGAAATCTAACGGTTGGATTTGAAATTATGTCCAAATCAAATTTGAAAAAGGTCGTTGTAAGTGCAGTTCGATGGCCGTTGTTGGAAATCGACTGTACGGGCCTTGATAAAATTATTAAAAATAGTAATAATTTGTGTAAAATCATAAGAAATGATTTAGAAAGGATTGGGATGAAAAACTCCATATTTGAAAGGATAAAAATAGATTTTTATCGAAATGAACTAGTTTTGAACTAGAATTATAATTCTATTTATTTTTAAATAAATAAATTGAATTTGAAAAGGGTTTTAAAAATAACCAGAATTTCCAATGATTGCATTGGAGTGGATTTGAATCGAAATTGTCTTCGGAATATTTCGATGTTGGAATTCGGGATTATACGAATGTTGTTATGGAAATTTGAAAGATATATATTTATATCGTTATTTCCAATACGACATTTGTTAATCGCAGAGTTTGATATTGAATATAAGCCGGGATATTTTCTATTCAGAGCCTTGTATTTAATATCGAATGTGATTTGGGTTTGTCGTGAGTGGTGTCTTCACTAACACTGTTCTTGAACCCAGTTGAGAAAAGGTTAAATCTTTTTATTTAGATTTAATGAAGTGTGCCAATCAAAGAATATTTAATTGGAATTGAATTGATATTGATTTTTGGGTTTATCGTGAACAGTGTTTTAAATAACACTTGTTCTTTAACCCGATAATTAATGGAATGAGATTTTGGGTTTATCGTGAACCGTGTTTTAAATGACACTGATTCTTTAACCCAGTCGAAGATTAAAACTAAGTGGAGTTTTAATGAATCTTTAATTAGATTGAAATGATCGAAAATGGAGTATCACCAGTTTTGCTCCAGGCGATAGTTAAATCTTTAATTAGATTTGAACGTGAAATGGTAATTGAATTTACCGATAACACTGTGGTGTTAGATATGAAGTATTACCAGTTTTACTTCATGGGATGAATAGGTTGGGATTGGGAAATTAAAACAAATGATTACTTCGGTAAGGTTCGTTAATCCCGACTAGTTTGAATTGAGATTCAAAAATAGAATAAAGAATAAATTCAAGGAATTTATCTTGGATTAAATTAATAGGAACCTTTCCCTATGAATGTGAAATTTAGAAACTAACTGTCGGTTAGCCAAGCAGAATGGTTTTCTGAATATTGATCTGATGTTGGTTTCGGCCTTCGGGGTTAATATTTGGGGAATTATTCTCTTGATTAATTCACGGTTAGTGACTAATGAATTGGAATGAGGCGTATGTTGTGTTTGTGTAACACTTATTTAAAGTATACGCGAGTTATTCGGAAAGACCGGGTTTATCCCATTCTGAATAACTGATACGGCGATAAGTCGAAGATGAAGATGATGGTCGAAGACCGGAAGTCTTCACGTCGTTTGGGTGATTACTGATGATCTTGATTGGGCTGTACACCCAAGAAGATGGAAACAGTTGGTGATCGTCCAGACGTACTTGGAGATCGATGAATATGCGGGGTACTAGGTGCCTCCGGTTTCGTTCAGACCCAGAACGGACTTGTAAATGGACTGTGTGTCTGACATTGGATTTTAGTCCGTGTGATTGATCTCTATTAAATATATATCTGTTTGGCGGCGGAGAATTTATTCTCTTGCTTAACGCCCTTCTCTGAGACGTACGAGCTCAGGGGTTATATATTGATGGATATCAAACACATGGAGTGAATTGCCTGTGTGGCATGCCTAAGTGGCAATTGATCGAGGCTTCTATTGAAAAGCAAAGTCTTGTGGTGATGATCAAAGCACGGCCTTTGTGGCGTAGCTTTGTGTAACGTTTACTTCGCGTGTTTCACACCCGGTATGAACCAAAAACGGGGGACGGACCTCAGGGAGGGCATGCGTTTCCTTCTAGATAAAAAGTGGCGTCAGTGGTTTTACACGCCCTGACGAGTTTGACTTATGTGGTGGTTGCTGTTGCGAGGCGCCTCGGATTGATCGGTCGTTCTCGAACCGATGGAGTCATTTAGTTGGCTCATTTACGCCCCATAGGGCGGGGAAACGCATGTTCAGGGTTTAAGTTTAATCCACATCGGTGGACCGGCCCTGACGATCCAAGGGTCACTCGAGCTCTGATCCTGAGACATGGGCTAGATTGTCTCGAATCGGTTGAGGACTATCTTTTGCCTCGGTTCATAGACGGAAATCCAATTTCCAAATACGTGACATTTGCGGTTTTAATTGTAAATCTAGTATGGCGACATGATATATGGTACCCATGCCGCCTATGATTGATACTTATGATTTGAAGTTGTTTTATACACTATGCACTTATAATAGTATCAAATGATTTGTTTTAAAACGTATCAAGCATTCTTTGGCTGTTATAAGGGAAAACCCTATCCTCGACTGCGTTGCATTGTGTAATGGGACCTGGGTCTTATAACAGCTTCATTTTTCTTTATTTAGCATTGCGCTGTTTGTTTTATGCACTGGTATTCTTGGGAGGAAACCCGTTCCGTGTTATACGGCGTGGTCCCTTGATTTACCTAATGATTTAAAATAAAGATTAATAACTGTTTTAGTTCTCACACCAGTCGCATGACTGACCTGGAGTTTATTGTTTTAACCTAAACTCTGGGTGCCCCTATTTTCGACACGGGCAGCTAGTAGTTTTGGTTTTGCAGATTTATATTCACAGGATCCTGGTTTACAGCTGGAACGATATCCGGAAAGCTTTGTATCCGTATATCTCATTCTAGTTGTGTATTGTATTATTTTTCCGCTGCTATGTTTTTAAGTGTAATTTAAATCTTTGGTATTTCTGTAATATTCATTTATACTCTGTATATTCTTGTAATCTGATGCGTTGTTGTAATATACAATGAAATGTTCTTCCGTCTGCGTTCTGTTGTGGCTTGTTCTCGAACTATCCGACGCTTTCCTTTACGGGGAAGTTACGGGTTTTTACAGTTGGTATCAGAGCTTTGGTTTACAAAGCTCAGAGAACAAGACACATTAGAACCATACGAAAGAATTCATCAGATATTGGATTAGTAATATCCAATGAGAGTGACTCGTTAGAGATGGGATCAGTAGTATCCTAGAACGAGTGTGAAGAGTATATTTTTAAAATGAAAACAAATTCTTGTTTTGAAAATCTAAATCAACTATTCGTATTTGATTATTTATTTGTATTGATTTGGACAGTCCAGTATATAAAGAATTTGCATATACGCCTTGCAAACGTATATTCAAAGTTTTAATATATTGGATAGATATAGTATCACACTCTAGTCGCCCGGAGATGATTCAGATGATGAGGCCTCATCATCAGTGTTTATATTCGAGTGACGAAAGTGAGATTCCTATATATTTCCATTAGACTGGTGTGAGAACCAAAATTAGATAGGGCCTATTGTTGTGATTTGGCATCAAAAATCTGATTTTTGACTATGTATCAAAGTTATCCATTTCAAAAGCTAATCAACTAATTGATTGATGTTTGTTTATTTGTTTGCTAATTTTTAGCCATTTAGCCTAACAGAACCAAATATTGAATTATATCGAAAATTGGTTGCGTTTGCTTGCATATACATATATATCATTGAACAGGTCATAGCAAGGAGGCTAGAGCAGAGAATAAAATTTGTTTGCCCGACAAATAGGTACATGTTTACTACATAATTTACTGTTTTGTTTGGGTGATGATGATTTTATGAGCCTATTGGCTAGCCGCTTGGCTTTTTCTTTTTCTTTTTGAGATCTGAAGGACCGGGGAAGCTATTTGAAATTCCCCGATGCTCCCGGTGCAGGGGAGGTTATGGCGAAATTTTTCGAAAATTTAGGGTGTTAGTCAAATTTTTGAAAATTTGAAAATTCTCAGAAACTGAAAAGTTGGAGAATGGAAGCCAGATCGAGCGTAGAGTTGATTAATCAAACCACTTTCGACTTTGTTCCTTTTCGGGGACGAAAAGTTTTAAGTGGGGGAGATTGTAATAACCCGGAAAATCTGGGCCAGTTTAAAATTTTTATTTTGGCAATTTTAGCGAATTTTGAATATTTAAAATGAATTATTTTAAATAATATCGACGAGAAATTTATTTTGAATATAATTAGGATGTATATATTATATACGTCGTCGTTAGAATATATAATAATTATATATAATTATAAAAGGAATTGAAAATGGCGCGGTAGTTCGAAAATTCGATTTCTAATTTCAAATGAATATACAAAATTCAATATAAGTCAGAATTGAACGAAACAAGAAATATTTGAATCTGTATAACTATATCTTTGTAACGAAGTTAACAAACTGAGATTTCATCTTAGAAATGATAAGATATGTCCAGTTTAAAATTAGAAATAGTCGCTGTGGAATTTATATATATTTTTATATATATAAGGCCCTTAAAAATAGCAATTTTGCAAACGACCTCGGATTTCGACGAAACCAGTTTTGTTGGGTCCGTGATGTTAAGTTATTGCTAGATTCCAAATTTCATAATTTTTCGAATCAATATGTGAGCGTGGCAAAGGAAAACGCGTTTGACCAGTTTCAGTTGATTTTAATCGACTGGAAATTGGCCATTTTTCAAACGGTCTCAGAATTCGGCGAAACTAGTTTTGTTAGGACCGTATCGTCAATACGAAGCTAGAAAATATTTTTCTGGGATTTTTCGTGTTCGTATGTGGCCCCGGTAATTTGAAAGGTATGTTTAAAATTCAATATAATGATTTAAATGTAAATGCAACGGAAACTGATCGAAACGGTCGATTCAGCTTGCAGTGCACATCCCATTGTGTTCGGAATGGGGGTTAAACGCTATGGACGACAGTCGGTGGGTTCGATTTCGAGTTCGAAATAAAAAGTTGCTTTTTTAAAAATTAAATTAATTAAATATATATAATTATATATATACTCTCCTTTCCTTTCTCTCTTCTCAGAAGTCAAACCAGATCTGAAATAAAAAAAAATCTCTCGCTTAGCCTACCCATCGACCCTCTCTTCCACGCGCCGCCGGACCCTCCACCTACCGCCGCCGCTCGCGCCAGTCACCTCCCCCCCTCCTCCGCCTCCTCACTCCCCTATCCTCCTCTCTCTTCCCTGCTCGAACCCCACGAGCCCAACCCGCGAGACCCCCAATGCAACCAACGCCCTGCCACCTCCTTCGTGCCACCTACACCGCCCTCCGCCGCCGCCGCCTACCACTTCCCCCGACCTTCCGCCTGCGGCGACGCGCACCAGTAAACCCCCCCCCCCCGCTGGAAAGCCTGTAAGTGTTTTATTTACTTTTTTTTTAGACAATACAATTGTTTTTAAGTACGAGGCTTAAGTTATTAGGAATATAAAAGTGAGTTTTATTTATGTAATTAAATATGAATTTTAAAAACTGAAAAGAAATGATTTTTATAGATAAAAAGTTAGTATTTTCATTAATACAAAGATAGGATTATTCGTAGAAAGGAGAAAGGAGAAATCTTTATTTTTAGAAAGGAGTAATCTTTGTTTGTATAAAAATATAATTTTTATAGTATAGCAAGAATAATAATATAATTTTTTTTTTAGTTAGAGAATATAGAAATAGGATTTTTATATTTTTAAAGAATTAAAAATGTGATTTTTATATTTTTAAAGTATTAAAAAAATATAGTCTTTACTATATATAAGTGGTGAAAATGTGATTTTTGTTTATGTAGAGAAGTAAAAATATAATTTTTACATCATAGGAATATTAAAAATATAATCTTTATATATTGAATAACGAAGTAAAAATTCGATTTTTACATAGGTAGTGAAAGCGGACAACGAAGATGACGAAGATGCGGTAGCGACGAAGGTTTCTGCAAATGAAGTGCCGTGGAGCTAGGATAGCTATATGTGAGAATTTCTCACCTTTCAATTTATTTTTCTAGTTATATATATATATATATATACTAGGATGCAGACGGTGCTTAGTAGCACCCGACACAATCGTCCACAGACCATGGACTTGTTTGTTTGGCTGTGTTGTTAGTTAGATTGTTTGAGTTGATTTGAATTGTTTGGTGAAATGAAATTGATATGATTGATGTGTGAATGGCGTGGGCCTTCACTAGACCGGGGATAAGGCTAGGCCTTGTCCCGTTTCTAGTATCGTGCCGTTATGCCGCCGAAATTTTCTAAAATAAGTTAGAAAAATAAAAATATCATTTTATTTAAAGAATGAATTGAATAGAAATTCATAGGTTGAAATAAAATGTTTTATCGTTAAAAATATAATTTTTAACGTGAAGTGAATAAAATAGAATATTCATTTACAAACCAGACGGTTTGTTTATGTACACCTATTTGAATGACATTGATTGGGACGATAAATTTTACACATCGCCCAACAGCACAAATAAAATATGTGTTTGATTGTTTGAAACCCCACACGGGTGTTGGGATGAAATTTGAAGTTCACTCATCCTGATTGATTAAATATGTCGATCGATTGATTGACAGGCTGTTATAAGCGTTGAATATCTATATTTGATGCTTTTACAGTGTAGTGCACTTTGGTTGATGGTTGATTATTTTCAATGTTATTATATACATGTGTTGTATGAAAATCCATATAATTAACTTTATATGGTAATTGATTGGGCTTCATTCCAATTTGAAAAATAAAGAATATTATAAAATAAAAGTTCATGTGTTGACAGTACTCATCCATTGAGATTGGTCATGTGTTGAACGAAATATTTTAGTAATAAAATTTACATCTTTATCGATATAAAATAAAAGTTCATGTGTTGACAGTACTCATCCATTGAGATTGGTCATGTGTTGAATGAAATATTTTGATAACAACTATTTTGAAAAAAATATTTGAAATAGAATATTTGAAAATAGAAATTTATGAAGCCGTGTTGATTAGATTGACGCCATTTTGACGTGAACGATATCTATATCGATTTTAAAACGATTTTGAAATGAATTGAATTGAAAACGATTTCGAAATGAATTGAATTGAAAACGATTTCGAAATGAATTGAATTGAAAACGATTTCGAAATGAATTGAATTGAAAACGATTTCGAAATGAATTGAATTGAAAACGATTTCGAAATGAATTGAATTGAAAACGAATTCAAATTGAATTGAAAGCGAATTGAAACGAATTCAAATTGAATTGAAATTTGAATTGAATAGAAATGAATTTTAAACCGAATTTATAGAGAAGAATTCAATTTTGATTTGAATTGAAACGGAAGTTGAAATTGCTTTTGAATCGAATTTAAAACTATTTATATAATTCGTTTTAAATAGAAATCGACGAAATATATTATATATATATTATATATATAATATAATGGCCTGAATAGAACGCGCCGCGCCGCGGCAGTTCGTGAATTTCGACCATTTATTTCAAACGGACATTGCGGGAGATCCGACCGTCGGATTCTCCTAAAACCGGAACCGTTGGGTTCGTTTCGAAAAGAGGTTTCTAACGAATATTAGAAATTAGAAATCTAACAGTTGGATTTGGAATTATGTCCAAATAAAATTTGAAAAAGGTCGCTGTAAGTGCAGTTCGATGGCCGTTGTTGGAAATCGACTGTACGGGCCTTGATAAAATTATTAAAAATAGTAATAATTTGTGTAAAATCATAAGAAATGATTTAGAAAGGATTGGGATGAAAAACTCCATATTTGAAAGGATAAAAATAGATTTTTATCGAAATGAACTAGTTTTGAACTAGAATTATAATTCTATTTATTTTTAAATAAATAAATTGAATTTGAAAAGGGTTTTAAAAATAACCAGAATTTCCAATGATTGCATTGGAGTGGATTTGAATCGAAATTGTCTTCGGAATATTTCGATGTTGGAATTCGGGATTATACGAATGTTGTTATGGAAATTTGAAAGATATATATTTATATCGTTATTTCCAATACGACATTTGTTAATCGCAAAGTTTGATATTGAATATAAGCCGGGATATTTCCTATTCAGAGCCTTGTATTTAATATCGAATGTGATTTGGGTTTGTCGTGAGTGGTGTCTTCACTAACACTGTTCTTGAACCCAGTTGAGAAAAGGTTAAATCTTTTTATTTAGATTTAATGAAGTGTGCCAATCAAAGAATATTTAATTGGAATTGAATTGATATTGATTTTTGGGTTTATCGTGAACAGTGTTTTAAATAACACTTGTTCTTTAACCCGATAATTAATGGAATGTGATTTTGGGTTTATCGTGAACCGTGTTTTAAATGACACTGATTCTTTAACCCAGTCGAAGATTAAAACTAAGTGGAGTTTTAATGAATCTTTAATTAGATTGAAATGATCGAAAATGGAGTATCACCAGTTTTGCTCCAGGCGATAGTTAAATCTTTAATTAGATTTGAACGTGAAATGGTAATTGAATTTACCGATAACACTGTGGTGTTAGATATGAAGTATTACCAGTTTTACTTCATGGGATGAATAGGTTGGGATTGGGAAATTAAAACAAATGATTACTTCGGTAAGGTTCGTTAATCCCGACTAGTTTGAATTGAGATTCAAAAATAGAATAAAGAATAAATTCAAGGAATTTATCTTGGATTAAATTAATGGGAACCTTTCCCTATGAATGTGAAATTTAGAAACTAACTGTCGGTTAGCCAAGCAGAATGGTTTTCTGAATATTGATCTGATGTTGGTTTCGGCCTTCGGGGTTAATATTTGGGGAATTATTCTCTTGATTAATTCACGGTTAGTGACTAATGAATTGGAATGAGGCGTATGTTGTGTTTGTGTAACACTTATTTAAAGTATACGCGAGTTATTCGGAAATACCGGGTTTATCCCATTCTGAATAACTGATACGACGATAAGTCGAAGATGAAGATGATGGTCGAAGACCGGAAGTCTTCACGTCGTTTGGGTGATTACTGATGATCTTGATTGGGCTGTACACCCAAGAAGATGGAAACAGTTGGTGATCGTCCAGACGTACTTGGAGATCGATGGATATGCGGGGTACTAGGTGCCTCCGGTTTCGTTCAGACCCAGAACGGACTTGTAAATGGACTGTGTGTCTGACATTGGATTTTAGTCCGTGTGATTGATCTCTATTAAATATATATCTGTTTGGCGGCGGAGAATTTATTCTCTTGCTTAACGCCCTTCTCTGAGACGTACGAGCTCAGGGGTTATATATTGATGGATATCAAACGCATGGAGTGAATTGCCTGTGTGGCATGCCTAAGTGGCAATTGATCGAGGCTTCTGTTGAAAAGCAAAGTCTTGTGGTGATGATCAAAGCACGGCCTTTGTGGCGTAGCTTTGTGTAACGTTTACTTCGCGTGTTTCACACCCGGTATGAACCAAAAACGGGAGACGGACCTCAGGGAGGGCATGCGTTTCCTTCTAGATAAAAAGTGACGTCAGTGGTTTTACACGCCCTGACGAGTTTGACTTATGTGGTGGTTGCTGTTGCGAGGCGCCTCGGATTGATCGGTCGTTCTCGAACCGATGGAGTCATTTAGTTGGCTCATTTACGCCCCATAGGGCGGGGAAACGCATGTTCAGGGTTTAAGTTTAATCCACATCGGTGGACCGGCCCTGACGATCCAAGGGTCACTCGAGCTCTGATCCTGAGACATGGGCTAGATTGTCTCGAATCGGTTGAGGACTATCTTTTGCCTCGGTTCATAGACGGAAATCCAATTTCCAAATACGTGACATTTGCGGTTTTAATTGTAAATCTAGTATGGCGACATGATATATGGTACCCATGCCGCCTATGATTGATACTTATGATTTGAAGTTGTTTTATACACTATGCACTTATAATAGTATCAAATGATTTGTTTTAAAACGTATCAAGCATTCTTTGGCTGTTATAAGGGAAAACCCTATCCTCGACTGCGTTGCATTGTGTGATGGGACCTGGGTCTTATAACAGCTTCATTTTTCTTTATTTAGCATTGCGCTGTTTGTTTTATGCACTGGTATTCTTGGGAGGAAACCCGTTCCGTGTTATACGGCGTGGTCCCTTGATTTACCTAATGATTTAAAATAAAGATTAATAACTGTTTTAGTTCTCACACCAGTCGCATGACTGACCTGGAGTTTATTGTTTTAACCTAAACTCTGGGTGCCCCTATTTTCGACACGGGCAGCTAGTAGTTTTGGTTTTGCAGATTTATATTCACAGGATCCTGGTTTACAGCTGGAACGATATCCGGAAAGCTTTGTATCCGTATATCTCATTCTAGTTGTGTATTGTATTATTTTTCCGCTGCTATGTATTTAAGTGTAATTTAAATCTCTGGTATTTCTGTAATATTCATTTATACTCTGTATATTCTTGTAATCTGATGCGTTGTTGTAATATACAATGAAATGTTCTTCCGTCTGCGTTCTGTTGTGGCTTGTTCTCGAATTATCCGACGCTTTCCTTTATGGGGAAGTTACGGGTTTTTACATGACATTTGATAGTTAAGCATTTATTTATTTATTTATGACTATAGTGTGTGCATTGTATGCGAGTGATGATTCATTAAATAATTGTTGTTGGTTGAAAACCCTACACGGGTCTTGGGTTGATATTTGACTTACACATCTCCCTTGTGTGAAATTGTGGTTAATCGGTTGATTGGCGGATTTATGTAAGCGTCAATTATTTGATTGAAGCTCACGTGTAAATAAAATGCACAATGGATGTCATTTTGGATGTTGATAGTTGTTTGCAACTATCGTTGGATGCAAATGATGAACATAACCCATATAAATTTATTTATATGGATATTGATTGAGATTTTATTCCAATCCGGAATAAACATGAATATTTTTATAATGTAATATTCAGTGAAAATTTGGAAGTTGATTTTGATGTTAGATTTTGGATGGACACGAAAATATAAAAATGTGAAGACGAGATAAGTATATAAACGCTATTTTGACTCGAACAGATTTTTATATCGATTTTATTCATTTTAATAATGAATATCGAGAAGATCGAATTTCAAAATATTACATTTTGAAAATATTATCGTTTCGAGATTAGAATATAATGGGATGTTCAATTTTTATTTAAAATTGAAATGGAACTTGAAATCATTTCTAAACGAATTTTTAAATGTTTTATAAAATATGTTTTGAATGGAAATTGATGAATATATTATATATATTTAAATGGCTTGAATAAAACGTGCCGTGCAGCGACCGTTCGCGAATTTCAACTGTGAACTTTGAATTGACATAGAGGGAGATCCGACCGTCGAATTCTCCTAAATCCGGAACCTTTGGGTTCGTATTGAAAAGACCTTTCCAATGAATATATGAGATTTAAATTTGAATGGTTGGATTTTTAAATATGTCCTGACCAGTTTTGGAAAAGATCGTATGGAGGCAGTCCGTTGTTCGATTTTTAAAACCAATTGTAAGGGCCTTAATAAAATAATGGAAAATGTGAATAAATTACGTAAATCATAAGAAATGATTGGGAAAGATTTTGGATGAAATATTCCATAGTTGAAAAGATAAAAGATATTTCTATCCGAATGAACTAGTTAATAACTAGAATAATAATCCAATAAGTTTAAATTAACAAATTGGATTGAGAATGGTTTTGATATAACCAGAGTTTTCCAACATATATATATATATATATATATATATATATTGGAGTGGTTTTGAATGGAAATTATCATTAGATACTTCGATATTGGATTCCGTAATTATATGGATATTGTTGTGGAAATTTGAAAGATATTGATATTGTTATTCCAAAACGATATCTGCTAGTTTTAGAATTTGGTGTTGAGTGTAAGTCAACATGATTTCCATTTTAGATCTTATATTTAATATCAAATTGGATTTTGGGCTCGTTGTGAATGGTATTTTAATTAATACTGTTCTTGAACCCAATTGTGAAAGTAATAAATCTTTTAATTAAGATTTAAGAAAGTTTTCCTGTTTATTCAGTTAAATTGGAATTAAATGGGATTCGATTAATCGTAATCAAGATGAGTTTTTGTGAAGGAAGGCGTTTACTATTTATGGAATTTTAAAAGGTTTTGCCGCTATTCAACTTATAGTATTGGTCGGATATGGGAATTTATTTCGATTATAAATTGTTCATATTTCTGTGAGGATTCTATATTAAATGGAAGAGGATTTTGGTTTTATTGTGAACAGTATTTTTACATGACATTTGTTCTTTAAACCAAGTAAAGAAAAGATTGATTTTAAAGGGTTGAATAATCATTAAATAATGATTTTTGAAATTGAAACTGAACTAAAGTTTTAATGAATCTTTAATTAGATTGAAATGTAAATGAGGTAGTTAAATTTGCCAAATTCAAGAAATGTTCGAAATGGAGTTCCACCAGTTTTGCTCCATGCGATAGTTAAATCGTCAATTAGATTTGAACGTTAAATGGTAATTAAATTTACCGATAACACAATGAGTGTAAGATATGGAGTGCTACCAGTTTTTCTCCATAGGATGAATAGGTTGGGATTAGGATAATAAAATTAATGATTATTTCGGTAAGGCTCGATAATCCCGACTAGTTAATAAACCTTAACTTGATTTTAGATCGTTAAAAGATAATACAAAATCTTTTGCAATGGTTTTCAAAGAAAGATTTAAACAAGAGGTTTAAATGAATTAAATATTCGAAAAGATTTATGGGGATAATTCCCAGTAATAAGAATATTTGAATAAAATAATATTCTGGATTGGAATGAGGTGAATGATGTGTTTTTATAGCACTTGATTATAAGATACATGAGTTATTCGGAAAGACTGGGTTTAACTCATTATGAATTACTGTTACGATGATTAAAAGTCGATTACGAGGACGGTGGTTGAAGACCGGAGATCTTCACATCGAATGGATGATTACTGATATCTTGAATGGGATGATCCCCTCAAGACAAGGTAATAAGTGGTGGTCGTCCAAACATACTTGGAGATCGAACTGATATGCGAGGACCTCTCTCTTGTATTGGACATATGGGATAATGAATAAGGTGCCTCCGGTTTCATTCAGACCCAAAATGTACTTGTAAATGGATTGCATGTGTGGCATTGTGTTATGTGTTGTGTTTGTCGATCTCTGCTAAATATATATTTGTTTGGTGGCGTAGAATTTATTTTCTTGCTTAACACCCTTCTCTGAGACGTACGAGCTTAAAGGTTATATATTGGTGGAAATGAATGGTATGGTATGGATTGTCAATGTGGCATGCTAAGATGCAATGATCAAGGCTTTTGTTGAAAAGCGAGGTCTTGTGGATGATGATCAAAGCACAAATTTCAGTATCATAGCTTTGTGTATAGCATTAATTCGCGAGCCTCACACCCTGGTATGAGTCAAAAACGGGATAAGGGACGCAGGGAGTGCATACGTTTCTTTCTAGCTAGAAGTGGTGTCATGGTATGGAGCCCAGACATTTTTACTTATGTGGATGATGGATTGCAAGGCGCCTAGGATATGATTGGTCGCCAATGGCCAAGTGATAGGTCTGATAGCACCGGGAAATGTATTGCTCAGGAATAACTAATCCTCAAAAGTAAGAGAGGACCAGCCCTGCAGGATCCAAGGGCTCACTAGAGTTTGAGTCCTGGGTCATCTTGCTAGAGGTTATCCGAATCGGTCAGGAGACCATCCCTTGCCTTGACTCATGATGGAAATCCAATTTCCAATATGACATTTTTTGGTTTCAGCTGTAAACCTATACGGCGACATACTATATGGTATATATGGCGTCTATGATTGATACATTTATATTTGAAGTTGTTTACTACACTATGCACTTATAGTAATACCAAAACGATTTGTTTTAAGATGTACCAAGCATGTTTGGCTGTGATAAGGGAAAACTCTATCCTCCGGCTTGAGTTGCATTGTATGATGGGACCTGAGTCTTATAATAGCTTCATTTTCCAAAAAGCATTGTGTTCTTTATGAATTGTTTTATTTCAGATTATTCATGGGAGTAAACCCATTCTGTGTTATATGGCGCGGTCCCATGAATTACCTTATTTTAAAGTAAACTTTCAATAATTGTTTTAAGTTCTTGCAATAGTCCCACGACTGACTCATAATTTATTATTTCTATCTAAACTCTAGGTGCTCATATTTTCCACACGGGAAGCTAGTAGTTTTGGTTTTGCAAATTTCTATTTAATAGGATCCTGATTTATAGCTGGAGTTGTATTCGGAAAGCTTTGTATCCGTGTATTTCCTTCAGTTGTGACCGATGTATCTCCGCTACGCATTGTATTTATACATTTTTATTTCCGCTTCTACGTAATATTTATTCATACTCTGATATATTCTTGTACTCTGATGTAAATTGTAAAAACAGTGAAAAGTTCTGTTGCTTTGTGTTTTGATGCATCATGTGCTCACGCAATCTGCATTCTCGTTCGGTCTAGACCGGGTGGGGATTTCAGGTCATATCATTATGGTTCCCGAAGGGAACCAAGATTTCATTCTCCATATTGATGCAAGCTATAATGGTATTGGCGTTGTACATTTGCGGCGTGATTGAGTGGTTGACTCAGGTCGTATCATTATGGTTCCCGAAGGGAACCAAGATTTCGTTGTCCATATTGATGCGAGCTATAATGGTATTGGCGTTGTGCATATGCGGCGTGACTGAGTGGTTGACTATGCCTCTAGGTAATTACGTCCTAATGAAGTTCGTTATTCCACCAATGATCAAGAGCTTGTCGTCATCGTCTTCGCATAGAAGATTTGGCACCATTATTTATTAGTTGATCATTTTGTCCTTTACACCAATCATAAACCGCTCAAATATCTATTTTCTCAGAAGAAGTTTAATATGCATCAGCAATGATGTCTCGAGTTCCTTGCATCTTATGATTTTGATATCCAATATACATCGGGTAAGGGTGATCGTGTAGCCAATGATTTAAGTCGCAAGCAAGTAGTCGTCGTTTCCATGATGATAGCTGAATGGAAAGATATAAAGCTTTTATATTTGTGACCATGTTATTCCTTCTAATTATCCTATTATGTTATGTAATTTGGAAGCTCGGCCTATTCTCTTGGATTGGATTGTAGAGGTCCAATGGCAAAATTCTGATATTTTATCTTTTGTTCAAAACTATAAGTCTGAGTTCCACAATGATGCTGAGATTAGGGATTTTATTCTGGGTAATCATGGATGCCTTTGTCAAAAAGGAAGATTAGTTGTGCCTCCTGTTCTAGAACATAGGCGAGACATTCTATCAGAATGTCTTTATTGTAAGTCTGCTATTCATCAGGTAGTAACGAGATGTATAGTGACATGTATCACGTTTATAATTAGGATGGCATGAAGCAAGACGTGACAAGCTATGTAAGAAATTGCATTACTTGTAAGCTCGTAAAACTCAAGCGTCAACAACCTAGTGCTCTTCTTCGACCCCTTGAAGTCTTGATGTGGAAGTGGGACAAGGTTTTGATATATTTCATGGATGGCTTACCTCTTTCAAGGCTGGACCACAACAGTATTTGGTTTATTGTTAATCACCTCACCAAATTTGCACACTTCGTTCCTATCAAGTCCAATAAGACATCATCTGCTTTTTCACAACATTATATTAAGGAAATTGTGTGATTGCACAGTGTTCTTAGATCTACCCTATGCGACCGTGATCCACTCTTTACAAGCCATTTCTAGAAGGTCTCTAATTAGCTTTGGATATAAAGCTAAACTTTAGCACTGCTTACCACCCACACTCTGATGGACAAACTGAGCGGGTGAATCATATATTGGAGGATCTTCTTCAAGCATGTTTTCTTGATTTTTTGGGTAGTTAGGAGGATCATCTCCCATAAGTTGAGTTCATTACAATAATAGCTACCGGTCTTCTATCGATATGGCTCAATTTGAGGCATTATACGAGAGACCGTGTCGTTCTCCAGTTTATTGGCTTCAGCTTGGGGGAAATTTATCTTTGGCCTCGAATATAGTCGTGAAACCTCCGAGAAGATTTCTCTTATTAGGGAGAGGATAAGAGAGGCTCAGTGTTGCCAGAAGTCCTGTATGGATAACCATATGAAGCCTCTCAAGTTTTTTGTATATGATCTCGTGTATATCCGAGCTTTTCCCTTGAAGGGAGTGATACACTTTAGTCAGACAGAGAAAGTGGCACCATGCTATATTGGGCCATTTTCTATTATCGAGCTTATCGGTCCAATTGCTTATCGTGTGGCACTTCCTTATAGATTATTCAGTATACATGATGTATTTTGCATCTCTCAACCGAGGAAGTGTTTGTATGATTCTGATTCAGTGATTGACACTCATGCCTTATAAGAGCTTGAGATCTCTCTAGATTTGTCTATCGTGCATCATCCCTTGCGTATCTTGGAGCGGTGGTTAAACTCCTTCAAAAAAAGGGGCCCCTCGTGAAAGTTTAGTGGTTTGAGAATTTGAATGATTACACCTGGGAAATGAGGGAGTTTATAGAGCGGACATATCTCGATCTTTTATCTTCTTGTTGCACGGGTAAAAATATAATTTTGTCATGATCTATTTTCCTTGTGCACTTTCTTTGAAATAAGATGAAGTTAGGTTAAATGAATTTTTTCATCAAGGAAATTATGTGGAGGACTTTCTTCTAATGGAAAGTCCGTAACATTTCGGTCTAATATGATTACCTATTCTTAACTGAAATAGAGAATTATAATGAGATTATAAATTATAAATCAAGTGTTAATTTCTTAATTGGATAGTAATTTAATCAAATGAGTAAAAGTGTCAATTTTTTAAATCTTTTCGAGTGGAGATAAGCTTATAATAAATAAGTTGAACAATGTGTTTTGTGTCAGTTTAGGTAAATATGTGTGATTTATGCTAAAATGGTATTTTGTAATAAGTTATGTTTAAATGTCAATATTTTGTATTTAAAGGTGAAAATAAAAAATATAGTAAAATGATGACCTTGGAGAAATTAAAGTGTAAAAGTTGTTAATAACTATGAATTTATATAATTCCTTGAAATCATTGCTTGTAATTGCAATAAATCGATTACAAAGGAATATTTGTGAAAAATTATGCACTTAAATAATGTTTATGTTGAAATGAATGTTAAAAACGTATAAAAAAAATTATTGAAAATTATTTGTATGTGTCTTAATAGGAATATTTTGTGTTTGGGAATTTTCTAGAGTTAAAATGATGTGTTTTAAACAAGTAAAACCTTAAAATATTCACTTTATTCAAATCTAAAATTAAAAGGCTTAATTTGAAATAAAATGTATATTTAATTGGATTGAGTTAAAAATGATAAAAACCTTTGTTAAAATATGTTGAAACATATTTTTATATTTTAGAAGGATGGTTTGGTTGAATTAGTGTAAATAAGAGCTCAAAGCCCTAATTAGATTACAAAGACCAAACTTTAGTCTAATTACCTAATTAGGCCAAATTAGCCTGTTAGTGGGGATTTATGCGGAATTTTCTACAAGAATATGTATTTCCCATTTTATAGAGAAAACAATTTTATCTTTCTCCTCATTGTAAATGAAAATCATAGCCTCTCTATGTCAACTTTAATTTCCAACTTTCTAAATCAAAAATTAAATAGAAATTGAAACTCTAGACTTGAATCATAATAGGTAATCCATTATAAGATTAGATTCATCTCAATTGGCAAAATTTTGTTTAGGTTGAGAAATCATTCGATGAATGTTCTTGCATGTCTTTGTAGCTAATCCCACAGTTGTTGGAGCTCAAAGAGAAGCGTCAAAGTCTCATCTTTGATCCAAATCAAAGCCCAATTCCACTCATATACACTACAAATCAAAGTGAGGTTTTCCTCACACTCTCTAACTTGAATTCATATGAAATAATTGAATCTGTGCATGTTCTGTTGATTTTCGTTTAGTGTAAAATCAGAGTTTTCCAAGTCATAAAAATGTGACATAAGTCCATTTTGAGGTTGCACAACCTCTTCATTTCTTAATGAAATGATGAAATTCTTCTTCTTGTGTGTTGTATTTTGGTTCTAGTGTTTACATGTGAAATATAACAAAGTTTTATAGTGTCTTGGTTGCCTGAAACTTGTCGGAAAGTTGATCTTCTATAGTGATTCTAGCTTGGGCAATTACGTGTGCCCAGGTCAATCCAAAATATTGTTGGGTTGACCTTGGTGTCGGCCCATGCTCTTGAAGGCTCGACACTTCCTAGGAAAAATATCCAGGCAATTTCTTGGGCTATCTAGTGAAACTTGTTACCTATTTCCCTTACTTCGTGCAATCCTGAGCTAGTTTAAGTGATGAAATTCAAGTGCTTGTTCATGCACATATCAGCACTTGTAATCGAGTGTTATTTTCACAAATTATTATGATAATTTTGTGGTTTGCTTCAGCAAGAAAGAAGCAATGTATATCATGAACTCTTAGTAGTTTTGTAGACATATTTGCTATGCATTCTAGTGATATTTCCCTATGTTTCTGAAATCCGAGTACACACTTGGATTTTAAATTGCTTTTAAAATGGTTTAAGTGAAGAAATATGGTTTTGAAAAGGATTAATTTTATAACAATATTTTATAAATCTATAAATAATTTTATTTATACAAGAATTTTGTGAGCTTAACGATTTTCAAATATTTTGTGTGAAACAATTTTTCAAACCATTTTTCTAATGTATATTTTCTAATATAAAATCATATATTCTTCCACCCTTCAAGAAGGCGTAATAGTGATTAAACAATTTCCTAAACTCTATGGTTTGTGATGCGGTGGTATTGAAATCAATTAATCTATACCCCTCTAATTGAAGATGTGATTTTATGTGGTCTCTTGTGTTTTCCTATTTTTTCCTATGATTTCTGGTATGGAGTTAACTAGAGTAGGCCATTAGAGATAATGTTTCAAATGAGATGCATGATTGCCACTATACGGGTTACTTTTTGTTAGTCTATGACACATTCACGTTGTTTAGTCATTATAGACTTTCAGGTCAATCATATTGTTAGAGTTTATGCCCTAGAGGCAATCCATTTGATGAGATTGATAACACTATTAATGTTATTATTTTATTTGGAATAAAATATTCTGTTATGTTTTATTTACCGCGCAATATAAATATTAACATAATATAAGTCCTTAGAATTATAATACGGAATTATATAGTTCAAGTGAGTGATTAAACTTGAGATTATATAATATATTAAGTATTATGATTCTTAAATGTCCCTAGTCAAGTTTTATTTTTTATATAGGACAACAATAAAACATTGAGACTAGTATATTGTTTGAATGATGATCACAACTCATTGATCATCAATATACGTGATATTAATGTCAAGATATAATACGTATTGGAGAATAGCGTATTGGGTTGACCCAAAATGAGAAAACTACATGGAATATAATTAACAGTTTCATAAGTTATTCTCATAGTGACATTGAAGTACTGGTCCTTAGACCTGAAATCATTGTATTTTGTTCGAGAATATTTGTGTTTTGATATCATCTAAAGTTACCTGTGATAGAGTAGACGATAACGGTGAGTATTGGATAATCGAATGAAAATTATGAATGATCTATATGGAATTTAACCCTACAATATATTTATAGTGATATCCTTGGGCCTCTTGATTGAGTGAGACTATGAAAACAATGGTCGTGCTCAAATATTGATTTTTTTTAAATAGTGTACTCATCGATCAAGATAAACGGATTAAATTATAAATAGGGTGATATGTTCCATGCCTCGAGTTTAATCCCGGATATATTGGTTAAAAGGATTACATTCATGGTTTCAAATCTCAGATTTTGGCCAACATATCGGTCTAATATCTCGGCTATCTCAGGTGATATTTAAAACACTTATAATAAATAAGGTGCCAAATCTCGGGTTTTGGCTGATATTTCGGATTTTCCATCTCGGGTGATCTCGTGGAGATTTAAAACCTTGATTATATTACATTGGTCACGAAAAGGTTATATTGAATCATTGATCTTATTATAACTTCGGTAGCAGCGATGTATTGCTAGATGCCAATTACTGTTTATGATTTTAAATACAATTTAAAATCATTTCCAACACTGTAATAACCTATAGGATCACATACTTAGAGCGCTGTAAAGATGAAATCATTCTTTGGAAAACAAAAGGTCAATATGTTGATATTTTATTAAGCATTGAAAAGGCAATACGGTTAGTTCCATATTTGATGGTATATGTTTGGTTTTAAAAAGGGGTTACACTTTCCTTTAATACCGATATATGGAAAATAACCCTTTTATATAGGTATTCGATCTGCTAAAAAGAGTTAATCCAAATTTCCTTTTTCAAATGAAATCCAAAAGGCATGGCGGCTAGCACTGCATCATATCTTCTCCTCTTTAATTCAATTAAAGAGGTATACACTCATGTGGATACCTGTGGAGGTGAGGCGTTGTGTCTTGCTCAGATTTGATGTATCAATTCCTTTCGATTTGAATTTTGTATGATTTCAACATGGCAGGTAATAAATCGTAACCTAACTTGTCCGATTATTGCATAGATCCCAGGTTTACTTTTGTTAAATCGTCATTTTAGGTTTAAACGAATAGATCAATCAAACTCTATAGTGGTATCAGATCCGGTCTTGCAATAATTTGTTTGAATTCAATTTTAGGTTTGTTATTGTTTGTATTCCTAATTATTCGTTAATACTGAATATAGAAATTAGGGGTTTGATTCTGGATTGATTAATTCGGGATATTATATGATTTTGTTTCTAAAATAAAATGATTCATTCAGATAAGATTTAACATTCTGTATTGATTCTATTTGAATTTTACTGGGTTTTAAACTATTAAATCTTGGAAAATATGGACTTGATCTCAAACAGTAAATTGATCTATTTATATGAGTAAGCAGAGACAAACTTGTTGTCAAAAATGTTTGATTCACAAATAAGTATGACCCGAATTTTTCATATAGTTTAATCTCAGGATTAAAATTGGTTTTACTGATTACAAGTCGGTAACATGGTTTTCAAGTTACTTTGATTTAATGAAATCATTAATACAAAAATTTGTTGAGACAAAATTTTCGAGTTTGAACCCTTGCTCTGGAAATAAAATCAAAATCTGTTTGATTTATGTACATTAAAATCTTGACTACTATATATTTAATTTTGTGGTTTACTTTTGATCTGATAGGAATAATTTGATTATTAATTAATTGATTGAATACTGGATACATAGTTGAGTCCCTTGTGATTTGCATATTCGTGTTATTGATCATGAATGAATAAGGAATTTCAGTTCATCATATATATATATATACATACATATTTAGTCCTGAATTAACACAGTATGCAAATCAAAGCCTCTGCATGGATTTAATATTTAAAATGTTTGATTTTTTTATTGAAACAGACCAGACGTATACATATATGTTTGATTACTGTTTTGAAGCTCAGGTTAAGGCATACACACACACACACACACATATATATAATATCCACTACAGTTTAAGAATGTCGATGATTTATCTTAATATCCAGTAGAATGTCTAGATTGAATTACAATGAAGATGTTAGCCTGCTTCGTAACCAGGCTATACATAATTTGGTAATTAAATATTGAACACACTCAAAGGTGAAGGAATCAAGTTATCATGTAAAGGAAATCAGTGAATCAGGCATTAGAAGAGACATCTGGTTGAACCAGCTACCACATTCTTTTCTCCAGAAAGCAGATCGAATCAAAGCATATAATTGGATCTAGTCGGAGCTGATGGAGAAACAGGTCGGGTTGATGTCCCTCCTACCGACCCAAACCGACAACTGCAGTCCATAAATGGTTATCTACCACGTTCCTACATATCAGGGGCGGTTACTACCCATCTACCCACATTGCTGATGTGCTATCCTCGCATAGGACATCCGAGCCCGAGATTTACAGGATGGGACCTGCGTGGCATCCGACCCGACCGTGCTTAATGCCTATAAATACACCACAACACTCCACTTTCAAGGATCTTTTGGCTCTCCATCCACTCAAGCTTCATCACCAACTATATTTCTCTTTTTATTTCAGACAGTACCCAAACTCGTTGAGTATAATCCTACGAATTTAAAGTGATTATTGATTGTACTGGTGAGAATTGAGTGGCTATTATCATTGTATTTGCAATCAATTCAACAATCAAAGAAGTTTAAAGTGGACGTAGACTTATTAACGCCGAACAACTATAAATCTTGTGTTCTTCTTGCTTTTTGTTTCATTTTATTTAGAAGTATTAGTCAATTGGGTGTTAGAACAACTTTTTGGTCTAACAGAAGATAAGTATGACTTATTAAAATTTTAAGATAAGTTTGTTCATTAAACTCGGTTTTATGAAATCTCAAGTTGTGTGAATCCTAATTATAACCAATATGCTACATATGTGTTATAACCAACTCTTTCTAGATTTATTTTTCTGGGTCAATTGGCTTATACTTGACAAAGTATTTGTTTCCTTTGGTTGATATAAGATTTAAATACACTTGCCATGTTGTTTTTATATTAAAGATGGAATTCATTGTTTTATCCTATGTACATGTTTAAATCAACATTCCAGTTTATACACATATGTCTATGAATGCTTTATCTATCTTAATAGTTAAGATTTGTTGTTAGGTTTGATCATCTATGATATACACATATAGATGAATTGTATGAATAAATAATGATGATTGTATTTTGCATTGCAAACGGTTTAAATATTTAAGTTTTTGTATAATATCTGCACCAACTTAAAGATGTTTGAGTAATAAGGTTGCTTAGAATGTATTATACATCATTTATGATATAAATAATAGCCAAAGAAATGGCAAAAGGTACATTCAGATTAATGTATTTTTTTACATATTTATGATGATAAATATAAATATATACATATATTGTAAATCTTGTTATAAAAGTCTAAGGCAAACATGATTTGTTGTTTGCAAATGTATATTAATATCCAAAAAAAACCAGCGAGTAATTTTAATGGTTAAAATCCCATTGGCATAATGCATTAAATGAATATATATATATATATATATATATATATATATATATGCTGATGTATCAAATAATTCCATATACTCCTAACATGTTTTGAACCTGGAGTATTGCTGTACGTATGTGTTTCAGTTTGACAAATACATACTTTAAAATGTCTTAAATGTTATATGCTTCTAAATATATATGTATTAACATATATATATATATATATGTGTGTGTGTGTGTGTGTGTGTGTGTGTCTGTGTGTGTAGATATTGAATTAATTTGATTAATGCATAAATGAGTAGTTTTCTGAACACATATACAAGTATTGATTGGGTTGTTACACAGATTTAATTTTGAAGTGAAAAATTGTTTCATATTAAATAGGAATTAATAATAGTTTATTGATTATGTATATACATATATTACATCATCCTGATCTAATAAACAATTTACATATATTTTAATACGTTAAACATTTGTCTTTAAATTTTTGTTTAGATCTGGTTATGTTCATAAAAACTATGAACCTTTAAAAATCAGAAGTAGATATGTACTAATATACATACTTCGGAATAATCAAGTTCATGTTATAATGTATGTGAGATAATAGTAATTGACTCTAGGACCACATTAAATCTGCTGCATGGTGTCTACTTTGATATACACACACACACACACACCACACACACACACACACACACACATATATATATAGAAATCTATGCTTAAGTCGAGATATATGTGTTTTATTGATGAATATGATTCATCAAAATTGATTCATTACTTAAAGTCCATATTAAATAAACATGTTTTAAAGAACTCATTTATTTTAGCATGCACTTGTACAATCACAATTATGACTGCCTTTAACTTCAGAACAGTTCTTATCAGTAGTATATATAGGTGTGTTTAGTTAATTTATTTCCTGAACCAATTCTAAGCTCACTCATCACCATTAGCAATGGCTTGTTAATGATAAATTATTACTAAAAATTATGTCTTGATCAGCTAAACTCCCTTTACATGAGATGTAATAAAACATAAATATTGAATTTATGAAATGTAATATATGTACAAATGTTAGCAACTTATATAAAGTAACAGACTATTTAATTAGTAAATATGTATATGTTATTATGCTCATATTCAAAACCTCCACTACAAATTTTGAATTGAATTTGGTATTTGAATAATCACACTATACTATACTATACTATACTATACCTTGGAATAAACTTGTCAACAAGTATGACTTGCTGAGTTTCTTTATCAATGTACATCTCAAGATGATAGTATGGTTAAAGCAATATTTATATAATATTGTCAAACTAACATTGGTACAATTTATGGTTTTAATCTGCATTTTTTTATATTGGTGCAGGTTTGATCTTAAGTCATAAAGGGTGGGCCAAAATGATATCTTCATAAACACTGAAATTATTTCAGTGGGATTATCAGCATTTTCATTAAGAGAACTCGGATTTTGCGCCTTTGTCGCACCTTGTCATCTCGACCCCCGACGAGCTTAAGGTTCCTTGCTAAACCTGCTGTTGAGACCGCTTACGATGGCAAAGCGACCAAAGAACGCAAAGATCGGCTCTTCAGCTGTTGCCGAGTACAGGACATCCCAACAACCTCAACCTTGAGCCCCGAACCTCTCGCCTCGACCTTGAGTCCCGAACCTCTTGCCTCGGCCTCGAGCCTCCCACAGGGTTCGAAACTCCCACCTCACGGGCTTCGAAGCTCGAACCCCACCAGGTTCGAAACTCGAACCCTACGAGGCTCGAAAACTCAAACCCCCATAGGGTTCGAAACTCAAACTCCACGGGTTTCATACCATCGAGCCCCAAGAGGTTCGAAAGTCCCTCGCCTCGGCCTTGAGCCTCCACTCCACTACTTTGATTCCTCGACTCTGCATCCCGCCTCAGTCGGCCTCGACTTCGTCTCACTCGGCCTCGACTCCGCCTCACTCGGCTATGTTATAACATCAGCAACTCCTCGACCACTCTCGCCCAGCAAGGAAGATCAATCACAAGGACTAGAAGGCTCAGCCACTAATGAAATCGTCCCTCCTACTGTGGACCCCGAAGCGCTCACAACACAAGCTCTAATCCGCGCACTTAATGAAAAATATGAGAACAGGGATGTCGATCTCAACCCAGCATTAAGGAATAATATCGGCCTTATGCGACAACTTCAAGAAAGTCAGCGCATCGTCGATCAACTTCAACTAGCTCGGACCAACACTCGACCTCGACCAACGGTCTCGGAAACTTCCTCTTCTGAGTCAAGGGGCCCGCATCAAAGAAGGAGGTTTAGTCTCATCAACAACGTCGCTGTTTGCACCAACACTCTCGATGATGGCTACGCTAATGGCAATGGGAGCGGCTACAACAACCGAACTACAGTCACATATAGCGAGGGGGCACAGTACCGAGACCGCTCTCGCTTGATTATCAATGATAGACCAGGTCCTACAAGCCAAACTCTACCTCGACACAACTCAATGACCGCTAATCAGGATGATGGGCCCGCTAGTCCAGCGGCCCACGCCCCTCCAGAACAGGATTCGCATCAACCTGCTCCTTACCAAGATCCGATTCTAGTTGTCGAGGACATGGAGGAACACGATCCAGACGTCCATCATAGGAGACGCCCTCGCAACATGACTCGAGAACCTCGCCAAAACCCATGGGTCCCGATGGTCAATCCCCATCCAACTTACCTTCCCAACATGGTCCAAAGGGTCATGAGGGAGAGGCGAGGAAACATGCAAGATCCATGGGAAGCGCACATTAGGTGCAACCCCTTCACCGGGAGGGTAAATGAAGCTGAATGGCCATGCCGCTTCAGCATGCCACAGATGCCGCTATATGATGGCACAACCGACCCATGTACCTTCTTAAACCAATATGAATGGCAAATGGACTCGAGCCAGGGCAATGATCCATTCAAATGCAACTGCTTTCCAGTCTTCTTATCAAGAACCGCCTTGTTATGGTTCTCTCGCCTCCTACTCGATTCCCTTAACAACTTCAACCAATTAGCAACAGAATTGGTCGCGCAATTAAGAGTGCACATCCCGACTCCGAAGAATGCCCTCACCTTGTCTAACCTATGCCAAGGACCCGCCGAGTCGCTCAAAAGCTACCTCTCCCGGTTCAATGTCGCGCTAGCCGAGGTCAAGGATCCAGATCCTTGCACCGTACTCTGTCAACTAGCCAAAGGTGTCCTCCCTACTTCCGAATTCGGGGCATGGATCGATCGGAAGCAGCCAAAAAGCCTCGACGCTTTCCATGAAAAGGCTAGGCAATACTTATGTCAAGAAGAGGCGAGACGAAACCGACTCCCCAGGGACAATCTTCCCAACAATCCACATGCAGATACCATAAATGACAGCATCAAAGGGAAACAGATAGCGAAGCTCTTTGATAAGGACAAGGGGGCATGTCCCCGCAAACAAAGGCCGAATAACAGTAGGCAAGGAGACCGCAACAACGACCAAGTTTCTACGGAACCCAAAAAGCCCAGCTTTCACCGGACATACAAGATCTACACCCCGTTGAATGAAGACTTGGAAACTATCTATCGCCAAACGTGCAACACGCTTCAATACAAGAAACCATACAATAGGGAGTCCACTAATCATGAGAAGAAGACCGACAAGTATTGTCGGTACCACGGCATGTACGGGCACAATACCAATAATTTCCATCAATTCAAAGATGTAATCAAAAGATTTGTACCCGAGAAGCGCCTTGAGCAGTACGACCGAAAAGCATCATGACTCTCGCCGGCGCTAGGCAGAATTCTGGCAAAACCTAATATTGGCCGCAATTGACACTAGTACCTCTCACCCGCCCCGAGTGGCAGAGAACCCACTGGAAACGGATCTCCTTCCACTTATGGACCCCAAAGCTCCTGCGGCTCAAGCACAGATTCACATGCTTAATAAGAAATATGAGAATGCAGCTCTCGCGCTAGGCGTTGAAGATCAACATCAACCTTATGTGCCAACTTCAAAAAAAATTCAATGCATCGTTCTTCTACATCAGCTTGCTTAGAACCGCGCCTGCTAGCGGCATACCGCATCAGAAATTTCCTCTTTCGAAGCTAATGGCCCACGGCAAGGAAGGATATTCAGCCTCATTAAAAACATCGCCATCCACTCCAACATTCGCATGGCGACAACAACAATAACAGAAAGGAAATGATGATCAAACAATCATCACTTACGGCCAAGGAACACGATAACAAACCGGGTTCGTGTAACCAACCTTCTACTCGGAAGAGCCCAACTGTCGCCGCTCGCAACCAAAGTCCCGCTCTTCCAGCAACTCATCAGACGAAAGTACCTCCGAATCCGGGTGCACACCAGCTCGCCCAAACTCGACAACTATACCAAAACCAGACCTCCACTAAATTACGTCACTCGAGGGGAGCATCAAAAGAATGATCAAGAATCCTGCCACCGATTTGAAAGCTTGACTCGAGCGGTAGGAGGAAGCTTTCAATACCTTCCTCGCCAGATAAGAAGCACTTCAAATCCGACTGGCCAAGCATACATTATGGAGGCAAGTACCGATGCTCCTCCACCATCGACCCAGGACTTGGGGGCAGCGCCACAAACTAACCAACTAGCCGACGTCACTCCTCGAAATGGTGCCGGTCCCGCTACACTTGGGAGCACCCTTAGTCCCGACATCGCTCCAGCTCGATGCGCTTCGATTGGTCAGACTTTGCAGTTGGAAATGTTGCTCAAGCACCAACGTGCGCAACTTTGGATGGTACTCGTCCCATGGTTTCATGAGTCAGAATTATGCTCGATGTGGCCCCTCCAGTTGGAGTCCAACAAGAATTTCCTCTCAATCAGCCGATTCCCAACTTGGACGTAAGCACTAAGGGCATCAATGCCACTATGGGCAATCAAAATCAATTGCTTGCTATCGAAAATGGGCCAGAGATCGCAGATATCATCCGTCGGTACACTCCAGGAATTATCCATTCACTAGGATCGCACGCAAAGCTGAGTGGCCCTGACACTCCAACACACCACATGTGGCATTCCATGAAGGCACGACTAACCTCTAACCTCGGAAATATCGGGGTTACCACGAGAAATGGAACACGTCATCCCGGCCGTCCCCGGCTTTGATGCTTAAGCCTCTGCTAGGCGGACTCAGGCTGCTATGAGTCCATACTTATCGCCTACGCTTCTAGCATCCAACTGGGCCCAAGTTCAATTCAACTGACTTCCACAACATCATGCAACCGAAGTTGGAGACTCCCGGATTGCCAAAGGCCTCCGCCAAGAAGTTGCGCTAGGCTCCAAAGTCCAGGACTAGATCACGACCTCTATAATGCGGCGGGAGCCCAACCTCTGATTGTCACCGACACGGTCCATGGATTGTAAGGGAATCGCGGGGGCATGCCCACGACGTCTGCGAAAGTAGTACGAGGCGAAACCCATTCACTTCGGCTAGCCATAATACCAAATGGCGCGGTGGCGCCAGCACTCCGACATACCGACACCGTAAAATGCAAGTAGTTCCCCGTACTTATCCAAGACGGCTCTATTATGGTTCCCTTGACTTCCACCTGAACTATCTCAACTCTTGACTAAACCGCCAAAAGAATGGTCCCACGATCCAGGATGCACGTCGTGATACCCAGAGACATCTTCTTAATCTCGAACGGTTACCAAAGCATCTGTGAACACTTAAAGGCCACCTCACAAAATCCAACACCGCCTTTGCCGAAGTCAAGGAACCCATTCCTCGAGTCACGCTTGTCCAGCTTACAAAGGGCATGCCACCTGGTTCCAAACTTAGAGCATGGACCGGTCAAAGGCAATCAAGGACTCAGAAGATCTTCCGCATAAGTGCCGACTACTTCCTATGCCGAAATCTAGTGTAAAGGAATCAAGTTCCTACCCTCAACATCCTGCCTCATGATAACGCCCAGAGCTCCAACAACTCTGATTCCACCGCTCTACACAATCTTGCTCACGCCAGCAATGTCAAAGGTAGTCGCAATAGCAAGAGGAAGCGTCTTCGACGTTCGTCCTTCCATATCTATACTACTCTCAAGAACACCCCCGAGAAAATCCATCTCGCAGCGTGTAACTCCCAACTGTGCAAAAGACCCAGACCTAAATGTCCGACGAACGCGCCAAGGGACTCTACAGGATATTGTCGGTTCTACACCGTCCGCAGATACAACACAAACTTGTTTCGCCACTTACAGAGCAACATTAAGGAACTCATCCGCATGGGAACTTCGAGCCACTCAACGCTCATCAAATATTCCCATTGCACAGGAGCTCCAAGCCACTCGACGCTCATCGGGGGTTCCCACCACGCGGGACCTTCGAGCCACTCGACGCTCATCGAAGATCCGCACTGCATAGGGTCTCCGAGCCACTCAACGCTTATCAGAGATTTCCACTTAACAAAAACTCGACCAACAATAAATCCCTCAAGATCATCCCTCTAACTCGTCAGGACTGTGGCAACAATGAGCATCCATGACTTATAACTCACCTCACGCGGGTCGCCTTTTGCACCGATCTAGTTGTTATTAGGCCTCAAGTGGTGTAAGCCCTCCAAATGGATTCTGTCCGACCTATAGTCAACCATTATGGCTAATTCGTATACACGAGCACACTACACTGGATCAACATCTACGACCGGGAACCGGTCCCCTGGATCAAGCTTTAATCAGCAACGAGTACCCCGATACTTCAACTCCAAAGTCCACCATAGGGACCTCAACATCGACAACCTCGTCTTACAACGGGTCCTTCCTCCACCAGCAGGCCTCACCCCTCGATAGGAAGGCCCACACTCATACAACAGAAGCTCAACGATGGAACTTTCAAACCCTCAACCATGGACGGAGCCGATCTCCCAGGGGCATGGAACAACGAACATCTTCACCTCTACTATACATAACTTAGTGTATGATCAATTTAGTCCTTTCAACGATATTTTTCTTTCCTGCAATTCGAGGCATTGCAAAGGCTACTACTGCCAGAGATATCCGCAGGAGTGATGTTCAGTTTCTTGTCTCCCTTCCGTGTTTGCTCCATGCATTACATGTTTGGTTAATCCTAACAACCGGCTTGCACTCAAACTTCCGACCGCCATACCTGCCCCTAATATTGGGGCCGGTACTGTCGTCTCAACCGCGAACCAACCCCGCGGCCTAACAACATTGGCAACGACCGGTGCCCCGAGCACGGGAGCCGGCCACGCCACTCGAGTCTCCGGCCCGCGGCAGGACCGAGTATAAATAACCTCTAACTCGAATCGTTTGCCCAAGTCCCACGCGACTTGGGGCCGCCCAACATACAGCCGGGAGCTATGTACATTTCTCCCTGGCTACGTGTACCTGTCGAATCTCGGCACAACACTGAGACCAACGTTAAATCGTTTCCCGCCTAAAGGCTTAGGTGCAGCTCATGGCCACGATCAGACCTTACGAGCTGATGATCGGAGCTTTTCTCCGACGAATAAATGATGCCGTCACACGCTCGAACCCAATGAACGACGGGAGAGCCACCCTCTGGACGGACCGCATAACGTGACGTCATACGCCTCCGCTACTCTTGAGTTTAATCCCGGGCAACCAAGAAAAAACAACAGGCTCTTTAGCCTGGCCTCACAAACTACGGGTTTCCTAAGCTGAAGGAAACTTACTAGAAGCCTGCGCTCTTTTTCGCCCCTCTGGAACAACAACCCAGAGCATGGTACTCTGTCTCACCCCTCTGGAACAACAACCCAGAGCGCGGTACTCTGTCTCACCCCTCTGGAACAACAACCTAGAGCGTGGTACTCAATTCTGCCCCTCTGGAACTACAACCCAGAGCGAGGCACTCTGCCACACCCCCTGGAATCACCAGCCTGGGGCACAACATTCACAATCACTTTTTGTTAAATGTAATGATAATATGCCCATGCAAGTACGGGACGCCCGAAAACATGGTAGGAACATCCGAACAGTTAACACAAAATGCGATCTTTACTAATTCATTTTCCATTTCATGCACACATTAGAAAGACTACATGTCTAACATCTCTTCTCTTTGATGATAGGGTATTCATGAATACCACACCATGTCTTTAAGGACCAAAAGCGAGGACTGCGCTCGCATATACTATTGGTTCACTTAACCTAAGGCATCTTTAATTCCTTTAACAATTACTGATGCTACTCATCCTTTTCTTTTCTTTTGTCTATGCAGGTTCAATACCGACAGGTCACCACCAATGACGGGCCCTTTCCTTCGAGAACCGCTTCCTCTTCCTCTACTCCACACAAGAGTATTGGATTCATTAGGCATCGATGCGCGCCTTCCGCCATCATCCTCGTCGCTTGTAATCATCATAGCCTCCCCGAGAGCAACACATGGAAACGGCTTAGGGACGATGTAAGAAGCAAGGACCAATTCAGCATAGGTGTCTCCCCAAGCCTTCTTGGCGCCTAACTCCGCTCTCTCCTCAATATCTTCGGCAGTCTTCCGATCAGCTAAGTGCCTGGCCCGGATCCACATAATGGCATCTGCTACAAGTGTGCTAAGGGACCTCTCGCCCTCTTCTAGCGGGCATCAGCGGCGGCTCTCCTTATTCCTAGCATACTCAGTGGCACTCTCCTTCTCCGCCTCAGTAGCGGCCTGCCTCCTCGCTACCACGGCAGTATATTTCTCCTAGGCATCCTGACTAGGCTTTGCCCGGGAACCTTGTATGGCAGCCTCATCCTGTCCGTCTTCCCCTCCGACTTTGCTACCAGCCGGGCTTCCTGATTCTCCACACCAGCTTACATTGCTTGCCCGTTTACACCAGCTACGCTCGTTGCATGAGCACTTCGAGTAGCCACAACTTCTCCTCCTCCAGGAGGATCATATAAACATGGGACCTCAAAGCCATGGATTCTGCTGCTTCTCCAGATTGTTCCCGCTATGACTACAACTGGGACCCGAACGCTTGAGGAAGTACGGGGGCAAAGCCTGGCGTCACCTCTGCTCAAAGGGCAAGTACAAGAGCATGGGGGCAGTCTCCTACCCATCTCCACACTGGTTTACTCATCACAGGACCAGTGGAGGAACTCCGCATCTTCTGCGTTGGCATTTCCATCGCCACAGCCATGGGGGCAACCATTCTAAGGAGGAACATACACCTCGCATCGAAAAGGACCTGAACCCAAAACCTTGGGTCTCAGAAACCTCTAACCTCTAGGTAGTGCTAGGCAGACCAGGCATAGAGGCCTGAACCGAAGGGTAGAGGAAGCAATACGATTGCAATTCCCTGAGGAACCGGAGAACTTAGATAAATCCTCAATACACGAATTAAAAATCCATACTTCAGTGCAAGTTCTCGGGTTTCCATGGCCGGTTAATTGGGTTCGCAAGGTCTCAGCGCCCTGCCAGCAAACTCATACTTAAACGCAACATGAAGCTAACTCACACCCTTCGATGCATACCTACAAGCGCATCAAAACGCGGCGACGACACCTAGTTTGGATAACTATGGCAGTAGTTACCGGTAAGCGACAGCACCATTTTCTGAATCGGATAACGACCCCGACATAATTGGGTTGGAGACTAACGACTCGACCATATGCCCGCATCTTGCGCACGCATCCAAGCAATCAGTCCGAATAAGTTCATTTCCAGAATCATTCGCCAACCAATTGTGTTAAATTCAACTTCAATTATTGATTAGGCATGAAACATTGAGCAACGATCCGAGCCTGCTAGCTCGTATCTGACGTCGAGAAGAATCTAGCGGGTACTGAAACACCCCACCTCCGTTAGGGTCACTCTCAAAGGGAATGCCCTAATTTTGGTGGAGGTTTATAAGTATTTTTAAACAGCGGAAAATAACAACTTTTATTTCATTAAAATACGTGTTACACCAACCATACCATAATTGTCTTACAATACTTTCCAAAAACATAGCATCTTCATAACTGTCTTGATTACATTATCTAAAGAAGCATAAAGAAAACATAAATAAACTGAAAAAGTCCCTTAATTGCTGTCCAAAGCCATAGTCCAAAACGGAAAGATCCAAGCAATACATTCTTTCCCTTCAAGCTGGATATGAAGACTGGTCAAGCTGCGGTATTCCCTCCCTGTGGACCTGGGGAGGGGGGGAAACGGAAGAAAAGAAGACGAAAGAAAAGTAGAGTCAGACATAAAAGCCTGAGTAAGTCTAGGACTATTCAGCCTATGAATAAAGAACTGGGTATGATAAGTATAAACTAGAAATGGGAAAGCACCATAAACCAAGTTAAGTTGTCTAGGGTCGAATATACTATCGTACCCCATATTAATCTCTGTACCCATATAAACTAGTTCCCAATAGGCACCCCATAATCAGGGTGAAGTGATCCATTTTATGATGATCGGCTCCTACTCGCATAGTTACATGTGTCTTACGGCCCCCGTTGTTGTAGTTACCTATGCTGGTCCCACCATGGGGTGTATGAAGTCCCATGGTGGCGGCCCGACACAATCCTAGAATGCACAGGTATGCTACTGGTGCCCAGTGCCTTATTTTTCTGCGCCGGAGTGTGTGCACGCCCGCACCCCGTTAGAACCTACACTGCTGCACCACCGCCGTTGATTTGACCTCTTACAGTCAGCCCAGTAATCGTGCCCCACCCTGCCTAGTTTCAGGGTATCATGATACCTTGTAGGGTTACTGCTGAAAAGGGTCCCCCGCTACTAGGTTTTCTATTTCTAGCCAACATGCTAAGTTGGTTAAGTGTTTTATAAACCTAACCCCCAATCAGTCTGTTTAGTTTAGCATGTTCCATTTTGATTAAGTATTAATATAATTTACTTAATCCTATCAACCCTGACTCAGCCTTAATTGTCTTATTAAAGCCTTGACCTCTCACATTAGACAGGTATTGTTGTGGCTGCCTGTTGCCGGTTGGGTCCGGGCAGTCTTACGCCACAACTCAGTCTAACCTCGGGTCCTTATTGGGCTCCGTGTTTAACCACCCACATTGGATAGGTGTTGTTGTGACTACTGGACAGCCGGGCGGTTCCGGGCAGGTTTACATCACAACTCAATCCAACCTCGGGATAAACACATCGTATTTTCTACATTTACATATTTTGTCTCTTTTCTTTTTATATGTAAATATTTGCGGCCCATTATTCAAATTTACCTTTATTGATTAGAATTCATTTATGCCACTTAATTTCTTTTCAAGGTTGTTGGCATGCGTCAAACATGCCAAAACATATGTTCTATATTTTAGCCCAAACGTCATTACCCCCGTTTTACACGTTCGCTCCAATGTAAGGTGTGTTGGGTTTAATACCTAAACCCAATTTAGCCAAATGAAAAGGGGAGGCTTATAACATGGTGTTTATAAGTTAACATGAAAAAGGGGAGTGTGAACGCATGAACTTGCAACGAACGATTCAGTTAACATAAAGTAGGCACATGTGAACTTGCAATTGTAACATCATATAATCATGGCATAACATGAACCATTTTATTTATATAATCATGGCATAAACAATAATTAAACATGAATCATTCTATTCATATGATTATGGCATAGACAATACTTAAACATGAATTATTCTATTCATATGATTATGGCATAAACAATACTTAAACACGAATCATCCTATTCATATGACTATGGCACAAACAATACTTAAACATGAATCATTCTATATGCTTATGGCATAAACAATACTTAAACATGAATCATCCTATTCATATGACTATGGCATAAACAATACTTAAACATGAATCATTCTATATGATTATGGCATAAACAATACTTAAACATGAATCATTCTATATGATTATGGCATAAACAATACTTAAACAAGAATTACTCTATTCATATGATTATGGCATAAACAATACTTAAACATGAATTTTTCTATTCATATGATTATGGCCTAAACAATACTTAAACATGAATCATCCTATTCATATGACTATGGCATAAACAATACTTAAACATGAATCATTCTATATGATTATGGCATAAACAATACTTAAACATGAATCATTCTATATGATTATGACATAAACAATACTTAAACAGGAATTACTCTATTCATATGATTATGGCATATACAATACTTAAACATGAATTTTTCTATTCATATGATTATGGCCTAAACAATACTTAAACATGAATCATCCTATTCATATGACTATGGCATAAACAATACTTAAACATGAATCATTCTATATGATTATGGCATAAACAATACTTAAACATGAATCATTTTATATGATTATGACATAAACAATACTTAAACATGAATCATTCTACATGATTTAAACATGAATCATAGGTTCAACTAACCATGTAAACTTGAAACTAAGAATATAACTAAATTAGATATCATTATTATTGGCACATGGTATTGACTAGAAATATAAGCCTATATCTTTATTTAGGCATAATATAAACTAATCATGTTCATAAAATCACTACATGCTAACAAAAAGGTACTTACTTTTGTCACTAATACAAAAGTATGGTTCAACTAGAATTATCCCAACCTAATTCTTATATGAATCATGGTTTTTAATTCATTTATAGGATTATAGCATAATCATACCCAAACTTAAATCATGGTTTTTATTCTATCTATGTAAACTTGCAAGTGGAATGTATTTCTAATGTAATTCTAATGTAACTTATGTGTCACATATATTATCATATGATTATGATAACAACATAAGCCTAAAAACATGTTTTCAACTAGGCATAATAACAAACATAGTTTAGTCATGTTCATAAAATTAATACAATTTCACAAAGATGCTTGCTTTTGTCACTATCACAAAAGCATGATTTTTATACTTGAACTATGATGCCAATTCCAACATAACTTCATATGAATCATAATACTCAAATGGATCAAATTACACTAAAGATGACCATAAGATTATACATCATGTTGGCATAACAATAAATCATATACTTGCATGAATTTCAAATAAACTATTACAACACATAGTTGTTATTTTCAACATGGATCATATACTTGCAATTATCAAATGAGTGATGTAAATAACTACCACAAACATGTAGTTTTCAATATGAATCATATGCTTGCATGAACCCCAATTAAAATTCCACAACATGTGGTTGACAACATAAACCATATACTTGTATGAATCCAATCGTACACCATAGCATTGCCAAATCGTTTAGAATCAAAATAACATACAAATATAGGTTATTATCGCCACAATTCCATTTCGTTGTTAACTTCCAACGTAAATCGCGTACTTGCAATTATCCAATCGTATACTATAATATTCCCAAATCGTTTTGCATCAAAGCAACACACAAATATAGATTATTATCGCCACAATTCCATTTCTTACTTTACACAAATCAACACAATTATTTAATTCACATCGGAATAGAACTCTACTTACAACGTATGATGAATCTTCAATTCAGGAATCTGAGTTCTGAATTTGGAGATGCTATCCTTTGTTGTAGGCGTTGCTTTGATTTGATTAACATTGCTTTAAGCTTTTGATTTATCTCCTAATTGTCTCTCTATTTCTGACGGCTATCCTTAGTCTCTCCTCAGCAACATGACGGTCTCATCTCCATTTTAGTTTGGGTGAATTAGGGTTAGTCTTAGGTCCTTTTTATAGAGTTTGTGAGTTGATTTAGACTGTCGATGAAGCTTGGTTTAATAATAGCCGTTCTTTCAAAGGAGAGGCCAATCAGGAGCTGACACCTAGCCCTAGTGACAAGGCAAGGCTAAGAAAATCGACCAAACACAGACTAGGCCAGCCAGGGGGGGCTGGGTTCGACCTGGCTCAGGGGCCAGGTCGACTCCCCAGTCGACCCCCAGGTCGACTCTAGAGTCGACCTGCCTGTGCAGGTCGACACCTAGGTCGACTCCCAGGTCGACCTGGCCTGGCAGGTCGACCCTAGGGTCGACCCCCAGGTCGACCTGGTGGGTTTGGGCGGGAATTTTCCCGCCTACTCTGATTGGGCTGAAATTCAAATCTGTTTTCGAAATTTGAATTTTCTGAAACTTCATCGGGTCATAATTTGGTCATACGGGCTCCGTTTTTCGAAAACTCGGACTCTATTATGCGTATTTTTCCGAGACGAACGCAATGGCATATCCCGTTTCCCTTAATACTTTGATTTGACATTTATTATACTTTAATTTGTGAATTTCACTGTTATAAAATATACGGGGTGTTACATTCTCCCCCACTTAAAAGGATTTCGTCCCGAAATCTTCAAGTTTAGGAAGAATGTACATCCTAACATCCAAACATCCATCTACTCATCCATCAAACACGAGCATCCATTGTCCTTAAAAGACTTCTAATGCTTCATGATAATATGCGAAGTGTGTGTGTACATGTACTTATCTAATGCAAAATCAGGCGGTCTACTGATTCAGTTGACCTCCTTAATGCGAATTATGTAAGTGCTATGAATCCATTATGTATGCAAATCCTCCTATTCATGATTCTACATGAGTGCACAATCATTCATACAAATGCAACATCCATATGACAACATATTAAAGTTCAACCATATACGAATGCAAACATATATGCATATGCAATATGGAGTGATTGAGCCGATCTAAAACCTAGATTGTGTGTGTATATGCAACCACGAGCAACCACTAGCAATCACTTGCAACCACTTGCAACCATCAATCATAACATATTTCAATTACTTGTTTTCATCCAAAGGGTTTCTACCTAAAAGATAGGGTCGAGGAGATATACCTAAAAAGATAGATAAAAGCGCAACTTAAGGAAAAAGAAAAGATCAAAGATATACCCTCGAAAAGAAAAGGGTAGGCTGCGCGTATTTTAGCTTCAGTTTCCCAGGTTGCATCTCCCTCGGCGTCGCTCCACTGCACTTTGACGAGCTTGACTTCGCGGTTGCGTAGTTTCTTAACTTTCGTCCCTAATATGCGGGTTGGAACTTTCCTTATGGTTGCTTCGCGTTCCACTTCAGCTTCTTCTAGGATATTTGGCTCTACCACTTCAGCAGACTCATGTAGACATTTTCGGAGATGTGAAACGTGAAAAACGTTGTGAACTCCGGCCAATTTTTCGGGTAGCTCTAATCTATAGGCCATTTTCCCAATTTTCTCAATAATAGGAAATGGTCCTACCTAAAGGTATAGTCGAATGATAGAAGCAAGTAAAAGCTTTGTGCCCATTAGGCAATGTCAAAACTGGAAATCTATGCCACATATATATTGATTAGGAGAAGAACTCTCTAAGCATCAGCCCCGAAGACCGAAATCAACATCAGACTGACACCCAAAGAATTACTCAACCCAACCACTAGATTCTAGAAAACTAAGCATGATGGACTCCTTTTAGGTCACAAGGGAGTCCCTTCCTAAGACCAACCTATAAAACCCAAAAAGTTTAGTCAAACCAACGAACACCCTCAAGCCCCAACATGTGTTACTAACAGATGAGTCATACTCCCTATGGGGTTTGCAACAGAAATTGGATTGAGAATGGGACCGAGAGGATTTACACAAAAGATAGCATGCAAGTAAGCTCTACAGGAAGAGAGGGATCAAAGATATACTCTTAAGAAGAGATATGATGCACGAATCTAGTCTTCAATCTTCTAAGTCGCATTTCCTTGAGCTTAACTCCATTATGCTTTATCCGTCTTTAACTTCACAATTTCGTAGCTTCTTAATTTTTGTTTCCAAAATTTGAGTTGGAACCTATTTCACTGTTGCCTCTCGTTCCTCTTTCACTTACTCTACTTCTAGTATACTCGGCTCAAACATAACGGCGTACTCATGGTTTCATGCAAGCTCTCCAAAATTCACTAGTGAATCTTGGATCTCGTCCACTTACTATCAGGTATTCCACGTAGAAGAACTATCTCTTGGAAATAAATGCCAACCATGTTGCCAAATGTACTTACTAAGGTGATTCTCCACAACTCATGCATAAGCGAAATGAACCTTCTGCCTTAGTGGCGAACACTACTCGATTGAATTACAAATTACCCATAAATGTGTCAAGAGATTCTAGGAAGCAAATCATGATAGAACCCTAAAGGTTACCTGCGACTTCGAGGGTATTACCGAAGCAAGTCAAGAGTCTAACTACCCTCTTTTCGAAACCGAGATGGTCACCCTTACTGGATAACCACTCCATCGCTAGAATCAACCAATGGCCCAAAACAAAGGCACTACATTTAAATTCTATGCTTATAATAGAATTTTTTTTATCCCACACAGATCATAGACAAATGAGCTGGGCCCCCAATTGGGTTTGAAAAAATTAAGGGGTCCTCTACCATACTAGCTTTTTAGGTGCAGAGATTCTACTAAAGCAGACGAGATAAAGGAGTGTGATGCGCCGGAATCAAATAAAGTGCAAACGGGGTGATCATAAAGATAAACTACACTTTCTACAGAAGTATTTATACCTCGCTGTTGCAGAGGTGGCGCCTCTAGCACATGAACTTGTGCCCCTGAGGTGGATCCAGCCCTCTGCCCCTGTCCTCGTTTCTTTGGGCAGTCCTTAGCCATGTGGCCTGTCTCACCGCAAGAAAAGCACCCGCCGTTCATCTTGGCCTTCTTTTTCCGGCAATCTTTCACTAAGTGCCCCACTTTGCCACAGAATTTACACTTCCTCTTCTCTTGGGACTTGTTGTCTTTCCCGCCCTTCTTAAAGTCTGTCTTCTTAAGCTGTAAACCCTCTTTCTTCCCTTGAGAGCTTTCCGGCTTTGTCTCCTTCTTCCTTGGGCAGTCCCTAGCCCAGTGGCCTGTCTCCCTACACTGAAAGCAAGTAGCATTCATCCTCCTCTTCTTCTTCCTGCAGTCTCCCTCCAGATGTCCAAGAATTCCGCAGAAATAACATTTCTTTTTTTCACGTTTCTTGTCATTACTGTTACGATCCTTTCTTGTTTGACTATTATTCGTCTTCCTACTCTGGGACTCTTCCGCTTGCTAGTTTACGTGGAGGAGGAGGAGTGAAAGCGTCAGCAGCTGGGGAGTAAGGTCTCCAGACATGCTGAAACAGAAAGGATAGATTCAAAACGAAGGATAAGAGATAATACCTATGGCTTTGGGGGGGACTTTGCCTTTTAAAATAAAATAATATTTTATCTTTTAAAAAAATGCTTCTTTAAATTTCCTTTTTGAAAATAAATTTTCAAAACTTTTTATCTTATCTGGTAAACCTATGCTCTGATACCAAGTGAAACACCCCACCTCCGTTAGGGTCACTCTCAAAGGGAATGCCCTAATTTTGGTGGAGGTTTATAAGTATTTTTGAACAGAGGAAAACAACAACTTTTATTTCATTAAAATACGTGTTACACCAACCATACCATAATTGTCTTACAGTACTTTCCAAAAACATAACATCTTCATAACTGTCTTGATTACATTATTTAAAGAAGCATAAAGAAAACATAAATAAACTGCAAAAGTCCCATAATTGCTGTCGAAAGCCATAGTCCAAAACGGAAAGATCCAAGCAATACATTCTTTCCCTTCAAGCTGGATATGAAGACTGGTCAAGCTGCGGTATTCCCTCCCTGTGGACCTGGAGGGGGGGGGGGAACGGAAGAAAAGAAGAAGAAAGAAAAGTAGAGTCAGACATAAAAGCCTGAGTAAGTCTAGGACTATTCAGTCTATGAATAAAGAACTGGGTATGATAAGTATAAACTAGAAATGGGAAAGCACCATAAACCAAGTTAAGTTGTCTAGGGTCGAATATACTATCGTACCCCATATTAATCTCTGTACCCATATAAACTAGTTCCCAACAGGCACCCCATAATCAGGGTGAAGTGATCCATTTTATGATGATCGGCTCCTACTCGCATAGTTACATGTGTCTTACGGCCCCCGTTGTTGTAGTTACCTATGCTGGTCCCACCATGGGGTGTATCAAGTCCCATGGTGGCGGCCTGACACAATCCTAGAATGCACAGGTATGCTACTGGTGCCCAGTGCCTTATTTTTCTGCGCCGGAGTGTGTGCACGCCCGCACCCCGTTAGAACCTACACTGCTGCACCACCGCCGTTGATTTGACCTCTTACAGTCAGCCCAGTAATCGTGCCTCACCCTGCCTAGTTTCAGGGTATCATGATACCTTGTAGGGTTACTGCTGAAAAGGGTCCCCCGCTACTAGGTTTTCTATTTCTAGCCAACATGCTAAGTTGGTTAAGTGTTTTATAAACCTAACCCCCAATCAGTCTGTTTAGTTTAGCATGTTCCATTTTGATTAAGTATTAATATAATTTACTTAATCCTATCAACCCTGACTCAGCCTTAATTGTCTTATTAAAGCCTTGACCTCTCACATTAGACAGGTATTGTTGTGGCTGCCTGTTGCCGGTTGGGTCCGGGCAGTCTTACGCCACAACTCAGTCTAACCTCGGGTCCTTATTGGGCTCCATGTTTAACCACCCACATTGGATAGGTGTTGTTGTGACTACTGGACAGCCGGGCGGTTCCGGGCAGGTTTACATCACAACTCAATCCAACCTCAGGATAAACACATCGTATTTTCTACATTTACATATTTTGTCTCTTTTCTTTTTATATGTAAATATTTGCGGCCCATTATTCAAATTTACCTTTATTGATTAGAATTCATTTATGCCACTTAATTTCTTTTCAAGGTTGTTGGCATGCGTCAAACATGCCAACACATATGTTCTATATTTTAGCCCAAACGTCATTATCCCCGTTTTACACGTTCGCTCCAATGTAAGGTGTGTTGGGTTTAATACCTAAACCCAATTTAGCCAAATGAAAAGGGGAGGCTTATAACATGGTGTTTATAAGTTAACATGAAAAAGGGGAGTGTGAACGCATGAACTTGCAACGAACGATTCAGTTAACATAAAGTAGGCACATGTGAACTTGCAATTGTAACATCATATAATCATGGCATAACATGAACCATTTTATTTATATAATCATGGCATAAACAATAATTAAACATGAATCATTCTATTCATATGATTATGGCATAGACAATACTTAAACATGAATTATTCTATTCATATGATTATGGCATAAACAATACTTAAACACGAATCATCCTATTCATATGACTATGGCACAAACAATACTTAAACATGAATCATTCTATATGCTTATGGCATAAACAATACTTAAACATGAATCATCCTATTCATATGACTATGGCATAAACAATACTTAAACATGAATCATTCTATATGATTATGGCATAAACAATACTTAAACATGAATCATTCTATATGATTATGGCATAAACAATACTTAAACAAGAATTACTCTATTCATATGATTATGGCATAAACAATACTTAAACATGAATTTTTCTATTCATATGATTATGGCCTAAACAATACTTAAACATGAATCATCCTATTCATATGACTATGGCATAAACAATACTTAAACATGAATCATTCTATATGATTATGGCATAAACAATACTTAAACATGAATCATTCTATATGATTATGACATAAACAATACTTAAACATGAATTACTCTATTCATATGATTATGGCATATACAATACTTAAACATGAATTTTTCTATTCATATGATTATGGCCTAAACAATACTTAAACATGAATCATCCTATTCATATGACTATGGCATAAACAATACTTAAACATGAATCATTCTATATGATTATGGCATAAACAATACTTAAACATGAATCATTCTATATGATTATGACATAAACAATACTTAAACATGAATCATTCTATATGATTTAAACATGAATCATAGGTTCAACTAACCATGTAAACTTGAAACTAAGAATATAACTAAATTAGATATCATTATTATTGGCACATGGTATTGACTAGAAATATAAGCCTATATCTTTATTTAGGCATAATATAAACTAATCATGTTCATAAAATCACTACATGCTAACAAAAAGGTACTTACTTTTGTCACTAATACAAAAGTATGGTTCAACTAGAATTATCCCAACCTAATTCTTATATGAATCATGGTTTTTAATCCATTTATAGGATTATAGCATAAACATACCCAAACTTAAATCATGGTTTTTATTCTATCTATGTAAACTTGCAAGTGGAATGTATTTCTAATGTAATTCTAATGTAACTTATGTGTCACATATATTATCATATGATTATGATAACAACATAAGCCTAAAAACATGTTTTCAACTAGGCATAATAACAAACATAGTTTAGTCATGTTCATAAAATTAATACAATTTCACAAAGATGCTTGCTTTTGTCACTATCACAAAAGCATGATTTTTATACTTGAACTATGATGCCAATTCCAACATAACTTCATATGAATCATAATACTCAAATGGATCAAATTACACTAAAGATGACCATAAGATTATACATCATGTTGGCATAACAATAAATCATATACTTGCATGAATTTCAAATAAACTATTACAACACATAGTTGTTATTTTCAACATGGATCATATACTTGCAATTATCAAATGAGTGATGTAAATAACTACCACAAACATGTAGTTTTCAATATGAATCATATGCTTGCATGAACCCCAATTAAAATTCCACAACATGTGGTTGTCAACATAAACCATATACTTGTATGAATCCAATCGTACACCATAGCATTGCCAAATCGTTTAGAATCAAAATAACATACAAATATAGGTTATTATCGCCACAATTCCATTTCGTTGTTAACTTCCAACGTAAATCGCGTACTTGCAATTATCCAATCGTATACTATAATATTCCCAAATCGTTTTGCATCAAAGCAACACACAAATATAGATTATTATCGCCACAATTCCATTTCTTACTTTACACAAATCAACACAATTATTTAATTCACATCGGAATAGCACTCTACTTACAACGTATGATGAATCTTCAATTCAGGAATCTGAGTTCTGAATTTGGAGATGCTATCCTTTGTTGTAGGCGTTGCTTTGATTTGATTAACGTTGCTTTAAGCTTTTGATTTATCTCCTAATTGTCTCTCTATTTCTGACGGCTATCCTTAGTCTCTCCTCAGCAACATGACGGTCTCATCTCCATTTTAGTTTGGGTGAATTAGGGTTAGTCTTAGGTCCTTTTTATAGAGTTTGTGAGTTGATTTAGACTGTCGATGAAGCTTGGTTTAATAATAGCCGTTCTTTCAAAGGAGAGGCCAATCAGGAGCTGACACCTAGCCCTAGTGACAAGGCAAGGCTAAGAAAATCGACCAAACACAGACTAGGCCAGCCGGGGGGGCTGGGTTCGACCTGGCTCAGGGGCCAGGTCGACTCCCCAGTCGACCCCCAGGTCGACTCTAGAGTCGACCTGCCTGTGCAGGTCGACACCTAGGTCGACTCCCAGGTCGACCTGGCCTGGCAGGTCGACCCTAGGGTCGACCCCCAGGTCGACCTGGTGGGTTTGGGCGGGAATTTTCCCGCCTACTCTGATTGGGCTGAAATTCAAATCTGTTTTCGAAATTTGAATTTTCTGAAACTTCATCGGGTCATAATTTGGTCATACGGGCTCCGTTTTTCGAAAACTCGGACTCTATTTCGCGTATTTTTCCGAGACGAACGCAATGGCATATCCCGTTTCCCTTAATACTGATTTGACATTTATTATACTTTAATTTGTGAATTTCACTGTTATAAAATATACGGGGTGTTACAGGTACCCAGGCCTGGGGCAACCCTCTACGGATTGTCACACCGGCCTGGCAATCTCATGACCCAATCAAATCCCCTAAAGTCTCTGCACTGGCATCATCTTCACAGCATCCTACAGAACCACCATCTTTAGAGCACCTTCACCTTGCAACGAAAGAAATGCGGAGCCAGAGTTCAGACACTGGAGGCTTCTCGGCTTCCATCATTACCCGAACTCCACAAAAAGCTGACGCTCCGGAACATTGTGGCAGCCTTTAGCCTCAACAACTAACGCCACGACCACCACCAACCTCCAGTGCAACACCTAAGTTAAGATGCGTCCGCATCATGGTTAGGTTATTGATCGGATCCCAAGACTAACCGCTTAACCATGTGTCGATATCTTATACATGCATTCAAGCTGACAATCTAAGCAGGTCCATTCCTTGAGGACCACGTCGCGAGACCAAAAATCACTAATCACTGTCCGCTCATATGGCGTCATGCAAAGGTTCAAGTTTACAAACTTAAGATCGAAGACAGGGTTCGACAAAGTCATGGGAGTGCAAAGTTATGTCTCATGCTCCCGCATGTTGGCTTAATTGTCATCTCCTCAACCAAGATTCGAACTCCTAAAGAGCATGAAAGATTTAATAAGCGTTTGGGACAAAACCCAATCCCGTATTCACACATGCTTGACAACCTTTATCCAAATTCCTAAACCCTTTTCCCAAGATCCGTCGCTCCATGTTATTGGGTACTAGATCTGAAAGCCCTCTTACTTTCCACATCTCTCTTCCCTTCTCCCAAAACCTAACAATACCTCGAATAACCAAAGTACAAAAGAAGCACTTTGGCATCCTTTATGCCCTACAGTGATTTTCTATCCGGAGAAGAGGATAAAGGAAGTAACTACAGTCAGGGGATCAGGATGCCCCAAATGAACGTTCCAAGGTTAGAATTCGAGATTGTATACCTAAATACGGCTACATCCACTTATCTTTCAAGCACTAGCTATCACGACTCAACGACCACCTGCATACTCACCAAGTGCTCAATCATCAAAGCGCCCGCATACGCACATCCCCCGCAAGTGTCAAGTCGCCTAAAACGCGCGACAACGACACTATGCGGCTAGTAAGCAATGCAAGTGTGACACCAAACCAGCAGCGGCTCGCTGACGATTCCCCAATGAGCGTGCCCGCTAACTAACATGTCTTTCTTATAACTTGCAGGATAAATATGCAACCCAACTATCATCTCAACTTTCATTCTAAAGAACATCATGTCAAGATAAGATGTACTTTGGGGGGGGGCAAATGTTAACCGGCCTTTTGGTCCGGTCACCAAAAGTACTCAAGACACGCTCGACTCAACATATCCCGTGATATTACAGCCTGGAGGTGTCGCCAATATAATCCGGGGGCCAATATTAGAAGACTCGAGTCTGGCCACTAGCAGGATGTCGCATCCCTTAGACGCAACCTCCATCAGTATTCGTCTGCATCCAAGCCGAAGGCGAGCCATGCTCCGAGCCAAAGGCGAGCCGTCAAGCGGGTCCGGGCGTAGCGCTAAGAAGTCTAGCTTCATTCACTCTGGACCAGCAAAATGGTGGATACCTTCACTCCGGACCAGTAAAATGGTGGATTCCTTCACTTCCTGTTGAGGAACTTCGACACCCTAAAAACAACAAGGATTCAGCGCTAAGAAGTCCAGTTTCCTCCTCATCAATTTCGTACCCCAGGCGGGGTTCGAAATTTTGTACCCCATTAGGGGGTACGAAATTTTGAACCACCCTAGGGGTACAAAAACTCGAACCTCCAGGACAGGTTCGAAATTTCGAACCTCCCTAGGGGTACGAAATTTTGAACCTCCAGGTGAGGTTCGAAATTTCGAACCCCCCTTGGGGTGCGAAATTCCGAACCTCCAGGTGAGGTTCGAAATTTCACACCCCCATCCAGGGGGTGCGAATTTCTGGTATGCAGGCCTGCTGGGTGCAAATTTTCTGCATGTGGTCCCTATTTCTACCTACTCCCACCTAATCTTACCTACCCCCCTCCTATAAATAGCCCATCGCCTCACGCTTCAAAAGGAGAGAATTCTAGAGCTTTGAGACCTCCATAAAGCTTCATTAATGGCATCTCCTCTTTGAGGAAGAAGAAGGGCAAACTTGTCCATTTTACTATTTCTTGCAAATATGACTATTGTAGTTTCATATATCATAGTCAATGAATGTAATGAGAGGATCTCAACCTTTGTAATCTTTCAAGTGATCAATAAAATTCCTACAACTCTTCAAAGTGGACGTAGGCCCTCCCTGAGGCCGAACCACTATAAATCTCTTGTGTTATTTACTGCTTATGTTCTATAATACGTTCTTGTCTATGCGACCATATTTATAATTCCTAGTAATTAGGAATCTTTGGTGTTTGCGACATTTTTTGCCGTCAACAACGTAAAAGCCGCACCAAGTGCTACTAATCCCCCATTCGTTCAAACAAGTCATGCAAGCGAGATAGAATCTCTTGCTGAACGAGAAGATCCTGCTTAGAAAACCGCATACGATAATTATATGCGTAACTATTCTAGTAACACAACCCTACAATGGGTGAACAATCCCACCAAGGGGGCATCTCCCTCGAAAGAAGACCTAAATACCTCATTTCCAATTTGTGATTAGGTGCCCGAGTGAGGATCTAGCACGGAAAAAGGCGCTCATTCCATGGACCGGAATGAAAAGCGAAAATACATCCTAAGTACAGTAGGTGGAGTTTTGAAGAGAAGCAACAAAGGAAGAACTCAACAGCTTAAAAAGAAGCCACGCCTTTTCAAGAATTCTGAATTTACCTCCCTCAATGACACCATAGGGAATATCTTCATGGCAACTAAGAGCACTGAAAAGTATCCAGTTCCAGAACGGATGCAAGCCAGAGACGCTACCGGAAAATAAGGAAGGTTCTGTCAATTCCATAACCAACCTGAATATGATATTGACAAATGTAAACACTTAAAATCATTAATTGAGGGGATGGTCAGGGAGAACCATCTGCAACAATATGTGCAAGACCACGAACAACGTCCCACTTCTCTTCAAATAAGGGGCAGCGAACTTTGAGGAAAAGGCTAAGCAATTGCTTGTTTAAAAGATTAGTAATCGATGTCCTGATTATGGAGCTTTGAACTAGGGTCCCCGTTACTTTGTTTTATTACTCTATTTTTACCCGACTTACTTAAGAAATAGTAGTCATTTTACTTTGCTTTGTCACTCACTACATTCATGCTAATATTTGGTAATGGTCTACTTACAAATGCCTTGTATAAAAGAAAATATTATGTGCTTGTCTGAGTAGCATACTCATTACTTCACGCTAAAGCTGATTTTTCGAATGTAGACATGATAGAAGCAATTAACCATATATAATCTAATTTTGATAGGAAGATTCTCAAAGCATATTTCATGCAAAGCAACTTTAGAACCGTAGATAGCGTGCAAGCCATATTGGACAAATAAGCACATCGCCTCAGCGGGACAAGCTGATCTAAGACAAACAACAAGTCAAAGAGCGCTACTTCCCTTAATAAGCGTTTACTGAAGAAATTGATATCAGGCTTCAAAAAAGGTACTAGTGTAATGATAAAAATGTTCCACGGATAAATACCTAGGCTGGAAAAACCAGTTCTAGTGTCCAAAAGACCGGCAAAACATGCTGGAAGGACCAGCACAAATCAGAAATCCTAGTCGAAAGGAGGTAACAGAAATCCTAGCCGAAAGGGGGTATAGAAATCCTAATCGAAAGGGGGTATCCAACGAGGTATTTTCAGTCCTAGAAAAATCAGGACTAACAAGACCAAACTTGGATTGAAAATGGAAACCCAAGACCTCCCCTAGGGGCACCCAAAAAAAAGACACATAATAACCACACGTCTCTAAGAAAAACCCTCTTCTCTAAAAAAAAAAAACTTGTACAACTAAGTTATCAAGAGATAGGGTTGAACATCTATAAAAAAAATCACAAACTAATCTAGTTGAAATCGTGATTAAAATTAAACAATTTATGAAATTGTAAAGAGCTTTGGTATGGGGACATCACCATTGTGTAAAAATCAACAATGCCCACTCAAAACATACCACAGACTCATTATAACTTTACTACGAAAGTAAACGAACGATAATATTTGTGCAACTAACAAAAATAAATTTCCCATAGGGTACTATCACTCATAAAAACGGAGTGTTAAGGCTATTATAATACTAAGCGATATAAACGTAAGTACGCAAACGAAAAGGTATTAAGCGAGGGCCGACGCTCGCATACACAACCGGTCTAAATATGTAACAGATAAAGAAAATAGATTGATATCAGAGCACAAAAGCCGCAAATGTTGCTCCTTAAGCGAAGAAAGCAAAAGATGAACCTACTACTCAACATCCATCCCTTATTGCTCTACTTGCGCAAAAGAACCATCAGGAAGAGTCAGGCTAATGATTCTGGATTACTTGCGAACTGGTTTTCTTTTGCGTACCAAAGTGGACACGGCCTTGGTATTCTAAATCCGTCCTCATCCTACGGATCAAACATATCAGGTAAAGAAGGGTCAACTGATGAAGGTGTGACGTGAGGATTAATGCTGGTGGATAATAAGACAGAGTCAACAGTGATAGGTTGAGCATTAGTTCCACAAGCAGGTAGAGGAGGTGGCGAAGGCACACCTGATGCAAGTGAATAACAAGCATGAAACTCAGCAATCCCAGGTGAAGAAATAAGGAAATCCAAATCCGGGGCAGACTGATAGATATCAATTTTACCTGGAGTTACTGGGCACTCAAAGTCAATCCCGTAACTGTTCACATTTAAAGAAGTGTTACCCTGACTCACGCACTGTTTAACAACGTTTTCCTGAACTGGGTGCTCGATAATGTGTCAAATTCCAGCAGCGTCTTGGGCACAACGGTCTACAGGGAAGTATGAGAACTCGAAATGTCAATCCCAACAGAACTGAGTGGGTTACAAGCAATGGTGGCATATGAATGTTTCCTCTTAACAGATTGAGCTCGCTCATTCGCCAATATCCTCCTGCCTTCGACCAGAGCCTTGCGGTCTTCTCTTTCTAAAAGTTTCTCTTGTAGGGATTCATCATCAGTGTTTCCAGAATATAAAAGTACATGTTCCCAAACCAGGGCCAAAGTGCGCGGAAAGTCCTTGTTCAAGTAACTTAAACTTCCACAACTCATGACACAGCAAATATAGAAATGAAACAAAGCGTTGTCAGTCCTGATTTTGGCTTCATCAAGATCTTTACACAGCCTGATTTTATCTTCTTCAAGGACTTTAAGTTTTTCATTTTGGGAAGTAATTTTGCCCTCAAGATTCATTTTTTCCTGTTTAGAAGAAATCAAAGCCCGTCTTTCTGAGGACAAGTGGTGCCCAGCTAGTTCATGAGCAGATTGGGCTTCTTGAAGTCGCGCTCGCACAACCTCCAGCTCTTTCTTAAACTCGACATTTCTCGCTTCTAAGTTATTCACTTTGATGTTCCCATCCTTTAGAGAAGCAATTTCGGATTCTTGAAATCTAATCAAGTGAATCATCCCAGCATTATCGTTTTCTATTATTTCAATATGGTCAAGGTGCCGAGCATTCAATCTCTGGAATTCATTGCCAAATTTGGCCCAATGTTCTAGTCACCTATCAACATTATTCATGGCCAGATTCAGCTGTGTTTCAAGTTGGTTCTTGACAGTGTTGAACTGATTAATCATACAACTTTTTATGGAATCTAAACTCTTAATGGCATCTCGCCTATCATTTGGATGTAAATCCAAGTCAAAATACATCCCTCTCAGGTCCCAACCACTGAAGCGATCCTTAAGCATCAAATTTCCAGGCGGAACCTTGTAAGGTGGACGATCTTGTATCATCTGAATTTGAGTAGAAGTCGGGACGATGGATTTTTCAGAAGATTCAACTGATGCGGAACATCTCTGAGTCTCATTCCTGCTTCGGTTGATCTTGCTAATTTTCCTCTCTTCTCCTTCCATGGGGTGTTCACCTCTATTTTTGGCCAGTGCCTTAGCACAATCAAGTCCTCTACGCCTTAAAGAATCAGTCGTTGGAAGTTCAGAAGTATGTTGAACCTGAGAACTCGAAGACAACTGGGAATGCTTCGAATAACAGGAAAGGCGAGACTGTAAGAGACTTTGTGGATCAGCAAGGTCAGCTTGCTGAGAGAAATATCCAACAATGAACGTTTCGTATTTACACTTGAAAAAGAAAGCATGGATTCGGTAAGCGTTCAAAATTATGATATTTATAGGAAATTATGCCACAAATAAGATAATATCAAACCAATTTCATGGGAAGTTATGAAGTCAAAAGCTTTCCCAGGACGCTGGATAAATCCTTGAGTTCTTCCCATATCAGGTATCATAGCGTCAGACATCACAATGTCACCCTGACTCAGGTATTTGACGAAGTCTAAATCCCCTAGGCCTCCAAAAGTCCCTGAGAAACCTTCCACCTGAGTAATAGGGTGAGCATAACTTTCAATGGTCGTTCTAGAAATTATATCAGCTCTCAAGCCATCCGTGCTTTTGTCTACCCCCTATTGCTCCCATCAGAAGTCAAAGGCGAAGGTTGACTATTTTCATTAAGGGATAGACGTCTCTTTCTGGTAGGAGGCTTGCCAATGGAACATTGGGGGTGGACCAAGGTCTTTTTAAAATAGCATGAAGAATGAATCAGCTGGTACTTGCGTAGTTTCTCCTTTGAGAGCAATACATGTCCGCTCCTTTCGTTTTTATCAATAGCAATCAAAGAATTAAGAAGAGCTTGGTCTAGAGTAAGACTCGCAACAGAAGGAATCACTACAAGAATAAAAAAGAAAGCCAAATGAGAAAGAGAAAGGAGTAAGAATTCTAGAGCAAAGGTGCAATTACCTCGTTCTGCCCATCGGACATAGAATCTACAAGGGCACCGGACGTAGAAGTATTGATCCGGGAACCCCTTGGCACTGTCCATTAAACCAGTAATAATTCTACCGTGCATGGCTTCCATAAAAAGGAAAGAAGGACTGTCTACCTCCCTTCTTTTAAAAGCATATAAAGAGAAAATGCCCGAAAATGTAGGTTCTTGCTTCCAGACTTTCATGAAAGTATGTATAACCCAAGTAAAATATGGTACCCGCTAGGGTGCAATTGATATGGGGCAACAGCCAAGTGCCGCAAAACAGACTCTAAGTAAGAATTAAAAGGAGGAATTGCCCCCACTAGACAGCATATGATAATTGACTGTCACATACCGAGAGGGAGGATGAATGACCGATTCTTCCTTCCTTAGAAATCTGGCTTCGTCTTTTGAAAACCCAAAGCGAGCACACATTTGTACGTATTGATCAAAAGAAAGCGTCGATTTACGACAACCAAAAGGCACCCTTACAAGAAAGCAAGGTTGAGGATAAGACCAGCTAGTGATCAAGTCAGAACCAGTAGCCGGGGCAACCTCAACTGCCTGATCCGAACCCTTTCGTTCTCCAAACATAATGGTTTAACTGGGGTTTTAAATGAATTAATGGTCAGTTTACATTTCAACACAGATAAATACGCTTAAAAAGAAATTGTGACTTGGGTTGCTAATAACTTAAAGGAAGCAGCTCAGGATAGATGTGCCTTCCAAGTAAAGTCATCAGCCGTACTTGGCAGAAAGGATTTACTGGTTATATAATCACATGAAGGAAGAATTAAAAATTCAAAAGTATGAGAAACACAGGCTCTTATCTGATCAGTTGCAAGATTTACTAATCGCACATCCCAAAAGAATACAGGCAACAATAAGAGGGGAAGAGCAGAAATATCAACATGGCATAAGTATTCCATCAAACATCCAGTAAAGGCGTGGTGAATTAGAAAATATCATATCATAGGCATTTTAGTAAGCAACTTGCCAGCATAAAAGACCAAAGGGTCTGTTGTATAAACCAAGACTGCTAAAAGATTTCACATGAAATCCAAGTACATATTGAGTCAACTCGACAAACATCACAACCATGCACGTTCAAGCAATTTGATTTTTACCAATTAGGAACCCTCTTTTTACTAAACCAAGTGAATTAATTCAAAGTTAGAATTTAAAGGGAGAAAGTTCAATTACAGTTGAATAGGAAAAATTCAATTCGAAAAAGGGGTGTTATAGCTGGAAACAAAGTTAAAATAAACCTTCAACCAAAAAGGTCGAGCGCAATGACCAACTATGTAGAGAAAATCAAAGTTCTGAGAAGTGGCAATAGAGTCTTCTATAATGAAATCGCCATTGAAATAGGTTTATTGGAGAAATATAAAAGCGTGAAAATGAAGAGGCAACATTCAAAGAGGACTAGATGGCCCCTTTTGAATGATATGACAGCTCAATTAAAACCCAGTGATCCGATCTAACATGCCCGAAAAACATCCCATCAAGTGTCCATAAGCAAGCAACCATAGGAATGTTTAAATTTTGAAAACATAAGCTATGGGTGAGGGCGCTTGTTTTGCGGAGCATTGGGTTATATCCACCCAACGGTATTGCATCTCATTACTTCGAAGCTTATAGTTTTTATTAAATAAAACTACAAACTTCGAGGGGCAAATGTTTACCCATCAAAAAACCAAGCCTGAGATAGAACTGCAAAACAAGCACCCACAACATCTTATATGTCCGTATCTTCAACCAAAGCTGGAAACGAGTCATGATTCGGGCACATAAGCAAAGGTTGGTCGTTCAAAGTGAAGCGAGGCCGCGCGAGAGTCAAAGCAAAGCAAGTCGTCCATTTAACATAGGCGGGAGCGACCGCATAATATGGCCATAAAGATAAATGGCGCAGTACATAGGCAGCGAAGGACGAACGCTCTCGAGCCAAGAAGGTTAATCGTGCAGGGTATAAAGGATAATTGATTCCAGTCCCGCATTCCGCTCAACTTCTCGAAGCACTCGCTCCTATAAAGTCGCCCACTCAACTACTCAAAGCACTCACTCCTACAAAGTCGCTCGCTCAACTACTTGAAGAACTCGCTCCTATAGAGTCGCTCGCGTATGACAGCTGGATGCAGCTGTCAATAGTTGGCTATAGCTAGGCGGTGGTATAATTGTAATTAATAGAATGTGCGACCCATGGTTAGCATATACAGGCTTCCTCAAGGGAATTCACCTATAAATACACCATGGCTGCCAATGTAAAGGGGATCCAATCTCTTGAACTACAAAGTGCTGCAAAATTCTATCCTCAATCACTCCTTAAGCATTGGGGAGTAATGATCATCCTCGTCATTCGAAGCGTCATCGCTCATTTAGCCATGGCGTCAAGTACAACCTTGTAATTAGAGGAAACGAAGACATCATCCTTCTCAATCATTCATCCATCCTTCTCCTCCTCAAACTCTACCATTCTCTCGCAAAATCCCATGATTGAAGTGTATGAATGAGAGTATATTGAGTGGATGTGGAGATGTACGTAAAAAGAGAGTTCATGTATTTTGTAATCTCCGTTATAAGAATGCGAGTCATTTTCATAGTGGACGTAGGCCTAATATAAGGCTGAACCACTCTAAATCTTGTCTCCATTTTATCTTCCTTGCATTTTCATTTTCAATTGTTATTAAGTACGACTCCATTTATTTCCCTACCATTTTGGTGATGTACAGTTTTAGTACTTTGGTGTTTGAGACATTTTTGGTGAAAACAGTTACATGATCCAACAAATGGAGCAGTTTCCTTCTGTAAACATGTTGCACCCTTTTATCATTCCCTTACTGGATTTTACATTCTTTAAGGTTCATTTGATTTTATTTAAGGTTTGAATGCAACAATAACCATAATAAAACACGCATTTGGGAAGAGTCATATGAAATGATTCACAAATAGAAGGCTGAACATATATATAGTATCATCAGCTGACCCTACTACAAGTAAACAACTGAAAAAGGGATAAATTTCAATGTTTAAAAGCTTCGGCTTTTATTAACATCAGCAAATATATTTTTTCTGCACATACTTCTGTCCACCTTGCTAGGTTAACATGCTGCTCTGGGCCTCAGTCAAGATGGTTTCATTCGATGTATTCCCGAAGTGCATAACTAAACATAACAATGGTAAACAATAAGAGTTTATTAGCTCTAAGGATTTTCAAATCAGTCCTTATTTCTTCTACATATGTTACATTCATATACCTATTTCTATATAGTACTTTACTATATCTCAATACAGTATCTTTTAAACCATCCACATTTTCAATATTTTCATTTGCTTAGAATTATTCTGTCATCACCATTTTCACCATGTTTTCTACGTTAGAAATAATCTCGTTAACTTGCTCTACGTCATCGTCTTTATTTTCATTTAAATTATTCACTGGTCTGAGACTAATATCCATATACACGGAAATATTAGTTTCAGAATTATCCACAATTATTTCAATAGTTTACTTTGCACGTTAAAGAAAATTCAATATTTATTACAATAAATATTTACCTCCACAAAATTATAGGATTTTAACTTGACTAACTGAAAACAATGAGTAAATCCACCTATTTATGTAATAGATATTAATTCTAATTAAAAAAATATTGTGTAGTTATTCCTATAAAGAAGAAGTCAACTTGTTTTGATTCCACATATGAAATAGTATAAATCACATAACAAAAAATAACTTTGTAGATACACCATTTTAACATTAACATGTTTTATATCATTCACGCGTGTAATGCATGGATTTATACACTATAGAACAATAGAGGACAAATCATGATGAACATTTAGCTGAATATTGACTTTGCTAACAAAATAATAGTTTCTTTTACATGTTCTAACATATTTCCAATAAATTCTTTCATATCATTATCTCTCGTTTATTCTTCTTTATGTCTTTCTTTAAAGATAAAGGCTGAACCAAAAGGGGAGAAAGCAGAAAGTTTTATAAAGAAAGACTGTAAAGTTTCTATTTAAAGGAAACTTTTGAATATTCAGAAATTCACCCAATATTTAACTTTTTGGTTGAGTTAGCCTCTTCTTTCAGCTGTTATGTGGTTTAAGCTTAATATTCAAAAGTTAATCTAGTAGGAAGGTTGATTTTGCAACACCAAAGATCAAGGTGCATAGCAATATCAAAATTCAATAATTTACATGCAAGTATACATGATATTTTTGTTAAGCATAGTTAAAAAAGGCTGATTCAAACAGAGCTACTGGTTCAAGAATAAATAAAGTGAGAACCCTCTAGTCTCTAGTCCTGACTTGTATTTCTATGATGGTTAATTTGAGTTTGAAAGTTCAATAATTTAATTTCAAACAACAATATATTATGCCTAATAATATAGTAGTTATTATGCATCGTTTTGATTGCCACGAACTTAACATCAAATTCAGTCGTATCTCTTTCGTCAATCCCAATAATAGTTAAAGAATTTTTTATTTACCCAATCTGATTATCAAAAAATAAATGGGTTTGGTCCAATATGTTGTATATAACAGTGTTGTATAAACAATTATATGATTTTTGTTTGATGATAACAACCAAATAAATTTTATTATTGAATGTGCTTGTAAATGTACTGATATATTACACAACAAACAGAAATATAATATTTCTACTTAAATAAAATACAACTTTACATAAATTTAAACAATCACACAGTATTTTATTTAAATAAAAATATTTTATTTCAATTTCAAAAAGTACATCTTTTATAACTTCTCTATTTGACATATTACATTTCAATCACCCATATTACAACTATGTCATTCACCCTATACAACTACATTTACATTGACACTGTTATTTTTTTCATTGTCTTCTGTCTTTCATCTTCCGTCTTCACTGCTCTCCAATCCAGCTCAGTCATCCTCATACCTGTCACATACAGAAGAACACACACAGTAGACTGCAACAAAAATAAAATTAAATAAAAGCAAATAAATAAAAAATTATTTTTAAAAAATTTATTTGCCTCAGAATTATAGTGTGTTTCTCATCATTTTTCTAGACATTGTCTGATATGCAGGAACAGTAAAATCTCGTCTGATGGCTGCATGTACACACGTGCATATACATACACGTGTGCACTGCCTCACCGATCAGTGTACGACTGAGGAGTAGCCACATGGACCGTCTTGACTCAGTGCACATATACGATCAACATAGCAAATGTACGGAATGGTTCAAAACAGTTGTGCATGCCAAGTCGACATGTTCGAGCAACATGAAAGTCCAAAATATCACTTGAAATTCAAATCAGCAAAGTCAGCATGTGTATGAACAAGCAGGAAGATTGCAAAGGCCATGTCAAGTTAAGGTGACAAAAAGGTGCATATCACAATGATCAAGCCAGTTTAAACAGTGGGACTGATATGCAAAAATATTAGTATAAATGATCAAGATATGGAGTTGCTTCATATGCACAAAGTCAGGAAACTTCATGGTGAAGCAGGTCAACATGTGAGCAAGTGAACATGGAAATATGCATGGCTAGCAACAGTAGTGAACACAGATGTATGTGCATGTCTAATATGGTTCAAACTATCATGTGACATAGCACAAATATGGTGTAGAAACTAAAGTTCAAATAAAGTAAAGCAAGTTTATATTGGTGCATGAGCACAACATGTACAAGATCAGGTTCAAGTTTTCATGTATCGGTTAAAATATAAGGGTGATCAAGGTTGTATCTGTTTGTGTTTGTGTTCGTGTACATATGAAGCAACTAAGACATGGTAATGTAGAGATGTCCACACAAGAGCATGCAGCATACAAGAGCACGGACCAGGAAACATTGTTCAAAACACTAATGTACAACATCAAGGTAAATGGCAGTACATGATCAATTTCATTTTAAAAATAAGACAACTCAAGTTACAAGCGCAATGGCAGTTGAATTAAACAAGTCACAAGCACAAGTCTGCTCGGAGCAACTATCCTTATCAGTGCAAAAATGATCAAGTTTTGCTTCAGTCCAAAGGCACAACCAAGTGGGTGAAATCTGTTCTTACCAGTTCAAGTATCAGTATTTATCTAGAAAAATTTATGAGCATAGAAAAAATAGGAGGAGGGCATGCAAATTAAAAATCAAGGAAGCATTTGTTCAACTCAGTTTTTCTATGAAGAGTTAAAATACAATAATGGGACAATTTTTTCCTGAAGAAAACATTTTTGGTAATGTTGAAAATATCCACAGAAAAGTTCTAGTATTCCTCAAGCAAGTTTTAAAAAGTTTGAATTCTTCAAACCCAATTTAAAGTCCACAATATCCGATCATATAACGTTTTCTTTCAAAAATTCAAGACCGATTCTAAGTTCCATAAGCCAATAAAAATTGATACTTATCTCAGAACACATGACAAAGTCCAACAAATTAAATTGGCAATAAAAATCGCAAGAGCAATTCAAAGGGGAACAAATCATCTAGAATCAGAGTTTTAATGGTTTAATAAAGCCTATAAATACACAATCATCATCGGCATCGAGGGACAAGAGGAACGAAATAAACCAACAATAATTCAGAGAAATTATCTTTAACATAGAGTACCCACAGAGGATTTCATTTGCTATCCAAAGGAAACCAATCGAAGAAGAGGTGCTTCAAAGGAGTCGAATCTGTAGAAGAATTCCAGAGCAATTTCATCAATCACGATCTGATTTGGAGGATAGCAGAAACCCTAGCGCGTCCATTTTTAATTCCCAGAGGAAAAGAGAAGGGTTGAACTGAATTACAAAGAGAGCCGGCTTTCTTTTATTTTTAAAAAGGGGATAAACCTTAACCATTATCTCCTAGGGTTTTTATCTCCTTATGTTTTTACTTGTTTTAAAATTCAAGTTTTATCTTTTAGAGTCAATAACTACTAGTGTCTGTAGTTGGAAAAATCACAGCTTAACAGATCGAGTTGTGTCAAAGTCTTGAGCATAGGGTTCAAACAGTCGGGTGCAAAGGTCGCAAGTTTACAAGAGTCTGTAAGCGAAGAGATTGTTTATAATTCCTAGTAAAACCTTGAATGCAGCAGTAGGCACAGTTTTGCCGAAGCTGGGTATCTTCTGTGTGTGATTTTCTTTCTGCAATTTTTCTGCGGTATTTATTTTATTTTAAATTTATTTAATTTGCAATAAACCCTATTTACCCCCCCTCTAGGGTTAATTTAGATCCTACACAATCCATTAGTCATTAGATAATTTTTTAATGTCCTAACTAACTTGTAACTTCAACAGCTCGATAACTGGTAAATTCAGCAACTCAATAACTGGTAAATTCAGCAGCACAATAATTGAGCTAATTATAATACCTAAGGCGTATAAATATGAGGAATCTTCGAACCTGCCACATTATCAATTTGCCTTTCATTCGCGTTGCTGCCTTTGAGCTCTGAAATTAGAACTAGTGATACCTGTCAAAATCAAATATGTGTTATTACTAGTGCTCTGAAAAACACTTCCATATTTCAGGTGTGTGGTGTGCCACAGTTAACACACATGGATTGATTGCATGAAGGATGTACCTGTATCACTTGTCATATTATGGTTGCCTGCATGTGCTAATCGGACGCATAAGCAACGATTGTATTTGTATTTTTAAGAAAACAACCCTTGTCATTTTTATAAGAAATTACCCATGTAATATGACATAGTGAAAGAGAAAATACGCACATGCATGATGACATGTCCCTATAGTACGTATGGTAATTTTATGATGTTTGGAGTCACATATAAGAGTCTTTTACCTGCACAAAACTAAAACAATTATATTTTAGGCATGTACAATATAAAGTATTCTCCTCCATCAAAAGTTTCATTAACAAAATTTAGTACACAAGAACTGATAGTAATTTTAGTTGTTTATTTTAGTTATTCAATCAAGTCTATAGCAAGAGAAGAGACTGTAATACATTCAATATGAGTCATCTTACAACTGTTAATCATATTATAAAGTATCAGAAATTCATGTTAATTGTATTATAAGGTTTCAAAAATCACTGTTGTTCCTGCTATAGAAATTGAGAAATCCGGTAATTTTCCCTCCAGATATAACCATTATGTGCATATACGTTATAGTAATATGTGATAAGCTCGCTAGGCAATCTAACTCTTGACAAGTTTTGATTTACTTCCATTATCATTGCCCAACTTATCTCTTCCTTGTTTTCAACCAGCTAGACTTCATAAACAGTTGGGAGATCTTTAATCATGCAGAATAATGCTTCCTAAAAAAATATCAGTTTTACTAAAATGCGATTTGTTAAAAATTATTAAATACTATCATATAAAAATTTAACGTCAAGCACTTAACACAATTAATTATGTTATTATTTAATAACATAATCTAAATTAGTATATTGCCTTCCAAACATTAACAATGGAATCTAATTATTTAATAACTTAATCAAAACCTTGACAGGGTTCAATTTATTACACTTCCTAACTCTATTTTTGAAAGTACTTAAAAGTAATGTAAATTGTCTTCATTACATCATACCAATTTTAAAGTATTTAATAAAAAGCTGTAACAACCCGAAAAATCAGAACCAATTTAAAAATTTTATTTTTGCTATTTTAATGAATTTAGAATATTTAAAATAATTTTTTTAAATAATAACGACTAAAAATTTATTTGAATCGAAGTTAGAACGAATAAATATATTTTAATTATATAACGAACCTGAAATAGCGCGGTAGTTTGAAAATTTGACTTTGAACCTTGATTGAATTTACAGGATTCAAAATAAAACGAATTTCAATGGAACCAAAAATATTTAAATATGTTTAAAAATATCTTTCTAACAAATCTTAAAAATCAAAATTTCATAGCGGGAATCAAAAGTTACGGCCAGTTGAATATTCATAATAGTCGTTATGGAGTAAATATAGCCCTTGAAAAATAGACATTTTGCAAACGACCTTCGTTTTTGACGAAACCACTTTGGTTGGATCGGGAATGTCAATTTATGACTAGGTTTAAAATTCCATAATTTTTGGAATTAATTTGTGAGCGTGGCAAAGGAAAACGCGTTTGGTAATTTTAGTTTGAATTGGATCTATCAGAAAAGTGCATTTTTCAAACGGTCTCCAAATTCGACGAAATTAGTTTTGTTGGGACCGTATCATCCCAACATAGCTAGGTTAATTTTTCGGGAATTTTTGGAAGCAGTATGTGGCCCCGGCAAATTAAAATGTTCGTTCAAATCCATATTTGAATATTCTATATTTTAATTTGATGAAATACTAACTGAAACAGTCGAATGGGCCGACGAAACATATTCCGTTGTGTCGGAACGTGGGTATTTAGCTAGGAGCGTCAATCATTGGGTTTGATTTGGAGTTAAATAGGAAAACACTATTTTTGGAATTTATATAAATATCGACCAATAATAAAATTACTTATATCACTTAATTTTTCAAAAAAATCAGAAAAAACCCCCGACACCCTCTCGACGAACAACGGAAAAGGCTTCATTCCTTTCCTCCTCGATTTATCTCAAACCACTCAATAAAATCGGCTGCTCCTTTGGAATTTTTTGTAGTACTCCTCGAGATCTTCAAATCCATATGGAATTTGTAAATTATCATTCGATATTTGCTTAGATCCAACGCCCTGAAGCCCGCGACTTTGAACAGCCACCGTGATCACCTCCATTCGTCGATCTAGGTTGGACCACCAGCGCCGGGAGTACCCTTCCAAGCTCTTTCAGGTAGCAAAGGCCGATCGTCCCCTCCTGCACCGGTTTGCACGAAAAATGATGGCTTAGTTGTGAACGAACGCTGAAGGTATACGGTTTTGATTTATTTAAATGATTACAACGTATAAAAGCATTGCAAATTATGATTTTAGAATAAAAATCATATCTTTAACATATGTGGTCGAGATCCAGTGAAACAAGAGACATTGGACTCTTGACGACGTCTTCAATATTCTAGAAGAGACCGGAGAATTTTTGGAGCTTCCTACAATTTTAGAAGGAGTGGAACCCAATGTGAACCCCTAAATTCAAATTGGAATGTATACGCATTGTATAACTTATATAAGTGATGTATAATTTATATTCGCGTTGTATATCTCATATATGGGCGTTGTATAAATTCTATAAGCGATGTATAAATTATACATGCGTTGTATAAATCATATATGCATTGAATGGAATTGAAATGAAATTGAAATGGAAATATATATATATACACACTCCCCTCATCCACAGACCACGGACGATATAAATTGATTGTGTTGTGAATGATTGATTGTGGTTGAGAATGATTGATTGTGGTTGCAACAAAATTGGTTGTGTTTGTTGTATATTCATTATATTGTGAAAATGAATGATATTGTGGAAATCAATGAAATGAAAATATTGTAATGTTGCAAGGCCTAGGATAGCAGAGGAGCCATGCTGGACACGATGCCAGTGCTAAATACCTTGTCGTTGTAATGCTGAAATTTTCTGAAATATTCATATGTTGAAAAATATTCATGTTTGAAATAAATTGTTTGAACGATAAAAATAACATTTTTATTGTATGTATGAAGTATATAAAATATTCACGTTTGAAATAAATTGTTTGAATGATAAAAATAGCATTTTTATTGTTTTTATGAAGTACATAAAATATTCATGTTTGAAATAAATTGTTTAAATGATAAAAATAACATTTTTATTGTATGTATAAAGTATATAAAATATTCATGTTTGAAATAAATTGTTTGAACGATAAAAATAACATTTTTATTGTATGTACGAAGTATATAAAATATTCATGTTTGAAATAAAACGTTTAATAATAAAAATCACATTTTTACTATATGTATAAAGGAAATAAATATTTGTTGATTGAAAATAATATTTTTAACATGTATATGAATTGTTAAAAATAACCAAAGGTTGAAATAAATATTTTTTGATTGAAAATAATATTTTTAACATGTATATGAACTGTTAAAAATAACCAACTATTGAAATAAATATTTTTTGATTGAAAATAATATTTTTAACATGTATATAGACTGTTAAAAATAACCAAAGGTTGAAATTAATATTTATTGATTGAAAATAATATTTTTAACATAAATATAACTATTAAAAATAACCAAAGGTTGAAATAAATATTTGTTAATTGAAAATAATATTTTTAACATGTATATGAACTGTTAAAAATAGCCAAAGGTTGAAATAAAATTTGTTGATTGAAAATAATATTTTTAACATGTATATGAACTGTTAAAAATAACCAAAGGTTGAAATAACTATTTGTTGATTGAAAATAATATTTTTAACATATATATGAAGTGTTAAAAATCATCATGTATAGAAATGCATATTGGTTCAATAAAAATATTATTTTTAGCTTAGGTATGCGCATATATACATGTACTGAACAGGTAAATGGATTTGATATTGAGTAAAGAATTTATTTGTGTGTCCGACAAATTGGTATACCTTAATGAGTTGGCTACGCAATTTTATTTATATATCAACTCCTGTGAATGCCATTGGATGCGGTGTGCTTGTTTTTTTGTGTGAGATTATAAACGTCGCCATAGGATAGTAACAATTAATTTTGAACTACATGACGTACTACGTGAAAAGAGAATACTTCATCATATACCACATCAGCATTTGGAGCTAATGTGATGAAATTGGAATTACCGTACGGGCAAGACGCTCGTATGGCGTTGATTGAATTACAGGTTGAACTGAGGACTGATATGGACAAAATAAATATAATGGTAAATTGCCAGATTAAATAAAAACCCCACACGGGGGTAGAGTTGACAATAATCACGTCTCTATAGTTATTAGGTACGACACATGGATTATTTATTTTCCAACACTGGACAAGGTAACAAGATTTATCTCTGGAGTAATTTTACACACTCCCATGGGCATAGATAGGACACTAAAAATTGTGTGTACTTGTACTGGATTTATTGGGTACCTAGTACGGCCCAATAAATTTCCAAACCCCTCCTCATACAAAGGAGGTTATGGCGAAATTTTTTGAAATTTAAAGGCATTAGCCAAAATTTTGAATTATAAACGGTTTATAAGTCGTCGATTAAATTATATTTATATATATATATATAATTAAAATAAAATGAATAACGACGCTGCAGTTCGCGCTTTGAAATCGTAATTTTAAACGATTATTACGGGAGATCCGACCGTCATTTTCCCGAAACTGAAACCATTGGGTTCGCTTTGGAAAGATACTTCCAACAATATAAAATTCGTTAAGATCCAATGGTTAGATTTTGCAAATGTTTAAATCAAATTTGGACGAGAGCAGCGCCAGGGCCATCGAATGACCTGAAACGTCATTCGATGGAAATGGGCTATTTTTAAATAGATAAAAATAGTGAAAAATCATTTTAAAATATTATAAATGATGTGGAATGGAGATAAACCAATTTTACTTGGTTTCTCAGATATTTTGATGGTTGGACTTATTTGACATGAAAATTATACTAATGAACTGAAATGTGGATGCCGAATAGTTTAACCATAGAAATAATTGATTTGAATTCTAAATATACGTGAATTATTTGAAAAGGCCGAGTTAATTCTCATTTCAAATAATTGATCAACGATTGGAAAGTCGAAGATATGAAGACGGTGCACGAACGATAATCTTCACATCAAATGGATGGTTACTGAAGCCCTTGAATTGAGTTGTTGCCTTGAAAGGGTTACAGTGGTAGTTGTCCGGACGTACTTGTTGATTGTTCGGATGTGCGAGGGCCTCCCTCCTGTATTGGACATATGGGACGAGGAATAAGGTGTCTCCGGTTTCGTTCAGACCCAGAACGGACTTGTAAATGGATGTGTGTCTGACGTTGTAGATTGACAACATGGCACGCTGAGATGCAGTGATAAAAGCTTTTTTTGAAAAGCAGAGCCTTGTGGTTGATGATCAAAGCAAAGCTTTAATATAGCATAGCTTTGTGTATGGCGTTAATTCGCGAGCCTTTCACCCCGATATGAACCAGAAATGGGAGAGGACCTCAGGGAGGACATGCATTTCCTTCTAGCTAGGAGTGGTGTCATGGTATGGACCCCAGACATTTTTACTTACGTGGATGATGAAAAGCGAGGCGCCTCGGTTATATCGGTCTCTACCGAGCCGATGGATGGTTTGATCGATATATGACCAGTTTACGCCCCCACAAGGTGGGGAAACGCAGTGTTCAGACATTTTAATACACTTCGTGTGGACCGGCCTTGTCGCTCTAAGGGTCGATGCATTCTGATCCTGAGGCTCGGACTAAAGAGTCTCGAAGTCGGTAAGGACGATCTCTTGCCTTGGTTCATGATGGAAATCCAATTTCCAATATGACATGTGGTGTTTTGATTGTAAACCTATATATGGCAACATGATATATGGTACCCATGTCGTTTATGATTGATAGATTATGATTGAAATTGTTTTTGAAACATATATGCACTAGTAATAATATCAAATGATTTTGTTTTATACGTATCAAGCATATTTTGGCCATTATAAGGTAAAACTCTATCTTCCAGCTTACGTTGCATTATGTGATGAGACCTGAGTCTTATAATGGCTTCATTTTCTATAAAAAAACATTGCATTGTTTAAATGATTTACTTTATTTATGCACTGGAAATCCAATGGAGTAAACCCATTCCGCGTTAGTGGCGTGGTCCTGTGATTGGCCTTACTGTTAAATATGATAAGTAAGATTTCTCATACCAGTCCCATGACTGACTCGTAGTTTGTTTCACTTGCAAACTCGGGTGCCCCTATTTTCTACATGGGCAGCCTTGTATTTAGGTTTTAGCATGCTCATTCTGGACACCTATGGAGCTAAAGATGGATTCTATCATTTCTATTATGCTGTTCAGACTTTGTTATGTATATTATGTTTGATTCCATTGCAAACATTTTATATAAAGCTGAAACTATATTTTGTACTAAGTATGATCTTATTATACTTTGTAACTCTGATGATTATATTTATTCCAGTGTAATTTGTTGTACATTATCTAGTGTAATGATATATTTCTTTTCTGTTGTTATTGTTTATGTGTTATATTCCAAAGATTATCCTTGCTTCCATGGCACGAGAGTTTGGGGTCATCATCACAAAAGCGATTCCAAATCACCTTACCTAGTATTTCAAAAAGAGCCTAGGAAAATCCAAACCTTGCTGCATTTTAAAGCGACACAAAAATCTACTACTTCCAACATGGGTTAACATACTTTCTATTTAAGAAAGCTATATGTTTTAGTTAGACGCAAAGCACCACGCAAACTGCTGCAGTGCAATAACGCTAAAATCTAACACCATCAAATCAGTAGTTATTGAGTGAATTCAGGAAAACATCGGCAAAGTTAAAAAATGTGGAACATGGTGAAAATTGCAGCAAATATGTGAATTACTAGCTTGTGAATTGGAGAAAGGAAATGGAAATTGGTGTATGATTTTCTATACGATGGAGAAGTAGTTGATTAGGGCTTCGTCAATAAGATAGATGATAGGGTCACCGATTTCGAAATCGCGTGGAGAGGGGAGATAGAGTCGGACTGGTAAACATTGCGTAAAAGTTTTTCTAGGTTAGGGAAACTGGGATGTAAATCAAAATGGAGAAGGAATCAGTGTTCAGTAAATTTAGGGAATTACTGAAGTTCGGCAAATTGATTCAATTTAGGGTTTAGAATTTTCCCTGATAGTTTTAGAGAAGTGCGCGATTTTTTTCTTTTCCCTCCATACGCGCATCTTTATTTCATTTTCTTTCCGTCAGTCCTTAATTTGTTGCATCCATTTATAAAAGATAAGACGCAAACCACTCCATTTTCTACCATCTATTTGCATCACATTATCATTGAACACACGCAAATTAGAGTAGTTAATTTTCAATCTCACCCTACTGCATCTGTTCTTTGACAACAATGGACGTAGAGCGGAATATAATATTTATTTTTCCTTATTTGTGCCCAGCGTAGATTAGGAACATATGCACATTGTACTATTCACATTTGTTGTTTATACAAAAAATGCAAATGAGGAGATGCAAAAATCAAGTTATGTACTAGTGCATATAAAGGAGAGCCTGTCTCTTAGATACCTATGGGAATGAAATAGAATCTGAAATGTCTCAAAAACCATAAAATACAATTGAATCTTGTACAGAAAAGAAATTGAGTAGGAGTGAAACAATAATTCTAATGTTATTTGATAATGCATTAATTATTGCAAATAATGATAGTTTTAAAACAAGAAATAAATACTAATTCTAAGAAAGAAAAATGTTTGGATTAAGAAGTTCATAATTGAACTTAATTCATTGATGATCCAATGATTTACATTGCGATAACAATGTGGCTAACGCTCAGGCCTAAAACATTAAACTCATTATCGGTCCAAACATATATTTAAAAAATATAATTCTTAAGTGAAGTAGTTCACAGAGGAAATGAACATATCTGCAAAGTTGTAAAAGTTGTAATGTTGCAGACTTATTGAATTAAACTCTGTTGTAGTAGAAGTTTAATAGTCACAATAGTTTCATGAGTATACGATACATGAATGATTGACTCTAGTGCAAGTGGGAGATTGTTAGAGTTTATGCCCTAGAGATAATCCATTTAATGAGATTAATAACACTATTGATGTTATTATTTTATTTGGAATAAAATATTCCATTATGTTATATTTACGGCGTAATATAAATATTAACATAATAGAAGTCCTTAGAATTATAATACGGAACTATATAGTTCAAGTGAGTGACTTAAACTTGAGATTATATAATATATTAAGTATTGTTATTCTTAAATGTCCCTAGTCAATTTTTATTGTTTATATAGTACAACAATAAAATATTGAGACTATTATGTTGTCTGACTGATGATCACATCTCATTTATCATTAATATACGTGATATTAATGTCAAGACATAAATATGTATTGGAGAATAGCATATTAGGCTGACCCAACATGAGAAATCTATATGGAATATAATCAACAATATCATAAGTTATTCTCATAGTGACAACAAAGTAATGGTCCTCAACCTAAAATCAATATAATTTTATTCGAGGATATTTGTATTTTGATATCTTCTAAAGTTATTTGTGACAGAGTAGACGATAATGGTGATTACTAGATACATCTGGAATCGAATGAAAATTATGAATGATCTAGATGGAATTTTACCCTACGATATATTTGTAGTGATATCCTTGGACCTCTTGATTGAGTAAGATTGTGAAATGCATGGCCGTGCTCAAATATTGATTTGTTTTAAATAGTCTACTCACGGATCAAGATAAACGGATTAAACTATAAAGAGGATGAGACATTCCATGCCTCGAGTTTAATCCTGGATATATTGGTTAAAAGGATTATATTACATTGATACACTGGTCTTGGAAAGGTTGTATCGAATCGTTGATCTTATTATAACTTGGGTAGTAGCGACGTATTGTTAGATGCCAATCACTGTTTATGATTTTAAATACGATTTAAAATCATTGCCAACGTTGTAATAACATATAGGGTCATACACTTAGAGCGTTGTAAAGACAAAATCATTCTTTGGATGAATAAAATGTCAATATGTTGATATTTTATTAAGCTTTGAAAAAATAATATGATTGGTTCCATATTTGATGGAATACATTTGGTTTTAAAAGGGGGTTACACTTTCCTATAATACCGATATATGAAAAATAACCCTTTTTATATAAATATTCGATATGTCAAAAAGAATTAGCCCTAATTTCCTTTTTCAAACAAAATCCGAAAGGCATAGCAGTTAACACTACATCATATCTTCTCCTCTTCAATTCGATTAAAGAGGTATACGCTCGTGTGGATATCTGTGGAGGTGAGGTGTTGTGTCTTGCTCAGATTCGATGTATCAATTACTTTTGATTTGAATTTCGTCTGATTTCAACACATCAGGTAATAAATCGTAACCTAACTTGTCCGATGTACCTTTTATTGCATAGATCCTAGGTTTAATTTGTTAAATCATCATTTTGGGTTTAAACGATTAGATCAATCAAGCTCTACACATTTGTGGTTTTGTGGACTTTTTGGTCAATCATGTTGTATTATTATGACCGTCAGGCCAATCATGTTGTAATTCTGGGTGGATCCAAAATTTGTAATTCCAAATAGATCCATTGGCCACGTCCTTGTGCCATCATGATGTTAGCACGTGCAGGCTCCGGTTTGCCAGTTATGGGTAGATCCAAATGTTGTAATTCTGGGATGATTCAAATGTTGTAATTCTGGGTATACCAAAATCATGTCGTTTGTGTTTTGTGATTATTATTGATTTCACCGCAGCGAGATGACTATTATTATTATTATTTGTGGTGGATTCATTCATGGAATAAAACGCTTAACAGTACTTTTATGTTTCATGGTTTTTGTGATTTTGTTTTTCCATCTTATGATTCTTTATGATGTTATTAATGTTACTTCAGTAATCCTTATGAAAAATCATGACGTTCCATTCCTTTATGATTTAAAGGAATCTTCCCCCTTAGTAAGTTATTTTCTTTATCTCACTTCATACTGATTACCGATTCAAATTAGACAGACCCATGTGTTCATTACTCGGGTCAGAATGAGTTGCAGTTTAGGTATATTTGGCATATTCTCTGTTGCTTGCTTTTGGATATCATGTTCTACCCTTTTGGATTGCATAATTTTTGCAATATCCTTTTGTAGTTCTTCTGGACATGATGATACATATTCTTTTGTGGGGGGAGGGGGTTATGATGTATACATATATATATATATATGTAAAGGATTACTTGAACACCTACGTAGTATGATGTATTATACATGACGTAGATAATTCTTCTATAATCTATGCATATTAGTATATTGTATTTGGTTCTGGATAGATCTTTTAGCCAGCATTGTAGTGTATTCGATATGGATTATGTCGATGCATGGTTAGGGAAAAAACTTGACATATTTAAAACCTTATTTGATACAATATTATGGATGGTCGCTCCAAAGAATCCCTAATCCCCATATTAACAGACAATATTACTCCTTAATACTCTTTTTTAGTATGGGTCTTGGGGTAGGGCGTCACATTAGGTAACCTCCATTCCTCTGACAGAATCACAGTTAGCTACCGCTATTACTCCATGTCACCTTTGTCATCCCTATTAGTCACTCCTACAGCCATATCAACACTAACAAAATAGAAGAACCCACCTATATAGTCAAAGATTCCTAGGATTGGAAGAGAGATATAGTCGTGGGGTGATATATGAGCTACAGATTAGTGATTCAATGTGGTGGAATAAGTCAGTGATGAAAGTAGTCACTTTCTGGCTAGGGGACACAACAGGAAGGAAGAAAAAGGATTCACTTCAAAGCTTGTAAAATTGAAATGTCGAAGAGGGTATCAAAATATTATATATAAGGGAGACACCCTTTATATCCCCTTATATTTCTATAGAGATTGTTAAGTGAGGGATTCCTACTTATCTCTCCATAAGGATCAGGAGGGATCGATTTAAAACTCTTTCTTTATATAAAGATGAATGAAAGATATGTACATATGTTTATTAGCATGCAATTCTGTGCAGTAAAAGCGTTTAACGGTTCTATAGTGGTGGAGGTGCAAAAAGGTGTAGCGGGGGATAAAGCAGGGAAATAGAGGGGCTATTGCGGAGGCATGGAAAAATTCATTATATGTTAAACCAAATATTTGAAAATTAATTACTCACCTTTCTCACATTATATGTGTACAAGAAACTAATATAACTAATCTTATATAACAAAATCACAGAATATCATAGTTATGCATGCTAAATTTGATGAATGTAATTGATTAGTACCATATATTAGGCTCTATGACTTAAATTTAGCACTTTACGTTAAATTTACATATTTTTTTTAAAAGAGAACTAGTCAAATCAAGTTCTATATATTATTATTGCTAAAGTGAATGCTAAAAAGTGTTGATTTAGCGGATGCAGCGGAATATATCGGGGATAAAGGAGGATCTACTGTTCATCAATGCTAAACTGAAATAGCGTAATGGCTAAAGTGCGCTATAGGCTATAGCGGGGATATTGCAGAGCTTTAACTACATAGGCGTGCATATACTAACATGTAATCATATACATTTATGCATTCATAAATCTCTTGGAAGCAAGTTCCAAGCGTATCACGCGACATCATGTACGTGTACCTAGGTGTATGTCCAACCCCAATCGACAAGGACATATATAACAACCCAAAATTTTAAGATATAATAATTAATTAAATAATAAATAAACCGACTAAATTATCAGTTTAGACATTAAGTTTGCAGAAATTGGAGTTAAAATGAGAATGATATTAATTAAACAAGAAATAGAAAAAAGAAGAAAGAATATATATATATGTGTATATATATATATATATATATGCATGCATGTGTGTTGACACAATCCTTAGGTATAACGACCGGTGAGTTGACACACTTGATGAATGTGTCGACACATAATAGAAATTGGATGATAATTCACCTAGGTATTCTTCGACGACATTGGTTTTATAATAATAGATGACATGGCAATTCCCCTATTGGTCCAAATTCAAAGTGCTCAGCTCTGATTGGTCAACATATGTGGTTAGCATAGATTAAATCAAGAAATCTAAAGGTTCTAAATTTCTAACCTAAAACTATAAATAGACCTTAAATCCTAGCTATCAAATCATACCTAACTCTTCTCCCTGGGCCTCTCGGCATTGAGGTGGACCTTAATATACATATAAAATATATATGGAATCAGCTACAACCACATATTTCAAGCTTAGGATTAAGGTGAGTGTTTTAATTGTTATAGACACTAGTTGATTAAAGTAATTAGGGTTTCAATAGTTTTAATTTGCTGTTTTCCACAATTATTCATTTTAGTTTTATTTCAGTTTTATTTTAGTATTTTATATTTGTAGTTAATTTTCTGCTTTTTCTTATAGTCTTTTAGTTTAATTACAAGTTAATTTTTTTGTCTTCCTTCTTAGTAATAATTTTATTTGTTAAGATTCGGTATTTCTGCATTTTTTTCTTAAGTACTGTAATTTCTAGTTTAACCATAGTTTTTCTGTCTTTTATGTTCTTAAATATTAAAATAATTGCACAAAAACAACAAATATGTTAAAAGTAAAATTTTAGTTAAAATAGCAGATTTACGTTATAAAGGAAAATAGAAAAAAATAGAATAATTACATTAATAAGGAAAATAGCAGATTTACAAAGATCGGCAACAGTTTATGCCTAGTTTTCATAACCTGTTTGAAACAGAGAATTCGGAAAAATTATTATGTTAATTAAAAAGCAATCAGAATCGTAATAATTAGAAAATAAAGTAGAACCTATTACGATACTAAAAATATCATACTCATCCAAAAACTAGGCAAATAGTTTAGGGCCCAGATCTCAGTAAGTGTTAGAGTTTATTCTCTAGAGGCAATCCATTTGACGTGATTAATAACACTATTAATGTTATACTTTATTTTGAATAAAAGATTCTATTATGTTATATTTACGACGTAACATACATATTAGCATAATAGAAGTCCTTAGAATAACAATACAAAATTATATAGTTTCATGTAAGTGGCATGAACATGAGACTGTATAATATAATAATAAGCATTATAATTCTTAAAGGTCCTTAGTCATGTTTTATTGTTTATATAGCACAATAATAAAACATTGTGACTAGTATGGTGATTGACTGATGATCATATCTTATTGATCATTAGTATATGTGACATTAATGTTAATACATAAATAGTGTATTGGGCTGAACCAACATGAGAAAACTACATGGAATATAATTAACAATGTCATAAATTATTCTCATAGTGATAGTGATGTAATGGTTCTCAGACCTGAAATCATTGTAATTTTATTCAAGGATATTTGTGTTCTGATATTATTAAAAGTTACTTTTAACCGAGTAGACGACAAAGATGATTATCGGATAGATCTTGAAACGATTGAAAATTATGAATGATCTAAATGGAATTTAACCCTGCAATATAAGTAGTGATATCCGTAGGCCTCTTGATTGAGTGAGACTACGGAATGCATGGTCGCGCTGAAATATTGATTTGCTTTATATAGTTTACTCATTGATAAAGATAAAAGGATTAAATTACAAAGAGGACGATATGTTCCATGCAACGATTTTAATCTTATATATATTGGTTAAAATGATTAAATTGCGTTGAAACACTGGTCAGAGAAAAGGTTGTATCGAATCGTTGATTTTATTATACCTCGGGTAACGATGATGTATTACTAGACGCCTCTCACTATTTATAATTTTAAATATGATTTAAAGTTAATGCCAACGTTGTAATCTATTGGGTAACACACTTAGAATGTTTAAAAGGAAAAAAAACATTCTTTGAATAGATAAATATCAAACCATCGATATGTTATAGCCATAAGAAATGGTATACCACTTTATTTTCTATTATCTAGCCTACGTGTGTTTTAAAAGGAGAACTCTCCCTTTTAGTACGAAAATTAACAAACCCTAGATAAAAAGAAAATAATGGCGTCTTCAGCTAATATCGTTTCCCTTTGCTTCAATTTCGTGGAGATGTCATCGAAGGACATTCATGGATTTCTATGGAGGCGCCTTCACTTGCAGTGTTTGGATTCATTTTTTCCTAAATCCCTTTTCGATTTTCATGATAAAGGTGAAAGCTTTGATAGGTATATATTATTCGATTTACATTTAATCGCTTGGATCCTGTTTAATTTGCATTAAATTTGGATTATTGATTGTGAATTTGATCCAAATTTCACTTCAATAGTATCGGAGCCGAACTTGCGAAACTGTATGTTGAGTTTTAATTAGGGTTTTGCATGTTCGATCTATAGTAAGACTTGAAAGTGTTATGAACACTACTATTTTTTTTTTTTTGAATTTTTTCAAGGGAGAAACCGGCACTGCCGTAAAACTCCCCCTAGTGCACCTAACCTGATCCGCAGGGTCATCACGCTTATGCACATGTTAAGCCCCTTGTTTGAACTAAAGTGCGTGAGGCGGGAATCGAACCATCTCCCACTCCTTGGGGAGCTAGGAACCCCCGCCACCCGCAAGTGAGCTGCGGACATGAACACTACTATAAGATGATTGCAATATAAATTCATTGTTAAAATGAAACTGTTTCATAGTAAAAATATTTTATATTTGATATAAAGTTTGATATGGATTTATGGATAAATATTGGATATTTTTTATGCATAAAACTATAAAGAAACCCCTGTAGTTATTTTGAGGTCTGGAATAATTCTACAACCTAATGTATTCAGAATAGTTTTATACCTAATTTGTGTTCTTATCACACTATAATTTCTGAAATAAAACATTAGCTTTGTTTCTCTATAATAAAGTTTTTGAACTTACATACTTCTGTCATACTTTTATAAATATGTATCCAAAATTGTTTTAGATCAGAATTTTATGTATATATATTAAACAAATAATCTATATGTATGATTACTTCCCTTAATATAGCTAAATGAATGATTTAAACCACAACAAAATTTTGATCAATGAGTTTTGGAATTAACGGTATGTATATTCAATAAATCATATGATGCAAGATTTCATATTATTTCATTACACACACATATATATGTATTGACATATATATGCCGGGAGAAAGAGTTGAAATCTAACTTGTACATGTTAAGATCTTCAATCCTACAGCAGTATAAAACTTGCCTATGATTTTATCTTAATACCTTTAAGAATGTCTAATTTAATCAAGTTGAAAATAAGTATGACTTATTAATCTCTTAAGATAAATTGGGTCACTGAATTTGGTTTTATGAAAATTGATGATGTGTGGATCCTAATTATAACATATTATATATGCATAATTGATGTTATGTGCTGCACGACCTTGAATCATTTTTTTTGCGGGTTAATTAATTGATACTAGAAATAGTACTTTCTTTCATAAACAATCTTTAGAATATAAGTACAACTGCCATGTTGTATATATTGAAGTGCAAATCACTGTCTTATCTTGTATATATGTTTGTATCAGTATGCCAGTTTATACACATGTGTTTATAGGTGATTAAGCTATCTTAACTAGTTTAGACTTTCCGTTTGATGTGATCAACCATAATAGACACAAGTAGGTGAACTAGATTAGAGAAATGTGATCAACCACTGAACTGCTGGATTTGTATATATTATCTGTATATATGTATACACGTAAGTATCAAGTAATGGAAAAAGTTTTAAATTACAAATCTATCTGGCTGCATACATATTTATGGATATATAAATCAATAAAAGGTATTAGCTTACCTGGACACACATATATATGATATATATACACATTTATATCCTATTGAATATACAAATACATATAAGAGGTTACATCTTGTAGACATATGAATTAGGAATAAAATAAGTGTTATTTAATTCTTAGCTCGCAAGCTAGATAATAGCTATACATTCATTACATGAATTTTCTTAATTGGACGTTAATATATATGTTGCCAGTTCTTACCATTAAAACACTGAATCAAAACTGTTTGATTATTAAAAGTGCATATTGTTAACTTAATGATTTGAGCAGCATGTTTTTTTAATGTTTTGGTCAAATACCGATCTATTGCAAACTTAAATCAGTGTGAGTGATTTTGATCATTCTGTTTAAGTAAATATATACATAATGCTTGGATCTAAATGTATATGCACGATTTAAAAATATACACTGCAAATTATAGGTAAGTGATATTTAGATATCCAGAAGAATACATTTTGTTATATCAATAAAGAGCATGTTGGTATAAATGTTGTGTCAGGCCTATTATATAAATGTATATGATGCTAATACACATAGTTAAATAATACCTAGACTTATATTTACTCTTTTATCTCATGCTATAAGCTAGTATAGCTATGAATTTTTACATTGAGACGTATATGTATATCAAAAGGCCTAGTTTTTTGATGCTGACCAAGAAACAAGCACATTATTTTAATAATATCCCATATTATTTTAGGACAGTGAGATTATATTTTATCATTAATTTGAGTTATATGCAAACACATTGAGTTATGTATACTGTAACGACCCGCATTCTACGCATCATAGGATCGTAGAATATTTATTTCTTTCACATACGAAGTCGTATGGTCATGTAACTTTGGGGGACGACTATTGGGGTCATTTCCCATGTTCATGATTTTTCCCGATTTTTAAATGACCATTTTACCCCTAGTTGGCACTGTTTTGGCCATAACTTTTGACTGGAAAGGAATTTTGACCTGAAACCACTTCCATTGGCTCCGGAAGATGGTTTCTCTTTCCGTAGAGTGGTCACATTAGCCAAACGGACTCACCGTTTGGGAGATATGGCTGAAACAAGTTTCTGATGGTGAAAAACAGCTTAATTGGGCTTAACCGGGTGATTAACAGCTAGGCCCAAAGGGGAATTTCGGGATTAGGAGTTTAAAAGGGCTGTTAGGGTTTGGAGAATACCTTTTTCTCATTTTTCAGCCGTCACTATTCATTCCTCTTGATCTAGCCATGGCCTCCACTCTCTAAATCTCTCTAAAACACCCAAGATCACTTCCTAATCAAGGATTAAGGCTTAGAGGCATCAAATCAAGGAGGATTAGCACAAGAACCGAGGTAGAGCTGCTGTTATATATTGGAATTCGTGCAAATCAGAGGTTCACTTCAGATCTGAAAGTTTTTGTGGCAAAGGTGAGTGATTTGCATAGTTTTTGCACTAATTACGGTAATTAAGGGTAATTAGTGAAGATTAGCGAATTTATACACTAATAAATTCTGGAAAAATGTTTAGAAATTCGAAAATAATATTTTATGCCTCTGGTAGAAATTTGGTTTAATTTGATTGAGTTTTGTTAAAACTATGATTAGATTTATTTAAACATGCTTAAGGGAAAATTTGGGGTTTTGACCATGTTTGATCCACTTTACATGCTATGATTTGTGTTATGGTGTTCGTGGTCGATACTATACGTTGCTATGACTGTATGAGATGTTTTGTGATTGTTTAGAAGTGTTAGTTTGGTCAAAAACGCCGTCGAATGGCGAAAGACTGTCGCTGGAACGAAGTGCAGGAATTTACCCGGATCGGATCGCCCCCTCTATGAGCACGATCCGATTGGAGCTCGCGCCACGACACGACCCGATCCACCTATGGATGGTGACCACGAACCGATCCCTCGCGTTTGAAGTTCTCCGATCCGACCACTCGTGCAGGGTAGCTGCGAACCGAACCGTCCCAGCTGGAGTTCACGATCCGATCCGATGGAAACTGGAGACCACGATCCAAATAGAAGGCACGAACTGAACTGGCTTTCTGACCCGATCCACTTCAGAAGCACGATCCGAACCGGAGTTATGCACTTGAGAGGACGCCACGAGCTGAAGGGCACGACCTGGAGAGGTGCGACCCGATCCGACAAAGGGAGAACGAACCGATCCGATTGGGGAGGCGCGCCACGAACCGAACCATCCAAGGGAGCACGATCCGAGGAGAAGACTGAATGAAGACCGATCCGAATGATGACGACCGATCGGGATAAAGACGATGACCAAAACCAGAGATGCAAAGGTAGTCCAAATGGAAGTTAGAGCTCAGGATCCAGTTGGGAACCGACGAGTTCACTTCATGAATTGGGCTTTGCTGCGGGACGTGTGCCAAGGGGCAGTCGATGTCTGTGACTTTGGATCGCTATGTATGGGAGGTACGTGAACGGATTCAGGGCCAAAGTGGCCTAGGTACGACTAAATGGCTATAAACCAATGAAGTGGGGTCATTTGTAAAGATTTGGTCATGACTCCATGTGGTAAGCTTGGTAGTAGCAGTAGTTGTACAAGTTGAACTCCGTCACTACTTCGATGGGTCTAGTGATTGACAGTGGTGGACATCGTATGCTTTACGCACTGAGTGAGAGATGTGAGGATGGTTGCCATGGATGATTTGTTTGCTATCATTATGACATGCACACCCCACCCCCGTATTCTTACACTATTTATTATGGCACTTTAGAGCATTGTACGGTATGTGGTACTAACTCTTTGGTTGCAGGTCCAGGTTCAGGTATGGTTTAGTATACCTGTTATTATCCTGTTTAGATGCTTATCGCTCATACCAGGCTTTATGTCTGACCCAGAGTTTTATGTCTCCTCTTATTACTCTGGGTGCTCACACGAGCAGACTAGAGACAGGTTAGCTGGTGATGTACGGGTAGATGATCCGGAGACGAGCAGGAGGCTTCCACGTAATAAATATATATAATATTCTCCCTGTGTTGTTGAAGATCAATGCTTGGGCATTGGTGGTGCATCTTCTACTTTAGCTTTCTTTTGTTAAGAGACAGTAAATTTGAAAAGTTGTAATAAGCTGTATTTGGATTTCCGCTGCTCTGATGATTGATGTTGATTTTAGTTATCAGCTTATGCACTGTCTCACCTGTTTTATGTCAAGTATGTTATTATTATATTTTATTCCATGCGCTGTGAGACATTTTACAGGTTCCTTGATTACTTCATTCCCTTCTTTCCCTTCTTTGGCGACCGTTCCGTGCTAGTCGGGCATGTGTACAGCGCACTTCCGGAGGAAATGTAGGCTGGTGCGGGGCGGGCCGTCACATTTGGTATCAGAGCTCTAGGTTGCGTAGTTAACCTAGGGACGTTATCAGGGAGAGATAGTATACGTATACGAGAGAGCGTATTTGTGATTATTTTGGTTTTCAAAAGCTATATATATATATATTATTAGTAGTATAAGAATGAAGTCGTGCTGCACTAGCACCACTATGGGGTCGTTAATCGTTTCCTTTTTCAGATTGACGATGAGCCGACATGTTAGAGGTACCGGTAGAGGGGCCAATAATGGGAATACTGCTGACATGAGGACGATGTTTACTGACCTCATGAGACAGATGCTTAGAGATGTACAGAGGGCAGCTCCCAATGGTGGAAATGGTGGTGGTCCAATAGTGCAGGCGCCGAGGGTCGATTTCGCCAAGCTGAATAAGGATTATACTAGCCTTGGTGGGAAGCCGTTTCACGGAACGGAGTCAGCCACGGATGTTCAAGATTGGTTGGATAGTTGCGAACGTATCTTCGAGGATTTGGGTATCGAGGATGCGATGAAGAGAAAGCTAGCATCCCGTCAGCTGCAAGGGCGGGCAATGAATTGGTGGAATGCTATAAAGGCAGCTACCCCTGAAGATCAGATTACTTGGGAGCAGTTTAAGGCTCGCTTTAGCGAGAAGTTCATTCCAGCTACTCAGAAGTCAGTACTGTTTAAGAAATTCTTGGAACTCAAGCAGAATGGCAGAGCTGTCTCGGAGTATATTGCTGAATTTGACACTTTGTCAAAATATGGGTTATCCCTTATTGATACTACCGAGAAGAAGAATGAGAAATTCATAACTGGTTTGGATCAGTACTTAGGGGAAAAACTTATTAACCACATCGATGAGACGTTTGAATCGATTGTGGGAAAAGCATTAAGATCGGAAAGTCTCTACCCTAAGCCGAAGACTGAGGTTGCATCCGCAGATGAGCCAAAGCCACAAGCAAGTGGTGGAGGCAAGGGTGGTTCCCAGAATAAAAGAAAGCAGAGTCAGACTAAGGATGGCCAGAAGAAAAAGAATAAGCAAGATGTGGAGTGCTTCAGCTGTGGTAAGGAGGGCCATTATGCTAGTAATTGTCGGGCCAAGCCAGCGGATAGGAAGTGCTTCAACTGTGGCCAGATGGGACATCACAAGGACAAGTGTCCGCAACCCCCAAAAGAAAAGCAAATGGTGAAAGCATATGCCCTTAATGCTATTCCTTCTTCGTCGAATGCCCCAACTGCGGCGGAGAAAGGAAAGAATATCGTCATTCAAGGTATGCTTTCTGTTTACGATGTTTCTGTTAGAGTTTTGTTTGATACCAGAGCTTCCAGTTCTTTCATACCTAGTGACCCGGTAGATAGGTTGGGATTGGAGCTCGAGATTGTCGATAGACCTTTAGTAGTGACGAACCCGATTGGTGGTTCGACTAGCCTTAGCATGATTTGTCATAATGTGGTCTTATCGAGTCATGGATGCATGTTTGTTTGTGATTGCTTTGTTTTGGGCTTTACTGGGTTTGGCATTATTTTGGGAGTAGATTGGCTCCGAAGGTATGGGGTGGTGGTAGACTGTGAGGGCTTTTTGGTGACAGCTAGAGCGGATGATGGGCGGAGGATAGTGTTTGGTGGTCTACCCAGTGAGAGGGTATTGGCTAGTTTTCTAAACTCCCTCGATATTCCGCATAGTGAGTTGTCAGGTTTGCCCGTGGTTGGCCAGTATCCGGATGTTTTCGAAGAAGTGACCGGACTTCCACCACACCGAGAGATTGAGTTTCGTATTGATTTGGTAAAGGATGCCAGGCCTATAGTGATGCCACTTCGTTGTATGGCACCAAGGGAGCAGTGAGAGCTCGAGGTGCAAGTCAGCGATCTTTTGAAGAAGGGATTTATCAGAAGGAGTGTTTCTGAATGGGGAGCACCAGTTGTGTTTGCTACCAAGGCGGATGGTTCCCTTCGTTTGTGTGTAGATTACCACGAGTTGAATAAAGTGACGAGGAAGAACAAGTATCCTCCGGATAGATGATTTGTTCGATCAGTTGAGTGGCGCGAGAGTATTTTCTCAGTTGGATCTCGCGACAGGTTTTCATCAGCTTAGAGTGGAAGCTGAGAGTATAGCTAAAACGACATTTCAAACGCCGTCCGGATTTTATGAGTGGTTGGTCATGCCATTCGGGCTGACCAATGCCCCAGCATATTTTGTGGATCTTATGAATAGGGTATTCAGAGATCAGTTGAATAAGTTTGTCCTTGTGTTCGTTGATGATATTTTAGTCAATTTGAGGACAGAGGAAGAACACAAGGAACATTTAAGAGTAGCGATGGAGGTGTTGAGAAAACACCAATTGAAAGCCAAGTTTTCTAAGTGTCACTTCTGGAAGAGGGAAGTGAGGTTCTTGGGCCATGTTGTATCAGAGAATGGTATTGCCGTGGACCCGGCGAAGGTGGCTACGGTACAAGATTGGCCTACGCCCAAGAACGCAACAGATGTAAGAAGTTTCTTGGGATTAGCCGGATATTATCGTAAGTTTATCCAAGGTTTCTCCAAGATAGCAGCACCATTGACCCAGTTGACCAAGAAGAATCAAGCTTTTTTCTGGGATGAAAGGTGCGAGAATGCATTCAAAAGCCTAAAGGACAAGTTGACAAGCGCACCAGTGTTAGTCATTCCTAAGGGGGATGAAGAGATGACGGTATACACGGATGCCTGTGGTACCGGACTGGGTGCCGTATTGATGCAAGGCGGTAGGGTTGTAGCTTACGCAAGTCGGCAATTGAAACCGCACGAGAAAAGATACCCTACCCATGACTTGGAATTGGCAGCGATCGTGTTCGCGTTAAAGATGTGGAGACACTATCTCTTGGGAGAAAGATTTGAGCTATTTACAGATCATAAGTCGTTAAAGTATCTCTTCTCTCAGAAAGATCTGAATCTCCGTCAGCAGAGATGGTTAGAGTTCTTAGCTTCCTATGATTTTGACATCGCATACACACCGGGAAAGGGCAATGCGGTGGCTGATGCATTGAGTAGGAGACATGCCAGCTTAGGGGCTATGTTCCTTGAATGGAAGCAACTGGAGTATATCGCGGGGTTTGATTTCAGACCAAAGTGCGAGTTGGATGTAGAAATGTTAGCAAGTTTGACGATCAGACCCACTTTAATTGAGCGGATCGGCTCTAGTCAGAGGGACGATCCTAACCTATTGGAAATCATCTCCAAGTTAAAGATAGATATCGATGAGGAGATGAACAAGTATGGGCTTGATCGAGATGGATGGCTTAGGAAGAATGGAAAGCTTGTTGTACCCAATGTCAATGGATTGAGAGATGAAGTGCTTAGAGAATGTCATCACTCAAAGCTGACTATACACCCCGGTGGTAATAAGATGTATCGAGATATGAAGCAGACCTACTACTGGGAAGGGATGAAAAGAGACGTTGGGAAGTTTATATCCAAATGCATGAATTGCCAGCTAGTTAAAGTAGAGCAAAAGAAGCCTAGTGGGTTGTTACAACCATTAGAAATTCCCGAATGGAAATGGGAGCAAGTCTCGATGGATTTCATCGATGGTTTACCAAGGACTAGATCGGGACATGATAGCATATGGGTAATTGTGGATCGGTTGACTAAGAGTGCAAGATTCATACCAGTCAAATCGACCAGAACGACAGCTAAGTTAGCAGAATTGTATATGAAGTGGGTAGTGAGATTTCATGGAGTACCTAAAAGCATTGTGAGTGACCGAGACCCGTTGTTCACTAGTGGGTTTTGGAAGAGCTTACAAGAGGCTCTAGGGTCAGAGTTACATCTCAGTACCGCATATCATCCTCAGACCGACGGTCAGACGGAGAGGGTGAATCGTATTTTGGAAGATCTCTTGAGAGCATGTATATTGGATTTTGGTGGATCATGGGATGACCATTTGCATCTAGTAGAGTTTGCATATAATAATAGCTACCAATCCAGTATCGGTATAGCTCCGTTTGAAGCTTTGTACGGAAGACCATGCAACTCACCATCATGTTGGATAGAGACTGGCGAGAAGTTTATGCTTGGACCAGATGTGGTGAGGGAAACTTCAGATAAGATCAAGATCATTCAGCAACGAATGAAAGCTGCCCAAGATAGGCAGAAGAGTTATGCTGATAAGAGGAGAAGAGACTTGAAATTCTCCGTTGGTGACTTGGTGTTTGTCAAGATCTCTCCGTTGAAGAGCGTGATACGATTTGGCAGGAGAGGCAAGTTGGCACCAAGATTTGTTGGCCCATTCCCTGTTCTTGAACTAGTCGGGAATTTGGCATATAGAGTTGGCTTACCAGAAAAGATGTCGGGAGTTCACAATGTATTTCATGTTTCCCAACTCAGGAAGTTCGTTCACGACTCAGATGTGACTATTTCACCTGATCAGTTAGAGGACTTCGAAGTAGAACCCGAGGCGGTTGGGAACTGCAAGCCGATTCGTATTGTGGAGCACGATACGAAGCAACTTCGAAGGAAGTCGGTGAAGTTAGTCAAGGTTCAGTGGGGCGAGGACGAGAATGATTGTACTTGGGAGACAGAGGAGAGCATTAGGAAGACACACCCAAAACTCTTTGCCTGGTAAGATTTTGACTTCGATTTAGTTTTCCACATGCTAGGATAGGCTTGTTTGCTTGTTTTGCATGTTTGATTGTTGTATGTGGTTGTTAGGCATGCGGGATCCATTGTATATTTTGGGTTAAGTAATTTCGGGGACGAAATTTCTTAAGGGGAGGAGAGTGTAACGACCCGCATTCTACGCATCATAAGATCGTAGAATATTTATTTCTTTCACATACAAAGTCGTATGGTCATGTAACTTTGGGGGACGACTATTGGGGTCATTTCCCATGTTCATGATTTTTCCCGATTTTTAAATGACCATTTCACCCCTAGTTGGCACTGTTTTGGCCATAACTTTTGACTGGAAAGGAATTTTGACCTAAAACCACTTCCTTTAGCTCCGGATGATGGTTTCTCTTTCCGTAGAGTGGTCATATTAGCCAAACGGACTCACCGTTTGGGAGATATGGCTGAAACAAGTTTCTGATGGTGAAAAACAGCTTAATTGGGCTTAACCGGGTGATTTACAGCTAGGCCCAAAGGGGAATTTCGGGATTAGGAGTTTAAAAGGGCTGTTAGGGTTCGGAGAATACCTTTTTCTCATTTTTTAGCCGTCACTATTCATTCCTCTTGATCTAGCCATGGCCTCCACTCTCTAAATCTCTCTAAAACACCCAAGATCACTTCCTAATCAAGGATTAAGGCTTAGAGGCATCAAATCAAGGAGGATTAGCACAAGAACCGAGGTAGAGCTGCTGTTATATATTGGAATTCGTGCAAATCAGAGGTTCACTTCAGATCTGAAAGTTTTTGTGGCAAAGGTGAGTGATTTGCATAGTTTTTGCACTAATTACGGTAATTAAGGGTAATTAGTGAAGATTAGCGAATTTATACACTAATAAATTCTGGAAAAATGTTTAGAAATTCGAAAATAATATTTTATGCCTCTGGTAGAAATTTGGTTTAATTTGATTGAGTTTTGTTAACCCTATGATTAGATTTACTTAAACATGCTTAAGGGAAAATTTGGGGTTTTGACCATGTTTGATCCACTTTACATGCTATGATTTGTGTTATGGTGTTCGTGGTCGATACTATACATTGCTATGACTGTATGAGATGTTTTGTGATTGTTTAGAAGTGTTAGTTTGGTCAAAAACGCCGTCGAATGGCGAAAGACTGTCGCTGGAACGAAGTGCAGGAATTTACCCGGATCGGATCACCCCCTCTATGAGCACGATCCGATTGGAGCTCGCGCCACGACATGACCCGATCCGCCTATGGATGGTGACCACGAACCGATCCCTCGCGTTTGAAGTTCTTCGATCCGACCACTCGTGCAGGGTAGCTGCGAACCGAACCGTCCCAGCTGGAGTTCACGATCCGATCCGATGGAACTGGAGACCACGATCCAAATAGAAGGCACAAACTGAACTGGCTTTCTGACCCGATCCACTTCAGAAGCACGATCCGAACCGGAGTTATGCACTTGAGAGGACGCCACGAGCTGAAGGGCACGACCTGGAGAGGTGCGACCCGATCCAACAAAGGGAGAACGAACCGATCCGATTGGGGAGGCGCGCCACGAACCGAACTATCCAAGGGAGCACGATCCGAGGAGAAGACTGAATGAAGACCGATCCGAATGATGACGAACGATCGGGATAAAGACGATGACCAAAACCCGAGATACAAAGGTAGTCCAAATGGAAGTTAGAGCTCAGGATCCAGTTGGGAACCGACGAGTTCACTTCATGAGTTGGGCTTTGCTGCGGGACGTGTGCCAAGGGGCAGTCGATGTCTGTGACTTTGGATCGCTATGTATGGGAGGTACGTGAACGGATTCAGGGCCAAAGTGGCCTAGGTACGACTAAAGGGCTATAAACCAATGAAGTGGGGTCATTTGTAAAGATTTGGTCATGACTCCATGTGGTAAGCTTGGTAGTAGCTGTAGTTGTACAAGTTGAACTCCGTCACTACTTCGATGGGTCTAGTGATTGACAGTGGTGGACATCGTATGCTTTACGCACTGAGTGAGAGATGTGAGGATGGTTGCCATGGATGATTTGTTTGCTATCATTATGACATGCACACCCCACCCCCGTATTCTTACACTATTTATTATGGCACCTTAGAGCATTGTACGGTATGTGATACTAACTCTTTGGTTGCAGGTCCAGGTTCAGGTATGGTTTAGTATACCTGTTATTATCCTGTTTAGATGCTTATCGCTCATACCAGGCTTTATGTCTGACCCAGAGTTTTATGTCTCCTCTTATTACTCTGGGTGCTCACACGAGCAGACTAGAGACAGGTTAGCTGGTGATGTACGGGTAGATGATCCGGAGACGAGCAGGAGGCTTCCACGTAATAAATATATATAATATTCTCCCTGTGTTGTTGAAGATCACTGCTTGGGCATTGGTGGTGCATCTTCTACTTTAGCTTTCTTTTGTTAAGAGACAGTAAATTTGAAAAGTTGTAATAAGCTGTATTTGGATTTCCGCTGCTCTGATGATTGATGTTGATTTTAGTTATCAGCTTATGCACTGTCTCACCTGTTTTATGTCAAGTATGTTATTATTATATTTTATTCCATGCGCTGTGAGACATTTTACAGGTTCCTTGATTAGTTCATTCCCTTCTTTCCCTTCTTTGGTGACCGTTCCATGCTAGTCGGGCATGTGTACAGCGCAGTTCCGGAGGAAATGCAGGCTGGTGCGGGGCGGGCCGTCACATATACAAACATAATTTGCGACCAGTTTTGTAAATGTTAATGTGTTGTTTATATGTATATATTTATATTGACAAATATATATGTGTTACAGATATGATTTATTATCATATACAACAACTATATCTGCTGTTCAAATTTATATTAATTGTATTTGATGCTGAATTAATATTGAAATCAAATTTCTAGTTACTGCAAATATATGAATGTTTGATTCTTATAGCTAGTAGCAATGCTTAGCTGAATATATATACATGTGATGTATTTATGTAACTGCACAAATATATCTTATATATATTTGATGTATATAAGTCAAACTGGCCTTGTAAATTAAAAATTGTTTTAATAGGGGCAACGACAATGCTTAACTATATACTGAAATTATTTCAGTGGAAGGGGAAACACAAATGCATAGAGTCAGTGTGTACAAATAATTCTAATGTACATGCATTTTGATGTTTATATATATATTTGTATAGGAGTGTGTAGAAGCAGCAGGTAGTGTTGTTTAAAACTATCTGAAATGTTTCTTAAACCTGATATATGCCATTTATGGGTTTGTATTAATGTGTGTGTGTGTGTGTATATATATATATATGTGTGTGTGTGTGTGTGTGTATGCGTGTGTGTATGGTTCTATGTATATTGGAAGATATGTTTAATATTCATTCTAATGTTTGTATATGTAATTGTGTCTGCAAGAGTAAAATGATACCTGTTTGTATAAATGTTATAAATAAGCAATTTGTAGGTTTTGTGAATGGATACATGAGTATATATATATTTGCAATGGTAAGGAGCTCATTATTTTGTGTATGAATGTTAAAATATGGAATAAGTTTTGGGCCTTGAAGAGCCTAGTTTTAATCAATTTTGTAAATCACCGGGTTGCGTACCTATTTTGCAAATGTTTGCTAAATTTCCAGTTGGCCCGTGTGATACTTGCAGAAGATAATATAACGTCTCGTGGCTCTCTGAAAGGTTACAAAAGTATGTAAAATAATTCATGGCCTATATGAATATTTTCAAAAGTGTACATTATGATTTTGTAGCTTATATGAGAATTTTCAAATGTTTAATTTCATGGCTTGTCTGAATTTATACAAAGAGCTCTTGATGATCTTAATGGACATTTACGAAATTTTGTACAAAAGATAAAAATGACCAAATTTGAAATGTTCAAAAGCCTATAGTAGGTATACATACATATATATATATATATATATAATTTTATAAACTTAATATATAACATGTGAATATTGAGTTGCCATCTCAAATTTTAAAATCCTTCAAAAAATTATTTATATCAAGTCACAGTGATGTCTTCCAATAAATACACTCATCAATGCTAAAATCAATATATGTAGGTAAGGCCAAAGCATTAGTACACTGTTTATTTTGGTTATATGCGATAGAGTAAATGTGATACCCAACTATATAATTGGGTCTGACTTAACTAGGCTCCTATAATAAGATTATGGCCTTAGAGACAAACAGCATGGAATATTCAATATTTCAAATAAACAAATTGTTCATCATGCTATCCAAGAATTATATATGTGATATAATTGACATAAGATGTCTACTTAAAAGATTGTGTTTTGGGATTAACCAAAGCTAACTTAATGCATGATTAGATATGGATCTTGGATCACTATGATATATATAAATAAAAGAATGTTGATTTAAGTGGGAGAATATTTTAGTACAAATTATACAATTATATTAATATACAATATTCTACATAATTTTGATCGACAAAATTTGTATATAAATATTGCGAAATCATTTATGATTGTTTTATTATTTATTATCTACTATAGATATTAAATGGCAAACAACATCGGTAATTTATTACTAAAATTGGTCCTTAAGAAGGGTAAACTAAATTAAATCAAATTTCTTTACTAAACATCAAAATTTGAGGATTGTCCTCAAACAAAATTGAAATGTAATTGTTTTTACATATATAAAAGATCTAAAAGGAAAACTGAAATATGACTTCAACCAAATAAGGTATAAATGTTATAACTTTCTACTTGTACATCTCTGGTATTGTATACTAGATATGAATCACATATATGTATGTGAATTTGCAGGAATTGCAAAAGGAGTAGAAATTTGGCAAAAGGAGAAGTGCAATTACGAGTAGAATTGAAGAAAAATGTTGCTGCATTATCCATATAAGACTACCTCTTGTCCTAACCACTGTCTTAATTAAAAATTAAAATATTGCTATTATGTAATTTTCGTTTAAAATAAATGTTATTCTATATCTTGTTTAAACAATTCTGAATTTTCATTTGTAATATAAGGGACAATTGTTGTTTGTTTTAATAAATGAAATATCTAACGGAAATGCACTATTAGTTAACGATCTTTATAAATCCTTAATTTTAATGTGCTTGATTATAACATAAATATTGAGCGGAATAAATCCAATTATTTAAATCAAACATACCTTTGGCATTGTCGGGTAGGCCATAATAAACAAGAAACACATATCAAAACTTCATAATGATGGAATTTTGAGGTCATTTGATTTCGGATTATACGAAGAATGCAAATCTTGTTTATTAGGAAAAATGACTAAGGCACCTTTCACTGGATATGGTAAACGGGCTAATGATGTATTGACCTTTATACACAGTGATGTATGTGGACCAATGTGTACATCAGATATAAGTATGTTTTTATTACTTCATTACATTTATTGATGATATCAGTAAATATGGTTATGTGTGTATTTTATCAAACATAAATTAGAATCCTTTGAAAAGTTCAAAGACTTCAAGAATGAAGTTCAAAACCAACTTCGAAAGAATATAAAGAATCTTTGACCAGATCGAAGAAAATAATTAAGCCATTTATTTAATGACCATCTAAAAGAGTGTGGAATTGTCTAACAGCTCACTCATCCTAGAACATCACAGTGGAATGGTGTGTCTGAAAGGAGAAGTTGCACCTTATAATATATGGTATGATCAATGATGAGTCATACAGATTTTCCAATAAATATTGGGGTTACCATTGAAACAATTGCATTCATACTTAATTATAATCCTGCTAATACGATTCCAAAGAAGTCATATAAGATATAGACTAGGAAATGTTCTAATATGTATTTTGTGAAGATTTAGGATGTGAGGCACTTATTAAACGTCTTGCTTCTGACAAGCTTGGACCCAAATCTAATATGTGTTATTTTGTGGAATATTTGAAACAAGAGAAACGATATTTTTCCTATAATCCTTCTAAGAATAAAATGTTTAATGCTCGAATTGGTACCTTCTAAAAGAAGAACTAGTCCATGAATTACTGATGGAAATAAAGCAGAACTTGAAATGTCTCGGGAACCACAAAATACCAGTGGACCTTTTGTGTACAAGGAATTTAGTGGGAGTAACACAATAATCCTAATGTTATATATTGATAACATATTATTTATTGGGAAAGATGTTAGTTTAAAATAAGAAATAGATACTATTACAACGAAGGAGGATGTTTGGATTAAAAGGTTCATTATTGAACTAAGTCCACTATTGATCCAATGATTTATCATTGTGATGACAATGGAGCTATTGATATCCAAACACATATTTAAAAAATATAATTTCATCCATGAAATTGTTTGCGAAGGAGATATACATATTTTCAAAGCACCATATGTTGCAGACCTACTGACTAAAACTCTGTCACAACCGAAGAATGATAGTCACACTAGCATCATGGGTATGCAATACATGATTGATTGACCCTAGTGCAAGTGAGAGATTGTTAGAGTTTATGCCTTAGAGGCAATCTATTTAATGTGATTAATAACATTGTTGATGCAATATTTTATTTTAAATAAAAGGTTCTTTTATGTTATATTTACTGCATAGTATAAATATTAACATAATAAAAGTCCTTAGAATAATAATAGAGAATTATATAGTTTCAAGTAAGTGACTTAAACATGTGATTATATAATATAATAATAAGTATTGTAATACTTAAATATCCCTAGTCAATTGTTTATATTGAACACCAATAAAACATTGAGACTAGTATGATTGACTGATGATCATATCTCATTGATCATTAATATATGTGATATTTATGTCAAAACATAAATAGATATTAGAGAATAGTGTATCGGGTTGACCCAACATGATAAAACTTCATGGAATATAATTAACATTGTCATAAGTTATTCTCATAGTGGCAGTGATGTAATGGTCCTTAGACCTGGAATCATTATAATTTTATTCAAGGATATTTGTGTTTTGGTATCATCAAAAGTTACTTTTAACCGAGTAGACGATAAAGGTGATTATTGGATACATCTCGAATCGATTGAAAATTGTGAATGATATAGATGGAATTTAACTCTACAATATAATTAGTGATATCCATGGGCCTCTTGATTGAGTGAGACTATGAAATGCATGGTCACGCTAAAACATTGATTTGTTTTATATAGTCTACACATCGGTCAAGATAAAATGATTAAATTATAAAGAGGATGAGATATTCCATGGCTCGAGTTTAATCGTGGATATACTGGTTAAAAGGATTGAATTGTGTTGAAACACTGGTCATAGAAAATGTTGTATCTAATCGTTGATTTTATTATAACTTGGGTAATGGCGATGTATTACTAGATGTCGCTCACTGTTTATAATTTTAAATGTGATTTAAGATTATTGCAAATGTTGTAGTAACTTATAGAGTTACACACTTAGAACGTTTAAAAGGGAAATAACCATTCTTTGAATAGATAAATATCAAACCGTTGATATGTTATAGCTATAAGAAATGGTATACCACTTTACTTTCCATTATCTAGCCTACATGTGTTTTAAAAGGAAAACTCTTCCTTTAAAAAAAAGTACGAAAATTAACAAGCCCTAGATAAAATGAAAATAATAGTGACTTCGGCTAGTACTGTTTCCCATTGCTTCGATTTCGTTGAGACATCATTTGTAACACCCCGTAAAATATACCTAAAATATAAATATAAATATAAATATAAATAATTAACATAAATGAGCAATTAAATAATAAAATATAAAAATGATAAAAAATGAGATTTTACAACATTAAGAATTTAGCTACGAAAATCTTTTGTTTGGATTCATGGCAAAATTCTGAATTGTTTTCATATATAATATGTTGAAAAAGCTAATTGTATGAAGAAGTTAAATTAAAATGAAATTAGACGGTAAACGCATATATATATACATGTATGTATGTGTGTGTGTGTGGTTTAATAAATAATATATATCCAAGAAGTAAAATAAATTGGATGGATTTGATTTTAAATGAGAAGATAAAAATGAGGGGACAAAAATAATATACATAAGGAAAGAAATAACCTGATTGAATTAGCGTTATATATAATTAATGTCTCTTGCCCTACATTGGGTGATTCAGCGACCAAGAGATCGACCTCCCCACAAGGAGGAGTGTCGACCCCCCTCCTAGAGGGGAGGTCGACCGCTTTACAACTGAAATGCCCAATAAGGCTGGTTTTTTGGGCTAATTTGTATAAATAGACAGCTAGGATTAGATCTTAATAATCCTATGGTTCTTTCTTACACAAGCCATTATAAATAGACCCCTAGACTCATACCTAAACCCTAGCCACTCTCTCTATTTGTGCCTCCACTCTGCCACCATTGATTTCAGAAATAGGTTTACTTTTTCTACAAACCTATTCTTCTTTCTCTAATCTTTTCTTATAGAATTTAGATTAGAATATATAATTCGAATCACATGATATATATATATTAATCAATTGATTCTTATGTATATAGATCTCTAGAGTTGGAGTTTATATCAAACAGGCACAACAACATCAGACCTACGACCATTCCAATCACTGTGAGTGGAATTAGTATTTTCTTAGGCATATTCTACATTTGTAGATTATCATATGGATTAGTATGCCTAAGAGGATTAGGTATAACGACAATATTAAACTGCAAAACCCCCAAATCCTTTGTTTTCATGTATTTCGCAAGAATTGTCAATTTATATTGGGTTTGTGAATTTGGTTTTAGTAATGGATTGAGGACAATTGGGTTATGTACTTTTATTTTATGTAATTTATCCTTTTTGTCTAAATCTTTGGTTGTAACCCAAAAAGGTTTAGATTTGATTCATTATTTGAATAGGTTTGGGTTCTATTCTAATTAGACAATCCAAACGTATTTAGATTTGACGTCAATCAAATATGAACATTTTTATGTGCAATATGAGAAAAAGTGTAAATTAGATAAATAAAGGCCTATGTATGTATGTATATGTGTGCGTGTGCGTGCGTGTATGTGTGTGTGTTTGTACATATGAGATTACACCCTATTCTTGGTTCATTACTAGAATTATTCCAGTAAGCCTAGGATGCAAGTTGTAATTGTATGTATGTTGTATTTTCCACTAATATTATCTGTTATTATGCAATTATGCCATTATACATTGAATGTAGCGGTCAAATGTGGAAATTAACTTGCATACCTTGAAATTTGAACAAGTTGACAAATTTATCTCGTTAGAACGTTCCTTCGTTCATACGAAAAACTAGCATTACACACACTAAATATTCTACTTATGTAACTAGCGTAATAATAACGTATTAATGCTATTAGAAAAAGATTTGAATATGAAATGTCCCCATATATTGATTGCTTTTGTGTGTGTATAGAATGACTTGAATATATATATATATACAATAAAAGTGACACACGGGCACGAGGTTAATTGCCTTTTTTGGTAAAATCCTGCCCAGAACTGACTGACAAATCCAACAACCACAAACGGTTCTGACTAATGTGAGAGGGCTGGGTGCCATGGGCCATTTAAATTTAGTACACTATGACATGAGATTAACCCACCTGTGATAAAAATCTGCCAGAAATCGCCCGACATATTCAACATCTACAGTTATATGGTTTAATATGAGAGGCCTAGTTGGGTGTGCGTGTGTGTGCATATATATAAAAACCTATTGTGTGTCAGAATAGGCATGTTTACTATGCCTTGGGAAGGTTTTAAGTGGATGACTCTCTTCTTATCTAGTTTGTGTATTAAGTGGTTAGTATAGGATCATATCTGAATGTTTATTACTTGGATAGGTACCAAAGTCTTAGGACCCACCCTTATTAGTTTTGAAGTAAGTCTATGGTTCCTCCTTCTCTGAAAATGATTAGGCATAGCGGTAATGGAGTAGGGTAGTTCACGGGGGATGTCCACTTACTAAACTAGGGACATGATTGGTTTATATTGGATATGTGGTTGTAGCATGCTCATCAACTGTCTACTGGAAGTCTTAAGAGACATAGGTGTTCTACCTTAATATCAGTTAAGTAGTAATGTTCGTAATGGTACTTCTCATGTTACTTTTGAGAGTATAGACCAAAAACGTTGACGAATTAGGATGGGGTCTTAAGGGGTTAGGGTCTGCCTCAAGTTTATAAGCGATCACAAGAATCAACCTTTAATAGGGCCATAAGTGACGGAGAATGCCCACCTCGTTGGGTAGGGGTGGCAATTAGACCCGACCCGATGGACCCGGACCCGACCTCGCGGGTCTCGGTTCTAAGCGGGTCGGGTTTTGTCGGGTCTAAAATATACATTTCTAAAATCTGGACCCGACCCGACCCACGCTTCGGTTCGGGTCGGGTCGGGTTAAAGCTCGGGTCGGGTTGGGTCAGTTCGGGTCCGATTGAGTAATAACATTAAAAATACATATATTTCAATGTTTTTTGGTTGGGTCTTTCGGGTCGGGTTTATGCGGGTCGGGTTTGATCGGGTCTTGATGGTATTTTTCATCACCTAGACCCGACCTAAGACCCATTGGGTTCGGTTCGGGTTCAGGTCTTTTCGGGTTGGTTCGGTTCAGGTTTTCGGTTCTCGGTTCTAATTGCCAGCCCTATCGTTGGGTCTTTACCCTAAATGCACTAATGAAGGTCTTAAGTGATTGACTTGGATATCTAACTCATTGGTTAGATACTTTGTGTTCATGTGAATGTTTGTGTGTTTCGTAGACATACCTTGATATATATAATGTGCTAAATCTACGGTATGGTCTTTAAGTAAATACTATATTTCAGTCATATGGTGTAATAACCCGGAAATCTGAGCCAATTTAAAAAATTTATTTCGGCAATTTTAGCGAATTTTGATTATTTAAAATGAATTATTTTAAATATTAATGACGAGAAATTTATTTTGAATAGAATTAGAACATATATATTTATATAGATCGTCGTTAGAATATAAATAATTATTTATAATTATAAAAGGAATTGAAAATGGCGTGGTAGTTTGAAAATTTCGAATTCAAAATTCAAATGAATGTGCGGGATTCAAAATAAACCGGATTTTAGCAAAACCAAAAATATTAGAATCTAATTGAGAATATATTTCCAACGAATCCGAAAATTAAAATTTCATAGCGGGAATCAAAAGTTGTGCCCAGTTGAAAATTCAGAATAGTCGCTATGGAATTCTGGCCATTAGAAATGGAAATTTTGCAAACAACCTCGGTTTTCGACGAAACCACTTTAGTTGGATCCGTGATGTCAAGTTATTACTAGATTCCAAAATTCGTAATTTTTCGAATCAATATGTGAGCGTGGCAAAGGAAAACGCGTTTGACCAGTTTTAGTTGAATTTAATCGACTGGAAAACGGCCACAGAATTTGACGGAATTAGTTTTTTTAGGACCGTATCGTCAATACGAAGCTAGAAAATATTTTTTGGAAATTTTTAGAGTCCGTATGTGGCCCCGGTAAATTGAAATGCGCGTTCAAATTCAATATATAAAGTTATATTTTGATTTTGACGGAAACTGATTGAACGATCGAATCAGCTTACGATACATATCCCATTGTGTTCGGAATGGGGGTAATTAGCTATGAACGACGGTCGGTGGGTTCGATTTCGAGGTCGAAATAAAAAGTTGCTTTTAGAAATAAAATAATTAAAAAAAACACCTCACCCCTCTCTCCTATTATCTCTCTGGACCTCCCCCCCCCCCCCGTTTCATTCATTCAAGAAAAAAAAAGAGGAATTAGAAGAAGAACGGATGCAGAGGAACTGCCATCGCGCCCCCCCTAGGGCGAACCCGCCCATCGCCGCTACGGCAAGGACCCCCCTTCCTCGATCCACGCAGACCCCCCTTCGTCGATCGACGCAGCCCCCCCAATCCTTCCTCCTTCCACTTAAACCCGCCGACCGCCCTTCAGCCTCCCCTGCGATTTCCTCTCCCCTTCCAGCGCGAGCCCGACATCCACAAGCCCGCAACCAGACCTCGCACGCCACCTGCTCCTCCTCCTCCTCCACCACCAGATCATATCGATGTGGACCCCCCTCCCCCGGCGCAGCAGCATCGATTTATGTTAAAAGGTGAGTTTTTCTGATTTTTTTAGTTATATAAAAACTATTTTTTTAGTTATATAAAAACTGATAAACTAATTTTTTTAGTTATCTGATTTTTATATAGTTAATCAAATAAGAAAGGTCGGATTTTTATATATGATGCTAGCGAAGAAAGGTTGGATTTTTAATGAAGTAAAGTATGATTTTTTACGAAGTAAAAATATAATCTTTATTAGAAGAAGAGCGATATAAAAATATAATTTTTATATATGTACGACAATAAAAATTCGATTTTTATTTATATATGTAGCGGATAGGATAGAAAAGATGTGATCTTTGGTTATAGAAATGAAAATATACATTGTCTTTGAAATGAGTTTTGCATGTGCTTTCAAAAATGAAATTAGCATGGTTTTAAGGATCGTATTTTTGAAAGTGAAAAGATCGTATTTTTGAAAGTGAAAAGATCGTATTTTTGAAAGTGAAAAGATCGTATTTTTCATATAGGAAAGGTGAGATTTTTAAAATATGAAAAGGTTCGATTTTTATATATATTATAGCGACGTAAAAATATGAACTTTATTTTATCGTGAAGTAGACAGAATTAAAACTATGATTTTTATATAACAAGGAATATAAAAATATGATTTTTATATATGTAGTGAATTAAAAATATGATTTTTATATACTAGAGAATATAAAAATGTGATTTTTATATATGTAGTGAATACGGGCAACGAAAGTGACAAAAGGCGAGAACGGCGAAGATTTCTACATATGAAGAGTCGTGGCGTTTGGTTTAGCTTCTCGGTGAGAACTCCTCACTTATATTTTAATTTCTAGTTGAAGTATATACTAGGATGCTGATGGTGTTTAGTAGCACCCGACACCCGTCGTCCACAGACCATGGATGACTTGTTTGTTTGGTTGCTGTGTTGTGAAATTTGATTGTGTGATGTGAAATGAAGTAAAATATTTTATAGTGGAAAATATTTTATAGTTAAAAATATGATTTTTAACGTGTATATAAAATAAATAGTAATAAACAAATCGGAGATTTGTTTATATACACTGATTTAACTGATATTGATTGGGACGATAAATTTTACACATCGCCCACGAATAAAAATATGTGTTTGTTGATTTGAAACCCCACACGGTATTGGGATGATATTTGGCATACACTAATCCCAATTATTTAGCTGTATGTCGATCGACTGGCAACAGACTGTGTAAGCGTTAATTATTTATATTTAATGCTTATGCAATTATGTGGTGCACTCTGGATGATGGTTGATGATTTATCGTTGCTATTATATACATGTGTTGTAGAAAATCCATATAATTAACATTATATGGTTATTGATTGGGCCTCATTCCAATTTAGAAAATAAATTCATGTGTTGTATTGAATATATATATATATATATATTCATATGTTGAAATAAAATATATATTCATGTGTTGAATAGAATAAATATTCATGTGTTGAATAGAATAAACATTCATGTGTTGAATAAAAGCCGTGTTGATTTGATTGATGCCATTTTGACGTGAACGATATTTATATCGATTTTATTCATTTTTATAATGAATATAGAAAAGAAAGTGATTTCAAAATTTAACGTTTGAAAAATATTATCATTTGTATATCGATGATGTGAAATATTCAATTTTGATTAGAAATTGAATATGAAGTTGAAATCGTTCTGAAAACGAATTTAAAACGATTTATAAAATACGTTTTAAAAGGAATTGACGAAATATATATTATATATATAATATAATGGCCTGAATAGAACGCGCCACGTCGCGGTAGTTCGCAAATTTTGATCTTTGACTTTGAATGGATATTGCGGGTGATCCGACCGTCAGATTCTCCTAAAACCAGAACCGTTGGGTTCATATCAAAAAGAGCTTTCTAACGAATATAAGTGATTTGAAATCTAACGGTTGGATTTGGAATTATGTCCAAATCAAATTTGGAAAAGGTCACTGTAAGTGCAGTTTGATGGCCGTTGATGGAAATCGACTGTACGGGCCTTGATAAAATTATTAAAAATAGTAATAATTTGTGTAAAACCATAAGAAATGATTTGTGAAGAATTGGGATGAAAAACTCCATATTTGAAAAGATAAAAATAGATTTTTATCGAAATGAACTAGTTTTGAACTAGAATTATAATTCTATTTACTTTTAAAATAAATAAAGTGGATTTGAAATGGTTTTAAAAGTAACCAGAATTTCCAATAATTGAATTGGAATGGATTTGAATCAAAATTGTCTTTGGAATATTTCGACGTTGGATTTCGTGATGAAACAGATATTGTTATGGGAATTTGAAAGATATATTTATATCGCGATTTCCAATACGATATTTGTTGGTCATAGAATTTGATATTGAATATAAGCCGATATATTTTCTAATCAGAGCCTTGTATTTAATATCAAATGTGATTTGGGATTGTCGTGAATGGTGTCTTCACTAACACTGTCCTTAAGCCCAGTTGAGAAAAAGATTGAATCTTTTATTTAGATTTAATGAAGTGTACCAATTAAATGGTATTTAATTGGAATTGAATTTGAATTGATTTTTGGGTTTATCATGAACAATGTTTTAAATAACACTTGTTCTTTAACACGATAATTAATGAATGTGATTTTGGGTTTATCGTGGGCCATGTTTTAAATGACATTGGTTCTTTAACCCAGTTAAAGCCAGGATGTGATTTCCCAAGTTAAATAATCATTGATAGTGATTATTGGGAAGATTAAAACCAAGTGGAGTTTTAATGAGTCTTTAATTAGATTGAAATAATCGAGAATGAAGTATCACCAGTTTTGCTTCAGGTGATAGTTAAATATTTAATTAGATTTGAACGTGAAATAGTAATTGAATTTACCGATAACACCGTGGTGTTAGATATGAAGTATGACCAGTTTTACTTCATGGGATGAATAGGTTGGGATTGGGAAATAAAATAAATGATTACTTCGGTGTGGTTCGCTAATCCCGACTAGTTTGAATTGATATTCAAAAGGAGATTAAAGAATAAATTAAAAGAATTTATCTTCGATAAAATTAATGGCAACCTTTCCCAAAGTATAAGGATATTGGAATAAAAGAATATTCTGAATTGGAATGAGGCGTATGTTGTGTTTGTGTAACACTTGTTTATTATATACGCGAGTTATTTAGAAAGACTGGGTTTATCCCATTCTGAATAACTGATTCGACGTAGTGTCGAGGATGAAGACGGTGGTCGAAGACCGGAGGTCTTCACATCATTTGGGCGATTATTGATGATCCTGATTGGGATGTACACCCAAGAGGAGGGAATAAGCTGGTGATCGTCCAGACGTACTTGGAGATCGATGGATATGTGAGGTACAAGGTGCCTCCGGTTTCGTTCAGACCCAGAACGAACTTGTAAATGGACTGTGTGTCTGACATTGAATTTTATTTTTTGTGATTGATTTCTATTAAATATATATCTGTTTGGCGGCGGAGAATTTATTCTCTTGCTTAACGCCCTTCTCTGAGACGTACGAGCTCAGGGGTTATATATTGATGGATATCAATCGCATAGAGTGAATGGCCTGTGTGGCATGCCTAAGTGGAAAATGATCAAGGCTTCTGTTGAAAAGCAAAGTCTTGTGGTTGATGATCAAAGCACGGCCTATGTGGCATAGCTTTATGTAGCATTGATTCGCGAGCCTCACACCCCGGTTGTGAACCAGAAACGGGAGAGGACCTTAGGGAGAACATGCGTTTCTTTCTAGCTAGAGGTGGTGTCAGTGCTTAAACTGGCTGACATTTATATTATTTTCACCTGTGTGGTTGTTTCTGTTGTGAGGCGCCTCAGTTATATCGGTCAATCCGGGATCGATGGAGTCATTCGTTGGCTTATTGACACCCCAAAAGGTGGGGAAACGCAGTGTTCAGGCATTTTAATCCACATCGGTGGATCGGCCCTGTCGCTCCAAGGGCCCACCTGAGTCTGGGTCCTGAGACACGGGCTAGAGTGTCTCGAATTCAGTAGATGACGATCCCTTGCCTCGGTTCATAGATGGGAATCCAACTTCCAATACGTGACATTGTGGTTTTATTTGTAGAGCCAAGTATGGCGACATAGTGGTATGGGGCACTTATGCCGTCTATGATTGATACTTATGATTTGAAATTGTTTTGACACTATACACTTATAGTAATAATAAAAGATGAAATTTCACATACCAAGCATTCTTTGGCTATTATAAGGTAAAAACCCTATTCTCCGGCTTGCGTTGCATTATGTGATGGGACCTGGGTCTTATAATAGCTTCATTTTTCTTTATTTAGCATTGCGCTATTGTTTTATGCACTGGTATTCTTGGGAGCAAACCCGTTCCGTGTTATACGGTGTGGTCCCTTGATTTACCTATCCTTAAAATAAAGATTAATAACTGTTTTAGTTCTCACACCAGTCCCATGACTGACCTGGAGTTTATTGTTTTAACCTAAACTCTGAGTGCCCTTATTTTGACATGGGGAGCTAGTAGTTTTGGTTTTGCAAATTTATATTCACAGGAACCTGGTTTACAACTGGAATGATATCCGGAAAGCTCTGTATCCGTATATCTCTTTCAGTTGTGTTTTGTATTATTTTTCCGCTGCTATGTATTGTGTTGTAATCTCTGATATTTTTCAGTTGTATAATATTTATTCATACTCTGTAATATTCTTGTATTCTGATGGAATTGTTGTAATATACAATGAAATGTTCTTCTGTTCGCATTCTTTTGTGTGTTGTTATCAAAGTACCCGCTCTTTCCTTCACGGGGAAGTTACGGGTTCTTACAGTGGTATCAGAGCTTTGGTTTACAAAGCTCAGAGAACAAGGCACATTAGAACCATACGAAAGAATTCATCAGAAATTAGATTAGTAATATCCAATAAGAATGACTCGTTAGAGATGGGATCAGTAGCATCCTAGAACGAGTGTGAAGAGTATATTTTTAAAGTGAAAACAATTTTTGTTTTAAAAATTTAAATCAATTATTCGTATTTGATTATTTATTTTATATTGAATTTGGACAATCCAATATATAAAGGTTTTTCATACACGTCTGATCCACGGGTATTCGAAGTTTTAATATACTGGATAGATATAGAATCACACTCTAGTCGCCCGGGAATGATACTGATAATTGTGATCACATTGCCAGTATTTATGTTCGAGTTTCGAAAGTGGGATTTCTATATATTTCCTATTGACTGGTGTGAGATCCAAAATTAGATAGTGCCTATTGTTGTGATTTAGCATCAAAAAACTGATTTTTGGACTATGTATCAAAGTTATGAATTTGAAAACTAATCAACTAATTGATTGATGGTTGTGTTGTTTGATTATTGTTGTGATTAGTTAAATTGTTGAACCTTTAGCCAAATTGTATCAAATAGTGAGTTGTATCGAAAATTTGTCACATTTGCATACTTGTACATGTACTTACATTGAACAGGTCATAGCAAGGAGGCTAGAGAAGAGGAATAAAATTGTTTGCCCGACAAATAGGTACATGTTTATTGTATTTCTTGGGTTTTTGATGATTTTATGAGCCGATTAGTTAGCCGCTTGGCTGTTTCTTTTTCTTTTTGGATTGATGAGGGCCATGGGAGGCTATTTGAAATATCCCGAAGTCCCCGGTGCAGGGGAAGTTATGGCGAAATTTTTCGAAAATTTAGGGTGTTAGCCAAATTTTTGAAAAATTTGAAAAGTTCTTAGAAACTGAAAAGTTGAAGAACTTAAGCCGTAATGGAAATAATGAAAGTTGAGTTGATTTGTTAAACAACTTTCAGCTTCGTTCCTTTTCGGGGACGAAAATTTTTAAGTGGGGAGATTGTAATTACCCGGAAATCTGAGCCAATTTAAAATTTTTATTTTGGCAATTTTAGCGAATTTTGATTATTTAAAATGAATTATTTTAAATATTAATGACGAGAAATTTATTTTGAATAGAATTAGAACGTATTTATTTATATAGATCGTCATTAGAATATAAATAATTATTTATAATTATAAAAGGAATTGAAAATGGCGCGGTAGTTTGAAAATTTCGATTTCAAAATTCAAATGAATGTGCAGATTTCAAAATAAACCGGATTTTAGCGAAACCAAAAATATTAGAATCTAATTGAGAATATCTTTACAACAAATCCGAAAAATTGAAATTTCATAGCGGGAATCAAAAGTTATGCCCAGTTGAAAATTCAGAATTGTCGCTATGGAATTCTGGCCATTAGAAATGGAAATTTTGCAAACAACCTCGGTTTTCGACGAAACCACTTTTGTTGGATTCGTGATGTCAAGTTATTGCTAGATTCCAAAATTCGTAATTTTTTGAATCAATATGTGAGCGTGACAAAGGAAAACGCGTTTGACCAGTTTTAGTTGAATTTAATCGACTGGAAAATGACCATTTTTCAAACGGCTTCAGAATTTTACGAAATTAGTTTTGTTAGGACTGTATCGTCAATACGAAGCTAGAAAATATTTTTCGGGAATTTTTAGAGCCCGTATGTGGCCCGGTAAATTGAAATGCGCGTTCAAATTCAATATATAGAGTTATATTTTGATTTTGACGGAAACTGATCGAAACGATCGAATCAGCTTATGATACATATCCCATTGTGTTCGGAATGGGGGTAATTAGCTACGAACGACAGTCGGTGGGTTCGATTTCGAGGTCGAAATAAAAAGTTGCTTTTAGAAATAAAATAATTAAAAAAAACACCTCACCCCTCTCTCCTATTATCTCTCAGGACCCCCCCCCCCCCCCGTTTCATTCATTCAAGAAAAAAAAGAGGAATTCGAAGAAGAACGGAGGCGGAGGAACTGCCGTCGCGCCCCCCCCCCCCCTCCAGGGCGGCCCCGCCCACCGCCGCTCCGGCAAGGACCCCCCTTCCTCGATCCACGCAGACCCCCCTTCCTCGATCGACGCAGCCCCCCTAATCCTTCCCTCCTTTCACTTAAACCTGTCGATCTCCCTTCAGCCCCCCCTCCCCCCCCCCCCCCGCGATTTCCTCTCCCCTTCCAGTGCGAGCCCGACGTCCACGAGCCCGCCACCAGACCTCGCGCGTCACCTGCTCCTCCTCCTCCACCATATCAGATCGACGTGGACCCCCCCCCCCCCGCAGCAACTTCGATTTAGGTAAAACATGAATTAGCTTTAAACTTGAACATGAACGTTGTTATGACTTGAACCTGAATATGGACATGAACTTGACACGATTTGACATGGAATATGACCTGAAAACTGGACATGAATCTAGACATGAAAACTTGAACGTGGGCATGACAATTAGATAAACTTGAAAATGGCCAACTCGAGGTTGGGTTGAGTTTGCAGTGTAAATCTGCCCGGAACCGTCCGGCAAATCCAGTGGCTGCAAACAATAGGATCCAATGTGGATAGTTGGTCATATCGCACGTAAAACCCGAGGTTAGACTATGTTATGCTGTAAATCTGCCCGGAACCGCCCGGCAAATCCAATAACCACAACAGTTAGTCTAATGTGAGAGGTTGGCGTGCACTAATGAATTAATGCCACATGATAGGGTTAAGTCATGAACCACTTGAATATACTTAACCAACTTGACACGATGATTTGATAGGGTTAAGTCATGAACTGCTTGAACACACTTAACCAACTTGATACATGATTTGGATAGGGTTAAGTCATGAATTAGAATGACAACACTTAACCCATTAGAAACCCTAGTTACACGGTCCTTTTCAGCAGTAACCCACTTAGATGTATCACGATACCCTTGGACTAGGCAGGGTGGGGCACGATTACTGGGCTGATTGTAAGCGACCAGAACGACGGCTGAGTAGGTGCACCATTGTAGGTTCAGGCGGACTATGGTCGTGCACGTAGTCCGGAGTTGAAAAAGCAGGCATTGGGCACCCGTAGATTTACACTGTGCGTGCTTGATTCGTGTCGTTGGTTGGCACCATAGGACTTGATACACCCTATGGTGGACCTAGCACAGATAACTACATTTCAGGATAGGGCCGTATGACACAGACACATGATGAGCTAGGACTTGTAGGGAGCCGATCGATTAGTAGATCGTACCGTAGGACCCCGTAATGGGTCACTTCATGATACTGGGCCAAGGGATCATTTCATGGTTAATACTTGACATGGGTTAGAATACTAGTACAGTTGGTGCAGCGAACCTTGAATATGCGATGCCAGACTTGACTTATCTTGTTATCTTGATTATCCTACTAGTTCTGTTATCATCCTTATGTTTAAATCCAGTTTTCACATATCATGTTACCTTTACCAGTTTTCATACTGAAAGTCACTGGGGCTTACCAGTCTTTATGACTGACCCTTTTTCTTTCACTTCTTTTTCTTTCGTTTCTTCCCCCCAGGTTCTCAGGGAGGAAACACTAGCTCTTAGCTTGGATTTAGCTTGCTTTCTGACAGCTCATGTAAGGTTTGGTCTTCGGCTATGCTATGGCTGCTTCTGCTATTTATGGGGAATAATTTACTTCTGTTTTAATTTTATGCTTCTTTATTATGAACTTGATGTAATGGAATAATTTGTATCTTGGATATATGAGCTTTTAACTCTCTTCTTGAAAATAATAAAAAGTTGGTTTTTAATTTCTACCGCTGCTTTATTTATGTTCTGCCTTGTGATATCTCTGTGCATGTTTACCTAGATAATACTCCACCAAAACTAGTGCATTCCCTTTGTGAGTGACCCTAGCGGAGGTGGGGTGTTACATTTGGAATCAGGGCAGAAGGTTACCAGGCTAGGCAAAAGTTTTAAAAACCTTCTGAAACTATTTTCAAAACCATTTATAAAGAAGCATTTTTCAAGAAAAGTTTTATGTTTAAAAAGGCTATTCCCCAAGAATCCATTAGCACTTCGCTTTGTTTCCTCATTTGAATCTTTTCTTTTGTTTTTCAGCATGGCCGATCTTAACTTGCCTGAGGGAATACTCGTGCCTGGATGGTTCCGAAGGTACTTAGAAGCCATGCCCAACGATGCGGGCACGGCAGACATCCCTCCTCCTCCTCCCCCAGTGGCCGCGGTTCCTCCTCCTCCTCCTGGTACTGCCTTTGCCAAAATATGCAAAGACTTTAAAGCAATGGGCGGCAAGAACTTCGTTGGAACTGAAACCTTTGTTGAGGCACGAAATTGGCTAAAGGAGATGGAAGACTTGTTCATTATCTTTGATATGGAGGACCATAGGAAAGTTCAGTTAGCAGCATGGTTGTTGAAAGAGGAAGCCGCATTTTGGTGGGATGTCACCAACGCTACCCGGCCAGTTGAGACTTGGGCAGACTTTAGAGAGAGGTTTGGCCTTAAATTCTTGTCTTCAGCAGAAGAGAACCTTCAGATGGAGAGGTTCCTAGCACTCAAGCAAGGGGACATGTCTGTTAGGGAGTACGTGAATAAGTTTAATCAGCTTGCGCGGTTCGGTTTGGATTTGGTCAACACAACCCAGAAAAAGGTTGTACGCTTTGCTCGAGGATTGAACGAGCCACTACATAGCTTGCCCTTAACTCATATACCCATGGGGGCGACCTTTGAAAGCTTGGTGGATATGGCTCTACTTCATGAAGAAGACAAGAATAGCAAAAAGGAGGTTAAGCCTAATGAGACTCAGAATAAGAAAGCTGACTTCAAGAAGGGAAACAACAAGAATAACAAGAATAACAAGGGCAACAACAAACCACGTGAGACGAGGAAGTGCAACTTTTGTGGTATTACTGGACATCTAGCTAAAGACTGCAGAAAGAAGAAGAGGAAGTTGGGTGAGTGCTTTCATTGTGGAGATACTGTACACATCAGCAAGGATTGCCCTAAGAAGCAAGGGCAGGGGCAAGGGCAGACCCAGCGAGCAAGACCTTCTGGAGGGCAGTTGCATGCTCTCAACACCACTCCAGCTCTTGACCGAGGTAGTAATATTTCCGTAGAAAGCCTTGTTTACATTTCTGACTTTCCTGTTCGAACCTTATTTGACTCTGGCGCATCGCATACTTTTATTTCTTCTGATATTGTTGAAAATCTGCACCTAAGTACTAGTCTGGTTGAGGATCCCGTTATAGTTTCAAATCCAATTGGGGGCTTCGCCCATTTATCTATGACGTGTGTGGATTTGAGGATCTCTATCTTAAGCGTAGAATTCACGTGTAATGCTTATGTTCTCAGATTTATGGGATACGGTTTGATCCTAGGAATGGATTGGCTGTCCGATTATGGAACTATTCTTGATTGTGAACGAAGGGTAGTGAGGCTCATGACTCGCCTTGGTAATACCCTTGAAATTTCTTGTAACCCTAAGGGTCCAGTCATGTTGTGTTATCTTGAATCCCTTGACTCGTCCGACGATAATTTGCAATCTGTAAGGGTGGTCCGAGAATATCCAGATGTCTTTGATGAAGTGAAGGGGTTACCTCCTAAATGCGAGATAGACTTCCGAATTTATCTTGTTGATAATGCCAAGACAGTTTCATTGCCCGTTAGGCACATGGCCCCACGAGAAAGAAGAGAGCTCAGTAAACAAATTAACGAGTTGCTTGAGAAAAATTTCATAAGACGAAGCATTTCTGAATAGGGTGCTCCGGTGGTATTCGCTACTAAGGCGGATGGATCGCTTCGTCTGTGCGTAGATTATCGTGAGTTAAACAAGCTGACAAAGAAGAATAGGCACCCATTACCAAGAATCGACGATCTGTTTGACCAGCTTGTGGGAGCATCTGTTTTCTCTCAACTCGATCTAGCTACAGGATTCCATCAGCTCAGAGTGGTTGAGGATAGCATTGACAAAACTGCGTTTAGGACTCCAGATGGGTTCTTCGAATGGCTCGTCATGCCATTTGGATTAACAAATGCACCCGCGTACTTTGTAGATTTGATGAGTAGGGTGTTTCGGGAGTTCCTTAACAAGTTTGTGGTAGTTTTCGTGGATGATATTTTGATCTTCTCAAAAGATGAAGAAGAGCATGCTAGACATCTCAAGGAAGTCATGGAGACGCTTAGAGCACACCAGTTAAAGGCTAAGTTTTCCAAATGCCATTTTTGGAGGAAGGAAGTTCGGTTCCTTGGGCATGTAGTTTCTAAGCAAGGCATAGCCGTGGACCCCGCAAAGGTAGTTGCGGTACAGGACTGGAAAATTCCTAAGAATGCAACGGAGGTGAGGAGCTTTCTCGGTTTGGCGGGCTACTACAGGAAGTTCATTAAGGACTTCACTAAGATTTCAGCCCCTCTTACTAAGTTAACAAAGAAGAAACTAGCTTTTGTATGGGACATAAAATGTGACGCTGCTTTTCAGAGACTTAAGAGAGCCTTCACCACAGCTCCAGTTTTGGCATTACCCGATGGAGGTAAGATGTTTACGGTGTACACGGATGCGTGCGGAACGGGATTAGGCGCTGTTCTAATGCAAGAAGGAAGAGTAATATGCTACGGGGGCAGACAACTTAAATTCCATAAGAAAAACTATCCCACGCATGACTTGGAGTTGGCCACGATTTTTTTTGCACTTAAAGCTTGGCGCCATTATCTTCTAGGGGAGAGGTTCGCGCTGTATACCGACCACAAATCACTTAAGTATCTCTTCTCACAGAAAGACTTGAATCTGAGACAACAACGGTGGATGGAGTTCTTGGCATCATATGACTTCGATATAGCTTATACCCCTGGCAAGGGTAATGTGGTGGCGGACGCGCTAAGTAGAAAAAGGTTGACTTTGAGCCCCTTGTTTGTTGAAAGGAAAAGCCTTGAGTTTATAGCAACCTTTGATTTTACACCTGCTGTTGAGTCATTGACTGCTACGTTTGCATCTCTTGAGTTAAGACCTACACTTCTAGATCAAGTAGGGACTTCACAGATGGAAGACCCACAAATAGTCGAAATCATGGACAAGCTGATTTGGGGTGAGACGTCAAGTCACCTCAGTAGGTATGCCATAGATGACAAGGGATGGTTAAGGCGCGATGGAAGACTATGTGTCCCACAAGTGGGAGACTTAGTAAGGAAAGTTCTCGAAGAGGCGCATCACTCGAAGATGACTATACATCCCGGAGGGGATAAGATGTACAGGGATATGAAACGCATTTTCTTTTGGGCTGGAATGAAAAAGGACGTGGCAAAGTTCGTCTCGAAGTGCATGGTGTGCCAACAAGTAAAGGCCGAGTCGAAGAAGCCTGGTGGGCTATTGCATCCTTTGGAGGTTCCGCAATGGAAATGGGAGAGTATCTCGATGGATTTCGTGGATGGACTGTCTAGGTCACGGAAGGGAAATACTAGCATATGGGTCATAGTTGATAGACTCACGAAAAGTGCTCTCTTCATTCTAGTGAAAAGCAAGAGGACCGCATCAGGACTAGCATTTATTTACCTTCGAGAGATAGTACGGTTGCATGGAGTTCCTTCTAGTATAGTTAGTGATCGTGACATGATTTTCACTAGCCAGTTTTGGAATAGTCTGCAAGAAGCAATGGGAAAACGACTGAACCTGAGCACAGCCAATCACCCACAGACGGATGGACAAACCGAAAGGGTAAATAGGGTACTAGAAGATCTCCTGAAGCTATGCATTCTTGACTTTGGTGGTACTTGGGAAGACCATCTTCCTCTCGTGGAGTTTGCATATAACAATAGTTATCAAGCTAGCATCGGAATGGCACCGTTCGAAGCCCTGTATGGAAGACCGTGCAAGTCGCCAACTTGTTGGTGGGAGACAACATACAGACTTATACTTGGGCCCGACATGATAAGGGACACTTCTGAGAAGATTGAGTTGATACGAAGACGGATGAAAACGGCCCAAGATAGACAAAAATCTTATGCGGACCAGAGAAGGACAGACCTAGAATTCAAAGTCGGAGACATGGTCTTTGTAAAAGTCTCTCCGTTACGCAATGTAGTTCATTTTGGAGCAGTTGGAAAGCTAGCACCAAGGTTTGTAGGACCGTTCCCAATCACTGAGAGGATTGGATAAATGTCCTACAAGGTAGACTTACCCGAGAAGCTGGCTGGGGTGCACAATGTCTTTCACGTCTCACATCTCCGGAAGTGCTTGCATGAGTCAGCCGAAATGGTTGAGCCAAGCATCCTTGAAGACATAGAAGTGGAAAAAGAAGCAACATTGAGGCGAGTTCCGATTATCTTAGGAACGGAGATTAAGAAGCTAAGGAATCGAGAAGTCAAGCTAGTTAAAGTGCAGTGGAGTGAAGCCCAAGAAGACGCAACTTGGGAAACCGAAGAGAAGATACATGCGCTTTACCCATTTCTTTTTGAGGGTATATTCTCAATCTCTTTTTCCTATAAACTTGAAACCTTTTCGTATCATGCTTCTACTATCTACGTTTGTCTTGTTGTCTTCTCGATCTTATCTTGAGAACCTTAGGTAGAACCATATGGATGTAAACATGTGATTGAAACATGTTATGGTTGATGTTTGCAAATGGTTGCAAGTGGTTGCTAGTGGATGCATGACACACATTAGGCACTAGGTCGGCTCAGTCACATTTTCATGTTGCATATGCATGAGTGCTTATACTTGTACATGGATGGAACTTGTTATGCTATCACTTGGATGTTGCATATGGATGAATGTTTGTGCACTCATGTAGAGATTATAAACTATGTTAGGAATTTGCATACATGTTGGATTCATGACACTAACATATTTTGCATTAAGGAGGTTTACTGAATCAGTAACCGCCAGATCTTTTGCATTAGATAAGTACATATACACACACTTTCTGCATAAGTTCATACAGCACTAGAAATCTTTTAAGGACAATGGTTACCTGTGGATGATGCTTTGAGTAGATGGATGATGGATGGTACGACACATCCTCCCTAACTTAGAGATTTTGGGGACGAAATCCTTTAAGGAGGGGAGAATGTAACAACCCGTGTTTTTATAACGTGTAATAACTATAAATCAAGGCAGAATTAATTTTTAAATTAAGAATCAAGGGAAACGGGTTGCGCCATTGCGTTCGACTCAAAATTCTGCTTGGAAACGAGTCCGAGTTTTCGAAAATCGGAGTCCGTATGACCAAGTTATGACCTTTCGAAGTTTTCAGAAGTTTTTAAATTCAAAACAGCTCAATTCGAATTCAAAATTCGAATTTCAAACCTCAGAATGGACTGGGCGGGAAATTTCCTGCCCAAGACCAGGTCGACCTGGGGGTCGACTATGTAGTCGACCTACCTAGGACCAGGTCGACCATAGTGTCGACCTGGGGGTCGACTATGTAGTCGACCTACCCAGGACCAGGTCGACCATAGTGTCGACCTGGGGGTCGACCTGGTGGCCGAGTCCACTTTTGAAGCTAGATTCACACTGATGTATCTGGCCTCGTTTCTATCCACATTCATTGACCTAACCCTATAAATATAGCCCCTAACACCAGTCTCTCTACACAAAATTCTTCCTGACCTTATGCTGATCTGATTCTGATTGAATAGTTTGAGAAAGGGACTGCTTCTTCTACGTTGAGACTGCGTTAAGAGAATTGCTGATTTGGGGGATTTCTATTAGGACTTCACTAAGCATATAAAGATTCAACTATCGACCCTCTTTTTCTAATTCTCGAACCACGATCTGTAAGCCCCAGTTATTTTTAGATTTAAACTGTAAATGTAATATGAATATGATGTAAATTGAAATTGAACCTATGTATGATGACTGTTTACATTCATTCTCGTTCATCTTGGATCTTGACTCTTGGATATTACTATGACATTGATTTGGGGCCTATTCATGTTGTAAATCAAAAAGAGAAACCCCTCATATTATCATGTTGAATCTGCTATTAGTCACAAGTTTATGACTATCACCTTATGTCAATCGTTACCATGACTATACTATCACCTTATGTCAATCGTTACCATGACTATACTATCACCTTATGACAAGTGTTATCTTGACTAGTACCTTATTTTGCTAGAATTAGAATCTTTATGTTTGAGGCCAATATTCCATATGCCAGTAATGTTTTAATCCTTTATTTCAAGTCATACTATGCTATGCTAGTAATCACTTTTGCCACCTTATACCCGTCCCTTTTTACGTTATTCCCTAATTAGATTTATTTGTATCGATTTGAGCTTACGTGCGATGGGAATACGGTTTGGGTAGACTAGGTAAAACATGAATTAGCTTTAAACTTGAACATGAACGTTGTTATGACTTGAACCTGAATATGGACATGAACTTGACACGATTTGACATGGAATATGACCTGAAAACTGGACATGAATCTAGACATGAAAACTTGAACGTGGGCATGACAATTAGATAAACCTGAAAATGGCCAACTAGAGGTTAGGTTGAGTTTGCAGTGTAAATCTTCCCGGAACCGCCCGGCAAATCCGGTGGCTGCAAACAATAGGATCCAATGTGGGTAGTTGGTCATATCGCACGTAAAACCCGAGGTTAGACTATGTTGTGGTGTAAATTTGCCCGGAACCGCCCGGCAAATCCAGTAACCACAACAGTTAGTCTAATGTGAGAGGTTGGCGTGCACTAATGAATTAATGCCACATGATAGGGTTAAGTCATGAACCACTTGAATATAATTAACCAACTTGACACGATGATTTGATAGGGTTAAGTCATGAACCGCTTGAACACACTTAACCAACTTGATACATGATTTGGATAGGGTTAAGTCACGAATTCGAATGACAACACTTAACCCATTTAGAAACCCTAGTTACGCGATCCTTTTCAGCAGTAACCCACTTAGATGTATCACGATACCCTGGGACTAGGCAGGGTGGGGCACGATTACTGGGCTGATTGTAAGTGACCAGAACGACGGCTGAGTAGGTGCGCCATTGTAGGTTCAGGCGGACTATGGTCGTGCACGTAGTCCGGAGTTGAAAAAGCAGGCATTGGGCACCCGTAGATTTACACTGTGCATGCTTGATTCGTGTCGTTGGTTGGCACCAAAGGACTTGATACACCCTATGGTGGACCTAGCACAGGTAACTACATTTAAGGATAGGGCCGTATGACACAGACACATGACGAGCTAAGACTTGTAGGGAGCCGATCGATTAGTAGATCGTACCGTAGGACCCCGTAATGGGTCACTTCATGATACTGGGCCAAGGGATCATTTCATGGTTAATACTTGACATGGGTTAGAATACTAGTACAGTTGGTGCAGCGAACCTTGAATATGCGATGCCAGACTTGACTTATCTTGTTATCTTGGTTATCCTACCAGTTCTGTTATCATCCTTATGTTTAATTCTAGTTTTCACATATCATGTTACCTTTACTAGTTTTCATACTGAAAGTCACTAGGGCTTACCAGTCTTTATTACTGACCCTTTTTCTTTCGCCTCTTTTTCTTTCATTTCTTCCCCCCAGGTTCTCAGGGAGGAAACACTAGCTCTTAGCTTGGATTGAGCTTGCTTTCTGACAGCTCATGTACGGTTTGGTCTTGGGCTATGCTATGGCTGCTTCTGCTATTTATGGGGAATAATTTACTTCTGTTTTAAGTTTATGCTTCTTTATTATGAACTTGATGTAATGTAATAATTTGTATCTTGGATATATGAGCTTTTGACTCTCTTCTTGAAAATAATAAAAAGTTGGTTTTTAATTTCTACCGCTGCTTTATTTATGTTCTGCCATGTGATATCTCTGTGCATGTTTACCTAGATAATACTCCACCAAAACTAGTGCATTCCCTTTGTGAGTGACCCTAGTGGAGGTGGGGTGTTACATTTATCGTGAATAATGTTTTAAATAACACTTGTTCTTTAACCCGATAATTAATGAATGTGATTTTGGATTTATCGTGGGCCGCGTTTTTAAATGACATTGGTTCTTTAACCCAGTTAAAGCCAGGATGTGATTTCCCAAGTTAAATAATTATTGATAGTGATTACCGGGAAGATTAAAACCAAGTGGAGTTTTAATGAATCTTTAATTAGATTGAAATAATCGAGAATGGAGTATCACCAGTTTTGCTCCAGGCGATAGTTAAATCTTTAATTAGATTTGAACATGAAATGGTAATTGAATTTACCGATAACACCGTGGTGTTAGATATGAAGTATGACCAGTTTTACTTCATGGGATGAATAGGTTGGGATTGGGAAATAAAATAAATGATTACTTCGGAGTGGTTTGCTAATCCCGACTAGTTTGAATTGATATTCAAAAGGAGATTATAGAATAAATTTACAGAATTTATCTTTGATAAAATTAATGGGAACCTTTCCCAAAGTATAAGGATATTGGAATAAAAGAATATTCTGAATTGGAATGAGGCATATGTTGTGTTTGTGTAACACTTGTTTATTATATACGCGAGTTATTAAGAAAGACCGGGTTTATCCCATTCTAAATAACTGAGTCGACGTGGTGTCGAGGATGAAGACAGTGGTCGAAGACTGGAGGTCTTCACATCGTTTAGGTGATTACTGATGATCTGGATTGGGCTGTACACCCAAGAGGAGGGAATCAGTTGGTGATCGTCCAGACGTACTTGGAGATCGATGGATATGCGATGTACAAGATGCCTCCGGTTTCGTTCAGACCCAGAACGAACTTGTAAATGGACTGTGTGTCTGACATTGGATTTCATTTTGTTTGATTGATTTTTATTAAATATATATATGTTTGGCGGCGGAGAATTTATTTTCTTGCTTAACGCCCTTCTCTGAGACGTACGAGCTCAGGGGTTATATATTGATGGATATCAATCGTATGGAGTGAATGTCCTGTGTGGCATGCCTAAGTGGAAAATGATCAAGGCTTCTGTTGAAAAGCAATGTCTTGTGGTTGATGATCAAAGCACGGCCTGTGTGGCATAGCTTTGTGTAATGTTGATTCGCGAGCCTCACACCCTGGTTGTGAACCAGAAATGGGAGAGGACCTCAAGGAGGATATGCGTTTCTTTCTAGCTAGAGGTGGTGTCAGTGCTTAAACTGCTGACATTTATATTATTTTCACCTGTGTGGTTGTTGATGTTGCGAGGCGCCTCGGTTATATCGGTCGATCCGGGACCGATGGAGTCATTCGTTGACTCATTGACACCCCAAAGGGTGGGGAAACACAGTGTTCAGGCATTTTAATTCACATCGGTGGACCGACCCTATCGCTCCAAGGGCCCACCTGAGTCTGGGTCTTGAGACACGGGCTAGAGCATCTCGATTTCGGTAGAGGACGACCCCTTGCCTCGGTTCACAGATGGAAATCCAACTTCCAATACGTGACTTTGCGGTTTTATTTGTAGAGCCTAGTATGGCGACATAGTGGTATGGGGCACTTATGCCGTCTATGATTGATACTTATGATTTGAAATTGTTTTGACATTATACACTTATAGTAATAATAAAAGATGAAATTTCACGTACCAAGCATTCTTTAGCTATTATAAGGTAAAAACCCTATCCTCCGGCTTGCGTTGCATTGTGTGATGGGACCTAGGTCTTATTATAGCTTCATTTTTCTTTATTTAGCATTACGCTGTTGTTTTATGCACTGGTATTCTTGGGAGGAAACCCGTCTGTGTTATACGGCGTGGTCCCTTGATTTACCTAACTTTAAAATAAAGATTAATAACTGTTTTAGTTCTCACACCAGTTCCACGACTGACTTGGAGTTTATTGTTTTAACCTAAACTCTTGGTGCCCTTATTTTGACACGGGCAGCTAGTAGTTTTGGTTTTGTAGATTTATATTCACAGGAACCTGGTTTACAGCTGGAATGATATCCGGAAAGCTCTGTATCCGTATATCTCTTTCAGTTGTGTTTTGTATTATTTTTCCGCTGTTATGTAATGTATTGTAATCTATGATATTTTTCTGTTGTATAATATTTATTCATACTCTGTAATATTCTTGTATTCTGATGGAATTGTTGTAATATACAATGAAATGTTCTTCTGTTCGCGTTCTTTTGTGTGTTGTTATCGAAGTATCCGCTCTTTCCTTCACGGGGAAGTTACGGGTTCTTACATATGGGATATTATGTTCTAACCCCTCTCCTTAACATATCCAACAGGTCAGTAGGTGGGGTAGATTCTATGGACGAAGCAATGATGGAGAATGAAGATGAAAATGGAGATATTATGCTTGAATTAGTTATCATTGCTATATTTCTTATGGGAACTTTTAATGATGAGTTTATTGATGTACATATGGGATAATTGTATCTTGACAATCTGTGTTTAAATCCTGTGGCTTTTTAATAAAATGGTACATCATATTTTGGTATTATATTTTCTTATTCCGTTATGTAAGATTTTCATAACACAATGTGTGTGTGTGTGTATTATTCTGTGCAAACGTGATTCCTTACAAGAACAAATGACCCACTTAGAATGGCTCTAATTTTTTATGGGCTTTTTCTGGATCAAAATTTAGGCTCATTCCGGGCGGGTTGTTACATCATCGAAGGACATTCATGGACTTCTATGATGGCGCCGTCACTTGCATCGCTTGGATTCGTTTCTTCCTAAACCCCTATTCAATTTCATGATAAAGTTGAAAGCTTTGAAAGGTATATATTACTCGATTTATAATTTAATCGCTTGGATCCTATTTAATTTGCATTAAATTTTGAGTATTTACTGTGAATTTGATCAAAATTTCCCTTCAATAATTAGGGCAAAAAGTGAACATGGACATTTAAGACCCATTCGACCACCTCCCAAGTAAGACCAGTTCTTTGATGGTCCTAGTTTGATCAAAGTAATCTTAGATGAAACGGCGACGTAAGTGGTCAACAGAAAAAGAAAACCTAGAATTCGATTAGGACCTATAACCAACCGCATCCCATTTCAGTTAAATGCAGATGGTCTCGGGAAGATCAGGCATGCTTATGCGGAATTGTGGTATATAGTTAGTTAACAGAAAAAGAGTAGGTTAGGAACAACGAAGATATCGTTTGGAGTCTATACTAGTGGCTTAGATGTCGAATTGTGGTAGACAATAGACTCAGGGTGTGTACCAACACCTAGGTGCTGAATCGTGGAACATAATAAACTTGGCCTGTACCACTGACATTCAGTAGGAGACATGCTTGCCGAATTGTGGTAGATAAAAGGTCATTTAGTAGAAAGGGTCTCAGATCAATGCGTACCAACGATGGTCGAATGTGCGGTACATCGAATCATGGTGCATAAGACATTGTGGGGCCTAGCTCTAGATAGATGTCCCCCTGAAGGCATATCCGTGGAAGAGTGATGGTTATGACAGGATCCAATTCAAATCCGGGTAGGGTCAACATAAGGGGCACGACTACCATGCTAGCTTCATGGTAGAGAGTAGGAGTTGATTGATGGGTAGAATTAGGAAAACTTATCGTAACCATATTTTCAGAATAGTATAAAAATACAAACAATCAAAGAATCAGTCTAGCTATAAAACACTTATAACCCAATATCCTCATAAATCACTTTACTTCTGTATGTACGCAGAACTGTTATCAATTCTAGTTTATTTACTTTATCTGCTAGTAATTATCTTACTCACTAGACGTTTCTTTTGACCCTTCCCTCTTTAGTCCCATAAGTTTGATTTGGACCATCTCAGGCTTCTTCTTGGAGCATCTTTGGACTTCTTCTTTAGATGTATACATTCTTTTTTTCTATTTCCTATGGTTTGGTTTTCAAATATTATGGAGAGGGGTGTTACGTTATTTTACTCTGATATTGCAAGGTTGAGCGATATGTACTTTTGTAAGATGATGTTTGGTATTTTGAGACATATGATGGCGTTTTGACAGTATTTTATGAAATGAAACAATTTATGTTTCGAATTTTAAATATTTTTCCGCTATCTAATATTTTATATTTTTACATGTCTTGTATTCTTATTCTTGTGATTAGTTTTAGTATTACCAATAATGCTTTTCATGCCTTGGTATTGCTAATTTTGGGAATGTTAAGGGGTGCAAGGTGTTATATTTGGTATCAGAGCCTAAGGTTACATGATCTTAAAAATCTTTCTGCAAAAACTAAAAAAATATTTTCCGTACATAAAAGTATATTCTTAAAAGTATTTTGAAAAATTGAGAGTATATCCCCTCAAGTCAGTAAAACCTCCTTTTGACTCTTTTGGAGCCTAATCTTTATCTCTTATCTCTTGCGCAGTATAGCAGACGCCCTGAATCTCCTCAAGGGAGTGCCTATACCTTCTTTCCATAGATACTTACATGCTAAAGCACCGGCAGAGTAGCCAACAGAGCTAGAAAAAGTTCGTGCACCAGCTGGTGGAGTCCCTCTCAGCCACCAACGGTAGCTGATTTCCCCCGTCTGTGTAAAGACTTCGCTATGCTTTTCATTAGTGGATGAAAAAAAGAGGAGATTGACATCTGGACAGCTGCAAGGCTATGCTTTGCAGTAGTGGAACGATGTTATTGTTATGACACATGAAGGAGAAATCACTTTGGATGATTTTCAAAGGAGGCTTAGGGCAAGGTTTATGTCAGAAGTTGTCGTGTCAATGATGATGAGAAATTTTGCTAACTTAAAGCAAGGAGATATTAGTATGCTGCTAAGTTTGATGAATTGTCTTGTTATGCTCAGGGAGCAATTGAAACTATCGTACTGAGGAATGAGAAGTTTATTAAGGGGCTACAGTTTGAGATTGCAAAAGCAACGATGCCTCATTGACGAGACCATAGTGATGTTGTTGTGTAGATGGCTATCCGTAATGAAAAACTGCTTTAGGGGGTTAAATACCCAGCGCAAGATTGAACTTTTAGGAGTGAAAAACGAAATTCTTCAAAAGGAAGAAGGCTCATGATAGAGGAAAGCCAAAGAAGGATAAAGCAGAAGTGGCTTGCTTTAAGAGCCACCTGAAGAGTCATTATTTGATCGAACGCATGGAAATTATTCCCTGACTATTGGGGGGTATAAAGTCTGATTCTTCAATTGTAATTGACTGAGGCTGTAACACCCCATCTCCGCTATGGTCACTCACAAAGGGAATACACTAGGTTTGGTGAAGCATTATCGAGGTAAACATGCACAGAAATATTACAAGACAGAACATATATATATATATATATATATATATATATATATATATATATATATATAACAGCGGAAGTAAAATAAATTTCATTACCTTACAAAATAAGGTCTAAAGCCTTTTACATCAGAATACATCAAAACCTGTCTTGCAATAGTAAAGAAGCATAAAACCTTTTCATGAATTATTCCCCAAGTAAAATAGTAAAGTAGCCATAGCCAAGAAAAGTCCAAGCCATGCGTGATGACCTTCAAGCAGAAGAAGTCCGAACTAGATAACAGTGTTTCCTCCCTGAAACCTGGGGGGGGGGGGAAACGGAAGACAAAGAGGCGAAACAAAACGGGGTCAGTCATAAAGACTGGTAAGTCCTATCTACTTCCAGTATAAAAACAGGTAAAGGTAACATGACATGCATAAACTGAAAGTAAACATAAGGATGACTACAAGATAGATAAACTAAACTAGGGTAACAGGCTGAACTACTGTAGCAAGATAAACTAAGATATCATGATAAACTACGGTGTCATGATAAATCAAGGTATCACATCGTCAGGTTTCTATCAAGTATACTATCCCAAGGTATCTATCATGTATACCATCCCATGGTGTCTATCATGTATACCATCCCAAGGTATTTATCATGTATATTTGCTCTGCACCTCTCGTACTAGTATCCCAACCCGCGTCATGTGTCAACTATGAATGTCCCTTGCCCAATGTCATGTAATGGTCCATGTTAACCTAATATATAGCATATGTAGGTTTTCCCAACTCGTATGTTTTCTTTACACGTATAAGTTCAGTCCTTTGCCGTAGGCCGTACGGGCTTTCCCATGTAAACGTTTTATCCTTGAGGTTCTTTTGGACTGCTACCGTTGATCTGGTTATGTTTTCTTACCATGAACTATCGCGTGTTCACTTAGGATTTATGCCACCTAGGACCACTAGGGATTATGCTACCTAATGAACGTTTCCGTGTCTCGGTTTGGGTTCAGCCACCTAGGGCCACTAGGGATTATGCCACCCGTCAACCGCGCCCTTTATCCCACGTATGTATCGTGAATCGTTATCCATGTCTAGCCGCACATGTATCCCAATGTGCCATCCGGGTTCCGTGCCAGGGCAAATCAAGAAATACGGAACTCGGTCGGGAGCTTTAAGTTGTCTGTTGATGCAGATATCAAGGTCTGTTTTTGTATCCGTGGCTATGGTCCCACGTGTCCCCTCCCTCAACTACTAAAAGGCAATCCAAGAAAAATCATGTATGAGAACTACATCCCGGCCCCACTATAGCCCCACTTTCCTATGGGCCAACCTCACCCATGACTCGATAGCAAGAACATGGTCTGTTGGGAGTTCTCTGCCTTTCCGTTCGTACACGATTGACTAAAGATGGTAGGTAGTCGGTGACGCGCTATCCAGGGCAAAATCAAGTATCATCGACTCCATGCTAATCCATACCAGTCTTTAGGTCGCTCGCATAGCAACCAAGGCATACTCTTGGCTCTTCTACCGCAGACCTTAACCTCTGTGAGGCCGGGTTTCATGGAACACCTGCCACCTCATAGAGGGATACCAAGAGTACCCTCACGTCCCCCGAAGATACCGCTTCGTCACCCAGTTCGTTGGAGCCTTTATCCAAGTTAGATAAGTTGATCCTCCTCGTATACTAAGCGATGGCTTACCGTATCTATTTATGAACTAGTCCCATGTCCTTGTCTAAGAATTATTACTTAGTTATCCTTAACTAAGGTTTACCACTTAGCTTCTCTTCCCGCTATCCTTGTTAACTACGATTTTCAACCTAGTCCCCTGAGCTAGGGTTTAGTCTAATGGGTTAAGTGTTGTCATTCAAGTTCATGACCTAACCCGCCCACGAATCATGTCAAGATTGGCTAAGTACTCAAGTTCAAGGCTTAGCCCTACAAGTTGGTTAAGTGTACCAAGAAGCTCATGACTTATCCCTATCAAGTCAAATTGGTTAAGTATTTATTTGTCTTAACCCTATCAGATTATCATGTTAGATTGATTAAGCGTAGATTATCTTAATCCCATCAGATTATCGAGTCGGATTAGCTATGTATGGGTTAGCTTAACCCCATCCACTAATCCTATTACAATGGTTAAGCCTAAGTTAAAAGGTCTTGTGACTTAACCCTATCAGGTCCGCATATTAGATTGGTCAAGTATAGGTTACTTAACCTCATCAAATCATCATGTATAATTGGTTAAGTATAAGTTACTTATCCCCATTAAATTATCATGTTAAGTTGGTTAAGTATTGGTTACTTAACCTCATTAAATTACCAAGTTTAGATTGGTTAAGTGTTTAACTTAACCCCATCGAATTACCGTGCTTAGATTAGTTAAATGAAGGTTACTTAACCCCATCTAATTACCGTGTTTAGATTAGTTAAGTCTAAGTTACTTAACCCCATCTAATTACCATGTTAGATTAGTTAAGTATGAGTTACTTAACCCCATATAATTACCGTGTTTAGATTAGTTAAGTGTAGGTTACTTAACCCCATCTAATTACCAAGTCGGATTAGTTAAGTGTGGATTACTTAACCCCATTTAATTACCATGTTTAGATTAGTTAAGTGTAGGTTACTTAACCCCATCTAATTACCAAGTCGGATTAGTTAAGTGTAAATTACTTAACCCCATCCCCTAATTGTCTTATATGGTTAAGTGTCATTATGAAATCAAGTCCGGTTCCACTTAACCTACCCATTCGTGTCATATCGGTTAAGTGTCATTAGTCAAAATTACTTAACCTTTTCATGTGGCATTAATTAGATTAATGCACCCCAACCTCTCACATTAGACTTTGTTGTGGTTACTAGTTAAGCCGGACGGGTCCGGATAGATTTACACCACAACCTAGTCTAACCTCGGGTTTTAAGTGCTATGTGACCAACTACTCACATTGGGTCTTATTGTTTGTAGCCACTAGTTAAGCCGTGCGGGTCCGGGTAGATTTATGCTACAAACTCAACCCAACCTCGAGTTGGCCACCTTCATGTTTGGTCTAGTGTCTTATTACACTTACAACCCACCCATGTCTAGTTCAAGTTCCATGTTTTCCCACGTGTCATGACCATATTTAAATGTATCATGAATGTCATGTTCTCAGTAAACCCCATGTCAAGTTTTTCATGTCATACCCACGTTTTTCCTAAGCTATCCAAACGTATTTCCAACCCAAGTGGAAGCGAGTCACATAGTAGGGTATTATGTCAACATATTGGCCACAAACATGCATAGTATCATAAAGGAATTTGGCCATAAACATGCATAGTATCATAAGGAAATTTGGCCACAAGCATGCATAGTATCATAAGGGTTTGGCCACAAACATGCATAGTTTCATAAGGGGATTTGGCCATAAACATGCATAGTATCATAAGGAAATTTGGCCACAAACATGCATGATACATAAGGGGTTTGGGTTCATTTACATGCATAAGCCCCAAAGCCAAGTCTTTGCCCATGTTTCACAAGTCAAGTGGTTCCCAAAGGTTCATGCTAACATTCCATGGATAAAGATTCAAACTTGCAAGATATACTAGGTTAAACATAACATAAGTGGCATGATTTATTCACTAAGCATAGCCCAAAGTCATAGGTTCAAGCAAAAGAGACATGACAAGGTTCATATAGGCTAGCATACTTATGTTTCATCACATTTTATCCCATGTCACATTAGAACCACCGTTAGAATCTACAAGTAGCTAGAACTTACATAGCGGGGCTTAGGGAAGGATTATGCATCGTCGTGGCGAAGAAAGGTGGCTCCTTTGTTGAAGAATCTTCATGAAACTTGCGTAGCAACGTTGATCCCTCCTCGATTTGGTATAGAAAGCTTGCACCTTCTTCATGGATCTAGCTTTGGATGCTCAAGCCTTTGGAGATGAAGATGGAGGCCATGATATGAAGGTGGAGGCCATGGTGAGGGAGCATTTTGGCATAACTTCGTTGTAGGAATGAATTAATGAGGGTTTAGGCTAGGTCTAGGGGTCTTTTTATAGAGATTAGGGGTAGTTTAAACCATAGGATTAACCCCAAATCAGATCCGAGCCATCAAATTCCGTCGGAAGCTTCCAGAACAGGACCGGAGACACAAGCAGGCGCACCCAGGTGGCCTGGGCTCGACCACCCAGGTCGACAGGGGTGTCGACTTGCAAGTCGACACCACCTTGGGTGTGTCGACACCCAAGTCGACACCCATGTCGACTTGGGTGCTGGGCGGGAAATTTTCCCGCCCAGTCTTTCCGGCTCCAGATTTGAATTTTGAAATGTTTTTCGGACTTGGAATTTTCTGAAACTTCGTTGGGCCATAACTTGGTCATACGGACTCCGTTTCTCGAAAACTCGGACTCTATTTCGCGTATTTTTCCGAGACGAACGCAATGGCGCAACCCGTTTCCCTTGATTCAGATTTTAACATTTAATTTTGCCTTGATTCTTGTCTTAACACGTTGTTAAAATTCAGGTTGTTACATTCTCCCCTCCTTTAAGGATTTCGTCCCCGAAATCTCCAAGTTAGGGAGAACATATCCTACCATCCATCATCCATCTACTCAAAACATCATCCATAGGAAACCATTGTCCTTAGACGATTTCTAATGCCATATGAACATATGCAAAATGTGTGTGTACATGCTCCTTAGCTAATGCTAATGATCAGGCCTGAATGATCTTCCTAATGCAAAATATGTTTAGTGCCATGAGTCCAACATGTATGCAAATAGTCCTAGTCATATAAGTACTATATGCGTGCACAAACATTCATCCACATGCAACATCCACATGAAAACACATTCGATTTCATCCATAAACAAGTATAAATACTCGTGCATATGCAACATGAATCGTGACCGCGTCAATCTAGTATCTAATGTGTATTCGCGCATCCACGAGCAACCACTTGCAACCATTTGCAACCATATCAATCATAACATGTTTCAAATACATGTTTACATCCATAGAGTTCTATCTAAGGTTCCCAAGATAGGATCGAGGAGATAAACAAGACAAACTCCTTATGGGGTTTGCAACAGAGACAGGACCGAGAGGATATCCACTATGCAATAGCATGCAAGCAAGCTCTACAGGAGAACCAAGGATCAAAGATATACTCTTAAAAAGAGACATGATGCGCGCGTCTAAGCCGCATTTCCATGAGCTTAATTCCATTGTGCCTTGACCGCCTTTGACTTCATGATTTCGTAGCTCCTTGATTCCTATTTCCAAGGTATGAGTTGGAACTCATCTCACTGTCGCCTCTCGTTCCACTTTCACTTATTCTTTCCCTAGTATACTTGGCTCAACCATATCTGCATACTCGTGCAAGCTCTCCAAAATTCACTAGTGAATTCTGGATCTCGTTTTACCGATGCCAATCCATGTTACCAAGCGTACCTACTAGGGTGATTCCTATAACCCATGCTTAAGCGGAATGAATCATCCGTCCTATTGGCGAACGTTACTCGATTGGGTCAGAGATTTCCGATAAATGCATCAAGAGATTCTAGGTAACTAACCATAACATAACTCATAAGGGTACACGAGACATCGAGGGTATTACCAAGGCAAGTTAACAGTTTAACTACCCTCCTTTCAAAACCGAGAATGGCATCCCTTACTGGATAACCACTTCATCCCTAGAATCCATCCATAGCTCAACAATAGAAGCATTGCTTCTAATCTCAACACTTGGCATAGACGTTCTCAAATCCAAGCAAGTCATGAATAAATGGGCCGACTCTCCAACCAGATTTTGGGACTAAAGTGGGATCTTCTACCATGCTAGTACTAAGGTGCAGAGACTTAACTATCGAAGCAGACTTAAATGATGCTATGATCAAAACAAAGTCTAGACGGGATGATAGAGAGGAAAAGATAAACGTTTAACAAGATCGTTACCATCCTTACGAGATACGCTAGAAATGAGAGTATACAATTGCCCTCTCGATGATCTTGTCCTTGTCCCATAATTCTTAACTATCCGTCCCGTTTTTTCCTCCATTGTGGCTTAAGCCATACCAACAAGTTGCCTATCCTTAAGCTTGTGTCCCTTATCCTTGTTCTTGCTATCCTTTCTTATAGCGCGGCAACAGGTCTCTCGAGAACTTCCTCCATCGCACGGGAAACACTTATGTAGCTAGACAAGGATTAGTCGCAGTTAAAACTACTGTGACTACCGATGGAGGAAAGAAAGGAAAAGAGATTCAATCAAGGAAACAAAGGATAGTGCTAATGGCCTTTTGGGGAATAGCCTTTAAAACCTTTTCTTGAAAAATGCTTCTTTGTAAACAGTTTCTCAAATAGTTTTCAGAAGGTTTTAAAAACTTTTGCCCAGTCTGGCAACCTTCTGCTCTGATACCAAATGTAACACCCCACCTCCGCTAGGGTCACTCACAAAGGGAATGCACTAGGTTTGGTGAAGCATTATCGAGGTAAACATGCACAGAAATATTACAAGACAGAACATATATATATAAAACAGCGGAAGTAAAACAAATTTCATTACCTTACAAAATAAGGTCTAAAGCCTTTTACATCAGAATACATCAAAACCTGTCTTACAATAGTAAAGAAGCATAAAACCTTTTCATGAATTATTCCCCAAGTAAAACAGTAAAGTAGTCATAGCCAAGAAAAGTCCAAGCCATGCGTGATGACCTTCAAGCAGAAGAAGTCCGAACTAGATAACAGTGTTTCCTCCCTGAAACCTGGGGGGTGAAACGGAAGACAAAGAGGCGAAACAAAACGGGGTCAGTCATAAAGACTAGTAAGTCCTATCTACTTCCAGTATAAAAACAGGTAAAGGTAACATGACATGCATAAACTGAAAGTAAACATAAGGATGACTACAAGATAGATAAACTAAACCAGGGTAACAGGCTGAACTACTGTACCAAGATAAACTAAGATATCATGATAAACTACGGTGTCATGATAAATCAAGGTATCACATCGTCAGGTTTCTATCAAGTATACTATACCAAGGTATCTATCATGTATACCATCCCATGGTGTCTATCATGTATACCATCCCAAGGTATTTATCATGTATATTTGCTCTGCACCTCTCGTACTAGTATCCCAACCCGCGTCATGTGTCAACTATGAATGTCCCTTGCCCAATGTCATGTAATGGTCCATGTTAACCTAATATATAGCATATGTAGGTTTTCCCAACTCGTATGTTTTCTTTACACGTATAAGTTCAGTCCTTTGCCGTAGGCCGTAAGGGCTTTCCCATGTAAACGTTTTATCCTTGAGGTTCTTTTGGACTGCTACCCTTGATCTGGTTATGTTTTCTTACCATGAACTATCGCGTGTTCACTTAGGATTTATGCCACCTAGGACAACTAGGGATTATGCTACCTAATGAACGTTTCTGTATCTCGGTTTGGGTTCAGCCACCTAGGGCCACTAGGGATTATGCCACCCGTCAACCGCGCCCTTTATCCCACGTATGTATCGTGAATCGTTATCCATGTCTAGCCGCACATATATCCCAATGTGCCATCCGAGTTCCGTGCCAGGGCAAATCAAGAAATACGGAACTCGGTCGGGAGCTTTAAGTCGTCTGCTGATGCAGATATCAAGGTCTGTTTTTGTATCCGTGGCTATGGTCCCACGTGACCCCTCCCTCAACTACTGAAACGCAATCTAAGAAAAATCATGTATGAGAACTACATCCCGGTCCCACTATAGCCCCACTTTCCTATGGGCCAACCTCACCCATGACTCGATAGCAAGAACATGGTCTGTTGGGAGTTCTCTGCCTTTCCATTCGTACACGATTGACTAAAGATGGTAGGTAGTCGGCGACGCGCTATCCAGGGTAAAATCAAGTATCGTCGACTCCACGCTAATCCATCCCGTCTTTAGGTCGCTCGCATAGCAACCAAGGCATACTCTTGGCTCTTCTACCGAAGACCTTAACCTCTATGAGGCCGGGTTTCATGGACCACCTGCCACCTCACAGAGGGATACCAAGAGTACCCTCACGTCCCCCGAAGCTACCGCTTCGTCAACCAGTTCATTGGAGCCTTTATCCAAGTCAGATAAGTTGCTCCTCCTCGTATACTAAGCGATGGCTTACCGTATCTATTTATGAACTAGTCCCATGTCCTTGGCTAAGAATTATTACTTAGTTATCCTTAACTAAGGTTTACCACTTAGCTTCTCTTCCCGCTATCCTTGTTAACTACGATTTTCAACCTAGTCCCCTGAGCTAGGGTTTAGTCTAATGGGTTAAGTGTTGTCATTCAAGTTCATGACCTAACCCACCCACGAATCATGTCAAGATTGGCTAAGTACTCAAGTTCAAGGCTTAGCCCTACAAGTTGGTTAAGTGTACCAAGAAGCTCATGACTTATCCCTATCAAGTCAAATTGGTTAAGTATTTATTTGTCTTAACCCTATCAGATTATCATGTTAGATTGATTAAGCGTAGATTATCTTAATCCCATCAGATTATCGAGTCGGATTAGCTATGTATGGGTTAGCTTAACCCCATCCACTAATCCTATTACAATGGTTAAGCCTAAGTTAAAAGGTCTTGTGACTTAACCCTATCAGGTCCGCATATTAGATTGGTCAAGTATAGGTTACTTAACCTCATCAAATCATCATGTATAATTGGTTAAGTATAAGTTACTTATCCCCATTAAATTATCATGTTAAGTTGGTTAAGTATTGGTTACTTAACCTCATTAAATTACCAAGTTTAGATTGGTTAAGTGTTTAACTTAACCCCATCGAATTACCGTGCTTAGATTAGTTAAGTGAAGGTTACTTAACCCCATCTAATTACCGTGTTTAGATTAGTTAAGTCTAAGTTACTTAACCCCATCTAATTACCGTGTTAGATTAGTTAAGTATGAGTTACTTAACCCCATCTAATTACCGTGTTTAGATTAGTTAAGTGTAGGTTACTTAACCCCATCTAATTACCAAGTCGGATTAGTTAAGTGTGGATTACTTAACCCCATTTAATTACCATGTTTAGATTAGTTAAGTGTAGGTTACTTAACCCCATCTAATTACCAAGTCGGATTAGTTAAGTGTAAATTACTTAACCCCATCCCCTAATTGTCTTATATGGTTAAGTGTCATTAAGAAATCAAGTCCGGTTCCACTTAACCTACCCATTCGTGTCATATCGGTTAAGTGTCATTAGTCAAAATTACTTAACCTTTTCATATGGCATTAATTAGATTAATGCACCCCAACCTCTCACATTAGACTTTGTTGTGGTTACTAGTTATGTCGGGCGGGTCCGGGTAGATTTACACCACAACCTAGTCTAACCTCGGGTTTTAAGTGCTATGTGACCAACTACTCACATTGGGTCTTATTGTTTGTAGCCACTAGTTAAGCCGGGCGGGTCCGGGTAGATTTATGCTACAAACTCAACCCAACCTCGAGTTGGCCACCTTCATGTTTGGTCTAGTGTCTTATTACACTTACAACCCGCCCATGTCTAGTTCAAGTTCCATGTTTTCCCACATTTCATGACCATATTTAAATGTATCATGAATGTCATGTTCTCATGTAAACCCCATGTCAAGTTTTTCATGTCATACCCACGTTTTTCCTAAGCTATCCAAACGTATTTCCAACCCAAGTGGAAGCGAGTCACATAGTAGGGTATTATGCCAACATATTGGCCACAAACATGCATAGTATCATAAGGTAATTTGGCCATAAACATGCATAGTATCATAAGGAAATTTGGCCACAAGCATGCATAGTATCATAAGGGTTTGGCCACAAACATGCATAGTTTCATAAGGGGATTTGGCCATAAACATGCATAGTATCATAAGGAAATTTGGCTACAAACATGCATGATACATAAGGGGTTTGGGTTCATTTACATGCATAAGCCCCAAAGTCAAGTCTTTGCCCATGTTTCACAAGTCAAGTGGTTCCCAAAGGTTCATGCTAACATTCCATGGATAAAGATTCAAACTTGCAAGATATACTAGGTTAAACATAACATAAGTTGCATGATTTAGTCACTAAGCATAGCCCAAAGTCATAGGTTCAAGCAAAAGAGACATGACAAGGTTCATATAGGCTAGCATACTTATGTTTCATCACATTTTATCCCATGTCACATTAGAACCACCGTTAGAATCTATAAGTAGCTAGAACTTACATAGCGGGGCTTAGGGAAGGATTATGCATCGTCGTGATAAAGAAAGGTGGCTCCTTTGTTGAAGAATCTTCATGAAACTTGCGTAGCAACGTTGATCCCTCCTCGATTTGGTGTAGAAAGCTTGCACCTTCTTCATGGATCTAGCTTTGGATGCTCAAGCCTTTGGAGATGAAGATGGAGGCCATGATATGAAGGTGGAGGCCATGGTGAGGGAGCATTTTGGCATAACTTCGTTGTAGGAATGAATTAATGAGGGTTTAGGCTAGGTCTAGGGGTCTTTTTATAGAGATTAGGGGTAGTTTAAACCATAGGATTTACCCCAAATCAGATCTGAGCCATCAAATTCCGTCGGAAGCTTCCAGAACAGGCATAGAGACACAAGCAGGCGCACCCAGGTGGCCTGGGCTCGACCACCCAGGTCGACAGGGGTGTCAACTTGCAATTCGACACCACCTTGGGTGTGTCGACACCCAAGTCGACACCCATGTCGACTTGGGTGCTGGGCGGGAAATTTTCCCGCCCAGTCTTTTCGGCTCCAGATTTGAATTTTGAACTGTTTTTCGGACTTGGAATTTTCTGAAACTTCGTTGGGCCATAACTTGGTCATACGGACTCCGTTTCTCGAAAACTCGGACTCTATTTCGCGTATTTTTCCGAGACGAACGCAATGGGGCAACCCGTTTCCCATGATTCAGATTTTAACATTTAATTTTGCCTTGATTCTTGTCTTAACATGTTGTTAAAATTCGGGTTGTTATAGAGGCATTATAAGAACAAGTGTCTGAAAGCAGCAACGGGATGGTGCATGCTTTGGAGCCTGCGTCTTCTGGACCGAATGCTATTGAAAAAGGGAAAACTGTGTTGGAAGATATGCTTTTTTTTCATAGCATACCCATTAAAGTTTTGTTTGACACTGGTACATCACATTACTTTATCTCTAGATGTGTAATAGGTAAATTATTTTTGGTACCATCATACCTTGTTACTTCCTTTATAGTAGCTAATCTGATTGAAGGCTATGTGACTCTTGTAATAAGATGTGATAACCTAGAAATTTGATTGCTAGGTTTCACTTTTGTTTGTAGTATATTTCTGATCTTGATAGTTTCAACATTGGGAATGGATTGGTTGAATCGTTATGATGCTATAAATTATTTTGTCAGAATAGGGAATATTGTTAAGACATATCGATTGCAGAGGATTGTGTTTTTGGCGAATAGGTTAGTTCCATTGGCTTAGATATCTTCATTATTAAGTGTTTTGGAATTGGAGAAAGGGATAAGTTGTGTTCCTTTCGTGAAGGAATTTGCTGACGTCTTCGAACCAGTAATGGGATTAACACCAAAGAGGGCTATTAAGTTCTGTATTGATTTAGTGTCAGGAGCAGAGCTAGTGAGTTGATTTCCTAGCCGAATGACCCCTTCAGAGACGAAAGATTTGAAGGCTCGACTTGATGATTTAGTAGGAAGAAGGTTTATTCACTTAAGTAGCTCTCCTTAGGGTTGATACTGCAGTGTTTGTGAAGTATCCTAATGAAACATTGAGAATGTGTTGACTACCGAAAGCTCAGAGAGAGAACGGTGAAGAATAAATATTCTTTGCCTCGTATTGATTATCTATTCGATTAGCTGAGTGGAGAGAAAGTGTTATCTTTATTGGATTTGACTGCTGATTTTCACTAACTAAGGATAATGAAAAAAGCATTCCATTGATAGCTTTCATACAAGATATGGATTTTATGAATGAATGGTTATGCCATTTGGATCGACGAACGTGCCTTCTTTCTTTGTGGACTTGATGAACCGAGTGCTTTAGGAACACTTAAACATATATGTTTTAGTTTTGTTTGATGATATATTGGTGAATTCGAAAGATGCAAAGAAGCATGAGTGAAACCTTCGGATTGTTCTTGAGACTTTGCGGAAGCACCCTTGATGGCCAAATTTTCTAAGTGTCGGTTTTAGGAAAGGAAAGTGAAGTTTCTTAGTAACGCCGTTTCGAGTGAAGGACTGTCGATATATCCTATAAAGGTTTATTCTATCATTAATTAGAAGAGGCCTGAAAATGTTATGAAAGTCTAAAGCTTTCTTGGATTGGCCGAATAGTATCGAAGATTTATTAAGTACTTCTCAACGATTGCGACACCACTTACGAAGCTGACCCGAAAGGATGTTAAGTTTTTGTGGTACGATAAGTGTGAGGAATCATTTCAAAATTTGAAGCACTTATTTACCAATGCTCCAGTGTTAGAGGTACCAGATGAAAACCAGGATTTGTTAGTTTATAACTGATGCTTGCGAAATAGACTTAAAAGATGTTCTTATGCAGAACGAAACAATTGTTGCTTATGCTTTCCGGCAGCCGACGCTACATGAAGTGTCGTACCCAACTCGTGATCTTGAGTTAGCACTGTATTTTTTTGCCTTATAAATATGGAGGCATTACTTATTTGGTGAAAGATTCGATTTGTTTATGGACATTGATATACTTGTTTTCTCAAAAGGAATTGAATACGATACATCGGAAATGGTTGGACTTTTGGCTACTTATGGTTTTAGCATTAAGTATACTCTAGGAAAAGATATAAGCTTTCCGATACCCTTAGTAGAAGTAACCAATGGATGGTGTTGGCTATATTGGTTGAATGGAAGGACTTAGAAGCTTTGGTTGCATGTAATGTAAAGAACCGGTCGACATCATATTCTGATGGAAGTACACCTATGGTGTCACATTTGGAAGTTCAACCATTTTGATTAAAAAGATTTCTTCTAGGTAAGGAAGAAGACCCTTCATTAGCCAAAAGGATAATTATGCTCAAAGTTGAGCGAAAGGCTACAATCCAAAAGGATTTACTCTTGACCGAAACGGTTGGTTAAGAAAGAACGGAAGGTTACGCATCCTTAATTTTGGTGATTCCAGGAAAGAAGCACATAGGGAGTGCCATCCTTATAAGTTTACGATATACCCTGGTGGTACCAAGATGTACCAAGATATGAAGAGAAGTATTTATTAGAAAGTCATAAAGAAGGATGTAGGCTTTGTAGATGAAGCAGTGCTTGAACTACTAGCAGGTGAAATTCGAACATCAAAAGCCTAGTGGTTTGCTTCAGCCAATAGATATTCCAATTTGGAAGTGGGATTCGGTATCCACGGACTTCGTCGATGGGTTGCAAAGAACGAGATAGGAGAACGAATGAATATGAGTTTTCATGCATGGACTAACTAAAAGTGCCCATTTTATCCCTATAAGATCTAATAGTATAACATCGGTTTTGGCTGAGTTATTCATAAGAATTATGGTGAAACTTCGAGGAATTCCTAGTAGTGTTTTGAGCGATAGAGATCCTTTGTTTACTAGCGATCTCTAGAAGAGTTTGCAAAAGGAATCGGGAATGAATATCAAGATGAATACCACGTATCACCCGTAGATGGATGGGTAGACCAAAAGGGTAAATATGGTAAGGGAGGATTTGCTGATAGCTTGCGACTTGGACTTTCGTGGCTCATAGGAGGATCATTCACACTTAGTGAAAATTTCCTCTAATAATAACTTTCAATCAAGTATGGGGATGACACAAAAATTGGTTCTTTTGAGTACAACACCCAATTTCCAATAATCATAGAGTAATAGAATTATCTAATCAAAGAAAAATCATGGAAAGGAAAAGATGCAATTTTATAGTGGTTAGCAATGTGCTTACGTCCACTCTAGTGTAATAGATCCTTTATTATACTTTATGATTACAACACATTTGATTTTCAAGTAAGAAAAAGTGAAGAAAAGAAGATCTATTAATAACAACAAAGTCTTTGCTAATAAAAGCCAGAGAAAACATAAAACCATCCCTAGAAATGTCCAAAATCCATATACTTACAGAGTTACCCGAATTCGGTCGGCAAGGACACGTGGATGCCGATCCGAAAGTAGGGAGTCATGGGATGACCAGATTGAGAAGTTGGAGAACATGGGACATGTTGCTGAAACATGTCCCCTCCGATTCGACATGGCCGAACCGGGCCAATCCGATATGCAGAGCCGGAATTGTCGATCTGAAGTGTAATGATAGGGAGATGGACGAACCAGACACTTGGCCAAGCCGGAGGGAACTCCTTCCCCTTGTTTTCTTCTCTTGAGCTAGTGGGTCCTATGCCAAGCCGGAATGTTTGAATCGGAGCTTGGTGAAGTTGGCCAAACTGGAACTTGGCATTATGAATTCTATACATCCAAAACTCGAGTCTTTGAAACATCTAATACTTCTACCAAGTATATTCGAGTTTTCCTAATTCTATGCCCAAGTCCTGATCACTCCAATAGCCGGAAATCTTACATGTGGCTGCCTTGCAAACTTGTGGATCAACATAAAGTAGTGGCACCTTTCCAAGCTTTTATATGGAAGATTGTATGAATCACCATCATGTTGGTTGGAGACAGATGACAAGTTGGTTCTTTGTCCAGATTTAGCTAAAGAAGTCACAATAAAGATTGAGGTCAACCGAAAGTGGATAAAGGAAGCTCAGTCCAAGCAAAAGTGTCACGTAGATAGAAGGCATAAGGATTTTGAATTCTCAATTGGAGATAGAGTCTTCGTCGAAGTATCACCAATGAAAGGGCCTATTTCATTTCAGAAATTCATGAAAGCTAACGCCATGGTTTGTCGGATCTTTCTCTATAACAGAAAGGATTGGAAAGCTTGCATATAGTGTAGAGCTTCCGAACAATTTAGCGGGAGTCCAAAACGTGTTTCACGTGCCACACTTACAAAGGCATGTGCATGACCCCGATACTACCATGGATCTGAAGGCATTGGAAGAGTTGCTGGTGGAATCTGATTTGACTTTATTCAAACAACCAGTGAGGGTTATAGATAGAGACAAATGTAAACTGAGAACTAAGATGGTTAAGCTGGTGAAAGTCCAATGGAGTACTGACAAAAGGGATTACACTTAGAAAACTGAAGACAGAATTAACGAGACCTAGCCTGAGTTGCTTGTGGTATGATCTTTATTTCTTTATAGATTGAATACTAGTATGATGCACTAGAATAATTATCTTTGTTGGCTTGATTTCTTGCTGTTATGATTGTTTAGTCGTTGTTTAAAATTTGAGGATGGAACTCCCTAAGGGAAGGATATAACATCCTAATTTTCAAAAGGTATTATTCATGAATTTAATTGGACGATTAAATAAGAATAATATAGTGGATGAGGGTATGAAATTTTTGTTTAATAAATTAATTAGAAGGTTGGCCATGAAACAAATAAACCAAGTAAATGTGCATAAGAAGGAGAGTTAGGAGAGGGGCAAAGTTGGAACTTCTAACCCCCCAAATATATATATATATATATATATATCCTTACACATTATTTTCATTTACATTCACTTCTAAAAGCCTAAAGAAAACTAAAGAGTGGTCGACCGTTGAAGTTAGGGGAAGAAGAAAGAAAAACCTAGAAAGCTTAGAGCTTGGAAACTTTCATCAACAGATCTCATCGCTTCTATCCAAATAAGGCGAATAAAATTCTCTACCTATTGTAGTTTCGGCCATTTTTGTATAGCCAGAATGTGTATTGCTATTCATGATTAGTTTCATGATCTATTTGATGTTACATGAATGTTTTGTAATACTCATGACTGATTTTATGTGTATGATTGAAATGTATGAAAATAAATAGGTTCGTAGTCTAAAACATATAGTTAGACATCTCTAATTGGCATGAAATTTTGATATGATTTTGGAGATGGGTTTCATATTTCACGATTGTGTGAATCTATTATTAATTTTCTAAAATTGAATTTCTTAGGAAATGCTTGAATATTGATTAAAATTGTTAATACTTCAGTATAAACATTTTATACATGGCCTGTACAAAAGTACTGTAAAAAAACTGTATACGAAAGTATTTTATTTTATAAACCAATGAGAATTTGATAAATATGGTGGAGTTTGTATATAGTAGTGCTTTAAAAGGAAATAAGTCGACATAATCAGTATCTACTATCAGTACCATTGCCTAGCCGGAAGCACCTACCATATAGTCGAAACCACCCTTTGGTAGTGCTGAATGGTTGAATTATCACAAGTATGATATATGAAGAATTCAAGGCTTCCTCCTCTTACCTTCCGATTACGATTTTGGTCCTAATACTTATAAATATTTTTGGTTTTTCAAAGATAGCTACTCTACATGAGACTTTCACCTCGACTCTTTTGGTAGGCCGAAGCAGTTCTTTTCCACAAAGAAATGTTGGCCAAAGAGGATTTTTTAAATTATGCCTTTGTAAAGAGTAGAGGCTTTCATCTTCGCATCTTTCGGTGGAATCGAAAGGGGCTTGTTTTAATAAATTATCTTTTATGGTTGTCTCATCCATTCCTTCAATCTTTTGACAAAGGGATCCCTTAATGGGAAATATGTTTTCTAAACTGAGGCTTATGCTTCTAGAAACCCTTGAAACCATCACTTATGACGATATGTATTTATAATTTTTTTCTATAAAATACTTCCTTCGACACAGATGGGGTCGGCTAGGAACTTTTCCAAAACTAAATGTTTTGAGGCTTAGCCTCTTTGCCTGTCGATGTCGGTAATAATGACAAGGTATTCTTTTATTGAAATGTCCTAAAATGGAATAAAGGTTCTATCTCTGTTACTTGCCTATTTTGGTTTCTTGCCATCATTTGTGTAACAAAGGCATTGAGGATTGATTGTTGTGTGAAACCAGAAGGGTTTCCCCTTTCGAAATGAATGGAATATGGACTTCAGTGCCTACAAGGGAGCCTAAGAGGATTAGTAACGACACAAGTGTCCTATCCATTGAAATGTAAATTGGACATTGATTAAACCCATTGAAATACTTATGTTTTTGGTTATCAACCATTGTTTAATACTTTACTTATGTATGAAACCTGTGGATGGTTAAATAGGAGGGAAATTGGGAAATATCAGTTGAAATATCAATTGAATGAAAATGTAAATTATGGTTTCTAGGTCTGTTGCTTCACATAGTTTAAGGGACTTAAGATTGAGCTTTCGGTTTCATGTTAGCGGGGGTAACTCTGTGAAGAATGGGAGAATAAACTGGAAGGGATCATTGCTTCATGCAGTTCAAGAGATGTAAGGATAAACCTTCGGTCCCATTGTTAGTAGAGGGTAACCTTACGAAGCATGGGAGGGGGATCGAAAGGAGGAATTCCATCCCATCGCACAGTTTAGAAATTGTGATAAGAAATTGGCCTTGTTGCTTCCCACACTTTGAAAGCAAAACGAATGTGAAGGAAAGTGGTTTCATGGTTAGTGAGATTTGACCCCATGAAGTGCGGACGGGAATCACAATGACTTGTAAAAATATTGGAATCGTTAAGATAGTTAACCAGTATAATAGAAAATGGGGAATCCATTGTGTGTAGCATATTATATTGCTATTGTTATATATGCTTGTAATAATTAAACTAACCATTATAGTGCATGGGCACCTGGTTGGCCTTGTTTCGTAGCATGGTTCTAACGAGAGAGAAACTCGTTCTGCTTTATGATGTAATCTCATCAGATATATTTGTTGTTGGATAACAAGTTATTATTCACACCAGTCTTTTTGATTGGCCTGTAGTTTTTATTTTACCCTTGAACTATTGTGTAACACCCCGTAATTCTATAACACTAAGATTCACAAATCAAGGTATAATTAATTAAAGATGAAAGAATTAAGGGAAACGGGTTGCGCTATTGCGTTCGTCTCGAAATTCTGCTTGAAAACGAGTCCGAGTTTGCGTAAATCGGAGTCTGTATGAAGAAGTTATGACTCTCCGAAGTTTCAGGAATTTTCAGAATCGAAAACAGCTCGAAATTCGAATTCGAAATTCGAATTCAAACCCAGAAGCAGGCTGGGCGGGAAAATTCCCGCCCAGGACCCAGGTCGACTGGGAAGTCGACTGGGTAGTCGACCCCCCCTGACCAAGTCGACTGCCCAGTCGACATGGGTGTCGACCTGGGTGCAAAAACCCACTTTTGGGCCTGGGTGCATTCTGATGTACCTGGTCTCGTTTTCTGCCTAGATTCATCCGCCTAATCCTATATAAACAGCCCCTAGTCTCCTTCACTATTCACAAATCTTCTCTAACCTTATGCTGCAAAGATTCTTGGTGAACATGTCTTATTCTCCTCCTCTTAGTTAAATAATAAATAAAATAATATGTAAAATAAATCAAGATGAGGAAATGCCGCTCAAGACTTTCAAGAGGAGATTCAAAACAAGCTAGGATTCAAGTGAAGATTCAAACGACTTCAACGACTATTTTTCTATGAATCTCTGTAAGTCGGTTACTTTTTAGATTTGAACGTTTTCTCTATTCGTGACATGAAATTAAAGGAATAAAAGAATATGCCAAATTTTTCTATTCGAATCAGTGCTTATATCTTTGGACCTAATTAAGAACTGTTATAATTCGATGACCAATAAGACTGTGATTATGAAACTATGGACCTTAAAACCATATGCCTCTTTGACTATGAACATTGCCTATGACTATGAACATTGCCTATGACTGTGACTCATGACTACGAGAATTATTTCCTTTGACTATGAACACAAGCCTATGCCTTTGCCTAGGAAACATAAACTATTGCCTATGACATAACAAGGACAACTGTGACTAAACACCTATGGTTCATGACTAGGAAAGTGTTGCTTAAGTCCTGTGACTGTGAAATTGGGTCTAAACCTGATTATCTATTCTGTCTATTCTTGATTTTCTTTGGATTTTGATCTTGGGAATTTACCTATTAAGTTAGGTCAACCCATGTTCTTGAACCTACATCGTTATTCAACCCTTTTTATGTCATAACATTTTCGGATCTATAGGCCTTCGATGTTTTTAGATCGATTTATTTCAGTGTAATTCGTTAGGCCTGTAATTAGTAAATTATCATTTTATGCCAGTTATTATGTCTATCTTTTCATAGCATCTTTGGTTCATTCCCTTTTTATCTACGAATCTAGATTTATCTATAATCTAGATTGAATCACGATTATACGAATGATGGGAATACGATTTGGGCAAAACATGAAATTTACTAAAACGTAGTTATAAACTGGGAAATTGGCATAAATGGGGAACATGTATTATGGCATGTTTATAAAAATGCAAATTGGATAAATTTGACATGAATTATAGGATGTGTAATTTGAATCTAGTATTGACTTGTAAATCTAGCATTTACATGAACTGTGAACTAGAATAATAAGTCTAGTTTGACATGAACTGTAATTAGAATGTTAAATCAGAATTGGATTAGCTAATTTGGCATAATAAGTATATTGGCATAAATTTGAAATTGGCCATAATTGTGAGTAATTGTCATGTTTAGCAAAATCATGGTTAGTGACACTTAATTTGGTATAGTTTACATACCAAAAAGCATAAATATGATATAGAGGGGAAAATGGGCCATAATAATAAATGTTGACAATTTACATTAAAAGAGTAATTATGAAATAAGTAAATTAGGAATAATTTACTTATAGAATTTTTCCTAAATGAGAAAATGTAAATTTAAACGAATTAAAGGTTTATTAACGACATCTCTTTTAATAACACACCAGAAAGTTCTAGGGTGACAGAGAGGATAGTGTCTAGGCTTGGGTTTGGAAAATACAAGTTTCCTGCTCTCCCTGGCTATCCCTAACTGATCCGACGGACATGATGGTTACTTTCAAAACCTAATTTGAAAATTAATCAAAACCCTTTTGAACTTAGGAAACACGAATATGCCTAACCCGAGGTTAGACTGAGTTGCGATGTAAACCTGCCCGGAACCAACTGGCACATCCAGTATTTGCAACAATATCTGTCTAATGTGAGTGGTCGCGGCTTTAATTTATTTAGTTAAAGCTAGAACGAGAATAGTAGGGTTAAGTTAACTAAAACACTTAACCAATTCAACATGATAACTAACCGATGGGTGGGGTTAGGTTCATACAGACACTTAACACAGTTGAGCTAGAATGGGAGGGTTAAGTCCATAGGAACACTTAACCAATTTAACACAGTTAAGCTAGAATGGGAGGGTTAAGTCCATAGGAACACTTAACCAAACTTAACATCGTAACAAGACAAGATTTGTAGGGGTTAAGTAAATAAGAAAACACTTATCCCAAATTAACATGTTAACTAGACTAGAAGGTGGGGTTAAGTAAAGTTAATACACTTAGCCAAATTAACATGTTAACTAGACTAGAGGTTGGGGCTAAGTAAAATTTAATACACTTAGCCAAATTGATATGTTAGCCGGACTAGACCGTAGGTTTAAGTAAACTTGAACACTTAACCATCAGATTGTGATAAAGGAATAGGGTTAAGTCTAAAACATGAAGGGACAATACTTAGCCATTAATAAAATGTTAGTTAAAAACAGATGGGAAGGTTAAGTTAAAAAGAAACACTTAACCGATACAGGATGAATGGGTAAGGTTAAGTAATAAGAAATACTTAACCAATATAACTTGGTTTGTGGTAGGGTTAAGTCAACATGAATTACTGATAACACTTAACCAGTTTAACAGGATAAATGAAAAGGGTTAAGTTAGCTTGAATTGACTAATGACGCTTAACCAATCCAAATTGACGAGAAAGAGAACTAAGTAGTAAACCTTAGTTAAAAGGAGCTAAGTAGTAAACCTTAGTTAAGAAAACAACGATTCTGGAAACTAAGTGGTAAACCTTAGTTAGCAAAACTAAGTAGTAATTCTTAGTATAACACGGGAAGGAGTGAACGTCCGTCTGATCAAAACGAAGGCTCCAACGAATTGGGTTACGAAGCCCGAGGCTTCGAGGGGACGTGAGGTTACTCTTGGTATCCCTCTGTGAGGCTGCAGATGATCCTCCTGGGCTCACAGAGGTTGAGGTCTGCGGTAGAAGAACCAAGGGTATGCCTTGGTTGCAAATTATGGCAACCTAAAGACTGGATGGACCAGCGTGATTCGGCGAGAAACCGGTAGCCCTGTGATAGCAACTCGTCGTCTACCATCCATCTTGAGTCAATCGAGATACGTGAAGAGGAAAGGCGGAGAACTCCAAAAGACCATATACTTGCTATCTAGTTATGGGTGAGGATGGCCATAGGTTAGTGGGGCATGGGGGGCCTGCGTATAGTTCTCATTTTTCAAGGTGTGCCTTTCTTTAGTTGAGGGAGGGGTCGAGTGGGACCATAGCCACTGGAATAAAAACAGACCTTAGCATCTGCATCGGTAGATATCTGAAAGCTCCCGACCGAGTTCTGTGTTTCTTGATTTGCCCTGCCACAGGACTCGTGCTGCACATTACAGGACATGTGCATCTAGACAAGCGATAACAATTCGCGATACATGCGTGGGGAAGTCTAGGAACGTATACCACTCTAGGTAGTGTGTCCGAGACTTGGGGGCATCGTTCGACATGTAGCATAATCCCTAGTTGGACTAGGTGGCATAAACCCTGAATCCGAGAAGCGTTCAGCAGATAGCGTAAAATCTAGTTGAATCTAGAAAGTACTTGATAGAAAACCTTAGATTATATCTAGGTAATAAATAATAAATGTATGCCTGAAGGCAACGAAAACTACAGGGATTGGGATCACGTTATCGTTACTAGTTGGGACACTAGTTAAGTGGTGCAGAGATATAGAAACCAGTATAACAAGGAAATAGCAAAGCGGCGAAAGTATTAGAGCATATCTAGTTTATCTTATCTTATCTTAGCATTTTTTGTGTTAATCTTGTTGACCCTATTATCATGGTGTTATCTTGTATTCAGTTAATTCATGTCGTTTTGTTTTTCCATGTTCACATGCTAGAAGTAACTGAACTTACTCAGGCTTTATGTTTGACTCTGTTTTTCTTTCGTCTTCTTTTCTTCTGTTCCCCCCCCCCCCAGGTAGTAAAGGAGGGAATAGTATAGCTCAGGTTAAGTTGGACTGTCACTCTTTCCCAGCTTGAAGATTTGTCGAAGTTTTGCTTGGATTCTCTTTTCAGATGCTATGGCTGGCTCTTGCTACATTGGGGAATATAAATGTTGTTTTATGCTTCTTTATTTTGTAGGACAGATGATACTCTGATATTGTAAAGAAATCGTTGTACAGACCATTTTATCAATAAAGCAAAGTTTTATTTTCCGCTGTTTTAATTTTTTTGTCTGTCTTGTAATTCATTTGCATCTTTTACCTTAAAATGCTCCACAGAACTTAGTGCATTCCCTTTGTGAGTGACACTAACGGATGTGGGGTGTTACATATTGGCTACTCAGTTGAGTAGGTCGAGGTTAAGGTCTTTTAGATATAGCTTCATATAGCTTCCGGAGGCATGCAGGTGGTGGTAACTTTATATGAGTTCCACTATGTTTTATTTGTTCCATTCTATTGAACCTTTAGATGTATGTATCCAACATGTTTCTGAATGCCACTATATATACTCTAATCAACCGGGGGCTTCATCATACGTCGCTCTCAGAGTATATTTTGTAATAAGTTATATTTTCTCTAAATGGGTACTGGAATGGGTTATATGAATCAATGTTTATATCAATGAATGTTTTATAAAAAACTTTATCCTCATGTGTTATCTGATGTTACAGTTGATTAACAATCGATTTTCCATCACCAAAAGAGGTGTTACAATTTGGTATTAGAGCATAGATTTATAAAAACTTAAATAATCTTTTTTCTACAAGAATTTTTGAACTAGAACCCAAAGATCATAGGAAATACCAAGGGTTGGGATAATGAAACTATGACGTATTTGTATTATATAGTACATACATACCCTGCAGTGTTAGGGTCATCCTTTGGTATTCTACTAAGGTTTGTCTATAGAGAAGAAATAAGATATGGAGAGAAGGGGTGCAAGTTTGATTATTGGTAGCGGAAGCACCACAAGCGGAGATCGGGGTCAAAGGGCTATTGGAAACCAAAGTGATGCTACTTCACGGGTAGATATGGGGAATTTGTTCCATACGGTTATCCAGATGTTGCGAGTCGAAGTTGCAGCTGGTCTCAAAAGAGCTAATCCTGAAGCGCAAGTTGGAAACAATTATACAAAATTGAGTAGGGACTATTCTAGCTTGGGAGGAAAACCGTTCCTTGGAACGGAATTTGTTGTCATTGTGGATACTTGGCTGCTTCATTATGAAAGAATCTTTGGAGATTTAGGCTTGGCAGATGAGCAGAAGTGTAGATTGGCTTCTAGACAACTAAAAGACAGTGCTTTGCACTAGTGGAATAGTGTTATTATTATGAAAATAAAGGGAGAAATCACTTGGTAAGACATTTAGATGAGGCTAAAGGCAAGGTTTGTGTGTGAAGCTACATAGTCTATGATGATGAGAAAGTTTGTTGACTTGAAGCAAGGAGATTTTTATCACCAACGGTTGGGATCCCAACCGTTGACTTGATGGGTCAGCAAGGAGATTTTGTTGCTGATCCCAACCGTTGGTGATCCCAAGAGTTTGTTGCTGATGGGTCAGTCATGGGACTGGTATGAGTAAAACAGTTTAAAACAGTTCGAACAAGTAAACGATATTTCATAAGACCACGCCGTATAACGGAACGGGTTTTTTCCTTATGAGAATCCAAAATATCTTTATATCAAAAACCTTTTGATATTATAATAATGTCTATCAACCACAGTATATATAATCATCTAGCAGAAACGCTTTCATCTCACGTTCTACATATATAGTATACAATCAAAACCGCAAGCACGTATTGGGTAATGGATTTCCAACTATGACAAGGTATGGAACCACCTTTCGCTAATGTACCTCTAGAGAGGAATACACTGGGTTCAACAAGAACATCTTGCAACCCGGCCACACATGACCGGCCACTCATTTCGCTTGCGTGTATCGAATGTATATCACCAACGGTTGGGATCAGCAACCGTTTCTCGAATGAGACAGCATCAACAATAGATTTTTAGAAGTAAATGAAACTCTAGATCAGGTGATTATACACCCTAATAGGTGCGACCTACATAGCCATGCTGCCTGCTCGATTTCTGTCATTTACCGGTTGATGAGGCTTGAGGTTACGATTTATCATCACATCATATTCACTTCGAATGCCACATTGTCAGATCCATCAAAAATCACTAATTGACGTCTACAACAGTACATTACGTGTTAGCTAAAGAAGTTTCCTTCTCCGCTTCCACTCTTGGTACGGTTGAAGAAATCAATGTACATGACCTTTTTGGAAATACTCTGTCAGACATTCATCTTCATTCACTTAAAATGTCACATCGTCATACCCGCCAAATCACAAATTGACTTATCCAAAAATAACACGGGTATACAGCTAAGAGAAACAAATTCCTCCGCCACCAACGTATATACGTTTGAAGAGATCAACTTACGCGATCCATTGGATATACTCTGTCAGACCTTCGTCCATACAAGTTGTCCTGGGACTGGACAAACCGAAGGCACTATTCAGTATATCCATATTAGTCACTGTTATCTAAGACTTATACAACATCCCTTGCACTTTACTCCGTCTTCAATTATCTTTGGCATAAATGATTTGCAATGCTTATGCCAATACAGAGTGGTTCTTTGGATAATAATCCAACCGGTCTCTCCATATTAACAACGTTAAAATGGTCAAAACTTCGATAGTCTGTGAGTTAACTATCAAAGAAAAACAAGTGTGCAAACAACGATATCATTTCCAAATGGAAATTATATCGATCAAACATCATTTGACATTTATCTCCTTAGTTCATTTTCATCTCCTGTTTCCCTATATTCAATATTTCTTATTTTCTAAATTTAGAAAAATATATTTATTATCACTGGAAAACATTTCCATTCCTTGTTTTATGTACTAGAAAACATTTCTGATTCTTGTTTGGAAAACATTTCCAAAACTCCTACGTTTGGATTAAGCAGATGTTTTAGATAAAACATCGCTATGCCAACTCAACCATTTCCTTTAATTACTAAATTCACTTAACTATCCTTTACTGTCGAACCTTAACCATTCCTTAGTTAAAAACGAAGCCAATCAAGTTGGGGTAGAACTACCTCTCAGACCTTAACTGAACAACATTTCTAACCTTGAAATAGGCAAAGTTCACTTTAAATTCCTTTAACTAACTTCCTTACTTAACCTTTCTTTCGAATAACTATATTCGATTAACTCTTTTCAATTAACTCTATTGGACTGACCCTATTAGATTAACTCTATTTGATTTAACTCTAATCGATTTATTCTTTTCACTTAACTCCTGTCGAATAAACTATATTCGATAACTCCTCTAACTCTATTCGAATAAACTGTATTCTATTAACTCCTCTAACTCTATTCGAATAAACTATTCGATTAACTCCTCTAACTCTATTCAAATAAACTATTTGATAAGTACTTTCAAATAACTAGATTTGATAACTCCTTTCGAATAACTAGATCCGATAACTCCTTTCGAATAACTAGATTCGATTAACTCACCTCGAATAACCAATATTCGATTACTCTTCTCTCGAATACACTATATTCGATAACTCTACTTCGAATAAGTGATATTCGATAACTCTACTCGAACTCCATTTGAATAACTCTAATTAGTTAACTCTAACTCTAACTGGTCAACCCTAACTGGTAAATTCCAACTGATTAACTCTAACTGGTTAATTTTAACTGATTAACTCTAACTGGTTAATTCTAACTCTAATTGATTTATTTTAACTCTAATTCTAATAACTCCTGTTTGATAACGTTTATTCATTTATAAAGATTTACTTTTAGTAACGGTTCTTCACTTTATAAATGTTCTCTTTAATAACGTTACTTCACTTATACAAGTGTTGTGTACCCATTCTATTTGAAATTATCGGTGTTAAAACCAATATCTCTTCTCTATATATGTTCAGACTTATATATTCCATTTATCGAATGATAAATATTTATTTAATTTATAAACTGTTATTTATAAATTAATCCTTTCTACTTATCTGTTAAAAACATATTTCCATTTTCTATTCATCCTTTAAATATTCTTTTGATTTAGTTCTATTTATTTATCCAATAAATATCTCATGTATAACATTTTATTTATTTAACAAATAAATATCTCCATTTAATTCTATTCTATTTAACAAATAAATATCTCGTTTATCTTTCTATTTATTCAACAAATAAATATCTCGTTTATCTTTCTATTTATTTCCTAAATAAATAATCCCTTTTTAATCTATTTGTAAATGTTACAAATATCTCTCCTCCTATTTGTTTGACAAATATTCTCCTTTATATTTGTTTTACAAATATATTTCCTCTATATTTGATTTACCAAATATAATTCCCTTATATTTGATTTACAAATATAGTTCCTTTATATTTGATTAATTTATTTCCTTTAAAAAAATCCTTTTTTTTCTTTTATATATATATAAAATCCAGTGATTTTATATAAATAAATTATTTTCAAATTATACTTTGAAAATCTCCTTTTCACATCACGGTATTTCTTAGGATATTTAAAATACCAAACAACGGTGATCGATACCATTCAAACACATATAATCAACAATAGATTATATATCACATTTTATATCACAATATATAAATCACAGTAAAATAAATGTTGAGGAATCCAGCTGGATTCCTCCAACCTGTTTCCCTGCATCACAGATGTTAAAAAGTATAATTAACATCACTTTCAGTTCGATATAAAGTATTCTGATAGCAGAATCAACATATAAATATTTAATGGTTTATATATATATATATATATATATATATATAGACGTATATATATAATTTCTACTAACTGACTAGCAGTTCAATCAAACGGTCAACACACAATCAAACAGACAATTTTTAACAGTTCTAATAGTACAACGTAAAAATATAAACTGTTCAGGGTTTTGTGAGATTTACTCACAGTTGCGCGTTAACCGTTGAATAATGGTTTGCGTCGTTGGACTCGGTCGGACAATTTATTTCGCCATAAATTGTAACGAGCTCTGTTTCTCTCCCGGTCAGTCTCATTGTGTTGCTCCCGTCCATATGATCCTAACGCAACTTACGGTTCTCGATTCTGACCTTGTATGGACGAGATATCACATTCACAAGTTAATACGAATTTTAAATTAAATTAAAACTTGAAACTTAAATTCTTTGTTGGGCTCACCATTGCCTTAAGGCCCAATACCCTTCCTATAACCAGACCCGCATGTATTCAATTTCTTCTCCAATTATAACTTCCTCCAGTACGTAAGCATCATCATGGATTCATTTTTCTTTTGTTACACAGTGCCGCATGGTTTTACATTATATATTCCAACTCCTGTACATTACAATTTCCCAAACAAAAATGTACCTTAAAATTCATTGCGTCCTTGCCTAGAATCCCATCTGTATACCCTTTACCCCATCATCCCTCATGACACAAAACAGGCGCCTCCTTCATTATGCTTAAACAAACCATTTTCACCATTATTATGTCCATATTTCCACTGTCTCGTGTACATGCCTGTACACCTTAATTTCATGTTTGACCCTACTGTTCCTCATATTTCCAGATCTTGCACCCTTCACTTCCTTCTACCAAACACAACTCGCACCCCAGTAAATACTCTAAGCCCACCATAGCCGCGAGTTCATCCCTCCATGCATCCGTTAATGCTTCACACACTATCATCACGCTAAAACCTCCAGTACCCCTCACGCAAAAACGATCCGACCCCTTACATACCATACAACCAAATATAACTCGAATGGAAACCAAGCTCTTTCACGTTGGCCCTAGCATCCCTGTTGAAAGCGCAAGTTACTGGAACGAAATGGTACTACCCAAGATGCATACTAGATGAAAGCCTGAATCATTATATAGGCTATGGATTTCTTTTGAGAAGCATAAAATTTATAAAGAAGAAGGAAGAATTCGAATAAAAAGGATATTGATTTCGCATTTCTCCTCACTGAGCTAACCCGGTTCTTTGGACTTTGCTCATGTATTTATATAGCGAGAATACTTAAGATTGAAGTAAACTTAGTTCTGTATTGATGGGAAAACTCATTGCTGCGGTAGCACAGAGAATATGCTTCTTCGATTTAACTATTCGGGCACAACAGTGTTTTGATAGAAATAGGTACAAAACTTCGCTGTTAAGTAATGAAAAATATTTATATATGTGTTTTTCTTTATTAGTATTTTACAGTTACTTGTGCGCCATGATAAGTTGTAACTACCCTATATGTAAAGAGGTTTAAACATTTGCATGTGTTGACAGTAAAGTAAGAATGCACTAGTACAACTGAACTTATTATATAATACTTCTCATTCCATTTTAGTATTTTGTATAATTATATTTGTGTATTGCTATCTTGTTGAATTTCCTCTTTTCCTTGTCGTGATCCAAATCAACCAATAGAGTAGTAAGAGAGACAATGCTTAGCTAATGGTATGCATATGATGTACTTATGCTACGAGCGCTGCAGACTGAAATAAATATACCGTTGTAATCAGCAATGTACCAAGATTTCAAAAATATAATAATACCGGTAGTTTAGCTCATTTTGTGGAACCCCAAAATATCCATACAGGGTGCAAAATACTCCAAATAAAAAGTCGCATATTTAATTAATTAAAAATAATAGTAAAATTCTAAAAATTAAATTATCGTTATGTCTCAAAAGAACCTTGTCTAAATTCAAACCCGATATTCAAATATTTTTAAATAACCGTTATGGCCACGAACGAATATACCGCTGTTTTTCTGAATATTTAATTTGGACATAACTTGTAACACCCCGTGAATTCTATAACGTTAAGCTTCACAAATTAAAGTATAACTAATTTCAAATCAAAGAATTAAGGGAAACGGGATACGCCATTGCGTTCGTCTCGGAATTCTGCTAGAGATAGAGTCCGAGTTTGCGTAAAACGAATATCGTATGAAGAAGATATGGACGAACGAAGTTGGGCGAAAAACCAGAAAACGGGTCAGAATGCACTGGCGCACTTGGGAAGTGCGCCAGAACAGAAATGAACTGGCGCACTTGGGAAGTGCGCCAGTACATTTTCAGCCTGGCGCACCTGCCAAGTGCGCCCAGGTCAGAATGACCTGCTGGTCAGGTCTTGGCTGGCCTGATCAGGGTCTGGTCGAATTTTTGAGCCTTGCCTTGTCACTAGGGCTAGGTGTCAGCTCTTGGTTGGTCTCTCCTTCAAATAAATGGCTAATATTAATCCAAGCTCCATCGACGGTCCTAATCAATTCACAAACTCTATAAAAAGGACCTAAGACTCACCCTAATTCATACAAATAAAAATGAGAATGAGACCGTCATGCTGCAGAGGAGAGACAAGGAGTAGCCGTCAAAATTGAGAGACGATTAGGAGACAATTCAAAAGCTTAAAGCAACGACAACTAAATCAAAACAACGCCTACAACAAATTCAAGAGGATAGATCAATGACACTGCAACTTTCTACGACAAATTCACTCCCTAATTCATTAGCCGTTCTCTGTAAGTTCTAGTTATTTTCAGATTTAAATATTTAATTATAATATGGCGATGAAATAAAGTGAAATTGATGTAAGTTTAGCTATATTTGCGGAATGTGAATTAAGATTAAAATCATGTTTTGCGGTCAAATGAAAATTGTACGGTGCTTATTATGTTTGGTTAGGTTGTATAATATTTTGCCAGTGATTTGATTCTATTATCATGTTGGATTGGGAATTATTGAGTACAATGTTTGTCATGTTGTATAATATGCCAGTGATTTGATTCTATTATCATGTTTAATTGGGAATTATTGATAAGTTTATTATGCAAGTTTATGTTGTAGATTCATGCGACAAATGGTCAAATCTACATGTTTATGTATAAGAAAAACCTATGCCACACTCATCATATATTTGTGATTGGCTTGTGAGTATGTTAATTTAATCTATGTTGCCAAGTAACGCATGTGTATGTTGATTTGCCTATGTTGCAAATTAACATATGTATATTGATTAGTTCATATGGCTAATTCTCATGTATGTATGTTAATATGGCCTATGTTAAAAATACACATATATGTTGAATTAGCTTATAATTGCGAGTTCACACTTATGACACTGTAATGTTCATGATGTCATTTTGCAAGTTCACCCCTGTAATGTTCATGATGTCATTTTGCAAGTTCACCCCTGTAATGTTCATGATGTCATTTTGCAAGTTCACCCCTGTAATGTTCATGATGTCATTTTGCAAGTTCACCCCATTATGTTCACATTAATTATGCCATCAATGTCAAAATTATACCTTTGTCATGTTTATGATTGTGTATTTGTGTACGTTAAACTAGGCTAAGTTTTTAGCCTAAACTTTATACTCAAAAATCATACGAACGTAAATTAGGCTAAGATAATTAGCCTAATATTAGACGGGGTAACGGTGGGTTGAAATGATTAATTATAGGAAATCTTGCCATAAATTGGTCATTTATCACATAAGTGATTTATGGCATAAAATGGTATTAATTATATACCTAATTTAATGAGATTGATTGGAAACAAATTGGGCAGTAGTATGAATTTGAATAATTAACATAATTAATGTAAATTGGAAAATACGAATATGCTTAGCACGAGGTTGGATTGAGTTGTGATGTAAACCTGCCCGGACCCGCCCGGCTGTCCAGTAATCACAGCAATACCGATCCAATGTGGGAGGCTAAGCATTAGGCCCAATAAAGACCCGAGGTTAGACTGAGTTGTGGCGTAAGACTGCCCGGACCCGACCGGCACACCGGCAGCCACAACAATATCTGTCTAATGTGAGAGGTTGGTGCCCTAATAAGAGAACTAGAGCTGAGCTAGGGTTGGTAGGGTTAAGTTAACTAGAACACTTAACCAATTTCAACATGTTAACAAAATTGGCGGGTAGGGTTAGGATAACCTGGACACTTAACCAATTTAATATGTTGACTACGGAAGTAGGTAAGGTTAAGCAAATGTTTAACTATTATAACATGATTAAACTGGACTGGAGAGTGAGGTTAAGTTAATGAGAACACTTAACTAATACAATGGGTTAATTAGACAAGTGGTTGCGGTTAAGTAGTAACACTTAACCAACATAACAGGACAAGCGGGTGGGCTAAGTTAACTTGAATAAGTTGATAACACTTAACCATTATAATATGACTAGTGGATGGGGTTAAGTTAACATGCACTTAACCAATCTGATGTGATGCGTGGTAGGGTTAAGTAACACACGGGGTTAAGTTAACAAGAAAATCCTTAACCAATGTAACCAGATAGACGAACGGGGTTAAGTTAATAAACCACACTTAACTAATGAAACATAATAAGCGAGAAAGGTTAAGTTAACTAAGGTAAACACTTAACCATGGTAACATAACGAGTAGGAGGGTTAAGTACATATCGGGTTGGTGGGTAATATTAGTAAATATAGGCCCACATACACTTAACCATTAAATACACATGCTTGAATCAGTAGCGGGATTAAGTACACATCAGGGTTGGTGGGTAATATCAGAGAATATAGGCCCACAGACTTAACCATTAGAAAAACCTAATAACGGGGACCCATTTCAGCAGTAACCCACATTAGGTATCAACGGAACCCTGAGATAAGCAGGGTGGGGCACGATTACTGGACTGGTTATAAGAGGTCAAATTAGCGGCGGTTGGTGCAGCAGTGCAGGTTCTAACGGAGTGCGGGCGTGCACACACTTTGGCGCAGTAAATTTAGCCACTGGGCATCAGTAGGTATAAAGCTGTGCATCTTGATTGTGTCAGGGTTGCCACCATGGGACTTGATACACCCCATGGTGAGACCAACACAAGTATCTACAAGTAGGGGGCCGCGTGACACAAACGAGAACTAGGTCAAGTAGGGAGCCGATCGTTAAGGTAGTAAGGGTGCATCGAACATATACATGGCCATTGGGGTGATTGAGGTGGAATCCTCATAATCGATGTACACCTGAAAGCTACCATAATTGCGGGGATTGGAATCACGTTGTAATTATTATATAACACGGGCTACTAGTTAGGACACTAGTAGGGGGTACGGATCCTTGTTACACAGGACACTTGTTGGGACACTAGTAGGAATACAGATCATTCCATGTAAGACACTTATGAGGATGCTAGTTAGGTGGTACAGAGCAAATAGATATCGTTTTAATGGTAAAGCTTAGAAACCTTGCGATGTTATTCTTGATAGAAACCATGTGGTGGGATACTTGATAAGAATTATAGGACGTTATACTTGTTTCATCGTGCCCGAAGTTTATCTTGTTACCTTAGTTTACCTTGTTATCATAGTTTATCTTGTTGTCTTAGTTTATCTTGCCTACCTTGTCATCATGCTTACGTTTACTTTCAGTTTATTCATGCCAGGTTATCTTTATCTATTTTTATGCTGAAAGTCACTAGGACTTACTCAGTCTTTATGACTAACCCGTTTTGTTTCGCCTCTCTTTCTTCCGTTCCCCCCCCCCCAGGTTCACAGGGTGGGAATACAGCTTAGTTCGGACCTTACCAAGCTCCAAGGCTCTTTCATGTATGGCTTGGATTTCTCTTGGCTATGGCTTGCTTTGCTTTATTGGGGAATACTGCAGTTTGTTTTTATGCTTCTTTATTTTTGAGCAAGACAGATATCTTAACTATGAAATCAGGTATTGGGAGTTGATGGGCTTTTCTTGTAAACATTTATATTTAATAAATGATTTGAAGTACTTCCACGTTATTTTCCGCTATTTTATATATGTCTATCTTGTAATATTTCTGTTCCAGTACCCATAATACTCCATTGAAGTTAAGGCATTCCCTTTGTGAGTGACCTTAACAGATGTGGGGTGTTACATTTGGTATCAGAGCAGAAGGTTACCAGACTGGGCAAAAGCTTTTAAAAACCTTTTGAAATTATTTTCAAAACATTTACAAAGAAGCAAATTTTCAAGAAAATTTTGTTTTGATTAAAAGGCATGTTCCCCAAAGCCATATGCACTATCTTTTGATTCTCTCTTGAAATCTCTTCTCTCTCTTTTCACCATAGTTTCGTAGGCATCCGACATATGTCGGAGGGCAAAGAAGTGCCTAACCTCTATCTGTAGCCGTGGTAGTCCCATCTGCGTCTAATCTTATTTCAAGTTGGGTAGAGTGTCGTGCGTTGGAGGTAGCTACGAGATACTTGTTAACAAACTATACAAGGATAGTAAGAACAAGAAACTAGTTGTTATAGCTTAATCCACGAAGGAGGAAAAAGGTGAGAGGAAAGAGGCCAAAGTGAAAGAATAGTAAAACCCATGACAAGAGAGAGTATCTTTAGTGATAAGGGACATGTAGTTAGGTAGTATAGGACAAGGACAAGGGCAAAAAGGCAAGATCGTCGAGAGTGCAATTGTATACCTAAGAGAGGCGGTAACGTTCTGTTAAAAGTTTATCTTTCTTTTCTATCATCCCCCTAGAACTTTGTTTTTGTACATCGCATCCTTTTAATTCTGCTTCGAAAGTTGAGTCTCTACATCTTAGTACTAGCATGGTAGAGGATCCCATTTTTTTCTTCTTTTCTCAAAATCCTGTTGGGGAAATCGGCTCATTTATTCATGACTTGTTTGGATTTGAGAATGTCTATGCTAAGTGTTGAGTCTAGAAGTAATGTTTATGTTTTGGGCTATGGGTTGATTCTAGCGATGGAGTGGTTATCTAGTAAGGGTGACCTTCTCGGTTTTGAAAAGAGGGTAGTTAGACCTTGACTTGCCTCGGTAATACCCTCGAAGTCGCAGGTAACCTTTAGGGTTCTATCATGATTTGTTTCCTAGAATCTCTTGACACATTTATTGGTAATTTGTAATCCGATCGAGTAGTGTTCGCCACTAAGGCGGATGAGTCATTTCGCTTATGCATGAGTTGTAGAGAATCACCTTAGTAAGTACATTTGGCAACATGGTTGGCATTTTCCAAGAGATAGTTCTTCTATGTGGAATACCTAATAGTAAGTGGATGAGATCCAAGATTCACTAGTGAATTTTGGAGAGCTTGCATGAAACCATGAGTACGCAGTTATGTTTGAGCCGGGTATACTAGGAGGAGAATAAGTGAAAGTGGAACGAGAGGCAAAAGTGAAATGGATTCCAACCCATATTTTGGAAACAAGAATTAAGAAGCTACAGAATTGTGAAGTTAAAGGCGGTCAAAGCACAATGGAGTTAAGCTCAAAGAAATGCGACTTAGAAGATTGAAGACTAGATTCGCGCATCATATCTCTTTTTAAGAGTATATCCATGGTCTCTCTTTTCCTATAGAGCTTACTCACATGCTATCTTTTGTGTATATCCTCTTGGTCCTATCCTCAATCGAATTTCTGTTGCAAACCCCATAAGGAGTATGACTCATCTGTTAGTAACACATGTTGGGGCTTGAGGGTGTTCGTTGGGTTGACTAAACTTTTTGGATTTTATAGGATACGGGTTGGTCTTAGGAAGGGATTTCCTTGTGACCTAATAGGAGTCCATCATTCTTAGTTTCCCAGAATCATATATATTGGTTGGGTTGAGTAATTCTTTGGGTGTCAGTCTGATGTTGATTTCGGTCTTCGGGGCTGATACTTAGAGAGTTCTTCTCCTAATCAATATATATGTGGCATAGATTTCCAATTTTGACATTGCCTAATGGGCACAAAGTTTTTACTTGCTTCTATCATTCAACTATATCTTTAGGTAGGAACATTTGGGTATAAACATGTGTTTGAGACATGTTATGATTGATGGTTGCAAGTGGTTGCTAGTGGTTGCTCGTGGATGCATTTACACATTAGGCACTAGATCGGCTCAGACACACTTTCATATTGCATATGCATGAGTGTTTACACTTGTTCATGGATGAAATTGAATGTGTTATCATGTGAATGTTGCATATGGATGGATGTTTGTGCACACATATAGTGTAACACCCCACCTCCACTAGGGTCACTCTTTCGGGGGCACTAGCTTCTGGGGGGCGTTATAACTGGGTAAGCATGCATAATGATATATCAAGGCAGAACAAGAACATAAATATATATGTAAAACAGAGTAAGTGAGAATAAAACAGCGGAATATCTCAAACCATCTCAAAACAAGTCTAGTACATCATAAAGTCAACTGCCAAAATAAACATGTCTAGTACATCATAAACAGAAATACTGAAATACATAGTGCTATCCCCAAAATAAAGATGATAAACCATAGCGAGCTCAATGTCCAGACATACATGAGCTATCCAGCGAACAAGCAAGCGATCCAAGCTAAGCACCACTGTTCCCTCCCTGAGAACCTGGGGGGGGAGGGGGGAACGGAAGAAAAGAAGCGAAAGAAAACAGGTCAGTCAAAAAGACTGGTAAGCCCTACTACGATCAGTCTATAAACTAACAAAGTTAACATCATGATGGAAACTGAGATGAACATACTGGCAATAGATAAAGGTGTCATCACATGAAGAAGATTAAGCTTTGCACCATAGTGTACTAGCAACCTAACATAACTGGTATTGATCCCTTAGCCCAAACTTTGGCCCAATAACCTGAGGTGACCTTAATACAAGGTCCAGCCCAACGGTCTAGTCGATCGGTTCCCTATAAACCTAACACGTCAAGTGTTGGTGTCCATACGGCCCACATATGGATGTAGTCAGACTGTGCTGGGTCCACCTTCGGGTGTATCAGGCCCTCGGGTGTCAACCCCAGACACCTAAGCAATAATGCACAGTCTCAACCTACTGGTACCCGTGCCTCGAGTTTGTCCAACACCGGACTACGTGCACGTCCGTAGCCCGCCTGGACCCGCACCGCTGTACCAATCAGCCGCCGCTTTGGTCGCTTACATCAATCCAGTAATCGTGCCCCGCCCTAGCCTAGCCTCTAGGGTTGTGAATGATACCAAACTGGGATTACTGCTGGAACAGACCACGTTGCTAGGGTTTTCTAAGAGGGTTAAGTGCGGTTTAACCCCTCACTAATCATGGATTAAATTAGTTAAGTGTAACCAACAGTTCACCACTTAACCCCATTTAATCCCTCGTATCCCCAAAATTGGTTAAGTATTAGTGGGCCATGACTTAACCCTAATCATGAGGCATTAATTTAATTGTACCTTAACCTCTCACATTAGACTTTGTTGCGGTTACTAGTTAAGCCGGGCGGGTCCGGGTAGCCTTACACCACAACTTGGTCTAACCTCGGGTCCAAGGTACACATGACCAACTTCTCACATTGGGTCCTATTGTTTGTAGCAACTAGTTAAGCCGGTCGGTTCCGGGTAGGTTTACGCTACAAACTCAACCCAACCTCGAGTTGGCCACACTTATGTTTTCTAAGTGTCATGTCCACTTTATTTTCAAAACATAATTACAAGTTTAACAAATACTTGGGTAGACCTAACTTAATAGGTAAATTCCCAAGGGGTAGACCTAACTTAATAGGTAAATTCCCAATCTTATATTTTCATGTATTTTAAGTTTTACCCAAACCCCCCCCCCCAACGTCATTCTATCGCTTACATATTCGTCATAACGCATAAAGGATAGAAAGAGGGAACTTGGCACAACATACATGATGAATCTTACATATCATAGCATAGTGAACTTGCATAAACATGCATAACTTGTTAAACATGCAAATCATGGCATAGTGAACTTGCATAAACATGCATAACTTGTTAAACATGCAAATCATAGCATAGTGAACTTGCATAAACATGCATAACTTGTTAAACTTGCAAATCATGGCCTAGTGAACTTGCATAAACATGCATAACTTATCAAACATGTGTAACATAGCATAGTGAACTCGCATAAGCATGCATAACTTATTAAACATGCATAACATAGCATAGTGAACTCGCATAAGCATGCATAACTTATTAAACATGCATAACATAGCATAGTGAACTCGCATAAGCATGCATAACTTATTAAACATGCATAACATAGCATAGTGAACTCGCATAAGCATGCATAACTTATTAAACATGCATAAATCCCAACTTTCATCACATATTAACTTTAGAGTTTCTAAAATGAAGGTAAGAGGGCTTACAAATATTATGAAGACACAAATCTACTAATAAAGATTGAGAAGCCCTTTATGCAAGCATATAAAAACCCAAAACAAAGCTCCAACTAACAAAAATCCCAAAAACTCTAGCTTAGCGAATAAAGCTTGCAACTTGATGATGTATGCAAGCTAATGATCATTCATACAACTTAGAAATGCTTGTATGAACATCAAAATCTTCATAGGAATTATTTTTGAAGAGGTTGGAGGCTAGGGTTTTTAGGTGGAGGCCATTTGAGAATTCAATTTGACATAGTTTGGTTGCTAGAATGAATAATGAGGTTTTAGGGTAGGATTAGGGGCTTATTTATAGAAGATTAGAGTGTTTTTAGCCCTAGGATTAACCCTAGGTTAGTTTAGGCCCGTCAGATTTCGGAATTCTCTAGAACCAAGCCACACAACTAAGCCCAAATCAAAATGGTGCGCCAGGCAAAACTGCCCGGCCACCCCGTGTCGACAGGGCTGTCGACAGGGCAGTCGACACCCTAAGACCCCTGTCGACATGCCTATCGACATGGGGGTCCTGGCGGGAATTTTCCCGCCTGACGCCAGTTAGCCCTAATCCTTGTTTTTATTTTAAAATTTAAATCTGTTTTTAACTTAGGAATTTTCTGAAAACTTCAATGGGCCTTAACTGGGTCATACGGAGTCCGATTTTCAAAAACTCGGACCCTATTTCGCGTATTTTTCCGAGACGAACGCAATGGCATAGCCCGTTTCCCTTGATTCAGATTTTAGAATTAATTTCTGCCTCGATTTATGTTATAACAGGTTATTGAAAATATGGGTTGTTACATTCTCCCCTCCTTAAAGGATTTCGTCCCCGAAATCTTCAAGTTAGGAAGAACGTATCCTACCATCCAATCATCCATCTACTCAATGCATCATCCACGAGCAATCATTGTCCTTAAAAGATTCTAAATGCTGTATGAACATATGCAAAAGTGTGTGTATATGTACTTATCTAATGCAAAGATCAATGCAAAAATATGTTAGTGAAATGTATCCATATGTATGCAAATCCCTAACATAATGTATAATATCTACATGCGTGCTCAATCATACATCCATATGCAACATCCATGTGATGGCATACAAATTTCATCCAAGGATAAGCATAAACACCCATGCACATGCAATATGAGGAGTGTGTGAGCCGATCTAGTGCCTAATGTGTATCATGCATCCACGAGTAACCACTTGCAAACACTTGCAACCACTTGCAACCATCGAACATAACATGTCTCAAACACATGTTTCATCCAAAGGGTTTCTTCCTAAGGTTCTCATGACAAGATTAGCACGATAACTAGATAAATATGGATAACAAAGAGGAAGATATGCTAACAAAGGAAAGAGATTGAGAGTGTACCCTCAAAAAGGAATGGATAAAGCCCACGTATCTTCTCCTCGGTTTCCCAAGTTGCGTCTTCTTCGGCTTCACCCCATTGAACCTTCACCAGCTTGACCTCTCGATTCCTTAGCTCTTGGTCTCCGTCCCCAAGATACGAATCGGAGCTCTCCTCAAAGTTGCCTCTTTCTCTACTTCCACGTCTTCAAGAACACTTGGCTCAACCACCTCTGCGAACTCATGCAGGCACTTTCGGAGATGCGAGACATGAAAGACACTATGCACTCCGGACAGCTTCTCGGGCAATTGCACTTTATAAGCCATCTTCCCAATTCTCTCTATGATAGGGAAGGGTCCAACAAATCTCGGTGCTAACTTCCCAACCGCTCCAAATCGGACCACATTCCGCAAAGGAGAAACTTTTACGAAAACCATATCCCCAACATCAAACTCCAAATCGGATCTCCGCTTATCAGCATAGGATTTCTGTCGGTCTTGGGCCGCTTTCATCCGTCTTCTAATCAACTCGACCTTCTCGGATGTATCTCTAATCATGTCAGGTCCAAGTATAAGCTTATCTGTAGTCTCCCACCAACATGTGGGTGACTTGCACGGTCTCCCGTATAAAGCCTCAAATGGTGCCATCCCTATGCTTGCCTGATAACTGTTATTATATGCAAACTCAACAAGAGGAAGATGGTCTTCCCAAGTACCACCAAAATCCAGAATGCAAAGCCTCAACAAGTCCTCAAGTACCCTATTCACCCTTTCTGTCTGACCGTCCGTTTGTGGGTGATAGGCCGTACTCAGATTCAACCTCGTGCCCATAGCTTCCTGCAAACTGTTCCAGAACTGACTAGTAAAGATGGGGTCTCGGTCACTGACTATGCTGGAAGGGACTCCATGTAGTCGCACTATCTCACGAAGATATACTGATGCTAGTCCAGATGCGGTCCTTTTGCTCTTCACCGGAATGAAATGAGCACTCTTCGTAAGCCTATCTACAATGACCCAAATGCTCGTATTCCCTTTCCTTGACCTTGGAAGCCCATCAATAAAGTCCATAGAAATACTCTCCCACTTCCATAGCGGGACCTCTAGAGGATGCAATAGCCCACCGGGCTTCTTCGACTCGGCTTTAACTTGCTGGCAGATAATACATCTAGAGACAAACCCTGCCACATCCTTCTTCATTCCAGGCCAGAAGAAAATGCGCTTCATATCCTTATACATCTTATCTCCACCCGGATGTATAGTCAACTTGGAGCGATGTGCTTCCTCAAGAACTTTCCTCACCAAGTCTTCTACCCTTGGAACACAAAGCCTTCCGTCTCTCCTCAGCCAACCCTTATCATCTATAGAATATCGAGCAAGGTGAGTAGATGTCTCCCCTCGAATCAGCTTATCCATGATCTCAATTATCTGAGGGTCTTCCTTCTGCGAAGCCCCAACTTGATCCAGAAGGGTAGGTCTGAGCTCAAGAGATGCTAAAGAACCGGTCATCGACTCAACTGCCAAAGAGAAATCAAAGGTTGCCAAGAACTCTAAATTCTTCATCTCAACAAATAGAGGACTTAGTGTCAACCTTCTTCTACTCAATGCATCCGCTACAACATTCCCCTTGCCAGGGGTATAGGCTATATCAAAATCGTAGGATGCCAAGAATTCCATCCACCTTTGCTGCCTCAAGTTCAGATCCTTCTGCGAAAAGAGATACTTCAAAGACTTATGATCAGTATACAGCTCAAATCTCTCTCCCAGAAGATAATGACGCCAAGCCTTGAGTGCATATACTATCGCTGCCAGCTCTAGATCATGAGTGGGAAAATTCTTCTCATGCACCTTAAGTTGCCTACCACCAAAACATATGACTCGGCCTTCTTGCATCAGAACGGCGCCCAATCCCGTGCCACAAGCATCAGTGTACACGGTGAACATCTTACCACCATCGGGTAAAGCTAGAACTGGTGCTGAGGTAAGGGCTCTCTTGAGTCTCTGAAAAGCAAACTCACAGTCCATATCCCAAGCAAAAACTAAGTTCTTCTTCGTCAACTTAGTAAGAGGAGCGGATATCTTTGCGAAGTCCTTGATGAATTTCCGGTAAAAACCCGCAAGACCCAGAAAACTTCTCACTTCGGTTGCATTCCTTGGAGTCTTCCAATCCTGAACTGCAACCACCTTAGCGGGATCCACCGCTAAGCCTTGCTTGGATACGATATGCCCAAGGAATCTAACTTCCCTTCTCCAAAAGTGACACTTGGAGAACTTGGCCTTTAACTGATGCGCTCTAAGCGTATCCATCACCTCTACAAGATGCCTCGCGTGCTCTTCTTCATCCTTGGAGAAGATCGGAATATCATCCACAAAGACCACGACAAACTTGTTCAAGAACTCTCGAAACACCCTACTCATCAAGTCCACGAAATATGCGGGTGCATTCGTCAAACCGAACGGCATAACAAGCCATTCAAAGAATCCATCTGGAGTTCTGAATGCAGTCTTGTCTATACTATCTTCAGCCACTCTGAGCTGATGAAATCCAGTAGCAAGATCAAGCTGAGAGAAAACAGAAGCACCGACAAGCTGGTCAAAGAGATCATCGATCCTCGGTAACGGGTGTCTGTTCTTCTTAGTCAGCTTATTCAACTCTCTATAGTCCACACAGAGTCGAAGAGAACCATCTGCCTTAGTAGCAAACACCACAGGCGCTCCCCATTCGGATATACTTCGTCTGATGAAGTTCTTCTCAAGTAACTCCTTTACTTGCTTGCTGAGCTCCCGTCTCTCACGCGGAGCCATGTGCCGAACGGGCAAAGAAACAGGCTTAGCATTATCCACTAGGTAAATGCGAAAATCAATCTCTCGTTTAGGAGGCAACCCCTTAACTTCTTCAAAAACATCTGGATAATCTCGGACCACCCTTACAGACTGAAGGGCTTCCTCTAACGAGTCGAGAGATTCAAGATAGCACAACATGACGGGATCCTTCGGATTGCATGAAATCTCTAAGGTGTTGCCAAGGCGAGTCACAAGCCTCACAACCCTATGCTCACAATCAAGAATGGCTCCATATCTGGACAGCCAATCCATGCCCAATATCAATCTGTATCCCCTGAAACCAAGAACATATGCACTACACAAGAACTCTACACTGAGTATAGAGATCCTCAGATCCTCACATATCATAGATAGATGAGCAGAACCCCCAATGGGATTCGAAACACAAACGGGATCATCCACTAAGCTAGTACTAAGGTGCAAACTATCAACAAGATCAGATGAAATAAAGCTATGTGATGCACCAGAATCAAACAAGGTACGAACTGGAAGATCGGAAATATAAACAAGGTTCTCAACAGAAACACTACCTCGATCGGGAACTGGAGCGGTATTGAGAGCATGAACTTGCCCTCCTGAAGGTCCAGCACGCTGAGTCTGACCCTGCCCTTTCTTCTTCGGGCATTCCTTGCTGAAGTGTCCAGTCTCACCACAGGAAAAACATCCACCACTAAGCTTCCTTTTCTTCTTCCTACAATCCTTAGCAAAGTGTCTAGGCATACCACAGTAATTGCACTTTCCCTTGCCTTTGTTGTTGTTCCCCTTCTTGTTTTTGCTCTGATTCCCCTGACTGCTTTGACCACCTTGATTGCCTTTACCCTGAGAATCAGTCTTCTTTGCTTGAGTATCACTCGACTTGTCCTCTTTCTTTCCATCTCCCTGAAGTAGAGCCATATCAACCAAACTCTCAAAAGTAGCCCCATGCGGAATATGTGACATCGCCAAGCCCTGCAGCGGCTCATTCAACCCTCTAGCAAATCGAAGAGCCTTCTTCTCAGGAGTGTTCACCATATCCAAACCAAAACGGGCCAGCTGATTAAACTTGTTCACATACTCCTTGACAGACATATCACCTTGCTTTAATGCAATGAACTTCTCCATCTGTAAATTCGCCTCAGCAGAAGATAGAAACTTGGCCACAAATCTAGCCCTCAAATCGGCCCAAGTCTCGACAGGCCTCGTCCCATTGGTGACCTCCCACCAATAGGCTGCTTCGTCCTTCAAAAGCCATACTGTCAATAAGATCTTCCTTTCGTCATCAATCCGAAAGATAGCAAATAAGTCCTCAGTGTCTTTCAGCCAATTCCTAGCTTCAACAAAAGATTCCGTGCCTAGGAAATTTTTGCCTCCCATCGCCTTGAAGTCTTTACAAACCTTTGTGAACTCAACCTGAGGATGCTGAGGGGGAGGAGGAGGAAGAGGAGCCTCAGCAACTGGAGGAGGAGGAACATTAGCAACGGGAGGAGGAACAGGAACCACCGGAGGAGGGACATTAGGGGGAGGATTCTCAACTACAGGAGGAGGGGTGGGAGTAGGGTTTGCGGGGCCGGCTGCCGCCCTAGCTTCTAGAAGCCTCCTATACCAGAGTGGTACGTTTACTCCATCGGGGATGGCAAGATCCTCAGCCATACTGAAACGAAGGATAAGATAAGATTAGGTCAAGGGAATGAAGGATAACGCTAATGGCTTTTTGGGGAATAGCCTTTTAAAATACTAGACTTTCCTTTGGAAAATACTTTATACTTGTTTTGAATATAGTTTTTCAAAAGTCTTTTAAAAAAAAAACTTTTTGTTCTTTCTTGTAAACCATACGCTCTGATACCAAATTTGTAACACCCCACCTCCACTAGGGTCACTCTTTCGGGGGCACTAGCTTCTGGGGGGCGTTATAACTGGGTAAGCATGCATAATGATATATCAAGGCAGAACAAGAACATAAATATATATGTAAAACAGAGTAAGTGAGAATAAAACAGCGGAATATCTCAAACCATCTCAAAACAAGTCTAGTACATCATAAAGTCAACTGCCAAAATAAACATGTCTAGTACATCATAAACAGAAATACTGAAATACATAGTGCTATCCCCAAAATAAAGATGATAAACCATAGCGAGCTCAATGTCCAGACATACATGAGCTATCCAGCGAACAAGCAAGCGATCCAAGCTAAGCACCACTGTTCCCTCCCTGAGAACCTGGGGGGGGAGGGGGGAACGGAAGAAAAGAAGCGAAAGAAAACAGGTCAGTCAAAAAGACTGGTAAGCCCTACTACGATCAGTCTATAAACTAATAAAGTTAACATCATGATGGAAACTGAGATGAACATACTGGCAATAGATAAAGGTGTCATCACATGAAGAAGATTAAGCTTTGCACCATAGTGTACTAGCAACCTAACATAACTGGTATTGATCCCTTAGCCCAAACTTTGGCCCAATAACCTGAGGTGACCTTAATACAAGGTCCAGCCCAACGGTCTAGTCGATCGGCTCCCTATAAACCTAACACGTCAAGTGTTGGTGTCCATACGGCCCACATATGGATGTAGTCAGACTGTGCTGGGTCCACCTTCGGGTGTATCAGGCCCTCGGGTGTCAACCCCTGACACCTAAGCAATAATGCACAGTCTCAACCTACTGGTACCCGTGCCTCGAGTTTGTCCAACACCGGACTACGTGCACGTCCGTAGCCCGCCTGGACCCGCACCGCTGTACCACTCAGCCGCCGCTTTGGTCGCTTACATCAGTCCAGTAATCGTGCCCCGCCCTAGCCTAGCCTCTAGGGTTGTGAATGATACCAAACTGGGATTACTGCTGGAACAGACCACGTTGCTAGGGTTTTCTAAGAGGGTTAAGTGCGGTTTAACCCCTCACTAATCATGGATTAAATTAGTTAAGTGTAACCAACAGTTCACCACTTAACCCCATTTAATCCCTCGTATCCCCAAAATTGGTTAAGTATTAGTGGGCCATGACTTAACCCTAATCATGAGGCATTAATTTAATTGTACCTTAACCTCTCACATTAGACTTTGTTGCGGTTACTAGTTAAGCCGGGCGGGTCCGGGTAGCTTTACACCACAACTTGGTCTAACCTCGGGTCCAAGGTACACATGACCAACTTCTCACATTGGGTCCTATTGTTTGTAGCAACTAGTTAAGCCGGTCGGTTCCGGGTAGGTTTACGCTACAAACTCAACCCAACCTCGAGTTGGCCACACTTATGTTTTCTAAGTGTCATGTCCACTTTATTTTCAAAACATAATTACAAGTTTAACAAATACTTGGGTAGACCTAACTTAATAGGTAAATTCCCAAGGGGTAGACCTAACTTAATAGGTAAATTCCCAATCTTATATTTTCATGTATTTTAAGTTTTACCCAAAAACCCCCCAACGTCATTCTATCGCTTACATATTCGTCATAACGCATAAAGGATAGAAAGAGGGAACTTGGCACAACATACATGATGAATCTTACATATCATAGCATAGTGAACTTGCATAAACATGCATAACTTGTTAAACATGCAAATCATGGCATAGTGAACTTGCATAAACATGCATAACTTGTTAAACATGCAAATCATAGCATAGTGAACTTGCATAAACATGCATAACTTGTTAAACTTGCAAATCATGGCCTAGTGAACTTGCATAAACATGCATAACTTATCAAACATGTGTAACATAGCATAGTGAACTCGCATAAGCATGCATAACTTATTAAACATGCATAACATAGCATAGTGAACTCGCATAAGCATGCATAACTTATTAAACATGCATAACATAGCATAGTGAACTCGCATAAGCATGCATAACTTATTAAACATGCATAACATAGCATAGTGAACTCGCATAAGCATGCATAACTTATTAAACATGCATAAATCCCAACTTTCATCACATATTAACTTTAAAGTTTCTAAAATGAAGGTAAGAGGGCTTACAAATATTATGAAGACACAAATCTACTAATAAAGATTGAGAAGCCCTTTATGCAAGCATATAAAAACCCAAAACAAAGCTCCAACTAACAAAAATCCCAAAAACTCTAGCTTAGCGAATAAAGCTTGCAACTTGATGATGTATGCAAGCTAATGATCATTCATACAACTTAGAAATGCTTGTATGAACATCAAAATCTTCATAGGAATTATTTTTGAAGAGGTTGGAGGCTAGGGTTTTTAGGTGGAGGCCATTTGAGAATTCAATTTGACATAGTTTGGTTGCTAGAATGAATAATGAGGTTTTAGGGTAGGATTAGGGGCTTATTTATAGAAGATTAGAGTGTTTTTAGCCCTAGGATTAACCCTAGGTTAGTTTAGGCCCGTCAGATTTCGGAATTCTCTAGAACCAAGCCACACAACTAAGCCCAAATCAAAATGGTGCGCCAGGCAAAACTGCCCGGCCACCCCGTGTCGACAGGGCTGTCGACAGGGCAGTCGACACCCTAAGACCCCTGTCGACATGCCTGTCGACATGGGGGTCCTGGCGGGAATTTTCCCGTCTGACGCCAGTTAGCCCTAATCCTTGTTTTTAATTTAAAATTTAAATCTGTTTTTAACTTAGAAATTTTCTGAAAACTTCAATGGGCCTTAACTGGGTCATACGGAGTCCGATTTTCGAAAACTCGGACCCTATTTCGCGTATTTTTCCGAGACGAACGCAATGGCATAGCCCGTTTCCCTTGATTTAGATTTTAGAATTAATTTCTGCCTCGATTTATGTTATAACAGGTTATTGAAAATATGGGTTGTTACATATAGTGTTTATATGACTAGGACTAATTGCATACATACTGGACTCGTGGCACTAAGCATATTTTGCATCTAGAAGATCAATCAGGCCTGATCATTTACATTAGATAAGTACATGTACACACACTTCGCATATGATCATGAAGCATTAGAAGTCTTTTAAGGACAATGGATGCTCGTGTTTGATGGATGAGTAGATGGATGTTTAGATGTTAAGATATACATTCTTCCTAACTTGAAGATTTCGGGGATGAAATCCTTTTAAGTGGGGGAGAATGTAACACCCCGTGAATTCTATAACGTTAAGCTTCACAAATTAAAGTATAACTAATTTCAAATCAAAGAATTAAGGGAAATGGGATATGCCATTGCGTTTGTCTTGGAATTTTGGTAGAGATAGAGTCCGAGTTTGCGTAAAACGGATATCGTATGAAGAAGATATGGACGAACGAAGTTGGGCGAAAAACCAGAAAACGGGTCAGTATGCACTGGCGCATTTGGGAAGTGCGCCAGAACAGAAATGAACTGGCGCACTTGAGAAGTGCGCCAGTACATTTTTAGCCTGGCGCACCTGCCAAGTGCGCCCAGGTCAGAATGACCTGCTGGTCAGGTCTTGGCTGGCCTGATCAGGGTCTGGTCGAATTTCTGAGCCTTGCCTTGTCAATAGGGCTAGGTGTCAGCACCTGGTTGGTCTCTCCTTCAAATAAACGGCTAATATTAATCCAAGCTCCATCGACGGTCCTAATCAATTCACAAACTCTATAAAAAGGACCTAAGACTCACCCTAATTCATACAAATAAAAATGAGAATGAGACCGTCATGCTGCTGAGGAGAGATAAGGAGTAGCCGTCAAAAATGAGAGACGGTTAGGAGACAATTCAAAAGCTTAAAGCAACGACAACTAAATCAAAACAACGCCTACAACAAATTCAAGAGGATAGATCAATGACACTGCAACTTTCTACGACAAATTCACTCCCTAATTCATTAGCCGTTCTCTATAAGTTCTAGTTATTTTCAGATTTAAATGTTTAATTATAATATGGCGATGAAATAAAGTGAAATTGATGTAAGTTTAGCTATATTTGCGGAATGTGAATTAAGATTAAAATCATGTTTTGCGGTCAAATGAAAATTGTACGGTGCTTATTATGTTTGGTTATGTTGTATAATATTATGCCAGTGATTTGATTCTATTATCATGTTGGATTGGGAATTATTGAGTACAATGTTTGTCATGTTGTATAATATGCCAGTGATTTGATTCTATTATCATGTTTAGTTGGGAATTATTGATAAGTTTATTATGCAAGTTTATGTTGTAGATTCATGCGACAAATGGTCAAATCTACATGTTTATGTATAAGAAAAACCTATGCCACACTCATCATATATTTGTGATTGGCTTGTGAGTATGTTAATTTAATCTATGTTGCCAAGTAATGCATGTGTATCTTGATTTGCCTATGTTGCAAATTAACATATGTATATTGATTAGTTCATATGGCTAATTCTCATGTATGTATGTTAATATGGCCTATGTTAAAAATACACATATATGTTGAATTAGCTTATAATTGCGAGTTCACACTTATGACACTGTAATGTTCATGATGTCATTTTGCAAGTTCACCCCTGTAATGTTCATGATGTCATTTTGCAAGTTCACCCCTGTAATGTTCATGATGTCATTTTGCAAGTTCACCCCATGATGTTCACATTAATTATGCCATCAATGTCAAAATTATAACTTTGTCATGTTTATGATTGTGTATTTGTGTACATTAAACTAGGCTAAGTTTTTAGCCTAAACTTTATACTCAAAAATCATACGAACGTAAATTAGGCTAAGATAATTAGCCTAATATTAGAGGGGGTAACGGTGGGTTAAAATGATTAATTATAGGAAATCTTGCCATAAATTGGTCATTTATCACATAAGTGATTTATGGCATAAAATGGTATTAATTATATACCTAATTTAATGAGATTGATTGGAAACAAATTGGGCAGTAATATGAATTTGAATAATTAACATAATTAATGTAAATTGGAAAATACGAATATGCTTAGCACGAGGTTGGATTGAGTTGTGATGTAAACCTGCCCGGACCCGCCCGGCTGTCCAGTAATCACAGCAATACCTATCCAATGTGGGAGGATAAGCATTAGGCCCAATAAAGACCCGAGGTTAGACTGAGTTGTGGCGTAAGACTGCCCGGACCCGACCGGCACACCGGCAGCCACAACAATATCTGTCTAATGTGAGAGGTTGGTGCCCTAATAAGACAACTAGAGCTGAGCTAGGGTTGGTAGGGTTAAGTTAACTAGAACACTTAACCAATTTCAACATGTTAACAAAATTGGCGGGTAGGGTTAGGATAATCTGGACACTTAACCAATTTAATATGTTGACTACGGGAGTAGGTAAGGTTAAGCAAATGTTTAACTGTTATAACATGATTAAACTGGACTAGAGAGTGAGGTTAAGTTAATGAGAACACTTAACTAATACAATGGGTTAATTAGACAAGTGGTTGCGGTTAAGTAGTAACACTTAACCAACATAACAGGACAAGCGGGTGGGCTATGTTAACTTGATAACACTTAACCATTATAATATGACTAGTGGATGGGGTTAAGTTAACATGCACTTAACCAATCTGAAGTGATGCGTGGTAGGGTTAAGTAACACACGGGGTTAAGTTAACAAGAAAATCCTTAACCAATGTAACCAGATAGACAAACGGGGTTAAGTTAATAAACCACACTTAACCAATGAAACATAATAAGCGAGAAAGGTTAAGTTAACTAAGGTAAACACTTAACCATGGTAACATAACGAGTAGGAGGGTTAAGTACATATCGGGTTGGTGGGTAATATTAGTAAATATAGGCCCACATACACTTAACCATTAAATACACATGCTTGAATCAGTAGCGGGGTTAAGTACACATCAGGGTTGGTGGGTAATATCAGAGAATATTGGCCCACAGACTTAACCATTAGAAAAACCTAGTAACGGGGACCCATTTCAGCAGTAACCCACATTAGGTATCAACGGAACCCTGAGCTAGGCAGGGTGGGGCACGATTACTGGACTGATTATAAGAGGTCAAATTAGCGGCGGTTGGTGCAGCAGTGCAGGTTCTAACGGAGTGCGGGCGTGCACACACTTCGGCGCAGAAAATTTAGCCACTGGGCATCAGTAGGTATAAAGCTGTGCATCTTGATTGTGTCAGGGTTGCCACCATGGGACTTGATACACCCCATGGTGGGACCATCACAGGTATCTACAAGTAGGGGGCCGCGTGACACAAACGAGAACTAGGTCAAGTAGGGAGCCGATCGTTAAGGTAGTAAGGGTGCATCGAACATATACATGGCCATTGGGGTGATCGAGGTGGAATCCTCATAATCGATGTACACCTGAAAGCTACCATAATTGCAGGGATTGGAATCACGTTGTAATTATTATATAACACGGGCTATTAGTTAGGACACTAGTAGGGGGTACGGATCCTTGTTACACAGGACACTAGTTGGGACACTAGTAGGAATACAAATCATTCCATGTAAGACACTTATAAGGATGCTAGTTAGGTGGTGCAGAGCAAATAGATATCGTTTTAATGGTAAAGCTTAGAAACCTTGCGATGTTATTCTTGATAGAAACCATGTGGTGGGATACTTGATAAGAATTATAGGACGTTATACTTGTTTCATCGTGCCCGAAGTTTATCTTGTTACCTTAGTTTACCTTGTTATCATAGTTTATCTTGTTGTCTTAGTTTATCTTGCCTACCTTGTCATCATGCTTACATTTACTTTCAGTTTATTCATGCCATGTTATCTTTATCTATTTTTATGCTGAAAGTCACTAGGACTTACTCAGTCTTTATGACTGACCCGTTTTGTTTCGCCTCTCTTTCTTCCGTTTCCCCCCTAGGTTCACAGGGTGGGAATACAGCTTAGTTCGGATCTTACCAAGCTCCAAGGCTCTTTCATGTATGGCTTGGATTTTTCTTGGCTATGGCTTGCTTTGCTTTTTTGGGGAATACTGCAGTTTGTTTTTATGCTTCTTTGTTTTTTAGCATGACAGATATCTTAACTATGAAATTGGGTATTGGGAGTTGATGGGCTTTTTTGTAAACATTTATATTTAATAAATGATTTGAAGTACTTCCACTATATTTTCCGCTGTTTTATATATGTCTGTCTTGTAATATTTCGGTTCTAGTACCCATAATACTCCATTGAAGTTAAGGCATTCCCTTTGTGAGTGACCTTAACAGATGTGGGGTGTTACATAACTTCCAATATATACGACGAAATCCCGATTTTTCTCTTCCACTAGAAAGATATACTCCACCAGCTCCACACGTTTCTTGTTTCACAGAAATCCGATTTAAAACGGACCATGTACATCCAGTTGAAGTTCAAATCGCCAAATAGCGAACTGCCGCGCCATTTCGAGCTCTATTTTAATTATATTATAATTCTACGTTCAAACTGACGTCGATTGAATATATTCGTAAATATAATTCAACTCTAAGCTGAATTATATATTAAGGATGACCCAATTCACAGAATATTGTGATTTCCAATATTTTTGATTATTTCTGAATTAAATATATTATTCTATTATTTAATTTAATTAAATATTCACTATAATTTAATTAACGATGATTTAATTCCCTAAATCACTATTTATATAATTAAATAAATTAATATAATACCTCTGATAATGCGGGTCATTACATTATGTGTTGACACGCTTTTTGGTTGAAGCTGTCACACGTCAAGTATTTGATTAGCAATGCGCCCAAGCATGAAAAAAATTGTCGGGAAACACAAAGCTACTAGGTCGAAGTCGCATCACAAATAAAAGAAGGGCCAAGACTCCTATCAGATGACCTCTTTTGGGCCCGAGAACATCTGCTCCAAGGCTTTGCATTATAGCTCTTAGGCGAACCATCAGCCGAGCCGAAGGCGAGCCGTCAGCGGGTTCGGGCGTAGCGCCAGTGGGGGTCCGGGGCCCTACAGTCCCGACACCACCCGATTCATTCGATTTTCTGATATTCCGAAGCTTAGATCCCTTTAATTTGGACTCATCAAAATTCGGATTCCTTCACTTTGCGTTGAGGAACTTCGACACCGTAAAACAACAAGGTTTCAGTACCAAGAATTTCAGCCCTCTCCTCCTCATCAATTTCATACTCCCGAGGGGTACGAAATTTCATACCCCCTGAAGGGGTACGAATTTCCTGCTGTGGGATATTTTCTGTTGTTCAAAAATTTCTTCTTATGGGTCTCGTTGCTCACCTACTCCCACCTAATCTTCCTCCTATAAATACCCCAACCCTTGGCCTTTATTAGGGGATTTTTCCCTTGGAACTTTTGTACCTTGAGAGCTCCAAACACTCATTCATGGCTTCCAATTCTTTCTTCTTGGCCATTTGACATGGCAAGGATAATTAAAACATGGCATGCATGTTTTCCATCAACACTTGAGCATTCACAAGGATAGTTATGCTACATTTGGGCTCTTTTGGACTTCTTGGACATTAAGCATAAATTTGGGCATAGTTGACCAAGTCAACCCATCTAAAAGAGGAAGAAGAAGGACATTATTATTCTATTGTGCTATTTTATACTCGAGTATCGCCGAAACTTGTACAGAATTGTAAGCGTATCATATGATGAATGGTCATTATAAATTGGACGTAGGCGTTAGTGTCAAACCACTATAAAAGTTGTGTCTCTCGCATTTACTTTACTTATTTTGGATAATTGTTCACACATACATATTGGGTGTTGGCGTGCGACAATTTTGCCTGTCAACATTATGTGACTCTTGGTATGAGATGTGATAACTAGAAATTTGATTGTCAGGTCACTTCTGTTTGTAGTTTGTATGTTTTTGATTTTGATGGTTTTGACTTTATTTTGAAAATGGATTGGATGAAATCGTTAAAATGCTAGACTATTTTGTCGAAGTAGGGAAGTATCGTCAAGACATATCGATTGTAGTGATAGGATTGTGTTTTCGGTGAATAGGCCAGTTTCACAAATATTGTCATTATTAAGTGTTTTGGAATTGGAGGAAGAGCCAAGTTGTGTTCCTGTCATGAAGGAATATGTTGACGTCTTTGAACTAGTAGCGGGATTTTCATTAAAGAGGGCTATTAAGTTGTATACCGATTTAGTGTAAGGAGCAGAGCCAGTGAGTCGGCCGCTTAGTCGAATGACCCCTTTGGAGTTGAAAGATCTAAAGTCTCAACTAGTTGGTTTAGAAGGAAAAAGCTTTATCCATCCAAGTTTCTCGCCTTTGGGTGCTACTGATGTGTTTGTGAAGAAGCCTGATGGAACGTTGAGTATGTGTATTGACTAATGAAGGCACAACGAGAAGACGGTGAAAAGTAAGTATTCATTATACTGATGATCTATTCGATCAACTGAGTGGAGTGAAAAAAATTTCTCAATTGGATTTGGCTAGTAATTTTCACCAACTAAGATAGCGGAAGAAACCATTCCAGTGACAGCCTTTCATATAAGATATGGATCATACGAATGGATGATTATGCCATTTGAATTGACGAATGTGTCTGCTTTCTTTGTGGACATGATGAATCAGATGTTTCGGGAACACTTAGATGTATTTGTGTTGGTTTTCATTGATCATATATTGGTGTGTATGAAAGATGCGAAGGAGCACGAGTGCCAGCTTCAGAATGTTCTTGAGACTTTGCGGAAGCACCAATTGAAGGTCAGGTTATCTAAGTGTTGATTTTGGGAAAAGAAAGTGAAGTTTCTTGGTCACATAGTTTTAGGTGAAGGACTGTCGGTAGATCCTATATAGGTTCATTCTGTCGTTAGTTTGAAAATGACTGAAAGTGTTACAGAAGTCTGAATCTTTCTTGGATTGGTTTCGGAGATTTATTAAATAATTCTCAAGAATTACCACACCACTTACAAAGATGACCCGAAAGGATTTTAAATTTTTATATTGCAAGGAATCATTTTAGAGTTTGACACACTTGTTTACCAATGTTGCTGTATTAGTGGTGCCAAATGGAAACTGGGATTTGGTGGTTTATATTGATGCTTACGGAACAGACTTAAGAGTTGTTCTTATGCCGAAGGGAAGTGTTGTTGTGTATGCTTCCTGATAGCTGAGGCTATATGAAGTGCAATACAAAACTCATGATCTTGAGTTAGTGCTGTATTTTTTGCCTTGAAAAACTGGAGGCATTACTTATTAGGCGAAAGGTTCGATTTGTAAGTGGCTTGTTTTATCAAAAAGGGTTGAATATGAGAAAATGGAAATGGTTGGAGTTTTGACTACTGATTAGCATTTATTATACTCCAGAAAAATAGAATAAGGTTGTCAATGCCTTGGTAGAAAGTAATAAAGGTTGGTGTCGTCTACGTGGAACGAATGAAAGGGCTTAAAAGATTTAGCTGCATGTAATGTAAGGAATCGACCAACGATGTGTTCTAATGGAAATACACCTATGGTGTCGTGACCAGTTTTGATTGAGCAGATTGCATCTAGATAGGAAGAAAATCCTTCGTTAGCCAAAAGGATTAGTATGCACAAAGTTGAATGGAAGGCTATAACTCGAAAGGATTACTCTTGAACGAAACAATTGGTTAAGAAAGAAAGGTTATGTGTTCCTAATGTTGCTGACTTGAGGAAAGAAGTGCACAGGGAATGTTATCGTTCTAAGTTTACGATACACCCTGGTGGTACCAAAGATGTACCAAGATATGAAGAGAAGTTTTTGTTGGGAAGGCATGAAGAAGGATGTCGGCTTATGGGTGCTGCAATGCCGACACTGCCAGCAAGTGAAAGCCGAAGATTAAAAGCTTTGTGGTTTGCTTTAGCCATTAGATATTCCAATTTGAAAGTGGGATCTAGTATCCATGGACTTCGTTGACAATAGACGAGAACGAGAAAGGAGAACGAAAGCATATGGGTTACCAAGGATAGACTAACCAAAAGTGCACATTTTATCCATGTAAGACATAGTAGGACGACACCAGTTTTGGCTAAGTTATTAGTAATGAATATTGTGAAACTTCACGGAATTCCTAGTAGTATCGTGAGCAATGAGGATACTTTATTTACTAGCGAGTTTTGGAAGAGTATGCAGAAGGCACTGAGTATGAAGCCCAAGATGAGTACCGCGTATCATTCGCAGACGGATGGGCAGACCAAAAAGGCAAATATTATGCTGGAGGATGTAGTGAGAGCTTGCGTCTTGGACTTTAATGGTTCATGGGAGGACCGTTTAAACCTAATGGAATTTTCCTATAATAATAACTTTCTGGCTAGTATAGGAATGGCGTGTTTCAAAGATTTATATAGAAGGTCATGTAAATCACCATCATGTTGGTTGGAGACAGACAACAAATTGGTTCTTTGTTTGTGTAACACCCCACGTCCATTAATGTCACTCACTAAGAGAATGCATTAACTTCCATGGAGTATTATAAGAGTATAGAACAGAATATCACAAGGCAGATATATAGTTGGTACTTAAAAAAATTCAAACTTTATTCATTGCAGCGGAAAAGCAAAACATGTTTGGTTACAACATCAAAACCACATACTAGAATCAAGAACATGAATATCCATTTTGAACAAAATTATTTTCAGAGTACATAAAAGTAAAATCATAATCCCACTCCAAATAGCCATAATGAAAAGAGATAAAGCTGAGCAATACGCTCAACACTTCTGAGCGCTTCAAGAAGAAAGAAATCCAAGTCAAGCTTCAGTGTTTCCTCCCTGAAAACCTGGGGGAGAGGGGGTGAACGGAAGAAAAAGAGGTGAAAACAAAAGGATCAGACATAAAGCCTGCGAGTCCAACTACTTTTAGCATGAAAATAAGTAAAGCAATATGACAGGAATAAACAAGATGGAAAGTATAACCATGACATAAGGTAAAGCTGGATAACATGATGAATATAAAGGAATGTCTAGTGCGCTTCCTAGATTTCTCACTTAATTTAATTCTCTGCACCATCTACTAGTAATTCTTAACAAAATGATCCCAACCCCGCAATTGGTAGCACTCAAGCGTAACATCTAGTAAGAGGTATATGCCCAATACAATCCTTGAAAGTCCACTTGCCCATAATAGATACAAGATGTCCCCACACTACCCCTAATCGATCGGCTCCCTAACTTGTAGATATATCTGCGCGTCCCAGCTTAGGGTGTATCACTCCCTAAGTTGCAACCCGTGGGCGTACAACTTTATACCTACTGATGTATAATGGCTAAATCTTCCAATGTCGGGAACACCTTGTGCATGCTTAACGAACCCGTCAGAACCTGCATTGCTACACCCTCGCTCTTATTTGACCGCTTATAATCAGCCCAGTAAGCGTGCCCCAACCCTGCCTAGCTCAGGGTTCCCGATACCACTAAGTGGGTTACTATCTGAAATGGGTCCTTACCGCTACTAGGTTTTCCCCCAGGGTTTATCCTAACCTAAACTTATATTGGTTAAGTGTTGTCTATCAACCCAGTTAACTTAACCCCATCCACTTATCTAATCAATATGCATTATTGGTTAAGCTTGCCTTAACCCTATCCACTTTGTTCATGTATTATTGGTTAAGTTATCATCTTACACAGGTTAACTTAACCCTACACACCTAACATGTTTTAGGTATCATATTCATCTTTGATCAGCATTAATTAGTTATTAATGTACAGACCTCTCACATTAAGTTGATGGCTAGTGGCCGCTGGATGTGCCGGGCGGTTTCGGGCAGACTTCTGCCACAAGCCAGACATAAACTCGTGTCTAAGCATCTTTTAGTTATGCCTACGACCTCTCATATTAGGCTGGTCGTTTGTGGTTGCTGGTTAGGCCGGTTGGTTTCGGGCAGGCTTCTACCGCAAATGGAGTCTAACCTCGTGTCTTAGCGTACTTATCTTAGCCAATTTATTCATTTGCAGTTTATGCCAATTTTAGGCTAATTATGCCAATTACCCAAAATTCCCAATTTCATATCATGCCCAACAATTAACATATATTATGCCAAATTTAACATTTGTCATGCCCAAACCAACCCAACATATACTATGCCAAATTTCCCATCGTTCCCTAAATTACCGTTCGTACGTTCATCTCTATGAGATTTGGCCTAGGCTCGAAGTAGCCCGGCTATAAAAACCAAAAAGGGAAGGAGGAAGGGATAAGATAAAGAACATGCATAATAATAACAATAGGCATAAGTATGAACTGATCATAAAGATATGATAAAACTGATGATAATATCAACATAGGCATGTAAGAATCATGAATCTGATGTTATAGGCTAAGATAGAATTGATGAGATTCAATCTTATTATCATGTATAATTCCCAAATCCAATTTACAACATATCAGAATTGCTTTAGCATTATTTTAATCTAAAAATAATCAATGAACTCACAAAGATTGGATTAAGGAAGAGAATTAGGCGTTGTAGTTGTTTTAGATTCGATCCCCTTTTAAGAATTCTGTTACTTTGATTTGTTGAAGAAGAAGGGCCATTTTAGGTTGAGGCGGCATGGAGGCGCCATGAGTTAGTGTAGTGAAATTAGATTTAGAATTAGGTGTGTTTATATATGTGTATTGAGTTAATTAGGGCCATTAGATTAGATCAGGAGCCATAGGAATCGTCCACGTCATCCGACCAATAGAAAATAGCCTTGTTGCAAAAAATATGATCATTAACCAATAAAAATGAGCCATGTGTAAAACATGATGCGCAACAGCAGGGTGTTGACATCCACACGTCATATGTATATATATATATATATATATATTCTTTTAAACCATTTTTCCAATTAATCCTCCAATTAACCCTTTTCACACTAAAACGCTTTTTAATTGAACTGCGCTCACACTAAGCCACTTTTTAGCCATTCCCCTAAAACAAAAATATGGCACTGGCGGGGATCCAACTCTATACTTCTTGTATGCAAGTCACATGCTCTAACCAATTGGGCTACTTAGTCCTTTGTTAACAAGACTTAGGACAATGGTATCCATTTTTGTTCTCATTTTTTTTTCTTCTTCATGTTTTGTTGCAAATTTTAAATTAAAGATATCTTTTTCATCCTAAATCGGTTTTTTGCAAACCACAGGTCTAAATTGACTAAAAAATAGCCATGAACGCAATGATGCTAATTTCGTGACCTAATTCCCAAAGCTTCTCAAATTTTCCTTTTTATTTATATTTAATTGTTCGCATGCATTTCTTCGCATTTCATGTATTGCATTTAATTTCTTTTATTAATCTTTTTCCTTCATTTCACTGCATGAACTTATTACATGCAAATTTGCTGTCATTATTTAATTTTTCTCTTAAATATATCTATGTATATAATATATATACATATTTCCACATTTTGAATTTCATTAAAAATGCGGGATGTTACATTCTCCCCTGCTCAAAGGATTTCATCCCTGAAATCCTCATGTTAAGAAGAATGTATCCTACCATCCATCATCCATCTACTCATCCATCATCCACATGCATCCATTGTCCTTAAAAGATTTCTAATGCTCCTATGAATATATGCAAAGGTGTGTATATATGTCCCAATACTAATGCGAAAATCAGGCGGTCTACTGACTCAGTTGACCTCCTTAATGCAATGTATGTTAGTGCCATGAATCCAACATGTATGCAAATAATCTTATTATAACAAATGAATTCTATATGTGTGCAAACTCATACGTCCAAATGCAACATCCATATGCTAATACATTCATTTCCATCCATTAAAGAAAGAAAAATGCGCACATATCCATATGCAGTATGAGAGTGATTGAGCCAATCTAGTGCCTAATGTGTATATGCATCCACAGGAAACCACTAACAAACACTTGCATTCACTTGCATCGATCAAACATAACATGTCTCAAACACATGTTTACATCCATGGGTTCCCTACCTTAAGGCTCGATCGATAAGAGGTATTCAAACGATATATATAAGTATTAATTCGAAGCTTGGAAAAAGAAGTTAAGAACATATTCTCGAAAAGGAAAGGATATGAAGCACGAATCTTGTCTTCAGCCTCCCAAGTAGCATCCTCGCAGTCCCCTCCCCATTGTACTTTTACTACCTTCACTTCTTTGTTGCATAATTTCTTAACCTCCGATCAAAGTATGCAAGTCAGAACTCGTCCAATCGTTGCTTCCTTCTCTACTTTCACTTCCTCTCGCAAGTTTGGCTCCAATATCTCGAACTCTATATCTTTTATCGCCTCTTCTCCAAAGTATCTCTGATCATATTGGGCCCAAGAAAAATCTTATATGTAGACTCCCACCAACAAGTCGGTGATCGACAAGGTCGTCCATATAGAGCATCAAAAGGTGCCATGCCAATACTAGTCTGATAGCTGTTGTTGTAGGCGAACTCTACCAATGGAAGATGTTCCTCCCACGTCCCTCCAAAGTCCAAGATGCATAACCTCAAAAGATCTTCTAGAATCTGATTCACTCTTTCTATTTGGCCGTCTATCTGAGGGTGATAAGCAGTGCTCAAACACAATTGTGTTTCTGCTGCCTCTTGCAAGCTCTTCCAAAACTCACTAGTGAAAATGGGATCTCGGTCGCTTACGACACTAGAAGGTATGCCATGTAGACAGACTATCTCTCGGAGATAAACAAATGCTAACCATGCTGGTCTTCTTTTACTCTTAACGGGAATGAAATGGGCGCTCTTGGTAAGTCTGTCTACTTCTACCCAAATCCCCGTATTACCCTTCCTTGACCTCGACAACCCATTGACGAAATCCATGGAAACACTTTCCCATTTCCACTGTGGAACCTCTAAAAGGTGAAGCAAACCACCAGGCTTCTTTTGCTCAGCCTTGACTTGCTGGCACACTAAGCATCTATAAATGAACTCAGCCACATCCTTCTTCATTCCGGCCCAAAAGTAAACTCGCTTCATGTCCCTATACATCTTGTCTCCACCGGGATGTATGGTCAGCTTAGAACGATGTGCTTCTTCAAGGATTGTCCTCCTCAAACCCTCGTCTCGAGATATGCAAAGTCTCCCATTCCTACGCAACCAACCTTTGTCATCGATAGTATACCTACTAAGATGGCTTGAAGACTCCCCTTTGATGAGCTGGTATACTAACTCTATCAACTATGGGTCATCTCGCTGTGTTGCACCTATCTGTCCCAAAAGCGTAGGTCGTACCTCTAACGATGTCAACAAACCGGGTACATAATCAATAAAGGGTCTAAAGTCAAAGTTAGAGATATACTCTAAACTCCACCGCTCAACAAACAAAGGACTCAAAGTCAACTTCTTTCTACTCAAGGCGTCCACTACAACGTTACCCTTGCCAGGTGTATATGCAATCTCAAAATCGTAGGATGCTAAGAACTTCATCCACCTGTGTTGCCTTAAGTTTAAATCTTTTTGGGAGAACAAGTATTTTAGTGACTTATGGTCTACATACAACTCAAACCTCTCACCAAGCAAGTAATGGCGCCAAGACTTAAGCGTAAAAACTATGGCAACCAACTCTAAGTTGTGGGTAGTGTAATTCTTCTCATGGACTTTCAATTGCCTTCCACCATAGCAGATCACCCTTCCCTCTTGCATCAAAACTGCACCAAGCCCTGTCCCGCAAGCATTGGTATACACTGTGAACGGTTTACTCCCATCAGGCAAAACTAAAACTGGAGCTGTCGTCAATGCCCTCTTCAAATGCTAAAAAGCATCGTCATAGTCAACATCCCAAGAAAAGGTCAAATTATTTTTCGTCAACTGTGTAAGTGGGGATGATATCTTAGCAAAGTCCTTGATGAACTTTCTATAATAGCCCGCCAAACCAAGAAAACTTCTTACTTCTGTTGCATTCTTGGGAACCTTCCAATCTTGGATTGCCACCACCTTCGTGCGATTTACTGCTATCCCTTCCTTAGAGACCACGTGCCCTAAGAACCTCACCTCCTTCTTCCAAAAATGACATTTGGAGAACTTAGCTTTGAGTTGATGTGCTCGAAGGGTCTCTAAAACTTCCCTAAGATGTAGGGAATGCTCTTCCTCGCTTTTAGAGAACATCAAGATATCACCCACAAAGACTACCACGAACTTGTTTAGAAACTCCCTAAGCACCCTACTCATCAAGTCTATGAAATATGCGAGTGCATTCGTCAAACCAAAAGGCATGACGAGCCATTCAAAGAAACCGTCGGGAGTCCTAAAAGCAGTCTTATCTATACTATCCTCAGTTACCCTCAACTGATGAAATCCTGTAGCTAAGTCCAACTGCGAGAAAACCGAAGCACCAACCAATTGATCGAAAAAATCATCTATCCTCGGCAATGGGTGTCTATTCTTCTTCGTAAGCTTATTCAGCTTCCTATAGTCCATGCACAATCTAAGTGAACCATCAGCCATCGTGGAAAAAATAATAGGGCACCCCACTCCGAGATACTTCTTCTTATGAACCCTTTCTCAAGCAACTCTTTCACTTGTTTACTAAGCTCCCTCCTTTCTCTTGGAGACATGTGGCGCACAGGAAATGCAACTGGCTTTGCATTGTCTACCAAGTATATACGGAAATCTATCTCGTGTTCTGGAGGTAAGCCCCTAACCTCCTCAAAGACATCTGCATACTCACGGACTACTCGAACAGATTGCAAATCATCAATAGATGTTCCAAGAGATTCTAGGTAGCTAAGCATAACAGAACCCTTAGGGTCGCATGAGATATCGAGAGTATAACCCAAACTAGTCAACAGTCTAACTACCCTCTTTTCACAGTCGAGAATGGCACCATACCTGGATTTCCTAGAATCAACCCATAGCCCGTGAAACCAAGTACATAAGCGTTGCATTCGAACTCAATGCCATACGCATATATTCTCAAATCTCGACATAACATAGAAAGATGAGTCGTACCCCCAATAGGATTTGAGACAACGACGGGATCCACTACTATACTAGTATCTAGGTGCAGAGACTCAACAACAGAAGCAGATATAAACGAATGTGAAGCGCCAGAATCAAACAAAGTACGTATAGGATGATCGAAGAGGAAAATAAAACTTTCAACAGTAATATTTCTACCTCTCTTGCGTAGCTGCCATGAGAGCATGAACCTGCCCTCCAGGAGCAGATCCTGTCCTCTATCCTTGCCCTTGTCCTTGCCTCCTTGGGCAGTCCTTAATCATATGTCCTGCCTCACCACATTGGAAGCAACCAGTCTTTTTCGCCTTCTTCTTTCTACAATCTTTAGCTATATGACCTGGTATACCACAGAAATAGCACTTCCTTTTATCTCGGGGTTTATTATTCTTTCCACCCTTCTTAGGTTCTACTCTCTTGTTCTATGATTCTTCCACTTTTACCTCTTTCTTTTCATCTTTACCTTCTTCGTGGATTAAAGCCATATCGATAAGTTTCTCATCCTTGGGATGTGCTCCTTAGCCTAAACTCCCTCACTCTTATTTTTACCATCCTTGTGTAACATGTTAACAAGTCTCTCAGAGGATGCTTTCATCGCACGGAAAATCCTACGTAGCTTGAAAGAAGATTAGCCACAGGTGAAACTACTGCAGCTACAGATGGAGGTTGGGCACTACTTTGCCCTCCGACATGTGCCGTAGTTTAAACATGCCTACGGAACTATGGCAAAAAGAAAAGAAAACGATATTCAAGTAGAGAACCGAAAGAAAGATATATGGATTTTGGGGATTATGTTTTTCATAATAAACCTTTCTCTTGAAAGTACCCTCTTTAAAACATGTTTTTGAAAATAATTCTTAAAAAAAACTTATGAAAATGGTTTTCAAAATCCTTTATCTGTTCTGGTAACCTTCAGCTCTGATACCACGTGTAACACCCAACGTCCATTAATGACACTCACTAAGGGAATGCATTAACTTCCATGGAATATTATAAGAGTATAGAACAGAATATCCCAAGACAGATATATAGATGGTAATTAACAAAATTGAAACCATATTCATTGCAGCGGAAAAGCAAAACATGTTTGGTTACAACATCAAAACCACATACTAGAATCAAGTACATAAAAATCCATTTTCAACAAAACTATTATCAGAGTACATGAAAGTAAAATCATAATCCCACTCCAAATAGCCATAATGAAAAGAGATAAAGCGGAGCATTACTCTCAACACTTCCAAGCGCTTCAAGAAGAAAGAAATCCAAGTCAAGCTTCAGTGTTTCCTCCCTGAGAACCTGGGAAAGGGGGAATGGAAGAAAAAGAGGCGAAAACAAAAAGGTCAGACATAAAGCCTAGCAATTCCAACTACTTTTAGCATGAAAATAAGTAAAGCAATATGACAGGAATAAACAGGACGGAAACTATAACCATGACATAAGGTAAAGCTGGATAACAGGATGAATATAAATGAATGTCTAGTGCGCTTCCCAGATTTCTTACTTAATTTAATTCTCTGCACCTCCTACTAGTAATTCTTAACGAAATGATCCCAACCTCGCAATTGGTAGCACTCAGGCGTAACATATAGTAAGAGGTATCCGCCCCATATAATCCTTGAAAGTCCACTTGTCCATAATAGATACTAGATGTCCCCACACTGCCCCTAATCGATCGGCTCCCTAACTTGTAGATATCTGTGCGGGTCCCAGCTTGGGGTGTATCACTTCCTAAGTGGCAACCCGAGGGTGCACAGCTTTATACCTACTGATGTACAATGGCTAAATCTTCCAATGCTAGGAACATCTTATGCATGCTTAACGAACCCGTCAGAACCTGCACTGCTACACCCTTGCTCTTATTTGACCGCTTATAATCAGCCCAGTAAGCGTGCCCCAACCCTGCCTAGTTCAGGGTTCCCGATACCACTAAGTGGTTTACTGTCTGAAATGGGTCCGTACCGCTACTAGGTTTTTCCCCAGGGTTTATCCTAACCCTAACTTATATTGGTTAAGTGTAGTTTATCAACCCAGTTTACATAACCCCATCCACTTATCTAATCAATATGTATTATTGGTTAAGTTTGCCTTAACCCTATCCACTTTGTTCATGTATTATTGATAAAGTTATCATCTTACACAGGTTAACTTAACCCCACCCACCTAACATGTTTTAGGTATCGTATTCATCTTTGATCAGCATTAATTAGTTATTAATGTACATACCTCTCACATTAAGTCGATGGCTTGTGGCAGCAGGATGTGCCGGGCGGTTCCGGGCAGACTTCTGCCACAAGCCAGACTTAACCTCGTGCCTAAGCATATTTTAGTTATGCATACGACCTCTCACATTAGACTAGCCGTTTGCGGTTGCTGGTTAGGCCGGTTGGTTCCGGGTAGGCTTCTACCGCAAACGGCGTCTAACCTCGTGTCTCAATATGCTTATCTTAGCCAATTTATTCATTTGCAGTTTATGCCAATTTTAGGCTAATTATGCCAATTACCCAAAATTCCCAATTTCATATCATGCCCAACAATTAACATATATTATGCCAAATTTAACATTTGTCATGCCCAAACCAACCCAACGTATACTATGCCAAATTTCCCATCGTTCCCTAAATTACCGTTCGTACGTTCATCTCTATGAGATTTGGCCTAGGCTCGAAGTAGCCCGGTTATAAAAACCAAAAAGGGAAGGAGGAAGGGATAAGATAAAGAACATGCATAATAATAACAATAGGCATAAGTATGAACTGATCATAAAGATATGATAAAACTGATGATAATATCAACATGGGCATATAAGAATCATGAATCTGATGTTATAGGCTAAGATAGAATTGATGAGATTCGGTCTTATTATCATGTATAATTCCCAAATCCAATTTACAACATGTCAGAATTGCTTTAGCATTATTTTAATCTAAAAATAATCAATGAACTCACAAAGATTGGATTAAGGAAGAGAATTAGGTGTTGTATTGTTGTTGGTTCAATCCTCTTTTCAGAATTCCTTTACTTTGATTTGTTGAAGAAAAAGGACTAGTTTAGATTGAGGCAGCATGGAGGGGCCATGAATTAGTGTAGTGAAATTAGGTTTAGGTCTAGGTGTGTTTATATAAGTGTAGTGAGTTAATTAGGGCCATTAATTAGATCAGGAGCCATGGAATCGTCCACGTTATCCGACCAATAGAAAATAGCCATATTGCGAAAAAAACGATCATTAACCAATAAAAATGCGCCATGTGTACAACATGATGCGCAAAAGCAGGGTGTTGACACCCACACGTCATATATATATATATATATATTACATATATATTTATTTTTTCTTTTTAACCATTTTTCCAATTAATCCTCCAATTAACCCTTTTCACAGTAAACCGCTTTTTAATTGAACTGCGTTCACACTAAGCCACTTTTTAGCCATTCCCCTAAAACAAAAATATGGCGCTGACGGGGATTGAACTCTGTACTTCTTGTATGCAAGTCACATGCTCTAACCAACTGGGCTACTTAGTCTTTTGTTAACAAGACTTAGGACAATGGTATCCATTATTTTTTTCTCATTCCTCTTTTTTTCATGTTTTGTTGCAATATTTAATTTAAGATATCTTTTTCATCCTAAATCGGTTTTCTGCAAACCATAGGTCTAAATTGACTAGAAATCACCATAAACGCAATGATACTAGTTTCGTGACATAATTCCTGAAGCTTCTCAAATTTTCCTTTTTATTTCTATTTAATTGTTCGCAAGCATTTCTTCGCATTTCATGTATTGCATTTAATTTCTTTTATTAATCTTTTTCCTTCATTTCACTGCATGAACTTATTACATGCAATTTTATTGTCATTATTTAATTTTTCTCTTAAATATATCTATGTATATAATACATATACATATTTCCACATATTTAATTTCATTAAAAATGCGGGGTGTTACAATTTGGATTTGTAAAGAGAAGTCACAGTAAATACGGAGGTCATCCGAAAGAAGATGAAGGAAGCTCAGTCCAAGCAAAAAGTGTTACGTGGATATAAGGCATAAGGATTTCAAATTCTCGGTTGAAGATAAAGTCTACATCAAAGTACCACCAATGAAGGGGAGTGTTTTGTTTCGAAAGTCTCGAAAGATAGCACCAAAGTTTTGTTGGACCTTTTCATATATCGAAAAGGATTGGGAAGCTGTCCTATAGAGTAGAGCTGCCGGATAACTTTGCAGGAGTCAATTATGTGTTTCATGTGTCGCACTCACGAAGGTATGTGCATGACCCCGATACTACTAGGGATGGACATTTTTACTATTTTACCACTTATAAATCATTACCAACTGCTACCAACGAAAGTGGTACCGAGCAACTGGTAACTGATTTGATCGGTATGGTATGCCAAACCACATGAAAATGTGAAGTACGGTAATGATAATTGAGCGTTAGCAATGGTAATTAACATACCTACTGCTTATCTTAAACAACACATATGTATATTCCTATATTTCATCATAAATGTTTATAACATAACATCAAACTTATAACGTAACATCAAACTTATAACATGTAATGATTTAATAAAATACCTAGAAAAATACTATTATGGTACAAGATTGAATGCAGTTTTCATCATATGTCTTAGAAACATTATAATCTATATGATATTTTAGTTCAACCATAATGTTTTCTTAAATGTTTGGCTACGTAAAATAAGATAGATAAATAATAATATAATAAAAAAAATTAATTTTAATATTTTAACATGAAATATCGTAAACAAAAAGATCTTATACTAGTAAATGGAAAAAACTTATTATCGACCTCTACCAACCGTTACCAACCATACATCGAACTATTGGTAACCGATTTTTTTGGCTGGTAATGGTATGGTTTTTCCAATTACCATATAAGTCGGTATGGTAATGGTTTCAAATACAAATTTCTGGTACCGAATCCACCCTACCATGACTCTGAAAGCACAAGAAGTGTTAATGTCTTCACCTCTTTCTATATCGACACTAAGTAAATTACAGTTGATAGCCCTTTCGCCATTCTTTGCTTGGCTTGGTGCTTCTTTCCATGACTATGGTTTCGGGTTGTAAGCTTTTGTCCTTTCTTTTTCTATCTGCTTCCAGCTTCAAGTTTTTTGCCTTCCTTATGCTTTCGGCTTTAGCTTGATGTCGGCTCCATGCTTTCGGACCATCATCTTGAGCTAGTTGCGGTCCGGTACCCCTTCGCCGATGGTTGGTTTTGGTGTTGAATTTGGTAATAGCATTTTCCCCCTCATTGTGAAGGGGTGATTTCGATTTTAAGTCAACGTTTGACTCTCCTTCTGTATTTTGATTTACTGCCTCTTGATATCCTTCAATCTGATCCATTCATTTGAACTTTCCAGCACGATCAATATTTAAAAGAAACTTTAACATAAATACTCTTTTTCTTCCTCCTCGTTCTTTCTCCTGAAAGTTCATTACTCTAACAAGATCACTGCTCTCCCAGAATCGCACAAGCTTTTCAGAGTTTCAGATTCGAATTTCTGTAAGTATCTCTTTCTCGATTACAAGCAAAAATTTATATCATGCTTTCAACCCGATTTGGGAAATCGATATGAATTTTCATGTATTTAAGCAATAATTAAACAATGATGACAATTTGGATAATGATTAATGGCAGATATCATAAGTTACTCATTTGTCTAATATACTTTTGGGGTTTTAAATGCAAAATTGACATTCAGAAGGTTAATTTCTATCAAATAAGAAAGACACTATGTTTTCGGTTCGAGTGAATTCAACATCAATTGACTCGTTTTTGTTCAATTTTTCCGACACCAACATCTGTATTTACTTTGCTTTCGATTTAAGAGGTATCGAGTTAGTACGAAAGTGTTACCAAAAGCTTTGTTTCCCTTTTGATTTTGGTGTCGGCAAAATTTTAGAACTCAACATTAGAGCATTTTGACTTCACCTGTACCGAATCTCTAGACCAATTAAGCTTTCAGTGAGGATACGAGGTAACTTGGTTTCGGTTGAACCGTTACCAAGCACTGTTGATAGTCTAATTCTTCCAACACCGACCTTTCGTTCTTTCGGTTTTAAGGTCGGGGAAGTTAGTGTGATCATTGCCTAAAACTTAACTGTTCTTTAAGCGTATATGATGTATGATCATATATCAGAACCTTGTTAAAAATTAACTCATCTAATTCATGTTGTGTTTCACACTTCAAACTCCTAATGGTAACAAGTTTTTATAGTGTTTACCCACTTAAAGGTATCATGAGCATATTTATGTAAAAGAATGTGGTACTAATATGTAAACTATGAAATGATATCACCTGGCAGCACAATATTCAACATAAAGAGCTATGGTAAATCAAATCCCGACGGTTCTGGAAACCCCCCTTCCCCTCCCCCCCCCCCCCCCGAAAGAAGAAACCGTTCACTTTGAAGTCGTCTCTCATTGCTTTTCAGGATGAAGTAAACACCATTCTTGATAGTTTCGGGATGTCTGGCATAAATGTCATTCCTGCTACTTCTCAGGATACTATTATAAACCCGCCAGAGGGGTATTTTTCCTATTCTGCTATTCACATTTGGCATAGGGGCTTCTTTCTATTACTAACATTTATATCCAAGTTTCTGCATGACTTAGGAATTGCTCCCATTTAGCTTTCGCCAGACACTTACACTCTACTCTTATGCCTGGAAACTTTGTCACTCGAGTCAAACCAAGCTTCTCTCTGCCCCCAATCTCGTTCGTTATTTGTTGTGGTTTTCTAAATGAGCATATTCGCCCATCTTACGTGCTAATCTGATAAAGAAACTAATCAGTGATAGTATCAACAAGTCCAGACCTTGGGAAGATTAATTATTCTATATTAGATGCCCCTTGGCATTTCGGGAAACTTTGTTGATGTTGGTAAGCTTTATGCGTTTACAAAACGACTATGCCATCCCCATGCTTTTATCTGACTTAGCTACCTTTCAAATCCTACTTCTAAGAAGATAGCTTTGTCGGACAGGAAGGCTGGAGCTGCCAAAATTATCTTTAAAGGATGAACAATTGGATCACCGATCGTCCTTGTTAACTTTAAACAAGCTTTGCCAATATAGTCTTCTTATCTTGGAGAAACCACCTATTCATTTTTCTTGTTCCAAACACTTCACCCTTGGTTCCCATTCATTTAGTACATCATCTCCTTTATTTCCAGGTAAAGTCGTTTGGTTTCTTTTCACATATGTTTGTAGGTTTCGGATTTCTTATTCTTGTGTTCATACCTAGTTAGGTACCTCTACTTCTGAAGACTTATCCCCCATAGATGCATTAGAGAAGTCTGATGATGAGGCTACAAAAAGGTTGGCTGATTTAACTCCGAACCGCCGTCTAAAAGATTGAAGCACGGTGCCTCCGCTTCTTTCCCAAAAGATGTTGTCACGACTGCTAAACAAGGGGTTCTTGGTCTCTCAGCCGTTGTTGTTAATCATGTTATTGACATTACTGCTTCTTCTAAGGAAGTTTTTGGTCGTGAGCTTGTGGGTTGTGTTTCATTGTTAACCCTTCCAAGCCTATCACATAAGGATAAACATGATATGACCTATCCTTCTACTTCTTAACATATCAGCCCCTAAAGATTTCCTTAGCCAACCCTGGATTTTGACGAACTAATGAAGTTCTCTCTCTCTCTCTCTTCCACCAATGTGACCAATATTTCATTACCTTTTGCTTCTTCAGATTGGGAAGATTTTTACCAGCATCTTATCAAATAACAGCTTTCAGGACAGACCTTCCCTTCTTAATGCTTCATTTATCCTTGATTTCACATGGAAGATGATCTAGTTATGTTTTCTTTTTAGGTAACAAGAGTTGGCTCTTGTCTAGAGCAACACCCTCTTCACCTTCTTCTGAGATCACTCGACTTTAGGAAGAAAATACGGCTTTGAGCAATGAATGCGAGAGGTTGAAGGCTTCTCTTGAGAAGGGTGAAATAGATCTTGAAAAGGAGAGAAAAGAGAAAGTTCTTTTATCTAACCAAGTCCCATCTTTTGAGCATCAACTGGCAAAAGTGGTGATCAACTATGCCGATGATATTAAGAAGAGGGATTACAAGATTTCTAATGTGTCACGGATTATTTATAAGGCCAAGAATAGGATTGCTGAGTTCTTAAAACACCATCTCCCAAGGATTAACACCGAATACTATGAAGATGCTTTGTTTCTTGTCCTTTCTAACAACTTTCAAAAAATTCAGGAGATGGAATTTACCTTTATTCACCCTTCCATCAGGGATAGGGTTATAGAAAGGATCAATTTGTCTAAATAGAAAGTTGAAGTGCCAAAGGGGTATAAGCTCAAGGTTGGAGACTTTTTATACATTGAGGACCTGCTTGATGACCCTGGTGATGAAGAAGAAAACGCGGCTATTGTTTATGATGAAGAAGGTAATGATGATGATGCGAATCACCGAGATAAACCTAACAAGAGTGGGAGTGACCCCTCTACGGCCACTGGGATTTCACATGACATTATGAGAGCTAATCCTGATGCTACAAGCACTCCTTCCAATCAAGACCCTAATGTGTCTTTAGTTAAAGAGGGTGGTACTTCCAAGTCGAGGGGAAAAGAACATTCTGTTCATCCTGATGTTCCTATCTCCTAGGTATGGCTTTCACTTTTGAAGTGATTTATCTTTTCTTGAATTTCTAATGTTGACTAGCTTCCTATCATAATATTGTATAGCCCAAAAGAAACATTGTCTCACATCTTAAAGCAGAGTTAGATAGGAAACAGAGAGAAATGACTAGGTCTCATATAGAACAGGAAAGATTGATAAAAGATTATAATACTTTGTCACAAAAACGTCATGATCTTGATAAAAGTGCATCTAAACTTACGTTTTATAAAGAGCACGAAGTCGCGCCAAGATTAAAGAAAGTCCAAAAGCACAGAGAAATTATTTTGGAGGAAAACAAGGATTTAATGACTCTATTCTGGATGCTAATTATGGATAGGGATATTTTAGTGAACTTCGTGTATGAGATTTATAAGCGGAACACGACAGTAAACTTTTCATTTCTAGGGGATCTTAAAGCGGGTTTACTATGTCGGCTCCACAGGCGTTATTTAGATGAGTTTGGAACTGACACACATCCTGGGGCTTGTTGGAATCTTTCCATGGTTCTCTCGATCCCTATGGATCTTCCCCTAGAAAAGCTTAAGTATAACAATAAAAGATTTGTTATTGAACTATTTAAAAGGTCAATTTTGTATGAACAAGAGGAGTACTTGTAAATTTGATATCGTGAATGTGTTGGTAGTCCTACTGTTATTTATGGTTGCTGATTTTAATTTTTACATTATGGAAGAACCTTGTTTTTCATGAAGCTGTGTTACGTTCGATATCTAGATTGAAAAAGGAATTTCCAACAACATCATCACATAAATTCTGAAGGAAACATTTCCTATGAGAGCTTAAGCGCATTTATACGAAATACCCTCGAGTCCTCTTTAACTTTTTTGGTAGAGACTTGGAGATGATATTAAAAAGACTTAGAACTGAACATGCTGAGCTGATATATAAACAATAAATGTACTGATAAGTTAGTTTAAATCCTTATCACTCTGTTAAGTCTATATATTTGTAAAAATAATTAAAGCTGGTTTTGATCAAAGTGTATGCAATACTTTTCTTAGGAAATAAAATACCACTTTTCTTTTCTTTTGTAAGTAGTAATATTTTTTGTGCATAATTATTCCTTATTTTATGAGTAGGTAGATCAACATGAAACTTTCCCAGCCAGGGATAAGATATCGATATCTATAACGGAAAGCGATACTCTAAGAGAGGGACCTTTTGTGTCTCAGCAAAGGACGATTCTACTTCAGAATTTGACCATCAAACACTTGAATGAAAAGGTAGATTCTTTAAAGAGTCAATTAGAGTAAAAGAGTAGGCATATCCTTGGATTAAAGAGGTATATAGAGACCAAGCCATCTATTGATTTTGAAGATGAGTTAAGAGGCTTACGTCAGTGAGTAGCTAACTTGGAGATTGAATTATATAATGCTAATGCGAGCTATAAAACGTAGGAGTTTTCTTTTAAGAACATTCCTATCATAACTGTGTCCTAACCTTCTGATATTACGATTGGGGCTAAAGCTTCGGCCTCTCAAAATTATTTTTACTTAAAGCACCCACTTTGAGGGTTAGATGATTTGGTTATTTCTAAGTGGCATAAAAGAGTGATGGCTGAGTTGAATAGCTGTTATGATGCAAAACTTAAGGAGGACACCTCTCGATGTATTGACCATTATATCACTCGTATCGGCCATTTGAAGGAGGAGAGACATAATTTGCGTAATAACATTTTTGATCTAGAGAAAGATAATAAATCTCTGAGATTATGTGCAGATCCCTCAATAGGGATTTGAAACTTTAGATCACCTTCAGATGATCTTGATGAGGTTAGAAATAAGGGATGCAAACTCAATGAGCTTTTGAGTACTGCGGTTCGTCATGCCATTAACCCTCCTTTACTCGACGATTAGGCAATGTCGAATATTTTATTGTGTTTGTAATGTTTAAGTTTCCATATCTAGATAGCCAATGAAATAGTTTTTGTAAATAAATTTCTAAATTGGATGTGTACCACTCGATATGTGATTTTTGCCTGTGTTTCACATGAACAATAGATATTTGTACATAATGAGTTTAAGAAATTTTTCTGAGCAAGAGGGAAGGTTATGATCTTCATTTGCAGGCCCTTAGGAAGTTGATCCTTTATTAGGAATGGGAATTGGAACCTTCATAACCCGAATTAGGATATTAACCAAAGATGACCAGAATGCTTCCTCTGGCAATAATTAGGAATCTCGATCCGTAGTCCAGACTCGGGTATTTGACGGTAGACCAGAAATCCCCTTCTGGAGATAATAGATGTCCCAAACCAACTTAGATTCAGGTATTTAATAAAAGACCAGAAATCCAATTCTGGCGATAAGAGATGTTCCGAACTACCCCAGATTCGGGTATTTTAATAGAAAACAAGAAACCCACTTCTGGCGATTAATAGATGTCCTGAACCAACCTAGATTCGGGTATTTTAATAGAAGACCAGAAACCCACTTCTAACAATTAGTTTTATTACCCCCTTTGGGTTTGATTTATGAAGTAGAGGTTGTACGTGCTTTGTGAGCTACTTTCTGGGCTTTTGATTGTCAAAGCAGAGGATGTACGTGATTTATTGGCCACTCTCTGGGCATGTGCATCCGGTGCGCTTGGCAAGCTTATTCTCAAGCAGGGCCCAAGGACTTACCCGACGTCCCTCCAAGAGGCGCCTTACCCCGGTCGTCGTAGGCGATGATAAGGGCTTAGATGCTTAAACCGGGTCATCATAGACGTGGTTTTAAGGCTTACTCTTTCGATGCTCTACCCTAGCCATCGTAGGTGGTGATCGAGGCTTAAATTATACCCCTCCTAGAGAGGCCTTAACCTAGCCATCATGGATACGGATAAGAGTTTTCATTCCCTTCTGCATGTAATGAGGAACATAAGAAGAGGTAGGGTGTGCTCTTCTGCGAGCAGAGGTAGGACGTGCTTAGTTTTTAGTAGAGGCAGGGCCTACTTCTCTACGAGATGAGGCAGGGCATGCTAATTAGATGCTCTGTCTCAACCATTTCAAATGTGGATCGGAGGCTTACGCTCTTGATGCTTTAACCTTGCACTTTATTATTTGGGCACGGAGAAAAGCTTACACACCACCACCACCACCACCACCCTCCGAGGGGTGCCTTGCCCTGGCCATCTTGGTTGTGACAAGGGTTTTTACCCACTTATTCACTTGACCTATTCCAAGTTATTCCAATGTTTCAGGAGGGTTTCTATACCCTTTGTTATGTAGGCACTCTTTCCTTAAAGAGTATGCTGCTATAGTTGACTATATTTTTTTTGTATATCTGTGTAGTTTCCCTTGTCTAAAAAATTGATTATCGTCCCTTCCATAACTCTACAATTATTGGTTTATGCCCATTCATAATATGATAGCAGCAATAAGGTCCTCCCAATTTGACTTCATTTTTAAGTTTCTTCTTTTTCAATGGCTAATAGTTGAGTTCGTTTTTGATTAGTAAGTAGATATTCTCAATGGATGTTGTAAGTTTGCAGTCTCTTGGAAATCTTTACTCAAAGACCCCCTTTCGTTGCTGGAACTTAATCCTTTTAATATCCAACTTCACTGAATCCTTCTTATCCTCAAGCTTCCTCTTTGTTAGGTTGTGATATTGGTGTGCAACCTTTTTAAATCACTTTAATGTAACCTGTTTGTGTTTCTCCAATGTTCTTTGCTCAAATATAGTTCCTTTAGCATGTGCATGAATGGCCTTTCTCAAGTGAGTAAATAAGTTGTACTCTTTTGAATTTGAACCATTCAAGGCAATGATAGGATTGGAACTACGTGAAATTGGTTAATTCTCCAATGGTCAAGGTTGTAAGGTTCTACTTCCTTTCTTCCGCTTTCAACTCGTAGGACTTCCAGTCTAATCCTTTATTCTTCCATCACTCTCTGGTCAGAAATATATGACACAGCCATTTGAGATCCGAAAGACTCTTATTGGGATCCTTTACCCATTATTCTTTCTTCTTCAAAGCTTTAGTCTAATCCAGGATGGAACAACATGGTTAGAAATGTGGCAAGGTTAACAACAGGGTCGGAGGTTTAAGCCCTCCTTCTAGCGCCAAAATGTTAATGATTTTTTCATCTACACCAGAGATAGGTCAAAGGAAGTGGACCTAAGGTTAAAATGGGATTATTTAGTTCCCAGAGCTTGAGTTAGTTCACCATTTTCTAGGTATCAAGGTTTGAAGCTCGAAGATTAGTTACTCTTCCCTCGGAGGTTGAGTATCACGCTTGTGAGACTCAACAACCAACAGTCACCTTGGCATAAGGGTTCCCTAAGCGTAACACAAGTTGATAGGCTAAATGGCATGAAGAAGGGTATTTTGTTAATCTTGGAGAAAGACCTAAGCTTATGTGTGAAGCATTTGTTATGGAGAAGTCATAAGGAGATAGATGAAAGAAGCAGTAAAGTAAATCATAGAAAATATGCTATGTGTTAATTCACTCTTTATTGCTCATTGATTTGAGTACATAGGCGTTTACAAAGAAAATACCCAAATCGATCTAGAAATTAGGGTTTTCTCTATAAGAAATGAGTACAAGATTGGGGAATGAGAAAATGTCCCCTAAAATGTGACCCTTGAGGTCTTATTTATAGACAAACTGAGACCCCTCTGTAATTGGTCCAACAGAGGCTTTTTCTGGTGCGGCAGCCATGTGTCGGCCGCTCTTCATATTTCGGTTCCGGTGGCCTTGGTTTCGGCTGCTCTTTTGATACTGTTAATAGATTTAACATAGCCTTTGGTGTGTTGATCTTAGCTATCGCATATCTGGTCTCAGTCTTTAGAGCTTCTCTTTAATGTTGCCTCTACCTTTCGTATCGATACCAGGCCCGTTAGTATAGGTAGCTTTGGGAATGGCTCTCGGCTTTTGCTAATAAGCTTCTGGTTTCCTTAAGTCTTCATAGGATTTGCTTTCATGATTCTACTTCCCATGTTTCAGGATCCGTCACCCCTTTCCGTATTGACACTAAGCAAGTTAATGTGGATAACTCTTCTTCTTATAAGCTTTGGTTTGATTCCGATGAATCCCTGGGGTTGGTTTCAGTCTTTCGATGATGCGCTTTTGGTATGTTTCTTGATGACTTCTTAAGTTAGCTCTTGGTGGTCAACAAGCTTTGAATTCCGATAGCTAACTTTCGGGATACTTTACTGGTGTTTTGGCTTTTCATGCCATTAATGTCTTCATCTCCTTCTGTATCGACACAAAGTAAATTAGTGCCGATAGCCCTTTCGCCATTCTTTGTTTGGCTTTGTGCTTCTTGCCATGACTATGGTTTCGAGTTGTAAGCTTTTGTCTTTTCTTTCCTATCTACTTCCAACTTCAAGTGATTTGCCTTCCTTGTGCTTTCGGCTTTAGCCTAATGCCAAATAAATGCTTTCAGACCATCATCTTGAGCTAGTTGCGGTCTGATACCCTTTCACTGATGGCTGGTTTCGGTGTTAAATTTCGTAGTAACACTTACGATAATTAAACTAACATTGTAGTGTGAGGGAATCGGGTTAGCCTTGTTTCGTAGCATGGTTCTATCGAGAGCGAAATCCGTTTCCCTATTCGTCGTGGTATCGCTATATTTCTTTAGTGTCCGGTATCAAGTTATCATTCACACTAGTCTTTTTGACTAACCCATAATTTTTTCGTTCTCCTTAAACTCTCGGCTACTCAATTTATAAGGCTAAGGGTTATGGTCTTTCAGGTATAGCTTTCGTATGTGATTTCGGAGACGAGCATGTGGTTGTAGCTATACAGGAGTTCCACTGTGTTCTATTTTGTTATGTTCTGTTGAATCTTTTGATGTATGTATGGGCATATTTTTGAATTTCACTATTTGTGCCGTGGTCAACCAAGGAGGCATCGTCATATGCCGCTCTCGGATTATATTTTTTAATAAGTTATATGTTTTTGACAAATACTTTGATGGGTTGTATGAATAAATGTTTATATCAATGAATTTGTTATAAAGTTTTTCATACTTCTGTGTTATCTAAAGGTATGTTTGATTAACATTCGATTTTCTATCACTGAAAGTCGAAACTAAGATAACTACACCATCTGTAACGCTTAGCTTCGGGCCTTAGAGAATAGGTGTTACAAGGTAAGTCTTTCATTATTACATCTTGGATTCCTCGATTAATAGGGTTAGAAAGCAAGTTTTTTCTTTCCATCTCCAGAAAAAAAATTCACTCATATTTCATCCATTCTACATAATTGAGATTGATCGATTGGCCAGCTTAATTAGTTAAGTTAAGTGCTTTAATGCTAAAAAAATTCTAAGAGGAGGCTTGTTACGCTAGCTCCTTGATATAATTAGTACTGGTAAGCCGTTATCGTCTAATCTTAAGGTCAGGATTGTTGATTATGATGCAAAGTTTCTGGTTTGATATAATTGAAAATCGGATATATGTACATCATGCAAGACAGTTGGTCACACCACGAAGGGTTGTGGGTCGTCTTTATTGCAGTTTTACACTTCAAAGATTCTTTTGCGTTGCCCGCCTCTTAAGAACTAGGTGCCAAAGTCTACACCCCCGCTCTAATGGATGGTGATCTTATTATCCTTGACACTACTACTTCTATGGTTATTAATATCTTTTGTGATGATGTGAAGCTAATTTCTAGTCCTTCTGTAACTGCTACTCCTACGTTTGCTTCCCATGTTACTAGCTTCATTTTTTTGTTAGAATGATGCATGTCGAAGAAGAGGGGGAAGCACGTTCGCTGGTTTATCATGTGGAACATGATAGATTAATTATCTACCCAATAGACTGATGATGAGAAAAATAAGTTACTACTTTAGGACGATTAGTGGGATAAGACATATATATATATAAATCTGATTTTGCACCTGACCTGACGATCCTTTTACTTGGGTTTAGGCATGTTTTAGGGTTTCTGTCTAATGAAGACAGCAGAATTAATGTCGAGGACCAGATGTCCATGTCAGATAGTAGTTAAGGTGCTTTTGCCTTGCTCATGTGTTGTTACTTGTTAGTCGCTAAGATATTATTTTTCTCACTTATATTTCATTGTTATAGAACTAACCTTAGTTGTTGTGTGCATGCACAAAACATCTATTTTCATACTTATAATATGAGTGGCATGGTCTACCATGAAATAGGTTTGCCTTGCCAAAAGAAAGAAAATATAAAGATAGCTGATGAAACTCTAACGGTCAACGAACTACAACTATATATAAATAAATGCTTTTAAAGAAAAATTGAGTGTATAATAATAAAAAAAATGCATCATCAAAATAAATGGTACATCACTAAGCAGTTGAGTTATCAAAATGGTGTCTTCTCCCTTCTCTTCGTGAGCAATTTTTCTCTGTTGCTCCATATTTGGTTCTCTCGAGTTTTCTTCAGTTCGGATTCCTGGTCACTTTCTCTTCTTGTCTTATGTAGCTTTATGGTTTCCTGTTCATCGCTTCATTTGGCACGATTAGGGTTTTATTGCCAGTGGTGAGGTCTTTTTTGCCATTGGCTCTTTCGTAGGGCTATGTCCGAGTGTGGCTTCAATTGCTTTGTTGATTTTGAAGGATACTGGTGTTGCAATTTCGGGTTGTTCGATTTGCCTAAATTATATGATGATTAAGTTTTCACTGCTGTCTAATTTATCTTTGTGTTACACCATTGTTTTTTGATGGTTTGTGGTGTTTTTATGTTGTTGGAGTCGGCTGTCTTCCACTCGTTGTTTGTTTCTGGTAGTTCAGCCATTGCTTTGCAGTGGTTTCACTGTTTGATGCCGCTTCAATTTAGGACCTACCTTGTTCCTCTCGTTTTGTGCTGGAGATTCTCGTGGTTGTTTGTGCCCCTATTATGTTCCTGCCTAAATTTGTTTCTTATTATTTGTCTTCCTTGGTTGGATGGACAGGTTGCAAGCTCCTTCGGTGGTTCTAAGGGAGTTCAGAGAAGGCAGGGATCATAGGGTTATTGTTGTAAACCTTTGATTAAGTCTTCTTTTCATCCCTTATGTCTGAGAGTTGTGCCTAAATCGCAGGTGTCGGTTGGTGGTGCTCTGTCTCCTGCTCTTTCTACCCTGCTTTTGTCTAACTCGTTTGATCCTCTAATGGAGGAGGTTATTGCGAAGTGTCAAGATTCTACTAGATTTTTGGCTTGCTTTCCTCATAATGGCTGAGTTTAGGAGCGCTGTTGTCACTTCTCGTTCATTGGGTGATGTCTCTAGTTTTGTTTTTGACTCGCAGTTGCAGCCAGTTGGCCTCGTCGCTGGCGTGGCAGCCAGGGAGTCAAGGCCGGGGAATTTGATCGTGGTGTGGCCCCCTCTTTTTTATCGGTTGTTGGTGGTTGTTCAGTTATAGGCTCTCGGTTGCAGCCAGGCTTTCTATCCAGTGGCATGTCAACCGAGGAGTCTCTGGAAGTGCTTGGTGTGGGCTCTTGCTTGGTTTCTTGTCGTTATTTGCTGTTGTGCTACCATTCATCGCTGGTGTGTTTCTTCCACCTAATCATTTTCAGTCTCATTTTGTTCTTATTTGTCCTCCGGGAAGTTGCTTTGTTGCGGTTAGTGGCTGTGGTCCTTTAGCCTTGCCAGTTTTTTATGGCTCTGCTATTGGCCTTTGCTTTTCTGAGATCCTATGCGCAGCCTAGCGGGCTTTTGCAGGGGACTGGGTCCTTGTACCCAACTTTGCCAATAATGGACTTATTTTTTTGGTTGTTTCCACTTTGTGGTTATTTTGGATTGCAATTCTCTGAGTTTCAGTCTTGGGTTGGTGGTTTTGATTCTATGTGCGTTTTCCGAGTCTTGTTTAGCAGTGGGTTATGTTTGTTGGGCTTGTTGGTTTTTGGGCGTGGCTGGGTGTTGGCTTTCCACTTCGGATGCACAGAATGTAAATTAGCGACATATGCGTGTTTTGTCGTGCATTGGGTTTTGGTGGAGTTGTTTTGTTTGGTTTGTCTTTAGACTTTGGTTGTTTGGTCATTCACCTTGAGTCGTTGACGTATAGTATACGGGTTCTTCGTAGCTTATATATCGACACACTATGATGGGATATAGAATTTGACAATGGACCTCTTGCGGTATCGAGTTTTTCTTTCTTCCCACCTCTCCCTAGCAGTATTGGTGGTTGGATTCCTGCTTTAGTGCAGAGTCGTCAATTCGATGTTGATTCTGCTATTGTGGTCTCTACATAGTAAGTAGTGGCATCGCTACTAGACGCTTCTCCATATGTTTCTCTTTCTCCCACTTTAATCCTCTCCTTAGCCCGGGCAAGATTAAGATAATTAATGATCTATTTGATCGCCTGTCTAGGAACTCATATTTGTGTCGTTTGAGTCAGTGTGTTTGGCCTGGGAAAGTACCCAGTCATTAGAAGTTTGTAGGTTAATGGTTGATTCTTCAGTTGTGGTTTCCGCTACTGGCCCCATTAGTCATTCCTCTTCTCGTTCTTCTCGAGGAAGCACATGTTCCCAAGTGCATACCCCTCGCACCATTCGCACTCGATTGCTTGCAACGACAGAGCAGATTGTTAGGCCTACTCGTCGTACTCTTTACTTGATCTATTTTTTTCCCTATCTTCTGTCATTTGGTTTTCTGCTTTAATGTCGAACTTTCTTTTCTAGAACATATGTAGCATAGGTAATGAAGCCTCATTAACACGGCTTAAACGTACTGTCAGAAAACATTCCATACTGGTGGTAGCACTTCAGGAACCACTTATGGGGTTGGAAATGCTTTCTTCCATGGCTCTTTCCCATGGCTTCGGGGGTGGACTACCCAATGTGTCCAACAAAATTTGGATACTTTGGATGAAAGACGTTTCTGTGCATCTTCTTTTCAATCTGCTCAATTTTTGTTAGTGAAGTGCTCGTTCTCGGCTCTTCCTTCCCCTTTTCTTTTTTCGGCGCACCAGATGCAACCGAATCAAGAGTTTGACCCTATGGCCAAACATTCTTCCCCTTTCAGGCCTAGGCTTAGGTGTCTCGGTAATTCATTAATCGTGCTATGGAGAAGAATTAACCTGATAATAAATCCTTCTCCACAGCACGTTTGAATCAGTTGAAATCCTTCTCCACAGCACGGTTAATGTCCACCAATCTTGTTATCATTCCCAAATGTGAGAACCTCGAGTCTTGCTTCGATTACAGACCATTTAGCTTCTGTAATTTTTTGAACAGGGTTCTTTCTAAGATATCTTCTATACTTGCTCCAATCCTTGACCAGATTATTTTGTCGTCTTGGGCGGGCTTTGTTAAAGGCCATTTGATTAATGTTCTTCTTGCCCAGGAGCTTATTTCCCAAATCGATAGGAAGGTTCGGGGCTCCAATGTGGTTATGAAACTGGATACGGGGAAGGCTTACGATCGCATGTCCTGATTAATCGTTATCAGGGTTCTCAGAGCTTTTGGTTATCCTGAGCCTTTAATAGACTTTGTTGGTGGCTCATTTCGGACTATTGGTTCTTTGTTCATATTAACGGTTCAGCCAAAAAGAAAATACATTCAGAGAGGGGTCTTCAGAAAGGAGGCTCCTAATGTGTATATTTTATCTGCTTATTTATCTTGTTTTCCCTTTAAAATAATTGATAGTGTGTATTTATAGCTATGTTTTAATATTGTTGATAAAAAGCATGGGTTAAAGCATTTGATGGACAAAGCATGAAGAATTTGCTTAAAAAGAGTGAAGTTTGAAATTACTAAAGCTTGAAGAGTTTAAAGCTTGAAGAACGGTTGCAAATAGAGTTTAGTTAGGTAGATTTGGCTCATTAAAGACTCATGTTGAGTGCACATTGGCTCATTTGCAAGGCCTCTCACTCTACAGTTGCGTTCACACTGGCTTATGTGTTATTTGGGCTAAATTTTTGGTCCCACATTGTGTAATTAGCCAGTTAGTCTTTGTCATATCAGCTATAAATACACTTGTATCTTGTTCATTTAGAATTACATTAGGTTTTATTCTATAACTCTTCTTTTGGAATAAAATTCTTCTCCTTCTCTTCTTAGCTGTTATTTTATTTTATTTTATTTATGTTTATGTTGTTTATTTTCTTTTTATCTTCTTTTCTTTTAGCTATGTCTAGCTAATCCTCTTTAATTAGGGGGCTGATGACGCTTATATTAGATTCAATATGAATCACATAGCCAAGAAGATTATAACTTCATGTTTGTAGATCTAGATCTGAACCTTCATACTCTGTGTCATTTAAGAGTTGTGCTCCTTCACAGGGTATATTCAAGTTCGATCTAACGCTTATCGGATTTAGATCTAATTTTTAGGTTTCTAGGAATAAAGTAGTGAATCTATCCTGATAGCCTATGGTTGTTTAAGAGCTTAGCTCCTGCATAGGTTATGCTTGTCGTTATTCACATGTTTGTTTCTGAAAACCTAATTGTTGTTGATTCATTTTTGTGACAAAAACATGAGTTAGATCTAGAATAATTTGTTTGGCTATTGAATCATATTAATCCAGTTTATGTCATTGCTCCCTAATTGTTTTCATTTATTATTAAAAACTCTCTTTTTGTTTAATTTCTGTTATTTTTAGACAATCCAAATTTCAAAATAACTTGATTGGATTTATTAGTAAAATAATTTTTGGTCCCAGAGTTCGACACCCTTTACAACAACCCTTGTTGTTTAGGAAAGCCGAACAAATTTAACAATTGTTTACAGTTGTTCAATTTGTTCGTAAACAAATTTTGGCACTGTTGCCAGGGATCAAAATAATTTTTATTTGTAAATCCTTCAAGTTATATTTTTATTTTCTTATTTTTCACAATAAAACACATACACACAAAAAAAAATTATTCCTTTTCTTTTCTTTATATATGTATGTATATATATAATCTCTTGATTATTTTTGATTTGGTATTGTTTATTAATACTATGATCTTCTAATTAAGAGAGGAAAAATTGCAAATTTTTGTTTGATTTCTTTCCCCTTTAATTTTTGTTTTCTATTACATTGCCTTCCATTTTTCAACAATTCTAAAAAAATACATTTGCCTTTTATTTTCCAATTGGCTTTCTAGATCTCTTTCCTTTTTTGATTTCTTCTACAACTCTTCCTTTTTTTATTTACAATTCTGAGAAAAAAACAAACAAATAAAAAGAATCTTTTGTTTCCTTCTATTTTTTCTGTTCCAAAACAAAGTTCCTTCGGCAACTCCTACATAATCCTACTCATCATCAACCTCCTATGCAATTCTTTCATCGCCTAACATTTCCCTCTTTCACCAATATACCACGCACCCTTTAGACCAGTCACAAATTTCGCCCACCACATATTCACCATTTACAACCATCACATAACCAAATAGCAAATACCCCAAACAATCTGATCAACCTCAAACCATTACAGTCCCATTCCAAAAACTCAAACCGTCCCTTTTGCGCCATCATCCCAAACCTCATGGCAAAACCGCATCTACACCCTCTACAAAACATCAACACAACTAGTACATCCATTGCCTACAAATTTTACCTGATCGGCAATCTCCTGCAGCGAGCTCCGAGCTATCCCCAATATAATCGCCAAACGTGGTGTGGCTGCTAGGATTTGCGATGATCCCACACCATCCCTAGCTGATCATCCCACCTATAACCTGCACAGATCTTCCTCTCGTATCACCATTGCCTTCGAAACTACAGACCTATCATTCATCTGCCATGGAATTCACATCATTCAGTTGAATCAATTCCCCAAACTGCTACATCCACATATCACCATCTAGCAAACAAGCCTCACGCAAGAACCAAACATATTGCATTCAAACAATCCCACCAAACCCAGTCACTCACAAACTTTACCATCAACTCAAAAAGCAAATTGAAAACCCCACTGCTTAGACCATATCTCCCCTTCGTTACTTGAAAACTGCACCACGTGCATCATCTTCATACTGCATACTCCAAACGACCCTGAGCTATATAACCAAACAACTTTCCACCACTAATCAGCCTTATCAAACAATTGCACTGATTCCACCCTCCACTTATCTACACTGCCATAACCATTCAACCACCACCACTTCTTACACAGCAACGTGACCCCCCAAAACGCAACACACTGAAACCCCACACTACAACCACTTCTTCCCTGACTCCAACTACCGACAGTTCTCAACTCAGCATCCACTGTTATCTATCACCGATTACACGCCATCATCTCTTTCTCCGCACCGAGAACCAATCACCACAAACCCACATCACGTACTGTTAATTTTCCTCCATCCAGGCACCCACATCATACAAGCATATCATCAAAATCATCGTTAATTCATCTTTACACCACTCTACCCCACAAAAAGCCTCGGTTTCAATAGCAAAACAACCAAAACACCCCTCAATCCGTACCCTCCTTAACTATTCTGCTAAAACTCATTTCACCATATGGTGAACCAACCTCAACTAAAAAAGCCCAACAGTTCATGCAATTTACAACTGTTGTCGTCCCTCATAAATCCTGAATCCCCTAATCGCCTTCACAAAATCCACTTGAGCAGCTCATCGATGAACCCGCAACCTAACACTCAAACAAGTTATTGGAATTCGATTTGACTTCGGGAGTTCAGATCTCGGAAATTCCCCTTAATTTTCAATCGCAATTTCAGATCTCGGGAATTCAATTTGTTAATTTTTGATTATATTCTAACTTGTTTATTGCATGGAATATTATATGGTTTGGTTTTCCATTTGGACTCATGGGGTATGCTTTTGGGTCGGATTTTGAAAGTTTAGTTCATTTATTTGTTATTTATTTAAAAGTGGTTTTGTGTGGGAGGTATTTTTGATAAATTCTTCTTTTGTTATTACCTTAAAAGAAGGGGGTCTTTTAAATTAGTTTGAGTTTAAATTTGGTTTGTCGTTTTCAAATCTTTTCACGTTGCAAAATCATTGGAGAAGGAATAACTAGCTTGAAAATTTGAATTGTTTGAGTGGTTGCACTCCAAGTGGGGTGTAAATGCGCTAGCGCTACTCAATTGCACTGGACGGACTGTCGATCTAAGTGAGTGATTTCTAAACTCTACAAGGTATGGTGCCGCTTAAAAAATATAGACATTGCTTGTAAAAATCTTCTACAGGGGCAGCGGCTTGCTTGCAGAATCTTTTAAATTTCTGCAATCATTATTCCTGCAACTTTATTCATTCTGTTAAGGGAAATACCCCAATTCACATAAGGTGAGGGATTTCATCACCCTTTCCTTAGCCCACAAATTGCATTTCATCATAGAATATGACTAATAATAACGGTTAGACATTGGACTTAAGGGAGTCGCGGGCTCATCTAGGGCTTAATTGTATTTTGATAGTTGATTTATTTAGAATGAATTATTTCTTGGTGTCTAAATTACGACAGAGAAATAACCATTTACAAATATTATGGTGATTCGTAAATATTATATAGGCTGTAACAACCCGGAAATTCTGAACCAGTTTAAAATTTTTATTTTGGCAATTTTAGCGAATTTTGAAGATTTAAAATAGATTATTTTAAATAAAATCGACGAGAAATTTATTTTGAATATGAATTCGAACGTATATATTATACGCGTCGTCGTTAGAATATAAATATTTATATATAATTATAAATAGAATTGAAAATGGCGCGGTAGTTCGATAATTCGATTTCAAACTTCAATTGAATGTACCGGGTGCAAAACAATCCGGATTTTAGCGAAACCAAAAATAATAGGATCTAATTGAGAATATCTTTCCAACGAATCCGACAAATTGAAATTTCATAGCGGGAATCAAAAGATATGTCCAGTTGAATTTTTTTAGAATAGTCGCTATGGAATTCAGGCCCTTAAAAATCGACATTTTGCAAACGACCTCGGATTTCGACGAAACTAGTTTTGTTGGGTCCGTGATGTTAAATTATTGCTAGGTTTCAAATTTCATAATTTTTCGAATCAATATGTGAGCGTGGGAAGGGAAAACGCGTTTGACCAGTTTCAGTTGATTTTAATCGACTGGAAAATGGCCATTTTTCAAACGGTCTCAGAATTCGACGAAACTAGTTTTGTTAGGACCGTATCATCAATACGAAGCTAGAAAATATTTTTCTAGAATTTTTCTAGTTAGTATGTGACCCCGGTAATTTGAAATGTACGTTTAAAATTCAATATAGCGATTTAAATGTAAATTCAACGGAAACTGATCGTAACATCCGAATCAACCTACGATACATATTCCATTGTGTTCGGAATGGGGGTGAAACACTATGGACGACAGGCGGTGGGCCTCGTTTCGAGGTCGTATGTAAAAGTCAACTTTTTGCAAAATAAATAAATTAATTAAAAATTAAAACCCTCCCTTTCCCTCTTCCCCTTAATCTCGTTCTGCCCCCCCCCCCCCCGATTAAATTCATTCGAACAGAAAAAAAAAAGGTGAAATCTTTTTATATAGCAAAATAAAAATTCGATTTTTATATATTGAATAACATAGTAAAAATTCGATTTTTAAAAGTATGAAGCGATTATAAAAATATGATTTTTATTTTAAAGACATCAGCAAATAAAAATGTGTGATTTTTATATATGTAGTGACTACGGGCAACGAAAGCGAAAAAGGCGAAAACAATGATGATTTCCTACAAAAGAAGAGTCAAGATGATTGGATAGCTATTGGTGAGAATTTCTCACTCTTCACTTTCTTTTCTAATTATATATATATATATACTAGGATGCAGACGGTGCTTAGTAGCACCCGACACAATCGTCCACAGACCATGGACTTGTTTGTTTGATTGCAAAAATTAATTAGATGATTTGATTGAAATTTGAGTTGTTTGGTGAAATGGAATGATTTGATTTATGTGTGAATGGCGTGGGCCTTCACTAGACCGGGGATAAGGCTAGGCCTCGTCCCGTTTCTAGTATCGTGCCGTTATGCCGCCGAAATTTTCTAAAATAAGTTAGAAAAAAAATAAAAATATCATTTTATTGAATAAATTAACTGAATAGAAATTCATATGTTGAAATAAAATGTTTTTATCGTTAAAAATATAATTTTTAACGTGAAGTGAATAAAATATTCATTTTCAAACCGGACGGTTTGTTTATGTACACTGATTTGACTGACATTGATTGGGACGATAAATTTTACACATCACCCAACTGCACAAATAAAATCTGTGTTTGATTGTTTGAAACCCCACACGGGTGTTGGGATGGAATTTGAAGTTCACTCATCCTAATTGATTAAATATGTCGATCGATTGATTGACATGCTGTTATAAGCGTTAGATATCTATATTTGATGCTTATACAGTGAAGTGCACTTTGGTTGATGGTTGATTATTTTTCAATGCTATCATATACGTGTGATGTATGAAAATCCATACAATTAACTTTATATGGTGATTGATTGGGCCTCATTCCAATTTAGAAAATAAAGAATATTATAAAATAAAGGTTCATGTGTTGACTGCACTCATCCGTTGAGATTAGTCATGTGTTGAACGAAATAATTTAACAAAAATAGTCACACGTGGACAGTACTCATCCGTTGAGATTAGTCATGTGTTGAATGAAATAATTTAACAAAAATATTCACACGTGGACAGTACTCATTCGTTGAGATTAGTCGTGTGTTGACAAAAATAAATATTCATTTGTTGAAAATAGAAATATTTGAAATCGAAATATTTGAAAAAAGAAATATTTGAAACAGAACATTTGAAAATAGAAATATATGAAGCCGTATTGATTAGATTGACGCCATTTTGACGTGAACGATATTTATATCGATTTTATTCATAATAAAATGAATATTGAAAAGTGATTTTGAATTGAATCGAATAGAAAACCATTTTGAATTGAGTCGAATAGAAAACCAATTTGAATTGAATCGAATAGAAAACCAATTTGAATTGAATCGAATAGAAAACGACTTTGGAATTGAATTGAATTGAAAACGAATTCAAAATGAATTGAAAGCGAATTGAAATGAATTCAAATTGAATTGAAATTTGAATTGAATAGAAATGAATTTTAAAACGAATTTATAAAGAAGAATTAAATTTTGATTTGAATTGAAATGGAAGTTGAAATTGCTTTTGAAACGAATTTAAAACTATTTATATAATCCATTTTAAAATAGAAATCGACGAAATATATATTATATATATTATATATATAATATAATGGCATGAATAGAACGCGCCGCGCCGCGGCAGTTCGTGAATTTCGACCATTTATTTCAAACGGACATTACGGGAGATCCGACCGTCGGATTCTCCTAAAACCGGAACCGTTGGGTTCGTATCGAAAAGAGCTTTCTAACGAATATTAGAAATTTGAAATCTAACGGTTGGATTTGGAGTTACATCCAAATCAAATTTGAAAAAGGTCGCTGTAAGTGCAGTTCGATGGCCATTGTTGGAAATCGATTGTACGGGCCTTAATAAAATTATCAATAATTTGTGTAAAATCATAAGAAATGGTTTGGGAAAAATTGGGGTGAAAAACTCCATATTTGAAAAGATAAAAATGGATTTTTATCGAAATGAACTAGTTTGAACTCAATTTAAAACCCGGGTTTTTATTTTCAAATAAATAAATTAGATTTAAAAAGGGGTTTTAAATAATCGGAATTCCTAATATATTTGATTTGAATTGAACTAGAATTGATTTGTGGGTTTATCGTGAACTATGTTTTAAACAATACTAGTTTTTTAACCCGATAACAAATAGAATGTGATTTGGGTTTGTCGTGAACTGTGTTTTAAATAACACCTAGTTCTTTAACCCAGTAAAAGGAGTTTTAACGAATCTGCAATTAGATTGAAATGTAAATCTTTAATCTAAATTATCAAATTTAGAAATAAGCGAGAATGGAGTATCACCAGTTTTGCTCCAAAACGATAGTTAAATCTTTAATTAGATTTGAACGTGAAATGGTAATTAATTTTACCGATAACAATGTGGTGCTAGATATGGAGTATTACCCGTTTTGCTTCATGGGATGAATAGGTTGGGATTGGGAAATAAAATAAATAATTACTTCGTTGTGGTTCGCTAATCTCGACTAGTTCAGAAAACCATAATTTGGTTTGAAACGACATCAAAAGGATGATTAATGGATAAATTTTAAAGAATTTATCTTGGATAAAATTAATGGGAACCTTTCCCTAAAAATGTGATTTTATGAATAAAAGAATATTCTGAATTGGAATGAGGCGTATGTTGAGTTTGAGTAACATTTGTTTTTAAATATACGCGGGTTGTTCGAAAAGGCCGGGTTTATACCCATTCTGAATAACCGATTCGACGAGAAGTCGAAGATGAAGACGGTGGTCGAAGACCGGAAGTCTTCACATCGTTTGGATTATTACTGACGATCCTGATTGGGCTGTACACCCAAGAGGATGGAAATAGTTGGTGGTCGTCCAGACGTACTTGGAGATGGATGGATATGCGAGGAAAGTGCCTCCGGTTTCGTTCAGACCCAGAACGGACTTGTAAATGGATTGTGTGTCTGACATTGGATTTTATTCTGTGTTGATTGATTTCTATTAAATATACATCTGTTTGACGGCGGAGAATTTATTCTTTTGCTTAACGCCCTTCTCTGAGACGTACGAGCTCAGAGGTTGTATATCGATGGACATCAGTCGCATGGCATGAATTGCCTGTGTGGCACGCTAAGATGCAATGATCAAGGCTTCTGTTGAAAAGCAAAGTCTTGTGGTTGATGATCAAAGCACGCCTACGTGGCAGCTTTGTGTATAACGTGAATTCGCGAGCCTCACACCTCGGTATGAGTCAAAAACGGGATAAGGACCCAAGGAGTGCATGACGTTTCTTTCTAGCTATGGGTGGTGTCAGTGACCTACCAGCCCTAACATTTATATACTTTTCACCTTTGTGGTTTGGATGCGAGGCGCCTCGATTATAGGTCTGTAAGGACCGGGAAACGTGTGTTCAGGCATAATTAATCCTCTAACGTAAGTGAGGACCGGCCTTGGAGGATCCCAGGGTTGCCCAGAGTGCGTAGCCCTGAGGCATTTGCTAGAGTGTCTCGAACGCGGAGAGAAGCTTGCCCCTTGCCTCGACTCATGACGGAAATCCAATTTCCTATACGTGTATTTCGGCTTTATTTGTAGAGCCTAGTATGGCGACGTAGTGGGATGGGGCACTCATGCCGTCTATGATTTATATTTATGATTGAAATTGTTTTGACACTATACACTTATTATAGTATCAAATGATTTGTTTTAAACGTATCAAGCATGTTTGGCTGTTATAAGGTAAAACCCTATCCTTCGGCATGCGTTGCATTATGTGATGGGACCTTGGTCTTATAACAGCTTCATTTTTCGAAAAAGCATTGCGTTGTTTATCCTATGCACTGGTATTCTTGGGAGGAAACCCGTTCCGTGTTATACGGCGTGGTCCCTTGAATTACTATCTTTAAAAATAAAGCTTTAAATAACTGTTTTAGTTCTCACACCAGTCACATGACTGACCTGGAGTTTATTGTTTTAACCTAAACTCTGGGTGCCCCTATTTTCCGCACGGGCAGCTAGTAGTTTTGGTTTTACAGATTTATATTCACAGGATCCTGGTTTACAGCTGGAATGATATCCGGAAAGCTCTGTATCCGTATATCACCTTCAGTTGTGCTTTGTATTATTTTCCGCTGCTATGTAATTTATTGTAATCTCTGATATTTATCGAATGTAATTTATTCATTTATACTCTGTATATTCTTGTATCTGATGGAATTGTCGTAATAGCAAGGAAATGTTCTTCCATCTGCGTTCTGATTTGTCCTGTTCTCAAACGAACAGGGGTTTCGAACGGTCTAGATCGGTTTAACGACTGATTCGGATCGAACGAAATTCCAGGCCGTCACATTGGCTGTTACTCTGAAGGTACTTAAACCTTTGGATGCATTACTAGGGTGATTCTTGGTGCACCGATAACTCCTGACCGTTAACTGGCTGAGAAATCTTTTGTTCTAAGTAATCAAATGTGTCTCTATATAATTTTGGGTTAGGAGCTATTGAGGACAAAAAATTTCATTGTAGCTAATTTCTGTGTATCTGATTGGTTTATTAACTGCAATAAAAAAATTCAAAATTCCTCAAAATTGAAAAATAAAAACAAAACAAAAAAAATTCTCCCTCACCTCTTTCCTTACTTCTCTATTGTCTAATTTTCTTTGGTGAACTCTTTTCTTCTTCTTTCTAGTGCATGCAAACTTGGACCCGTGACCAAGAATCTCATCGTTTAATTCGAATCGGACCACCTCCTCTTTCCCTAAAACCCATTTCACTCGAACAACCCTTATAAATGGCTAACGAGCCTGCACCCCGTACCCTGATGGATAGATTTCTTCCCGATAGAGTTTCTGTCACTTGTTGCATTCAGTTACCTAATCCTGTGTGTAACCACTTCGAAATCCGGTCGAGTCAGATAAGCATCCTCCCTAAGTTGGGTAACTTTTCTCATGACGACCCATATAAGTTCTTAACGAAATTTGAATACGCTTGTGCAACCTTTAAATGACAACAGTTATGTGAGGAGGGAATTAAACTTCATTTGATTCCATTTGCACTAACTGACTCTGCAGAAAAATGGTTTCTCAGCTTGCCTTCAAATTCAATAAGAAAATGGGATGAATTTATGGCAGTTTTCCTTAAGAAGTTCTACCCCTTAGAAAAAACAGCTAAAGTCAGAAATGAAATCACTAATTTCCACCAAAAGGGGGTGAATCTTTTTGGCAATATTTCAAAAGATTTAAGGAACTATTGTTAAGTTGTCCTCGTCATGGTTACGAAACATGGCATTATGTCAAACTATATACAATGGACTCGATAATAGTTCTAGGAAAATGTTAGAATCTACGTGTTAGGGCAATTTTCTAAAATAGAATGACATAGAAGCTTGGGAATTTCTCGATGAGTTAACAGAAAAATCAAAACAACAGGAACAAACCAATGAAAAACCTATATATTCACGTTCCAGTAGTAATTCTATCGAATCCTAATTTTCTTGTAAGACTCTTGAAGATGCATTAGTGAACGTTGTTAGATCATACACTCGGTTTAATAATGCTTCTCAATCCATGAGTCACATATGTCTTAACACCGATCATATGGCTAATGACTATCCCCAATCCCTTGAGAAAGTGAATGCTTTCAACAGACTCAACAACCACCCAAATCTTTCTTATGGTCGATATAACCCCCTGATGAATAGACCTTCAAATTAAGCATTACCGAACAATGCTTCAAACTATCCCTTTAGGCAAAATCAATACAATTAGAACCAGACACCTTTCCGCAATCAAACGGCTGCAACCCAATATGAAAAATGCTTTTCTACGATTAAGGAGAATTTATCTGAGGCGAGTAAACTTTTAGTGAAAATGAATAAGCAAAGTGTTGAAAATTAAAACAAACTAGAAATCTCGTTACGCTCATATATGAAAAACACGAATCAACAAATGAGTGAAATTCAAAAACAAATGTCTCAACTTAACACTGGATTAAGTGAAAAGGAAAAGGGTACGTTTGACAAAATTCAAACCCCAACCAAATTCACATCATTCAAGATTCAAACGTTAGTCACTTGAATGCGATCACGACTCTTAGATCCGGTAAAAAGATTAACAATCATGTAGTCAACCCAAACGATTTACCGAACGATCTTCCAAACCCTACTGAAAATTCGACCGACTCAGATCAAAATATTGAGCCAATTTCAGATTAGGACCATCCTCAAACTCAAGTTGCACAACCTACTGAGTTTTCTGCTCCATTTCCTCATAGACTTTGACCTAGGAAAAAGACGGATCAGCTAGAAAAGATCCTAGAAATATTTAAGCAAGTTAAAGTGAACATTCCTCTTTTAGGCATCATACAACAAGCTCCACAGTATGCAAAATTTCTAAAAGATTTGTGCACTCAAAAACATAATACACAAGTACCTAAGAAAGTGTTTCTAGCAACAACTCTTAGCGAAGTCTTGTCCCAATCAATGCCAGTGAAATACAAAGATCCTGGTTGCCCCAACAATATCATGTACTATTAGGGACAAGAAAATTGATAGATGTCTGCAAGACTTAGGTGCTAGTGTTAACTTGCTTCCATATTCCGTCTACCGCCAATTAGGACTAGGAGAACTGAAACCCACCAAGATTACCCTTCAGTTTGTTGACCATTCAATTGTAACACCCCACCTCCGCCAGTGCCACTCTTGCAAGGGCACTGACTTTGGCGGGGCGTTTAAACAAGGTAAACATGCATGCAGATATCACAAGACAGAACATATAAGTAAAAACAGAGTAAATATAGCAGCGGATAAAAACTAGCATATCAAAACCATGAGTTAAGTTACAACACAGTACTTGATCATTATTTTCCATAAACAAAGTCTAGAAACATAAAACTGGAAACTGGAAAGGAAAACATAAAGTAGCTATCCCCAAGGTAGAAAACCATAGCGAGCTCAAGTCCAAAGCATACATGAGCTATCCAAGAAAAGCAGCTAAGATCCAAGCTAAGTACTGGTATTTCCACCCTGTAATCCTGGGGGGGAAACGAAAGAAAAGAGGCGAAAGAAAATGGGTCAGTCAAAAGACTGGTAAGTCCTACCTACTATTGTACAACAACTAATAAAGTTAACTGTATATATATAAACAAGGACGAGTCATAGGATGATAACTAGCATGGTAAAAAGTCAACAAGATAGATCAAGTGTGGGCCCGCATATACAAGGTTGAGGTTTGCACCAAGTGTACTAGTTTCACAAGTCATGTCAAGTGTAAACAAGAAGTGATCCCTAGGCCCAAGTTTGGCCCAACATCATGAATGACCTAAATCAAGGTCCAACTAGCACGGTCTAGTCGATCGGCTCTCCTAAAGCCTAACTCGTCAAGTGTCGGTGTCATACGGCCCAACTACGAAGTGTAGCTAAACTGTGCTAGGTTCACCCTAGGGTGTATCAAGTCCTAGGGTGTCAACCACTGACACAAACCAAGCACGCACAGTTTAAACCTACTGGTGCCCGTGCCTGCTTTTTCAACTCCGGACCATGTGCACGACCATGGCCCGCCTGAACCTACACCGGCGCACCTACACAGCCGTCGTTTTGGTCGCTTACATGTCGTCCCAGTAATCGTGCCCCACCCTAGCCTAGTCCCTAGGGTATCATGATACAACCAAGAGGGTTACTGGTGCAAAGGACCACGTAACTAGGGTTTCCTTGATGGGTTAAACGTGGTTAACCCGACTCATCCAAGTACCAAGTTGGTTAAGTGTACCCAAGGTTCATGACTTAACCCTACCAACCCATCGTGTTTAATTGGTTAAGTATCCAAGCGGTCCATGACTTAACCCTACCATGTGGCACTAATTAATTTAATGCACCCAACCTCTCACATTAGACCTTGTTGTGGTTACTAGTTAGGCCGGGCGGGTCCGGGTAGGTTTACACCACAACTTAGTCTAACCTCGGGTTCCACGTGCAACATGACCAACTACTCACATTGGGTCCTATTGCTTGTAGCCACTAGTTAAGTCGGTCGGTTCCGGGTAGGTTTATGCTACAAGCTCAACCCAACCTCGAGTTGGCCATCCTCATGTTTTCTAAGTGTCATGTCCATCATGTTTTCAAAACACATTACAAATTTTCAAGCAATTGGGTAGACCTAACTTAATAGGTAAATTCCCAATGGGTAGACCTAACTTAATAGGTAAATTCCCAAGCTTATGTTTTTATGTCTTTTAAGTTTACCCAACCCCAAACGCAATCCCCTCGCTTTACATATCGCAATAGCGCATAAAGGATAGAAAGAGGGAACTTGGCAAAATCATGACATAAAGGTGTTGGAGCCACAAGTTAAACATGGTGGCATATGAGACAAAGATGTGATCATAAACTTGCATGTCATGTTATCAACTTGCAAGATATTCATAAGCATGCATAATATCATTTTAACTTGCATAGTGTTCATATGCATGCATAACATGGTTTCAACTTGCATAAGATTCATATGCATGCATAACATCAAACTTGGCAAATAGGCGGAACATGGCCATAGATAGCATGAGATAAGAACTAGTAACATGCATATAACATTATATGCATGTTAATACAAGGTTTATGAGAGTTTTCAAAGTTGCATCATGCAACATTTCCAACCAAAGATTATATCTTTCTATGCATAAAGCCAAGGTAATGACTTTACTAACATGCATAGAGTAAGCTTATGCATAAAATCATAAGATCAAAGAACATATCATGATTAACCCCAAACTCAACTTGCAACATAACATATTAACTTCATAGTTAAAATACAAGAGTAGAAATAGGCTTACAATGCTATGAAGACTCAAATGAGTATAGCAAAATGTAAGAAACCCCCTTATGCAACTAATTAAAACCCCAAAATGCAAGGAAACTTGATCAAGACTCCTCCTTTATGATGCCAATAGAGAAACAAGACTTTAATGCAAGCTAAAGAGGATCATACAAGCCTAAATACACTTGTATGCATGGAAATTTCTTAGAAAATTGTTTAGGAATTTGATGAAGAGAGTGGAGGCCATGAGAGGATTGATTTTGCCATAGTTTAATTGTAGGATAGATTAATGATGATTTAGGGTAGGTTAGGGTCTTATTTATAGATTAGGCTAGTGATTTAGACCATAGGATTAAACCCTAGTTCACATCTCAACCCTCCAAATCGAATCTGGCCCCCAAGCTCAACACAAACCCAAAATGGTGCACCAGGCAGAACTGGGCGTTTGAGCCAAGTCGACAGCCAAGTCGACAGGGCTGTCGACCTGGTCAGACCCAGTCGACTCCCAAGTCGACAGGGCTGTCGACTTGGGTACTGTGACGGGAATTCTCCCGCCTGGCCCAAACTGGCCCAACTTCCAAGTTTAGATTTGAATTTGAAAAATCTGTTTTTATTTAGAAATTTTCTGAAAACTTTGTTGGGCTTTAATCGGGTCATACGGACTCCGATTTTCGAAAACTCGGACTCTATTTCGCGTATTTTTCCGAGACGAACGCAATGGCATAGCCCATTTCCCTTGATTCAGATTTATAAATTAAATTCTGCCTCGATTTCTGTTATAACAGGTTATTGAAAATACGGGTTGTTACATTCTCCCCTCCTTAAAGGATTTCGTCCCCGAAATTCTCAAGTTAGGAAGAACGTATCCTACCATCCAACATCCATCTACTCAAAACATCATCCACGAGCAATCATTGTCGTTACAAGATTCTAAATGCTGTATGAACATATGCAAAGGTGTGTGTATATGTACTTATCTAATGCAAATATCATCCATGCAGATTATGTTAGTGAAATGAATCCATATGTATGCAATTCCTAACATAATGTATAACATCTATATGTGTGCACATCACATACATCCATATGCAACATCCATGTGATAACACAAAAAAATTTCATCCATGAATAAGCATAAACACTCATGCATATGCAATATGAGGAGTGTGTGAGCCGATCTAGTGCCTAATCGTGTATAATGCATCCACGAGTAACCACTTGCAACCACTTGCAGCCACTTGCAACCATCAAGCATAACATGTTTCAAACACATGTTTCATCCAAAGGGTTTCTACCTAAGGTTCTCATGACAAGATTAGCACGATAACTAGACAACCATGGATAGCAAAGAGAAAGACAAAGAAGGGAGATTAAGAGTGTACCCTCAAAAAGGAATGGATAAAGCCCACGCATCTTCTCCTCGGTTTCCCAAGTTGCGTCTTCTTCGGCTTCACCCCATTGAACCTTCACCAACTTGACCTCTCGATTCCTTAGCTTCTTGGTCTCCGTCCCCAAGATACGAATCGGAGCTCTCCTCAAAGTAGCTTCTTTCTCCACTTCCACATCTTCCAGAACACTTGGCTCAACAAGCTCTGCTGACTCATGTAAACACTTCCGGAGATGCGAGACATGAAAAACATCGTGTACTCCGGCAAGCTTCTCGGGCAATTTCACTCTATAAGCCATCTGCCCGATCCTCTCTATAATAGGGAAGGGTCCAACAAATCTCGGTGCTAACTTCCCAACGGCTCCAAATCGGACCACATTCCGCAAAGGAGAAACCTTCACGAAAATCATATCTCCAACATCAAACTCCAAATCAGATCTTCGCTTATCAGCATAGGATTTCTGTCGGTCTTGGGCCGCTTTCATCCGCCTTCGAATCAACTCGATCTTCTCGGATGCATCTCTGATCATATCAGGCCCAAGTATAAGCTTATCTGTAGTCTCCCACCAACATGTAAGCGACTTGCACGGCCTCCCATATAAGGCTTCAAATGGTGACATCCCAATGCTTGCTTGATAACTGTTATTATATGCAAACTCAACAAGAGGAAGATGGTCTTCCCAAGTACCACCAAAATCCAGAATACAAAGCCTTAACAGATCCTCGAGTACCTTATTCACCCTCTCGGTTTGACCGTCCGTCTGTGGGTGATAAGCAGTACTTAGATTCAACCTCGTGCCCATGGCTTCTTGCAAGCTATTCCAGAACTGACTTGTAAAGATTGGGTCACGGTCACTGACTATACTAGAAGGGACTCCATGAAGTCTCACAATCTCACGAAGATATATAGACGCTAGCCAAGATGCGGTCCTCTTGCTCTTTACCGGAATGAAATGAGCACTCTTCGTAAGTCTGTCCACAATGACCCAAATGCTCGTATTCCCTTTCCTTGACCTTGGTAGCCCATCAATAAAATCCATGGAAATACTCTCCCACTTCCAAAGTGGGACGTCTAGAGGATGCAATAGCCCACCGGGCTTCTTCGACTCGGCCTTAACTTGCTGGCAAATGATACATCTAGAAACAAACTCTGCCACATCCTTCTTCATCCCAGGCCAAAAGAAAATGCGCTTCATATCTTTATACATCTTATCTCCGCCTGGATGTATAGTCAACTTAGAGCGATGCGCTTCCTCAAGAATTTTTCTTACTAGATCTCCTACCACTGGAACACATAACCTTCCATCTCTCCTCAGCCAACCCTTGTCATCAATAGAATATCGAGCGAGATGACTAGACGTCTCTCCTCGAATCAGCTTGTCCATAATCTCAACTATCTGAGGGTCTTCTTTCTGCGAAGCCCCAACTTGATCAAGAAGGGTAGGTCTGAGTTCCAGAGATGCTAAAGAACCGGTCATCGACTCAATTGCCAAAGAGAAATCAAAGGTTGCTACATACTCTAAATTCTTCATCTCAACGAATAGAGGACTTAGGGTCAACCTCTTTCTGCTTAGTGCATCAGCCACAACATTACCCTTGCCAGGGGTATAAGCTATCTCGAAGTCATACGATGCCAAGAATTCCATCCACCTTTGCTGTCTAAGATTCAGATCTTTCTGCGAGAAGAGATATTTGAGTGATTTGTGATCAGTATACAACTCAAACCTTTCGCCTAAAAGATAGTGGCGCCAGGACTTGAGTGCAAAGACAATCGCCGCCAACTCCAAGTCATGAGTGGGGTAGTTCTTCTCATGAAATTTAAGTTGCCTACCCCCATAACATATCACTCTTCCCACCTGCATTAGAACAGCGCCTAACCCCGTGCCACATGCATCGGTATACACGGTAAACATCTTACCGCTATCGGGTAATGCCAAAACTGGAGCTGTGGTAAGGGCCCTTTTGAGCCTTTGAAATGCGAGCTCACACTCTACGTCCCATGCAAAGGCTAAGTTCTTCTTCGTCAATCTAGTGAGGGGGGCTGAAATCTTAGCGAAGTCTCTAATGAACTTCCTATAATAGCCTGCCAGACCGAGAAAGCTTCGCACTTCGGTTGCATTCTTAGGAGTCTTCCAGTCTTGAACTGCAACCACTTTCCCGGGATCCACAGCTATACCCTGCTTAGAAACTATATGCCCAAGAAACCGGACTTCCTTTATCCAAAAGTGGCATTTGGAGAACTTGGCTTTCAACTGATGGGCTCTAAGCGTATCCATCACTTCCCTGAGATGTCTAGCATGCTCTTCCTCGTCTTTTGAGAAGATCAGAATATCATCCACGAAGACCACGACAAACTTGTTCAAGAACTCCCTGAACACCCTACTCATCAAGTCCACGAAATATGCGGGTGCATTAGTCAAGCCGAACGGCATGACAAGCCATTCGAAGAATCCATCTGGAGTCCTGAACGCAGTCTTGTCTATACTGTCTTCTGCTACCCTGAGCTGATGGAATCCAGTAGCAAGATCAAGCTGAGAGAAAACAGAAGCACCAACAAGCTGGTCGAAGAGGTCATCTATCCTCGGTAATGGATGCCTATTCTTCTTGGTCAGCTTGTTTAACTCTCGATAATCAACACATAGACGAAGCGAGTCGTCCGCCTTAGTAGCAAACACCACAGGAGCACCCCATTCGGAAATGCTTCGCCTAATAAAATTCTTCTCAAGTAGCTCCTTGATTTGCTTACTGAGCTCTCTCCTTTCACGCGGGGCCATGTGCCTAACTGGTAAGGAGACAGGCTTAGCGTTATCAACCAGATAAATGCGGAAATCTATCTCTCGCTTAGGGGGTAACCCCTTAACTTCTTCAAAAACATCAGGGTATTCTCGAACCACCCTTACAGATTGCAGATCATCGATAGACGAGTCAAGAGATTCAAGATAACATAGCATGACGGGATCTAGCGGGTTGCAAGAAATCTCTAGGGTATTACCAAGGCGAGTCATGAGTCTCACCACCCTATGCTCACAATCGAGAATGGCTCCATAACGGGATAACCAATCCATGCCCAAGATCAACCCGTATCCCGTGAACCCGAGAACATAAGCATCACACGAGAGTTCTACGGTCAAGATAGAAATCCTCAAATCCATACAGATCATAGATAAATGGGCTGAACCCCCAATCGGATTCGAAACACAAACGGGATCCTCAACTAAGCTAGTACTTAGGTGCAAACTTTCAACAATGTCAGAAGAAATAAAACTATGCGATGCGCCAGAATCAAATAAGGTGCGAACAGGATAATCAGAAATATAAACAAGACTTTCTACAGAAATGCTACCTCGATCCTGAACTGGAGCAGCATTGAGAGCATGCACTTGCCCTCCGGATGAACCTGCACGTTGAGTCTGTCCATGCCTCTGCTTCTTAGGGCAATCCTTGCTAAAATGTCCTGTCTCTCCACAGTGAAAGCACCCACCCAATTTCATTCTCTTCTTCCTACAGTCCTTGGCTATGTGCCCAACAATCCCACAGAAGTTGCACTTTCTTAGGTCCTTTGCCTTGTTCGTGTTTCCCTTGTTGTTCTTGTTATTCTGATTACTCTGATTCCCTCCCCACTTGGAGTCTGTCTTCTTAGACTGAGTCTCATTGGGCTTGACTTCTTTCTTCCCATTCTTATCCTCTCCCTGCAGCAATGCCATGTCTACTAGGCTCTCGAAAGTGGCCCCCATGGGTATGTGTGACATGGCTAGACCTTGTAATGGCTCATTTAACCCTCGTGCAAAACGTAGAGCCTTCTTCTCGGGAGTATTGACCATGTCCAAACCGAATCGGGCAAGCTGGTTGAACTTATTCACATACTCTCTCACTGTCATGTCTCCTTGCTTCAAGGCTATGAACTTTTCTAGTTGCAAATTTGCCTCTGCAGACGATAGGAACTTAAGCCCAAACCTTGCCCTAAAGTCGGCCCAGGTTTCTACGGGCCTAGTAGCATTGGTGACCTCCCACCAATAAGCAGCTTCCTCCTTTAGTAGCCAAACCACCAACAGAACCTTTCTACGGTCCTCTATATCAAAGATGGCAAAGAGATCTTCGGTTTCCTTCAACCAGTTTCTTGCTTCCACGAAAGTCTCTGTCCCAATAAATTTTTTGCCACCCATGGCCTTGAAGTCCTTGCAAACCTTGGCGAAATCGGCTTGCGGTTGCTGAGGAGGAGGAGGAGGGGGTGGAACCTCAGTGATAGTGGGAGTGGTTGCTGGACCTGCATTGTTGGCCCTAGCTTCCAAGTACCTCCGGAACCATCCGAGAATGGTGACTCCCTCAGGAAGATTGAGATCGGCCATGCTGAAAAGGGGAAAAGATAGATATAGAACGAGGAAACGAAGGATAGTGCTTATGGCTCTTGGGGGATAGCCTTTCAAAATAAGCCAGACTTTTCTTTGGAAAATACTTAATTGGTTTTGAAAATAGCTTTTAAAAGTAACTTTAAAACCCTTTTTGCTCCAATCTCGTAAACCTTATGCTCTGATACCAAATGTAACACCCCACCTCCGCCAGTGCCACTCTTGCAAGGGCACTGACTTTGGCGGGGCGTTTAAACAAGGTAAACATGCATGCAAATATCACAAGACAGAACATATAAGTAAAAACAGAGTAAATATAGCAGCGGATAAAAACTAGCATATCAAAACAATGAGTTAAGTTACAACACAGTACTTGATCATTATTTTCCATAAACAAGGTCTAGAAACATAAAACTGGAAACTGGAAAGGAAAACATAAAGTAGCTATCCCCAAGGTAGAAAACCATAGCGAGCTCAAGTCCAAAGCATACATGAGCTATCCAAGAAAAGCAGCTAAGATCCAAGCTAAGTACTGGTATTTCCGCCCTGTAATCCTGGGGGGGAAACGAAAGAAAAGAGGCGAAAGAAAATGGGTCAGTCAAAAGACTGGTAAGTCCTACCTACTATTGTACAACAACTAATAAAGTTAACTGTATATATATAAACAAGGACGAGTCATAGGATGATAACTAGCATGGTAAAAAGTCAACAAGATAGATCAAGTGTGGGCCCGCATATACAAGGTTGAGGTTTGCACCAAGTGTACTAATTTCACAAGTCATGTCAAGTGTAAACAAGAAGTGATCCCTAGGCCCAAGTTTGGCCCAACATCATGAATGACCTAAATCAAGGTCCAACTAGCACGGTCTAGTCGATCGGCTGTCCTAAAGCCTAACTCGTCAAGTGTCGGTGTCATACGGCCCAACTACGAAGTGTAGCTAAACTGTGCTAGGTTCACCCTAGGGTGTATCAAGTCCTAGGGTGTCAACCACTGACACAAACCAAGCACGCACAGTTTAAACCTACTGGTGCCCGTGCCTGCTTTTTCAACTCCGGACCATGTGCACGACCATGGCCCGCCTGAACCTACACCGGCGCACCTACACAGCCGTCGTTTTGGTCGCTTACATGTCGTCCCAGTAATCGTGCCCCACCCTAGCCTAGTCCCTAGGGTATCATGATACAACCAAGAGGGTTACTGGTGCAAAGGACCACGTAACTAGGGTTTCCTTGATGGGTTAAACGTGGTTAACCCGACTCATCCAAGTACCAAGTTGGTTAAGTGTATCCAAGGTTCATGACTTAACCCTACCAACCCATCGTGTTTAATTGGTTAAGTATCCAAGCGGTCCATGACTTAACCCTACCATGTGGCATTAATTAATTTAATGCACCCAACCTCTCACATTAGACCATGTTGTGGTTACTAGTTAGGCCGGGCGGGTCCGGGTAGGTTTACACCACAACTTAGTCTAACCTCGGGTTCCACGTGCAACATGACCAACTACTCACATTGGGTCCTATTGCTTGTAGCCACTAGTTAAGCCGGTCGGTTCCGGGTAGGTTTATGCTACAAGCTCAACCCAACCTCGAGTTGGCCATCCTCATGTTTTCTAAGTGTCATGTCCATCATGTTTTCAAAACACATTACAAATTTTCAAGCAATTGCGTAGACCTAACTTAATAGGTAAATTCCCAATGGGTAGACCTAACTTAATAGGTAAATTCCCAAGCTTATGTTTTTATGTCTTTTAAGTTTACCCAACCCCAAACGCAATCCCCTCGCTTTACATATCGCAATAGCGCATAAAGGATAGAAAGAGGGAACTTGGCAAAATCATGACATAAAGGTGTTGGAGCCACAAGTTAAACATGGTGGCATATGAGACAAAGATGTGATCATAAACTTGCATGTCATGTTATCAACTTGCAAGATATTCATAAGCATGCATAATATCATTTTAACTTGCATAGTGTTCATATGCATGCATAACATGGTTTCAACTTGCATAAGATTCATATGCATGCATAACATCAAACTTGGCAAATAGGCGGAACATGGCCATAGATAGCATGAGATAAGAACTAGTAACATGCATATAACGTTATATGCATGTTAATACAAGGTTTATGAGAGTTTTCAAAGTTGCATCATGCAACATTTCCAACCAAAGATTATATCTTTCTATGCATAAAGCCAAGGTAATGACTTTACTAACATGCATAGAGTAAGCTTATGCATAAAATCATAAGATCAAAGCACATATCATGATTAACCCCAAACTCAACTTGCAACATAACATATTAACTTCATAGTTAAAATACAAGAGTAGAAATAGGCTTACAATGCTATGAAGACTCAAATGAGTATAGCAAAATGTAAGAAACCCCCTTATGCAACTAATTAAAACCCCAAAATGCAAGGAAACTTGATCAAGACTCCTCCTTTATGATGCCAATAGAGAAACAAGACTTTAATGCAAGCTAAAGAGGATCATACAGGCCTAAATACACTTGTATGCATGGAAATTTCTTAGAAAATTGTTTAGGAATTTGATGAAGAGAGTGCAGGCCATGAGAGGATTGATTTTGCCATAGTTTAGTTGTAGGATAGATTAATGATGATTTAGGGTAGGTTAGGGTCTTATTTATAGATTAGGCTAGTGATTTAGACCATAGGATTAAACCCTAGTTCTCATCTCAACCCTCCAAATCGAATTTGGCCCCCAAGCTCAACACAAACCCAAAATGGTGCACCAGGCAGAACTGGGCGTTTGAGCCAAGTCGACAGCCAAGTCGACCTGGTCAGACCCAGTCGACTCTCAAGTCGACAGGGCTGTCGACTTGGGTACTGTGACGGGAATTCTCCCGCATGGCCCAAACTGGCCCAACTTCCAAGTTTAGATTTGAATTTGAAAAATCTGTTTTTATTTATAAATTTTCTGAAAACTTTGTTGGGCTTTAATCGGGTCATACGGACTCCGATTTTCGAAAACTCGGACTCTATTTCGCGTATTTTTCCGAGACGAACGCAATGGCATAGCCCGTTTCCCTTGATTCAGATATATAAATTAAATTCTGCCTCGATTTCTGTTATAACAGGTTATTGAAAATACGGGTTGTTACATCAATTAAGAGACCTATGGGCGAAATCGAGGATGTACTGATCAAAGTAGGTGAATTCAACTTTCCAGTTGACTTCATTGTCCTAGAAACTCAATAGGTAAGCAATCCTATGAACCAGATTCCTTTGATTTTAGGATGACCCTTCTCAGCAACCTATAACGCGCTTATCAACTGTAGAAATGGGTCTATGAAACTTTCTTTTGGTAACATGACCATCGAACTAAATATCTTTAGAACCGAAAACTCTCCTAACTCTTATGTGGACCAATTTTCTAAAATCCATGCTGTCCACGATAATGAACCTAAGCTCGACCATCTGAATAACATAATTGAGTCAAATTACGAAACTTTGTTTCAAGATATTTCTGAAAATGTCTCTAACTCAATTCCTGTCGAGCCGCTCACAACTGAGCCTATTCCTCAACCATTTTCTTCGGTTGAGTCATCCTCCAAATCTGAACTCAAAGTACTTCCCAGTCATCTTAAGAACGCTTACTTAGGAGACAATGAAACTCTTCTTGTCATTATCGCTTCTGACCTTACTCTAGAGCAGGAACAATTGCTCCTTCCCATTCTTTAGAAAAATGAGGAAGCAACTGGTTGGTCCATGGATGATATTAAGGTGATTAGTCCTTCGATAGTCCAACATCGAATCCACCTTATAGATGATGCAAAGCCCACTTGTGATCCCCAGCGTCGACTATACCCCATCATGAAAGAATAATTTCGTGCTGAAATCCTTAAATGTCCTGACAGTGGAATCATCTACCCGATTTCCGATAGTCAATGGGTTAGTCTGATTCATGTCGTACCTAAGAAATCAAAGATAACTGTGATCCAAAATGAAGCTAACGAGCTTATCCCAACCCACACCCAGACCGGTTGGCATGTTTGCATTGATTATAGGAAACTTAATGCTGCAACACATAAGGATCATTTCCCTCTGCCATTTATCGATCAAATGTTAAAACGACTAGCCGGTCACGAGTACTACTGTTTCCTTGACGGGTACTCGGGGTATAATCAAATCCCTATCGCTCTTGAGGATCAAGAGAAAACCACTTTCACTTGTCCATTCGGTACATTTGCATACCATCGTATGCCTTTTGGTCTCTAAATGTATCTGTAACCTTTCAGAGGTGCATGATTAGCATTTTTTCTGATATGATCGAGCGATTTTTGGAAGTTTTCATGGAATAACTTTTCCATCTTTAGGGACTTTTACACTGAGTGTTTACATTACCTTAATCTTGTTCTTAACCGTTGCAAAGATAAACACTTAACGCTTAATTGGGAAAAGTGTCACTTCATGATCAAACATGACATTGTTTTACGACATGTCATCTCTAATAAAGGAATTTAAGTAGGCAAAGCCAAAATCGAAATTATCTCTAATCTTCCCATTCCCAAATCCGTTAAGTACATCCGATCCTCTTCAGGTTATGTTGGCTTTTACCATCGCTTTATAAAGGATTTTAGCAAAATCAATCGACCTTTAAGTAATCTTCTTGGTAAGGATGTTCCTTTTGACTTCAACTCTGACTGCATTTCATCTTTTGAGCATCTCAAAAATGAACTTGTCTCTGCCCCTATCATCTGCTCTCCCGACTGGAAGCTACCTTTTGAAATCATGTGTGGTGCCTCGATTTTTGCTGTAGGCGCTGTCTTAGGACAACATATTGATAAAATTCTTCATGTCATTTACTATGCGAGTAAGACTTCGAGCGACGCTCAAATCAATTAAACGACCACTAAAAAAGAACTTTTGGCAGTTGTTTTCGCTCTAGAAAAATTCTGACCTTATCTAGTTGGCTCACACATCGTTGTTCATACCGATCACTCCGCACTTAGGTACCTTTTCTCTAAAAAGAATGCTAAATCTCATATCATTCATTGGATCCTTCTACTTCAAGAATTTGACATTACCATTAAGAATAAAAAAGGATCCGACAATGTTATTACGGACCACTTGTCTCGTCTTCCAAATGCCCCGTCTTCTTCTCCCCCGATCAACGAGAATTTTTCAGATGAACAACTCTTTTCTTTATCCAGTAATCCTTGGTTCGCAGACATTGTCAACTACTTAGTCACCAAGAAGACTCCTTATTTTTGGTACAAGCAGGATAAACAAAAATTCTTTTCCTAAGTGAAACATTTTTTTGGGATAACCCTTATCTTTTCAAATACTGTCCTAACCAAATCATCCGAAGGTGTGTTCGCGACACTGAAAATTGCAGTGTCCTCTCTTTCTGTCACGACCCAGCCTGTGGTGGCCACTTCGGTCCCAAAAAGACAGCTGAAAAGATTCTGCAATTGGGTTTCTACTAGCGCAACCTTTTCAAAGACGCTTACTTATTTTGCAAAACTTGTGATCGATGTCAATTTTTATGGAAAATTGGAAAACAAAATATGATGCCTCTAAACCCCGTTCAAGAAGTATAAATTTTTGACGTTTGGAGTATACACTTCATAGGACCCTTCCCCAATTTTTTTGGGAACCATTACATTCTCTTAGCTGTCGATTATGTTTCTAAATGGGTCGAAGCTGTTCCATGCAAAATGAACGATAATATGGTTGTTGTGCGCTTCTTGAAAGAAAGCATCTTTTCTAGGTTTGGAAAACCTCACACAATAATCACCGACAATGGAACGCACTTTTGTAATCGTTCTTTTGAAGCCCTCATGAGAAAGTATCCGATAACCCACAAGTTATCCACTACTTACATTCTCAAACTTGTGAGCAAGTTGAAGTATCGAATAGACAGATTAAACAAATCCTTGAGAAAACTGTGAATCAAAATCATAAAGATTGGTCCCAAAAGTAAGCTGATGCTCTTTGGGCTTATCGCACCGCTTTCAAAACAAACTTGGGTATGTCCCCTTATCGGCTGATTTTTGGTAAGCCATGTTACTTGCCAGTTGAACTAGAGCATAGGGCGTTTTGGGCAATAAAAACTCTAAATCTTGACTTAGAGCAAGCAAATGAACTTAGGAAGCTTCAACTTAATGAACTTAATGAAATTCGAAATGATGCCTATGAAAATGAACGAATTTATAAGGATAAAACGGAAGTTTTTCATGATAAATCAATTTTACGTAAAACTTTCATGCCAGGTCAAAACGTTCTATTGTATGACTCAAGATTGCATTTATTTCTAGGTGAGTTAAAACCTAGATGGACAGGACCTTACACTATGCGGACTGTTTTTCCGTATGGTGTGGTAGAAATTAAGAATCCAACCGATGGATCTTCCTATAAGGTTAATGGTCAACGCCTTAAACCTTACTTAGAACCAACATCCAGCCAAGAGGAAGAGCTCATGGTCCTCCATGAGCCACATTACATTCAGTAAGACGCACTAACCCCCTTTTGGACATATGTAAATATTCTCTTATTTTTTCCCTTTTACTAAGATATGTCTGATTAACGAATGTGAGGACACAGTCACACTCAAGTGTGGGGGAATTTACATTATATCAGCAATCAAATTTTATGAACTAGGTCATTCGTTGAATAAGGACAAACTTAAAATTCATATAAAAAACCTTGGTTCTTTATTAATAAGTTGAACTGTTGGGTGATGGGAATGAACATTATTTATTCATTGAGTCATAATGTGTCTTTTTAAGATGCTAGCTTGAGACTGTGCAGACGTTAGTCGTATTCTGGAGTAAGTGTGTCAACCCTTGTTATACATGTTAGAATGTGCAAGTAAAAACACTCAAATAAAAAATGATTCCGCACCTATGTTTTTCGGATTTTCGGAGTTCGTTTTCATACATAATATTTTTTCTCACTCAAATTTTCAAACTTGTAAGTTCTAAATTCCACTTGGCCCACTTAAGGAGAAATGACTTATTGTAGCGTTCTTCTTCGATACCCCACATTATTCAAACCCAAGTTTTAGTCGATTTACATCCATGTTTCGACAAGCATTTCCTTAGATTGGTATACTATAGAACCTTGTAATGATTTATTTTCAAAGGTTCAAAAATGTCACTTTTTATACCAATATTACACTACCCACTCTGTTTTAAGTAGGATAACCATATACCACATCTTATTTTATACGGGTTATCTATCTTATGAAACTTTGTTTATCTTTCCTTTCATCTTTTTATATAACATCAATCTAGACTTGTGTGTTGAATGAGGTTTATAGAAGTAGAGTAACTAAGGCACAAACTTTCCTATTATGAAGTGTTGGTTATGATTAGCTTAGTAGAGGAGGAATTAAATGAAATAATGTACGGTATCATTCCATTCCATCTCCACTCATCATTCGTAATGCAATGCTCACAAAAAAAGGAAAAGACAAAAAAAAAGAAAAAAAATGCAACGAAGAGAAATTCTCTCAGAGTAAAATAATCATCCATCATTCTTGACTATAATGCATTCATTTCCATTCTATCCATATCCATCATACCGTACTTAGAAGCGAAGATTGTAGTTGAGGAGATGAAAGGAAACAAAAAGTCCATATGTGCCTTAGTATTACTTTATCTTTTGTAGCTTGAAATTCAACTAATACACTTGCCCTCTTATCCATAATAATTTTTAGAATTTACAAAATTCTCCTTTATTTATGCATAACTCACATCCAATACATTACAATTACACTGGTACAAAATTATTCAAAGAAAAAAAATGAATAAATGATTGGGTGCACATTTTCAATGTGTAGAACTTTAGTTGACACCACACTCTTAACCTTCAAGGTAATTATAGTGTTATCAAGGAATTAAGATTCAGCTTGAAATTTTTTATTCGTTTTTGCACCAATAATGGGATGGACAATTTAGGACTAAACCGTTATTATTGAAGTTTAGTAAAGTCCTTGGAACGTGAAAGATCTTAAATATAATGCTTGATTAATCCACATGCTTAAGACGCTTTGGATTTTGTGGGTAGTATCCGTTGAAAACCTTCATGAGACAACACTCGTCCGACTAGGGACACCTAGGGGTTTAACGGCTTGTTGCATATGCTAAATGCAATCGTGTTTCCTATGAAAGTGTGACATATCTTAGTTTAATTTATTCGAAGATGAATAAAAAGATAAGTGTGGGGTTATTTGATATACATGTAAATGTGTATATTTTATCCACTTATTTATCTTGTTTTCCCTTTAAAATAATTGATAATGTGTAATTATAGTTGTGTTTTCAGATTGTTGATAAAAAGCATGGTTTAAAGCATTTGATGGATAAAGCATGAAGAATTTTCTTAAAAAGAGCGAAGTTTGAAATTACTAAAGCTAGAAGAGTTTAAAGCTTGAAGAACGGTTGCAAATAGAGTTTAGTTAGGTAGATTTGGCTCACAAAAGACTCATGTTGTGTTCACATTGGCTCATTTGCAAGGCCTCTCACTCTACAGTTGCGTTCACACTGGCTTATGTGTTATTTGGGCTAAATCTTTAGTCCTACATTGTGTAATTAGCCAATTAGTCCTTGTCATATCAGCTATAAATACACTTGTATATTGTTCATTTAGAATTACATTGGATTTTATTATGTAACTCTTCTTTTGGAATAAAATTCTTCTCCTTCTCTTCTTAACTTTTATTTTATTTATGTTTATGTTGTTTATTTTCTTTTAACTATGCCTAGCTAATCCCATTTAATTAGGGGGTGATGACAATTAGATTAAATTCAATATGAATCACATAGGCAAAAAGATTGGAACTTCATGCATATAGATCTAGATCTGAACCTTCATACTCTGTGTCGTTTAAGAGCCGTGCTCCTTCATGGGGTATATTCGAGTTCGACCTAACGCTTATCAAATTTAGATCTAATTTTTAGGGTTTTAGAAATAAAGTAGTGAATCTGTCCTGATAGCCTATGGTTGTTTAAGAGCTTAGCTCCTGCACAGGCTATGCTTGTCATAATTTGTTTGGCTATTGAAAGTTTATGTCATTGCTCTCTAATTGTTTTTATTTATTATTAAAAACTCTTTTTTTATTTAATTTCTGGTATTTTCAAACAATCAAAATTTTGGAATAACTTGATTGAATTTATTAGTAAAATAATTTTTGATCCTAAAGTTTGACACCCTTTACAACAACCTATGTTGTTTAGGAAAGCAGATTCAATTTGTTTGCAAACAGCCCCTTATCCTTGGCCCTTTTGTCGTTGCTGAATGTTGCAGAAGCTTTTGTCTAAGGGGTGCACTCTCTAACGATAGCTAGACAGATCCACTACTTTGGTATCCCTTGCGATGTCATGTGATTTCATATTTGTCTTTTGCAGATGACATCATCATCTTTTCTAATGAGAACTGCTGATTCGTTAGATGGCTCCTCGGTTTTCTTTATCTCTACGAATTTCATTAAGGGTAACTTTTCAATGCATTGAAGAGCTATTTCGTACTAGAAAAATCTATGGACTTTAGAAGGATTTCCTGGATAGCATCCTTCTTCGGTTTTTGGGTTGCCTCTCTTTATTTTCCTTATCTCGACAATATTCTTTATAGAGGCCGCAGACTTAACTCCATTTTGATCCCCTTTCAAACAAAGCTATAGGGAAGATAGTGAGATGGAATTATGTTCTTTCTCAGGCTAGTAGATTGGTCTTTATATGACATGTCCTTGATTCTATTGGTTCTCATATCTTCGCAGCCATGACTCCCACTTCCTCCCTTTGTTCAGCCATAACCGATGAGTTGGAGATCCACAACGTCTGCTATAAATAGAGTATGATATCTAGACTCACATTTTTTTGTTTATATTCTTTGTTTTTTATTTTATTTTCTCCTACTACTCCTTCTTTTATTCTTTCTTCTAGTTATGCTTATCTAGTTTGACACTGCCATTTTTTCTGAGCTTACTTAACTTCAAATTGCAAAATCCTTGATTCTCTGGAAATTAGATTCATTTGTATAAAGCTTTCATGTTTTGATGATTTCCAGATCATGAATTTAAAATAGTAAATATTTTGCAATTCTTTTAAAGTTTAATTGTTTTTTATACCTGTAACACCCCATATTTTTCTGTAATCATTAAAGTAACAAATTAAGAATACTTAATTTCAAATGTGAGAATTAAGGGAAACGGGTTATGCCATTGCGTTCGTCTCGGAATTCTGCTTGAGATAGACGTGAATTGGACTCCGTATGAAGAAGTTACGGCCTTCAGAATTTTCAGGAATTTAAATAAAAACAGCTCATATTTAATTCAAAAAAATCGAATTCAGACTCAAAAGCGGGCTGGGCGGGAATATTCCCGCCCTATGCCAAGTCGATCAGGGGGTCGACCTCCCCTATACAGGTCGACCTGGGAGGTCGACCTACCCCCCTCGGGCAGATCTGAAATGTGACGATTCCGACTCTTTGCTGAGTCATTAGAGCTTATGTGGCTGTTCTGGATAACTCTATCTTGTCTGGATGGTCTTGATTTGCTCCTAGGTTGATCTAACGGCTTACATTGGTTTAAAACTCTATAAAAGCAACCCCAACCCTAAATCACACAAAAATTCATTCCTAGAGCCGTCATGCTGTCCATGGTCAACCTAGAGTAGCCGCCATTCTCCTTCAACTAGAAAGCAAGATAGAAGCTATGAATCAAATCAAATCTAAATTAGAAAAACAATTAGTCTACATCAAAGGAGAGCTATTCATTTTCGGAAAAAAGATCCCAGAAAACAAGATTTTCCTTTTGTTGGTAAGTATAGTTACCTTTTAGATGTGAACAAATTAAAGACATGATTTGTAATAAAATGAAAACTAGAATTGTACCAAATTGTATGATAAAAGTGATGCTGATTCATGTCTATTCGTGTGGTAATTCTATCATATATGCCTGTGATACTATTGTCGTTTATTGAACCTATCATATTGTGTAAAATTTGGGTGAATGAACCATTATATTGTATAGGAATTTGGGAATGAAAATTATCATGTTATATGTAAGTTTGGTGATTCTATCATGTTGTGTTACATGCAAGTTTATAGGCTAAGTCATGATCATGTAAGCCAATATGTTTAGATCCACAACCATATATGTTTAGATCCATAATAATTAGATCAAATTCAATGCAAGTTCACCTTTACATGACTAATTGAAATTGTGTAGTTTTATGTAAACTCCCATTTATATGCTTATGGTTCATGTTGATTAGGTTCAAAACTGCAAGTTCATAATTAAACTTATATTGATTCTCTGCCAAATTTAGGTGACATATGTTGGATCCATACTATGCTTGTTTTGAATGCTACATGTTTCTTCCTTTTCCCCTCTTTGTTTTGAGTTAGGCTAAATTGAAAAGCCTAACATTCTATGCGATTTATGCGAATGTTTAACGGCGGTAACGTTGGGAAAAACATGAAGTTACATGTTATTGGCATATTTTAAATGATTAGTGGCATTGAAAATGATATAATTTATATACCTAAAATTATGAACATGATTTAGAGAGAAATTGGGCATGACTTGAATGATAATAATTTACATATAAACATAAAAGGTAAATATGTAAATTTAGCAAAAGACGAATATGCCTAACCCGAGGTTAGATTGAGTTACGGTGTAAGACTGCCCAAAACCGCCCGGCAAATCCAGCAACCGTAACAATATAGATCTAATGTGAGAGGTTAGTTCATTGAGCCCAAAAGAACCCGAGGTTAGACTGAGTTGTAGTGTAAACTGCCCGGACCCGACCGACACATCCAGTGACTGCAACAATACCTGTCTAATGTGAGTGTTTGGTGCTTTAATGAATGAATTAAACTAAGACAGGAATGGTAGGGTTAAGTTAATTAAGTTAACACTTAACCAATGCAACATGTTAACTAAACTGATGGGTGGGGTTAGGTTAATTTGGACACTTAACCAATTTAACATATTGATTAGGAAACCCTTGTAACGAGGACCCATTTCAGTAGTAACCCACATAGATGTATCATGGTACCCTGAACTAGGGAGGGTGGGGCACGATTACTGGGCTGATTATAAGAGGTCAAAATACCAGTGGTGGTGTGTCAGTGCAGGTTCCGACAGATTACGGGCGTGCACGTACTCCGGAGTGGAAAAAGCAGGAACTGGGCATCAGTTGTTATACACTGTGCATCTTGAATCGTGTCGGGTTGCCACCATAGGATTTGATACACCCCATCGTGGGGCCAGCATAAGTATCTACAATCAAGCGGGGGCCGAATGACACAAGTATTAAACATACACGAGTAGGAACCGATCGATAAAGGGGATCACTTTGACATGAACACATGGTGCTAGTTTGAACAAGTATAAATAGGTGCAGAGAAATAGAAATGTGTGCGATATTATATTCAGTTTAACTGCCTTATCTTGGTTTTAGTTATCTTGTTATTTCGTTATTGTCCTATTTTCGGTTTATTCCTGTCATGATCCTTTTCTTGTTCATATACTGAAAAATCACTGGACTTACCAGACTCATGTCTGACCCATTTTTCTTTTGTCTTCTTTTCTTCCGTTCCCTCCCCCCTCCCCCAGGTCCACAGGGAGAGAACACTCTAGCTTAGTTCAGACCTTTTGCAAGCTTGAAGAGAGTAGATGTATTGCTTGGATTCTCTTATCTTGGGCTATGGCTTTGGATACACTCTCAATGGGGATTTATGTTATTTTATATTTGTTCTATGCTTCTTTATGTTTTTAATCAAGACTTTGATTTTGATGTAATGATTTGGAAGTTGTTTCGAGATAGTTTGCTGAAATGTTTTTGTTATGAACCACATATGAAATAAATTTCGTTTTTCCGTTGTTTATATGTCTATCTTGTAAATTATCTTTATCTTTTACCTATAATGCTCCATCGAAGTTAAGGCATTCCCTTTGTGAGTGACCTTAACGGAGGTGGTGTGTTTCACTTGGTATCAGAGCAAAGGTTTACCAGATCAGATAACATTTGTTTTGAAAACTATTTTTCAAAAAGAAGTTTAAAGAAGCATTTTTCAAGAAAAAGTTTTGTTTTTAATTTTAAAGGGGCATAATCCCCAAAGCCATACGTACTATCTTTCTATCCTTTGTTTTGAATCTTTCCTTTTTCGTTTCAGCATGTCTGGGGATTTTAACCTTCCAGAGGGCGTCCTGGAACTTGGCTGGTACAGAAGGTACCTAGAGGCTAGGGCTAATGACGTAGGACCGGTAGACGTTCCTCCTTCCCCAATTGCAGCGGTTCCTCCTCCTCCTCCTCCTCCGCGTGCAAATGTTTTCTCAAAGATATGTAGAGACTTTCGAGCCATGGGTGGAAAGAACTTTAATGGAACTGAATCATTTGGGAAGCAAGGAACTGGCTCAAAGAAACTGAGGATTTGTTCGTTATCTTTGAAGTGGACGATAGGCAGAAGATACAGTTAGCAGTGTGGTTGCTTAAAGATGAATCTTCTTATTGGTGGGAAGTTACCAATGCTGAGAGACCAGTTGAAACTTGGGAGGATTTTAGAATGAGGTTTGAAATGAAATTCCTCTCATAAGTTGAACGAAGTCTACAGGTGGAGAAGTTCTTAGCTCTCAAACAGGGAAGTAAGATGGTCAAGGAATACGTCAACCAATTCAATCAGCTGGCCAGATTCGGACTGGAGTTAGTAAACACTCCACATAAGAAGGCTCTCCGTTTTGTTAAAGGGTTGAATGAGCCACTACACAGCCTAGCTATAACCCATATACCCATGGGTGCAACTTATGAAAAACTGGTGGACATGGTACTGTTGCACGAGGAAGACAAGGATGGTAAGAAAGTGGTAAAAGTGGAAGAACCTCAAGGCAAGAACGTGGAGGGATCACAGAATAAGAAGACGGATTCAAAGAAGGGCGGGAAGAACAAAAAACCCCGTGACAAGAGGAAGTGTAATTTTTGTGGCATTCCTGAACATCTGATTAAGGACTGCAGAAAGAAGAAGAGGAAGATGGGTGGTTGTTTCCATTGCGACGAGACTGGACACATGGCTAAGGACTGCCCAAGAAAGCAAGGGCAAAGACAGAGGACTAGGTCTACCTCTGGAAGGCAGGTTCACGCTCTTATAGCACCTCCGCAAGAACAAGGTAGAAATATTTCTATTGAGAGTTTAGTTAATCTTTTTGATCATCTTGTTCGTACACTCTTTGATTCTGGCGCATCGCACTCTTTTATATCTACTGCTTTAGTTGAATCTCTACACCTAGACACTAGTATAGTAGAAGATGCCTTGGTTGTTTCAAATCCAATTGGGGGTTCGGCTTATTTATCGATGATTTGTTTGGATTTGGAAATTTCTATACTAAGCATTGGGTTTAGATGTAATGCCTATGTTTTGGGTTTTATGGGCTATGGGTTGATTCTAGGCATGGATTGGCTATCCAGTAATGGTGCCAACCTCGATTGTGAAAAGAGAGTGGTTAGACTCATGACTCGCCTCGGTAACACTCTCGAAATCTCTTGTAATCCCATGAGCTCTGTTATGCTTAGCTATCTAGAATCTCTTGATGCGTCTATTGAGAATTTGCAGTCTGTTAGAGTTGTCTGTGAATACTCGGATGTGTTTGATGAGGTGAAGGGCTTACCTCTGAAGCGGGAGATAGACTTCCGCATATACTTCGTTGATAATGCAAAACCCTTAGCTTTACCCAATAGGCATATGGCTCTAAGGGAGAGGAAAGAGCTCAGCAAGCAAGTTAAAGAGTTGCTTGAGAAGGGGTTTATAAGGCGGAGTATTTCTGAATGGGGTGCGCCAGTAGTGTTTGCAACCAAAGAGGATGGTTCGCTTCGCCTATGTGTGGATTATAGGGAGCTAAACAATCTGACCAAGAAGAATAGGCACCCACTTCCAAAAATAGATGACTTGTTCGATCAGCTTGTAGGTGCATCGGTTTTCTCCCAACTAGATCTGGCTATCGGGTTTCATCAGCTAAGAGTGGCCGAAGACAGCATTGATAAGACCGCGTTCAGAACCCTAGATGGTTTCTTCGAATGGCTTGTCATGCCTTTCGGCTTGACAAACGCACCCGCTTATTTCGTTGACTTAATGAGCAGGGTGTTCAGGGAATTCCTTAATAAGTTTGTGGTGGTCTTCGTAGACGACATTTTGATCTTCTCGAAGAGTGAGGAAGAGCACGCTCTACATTTAAAGGAAGTCATGGATACTCTTCGTGCACATCAGCTAAAAGAAAAATTCTACAAATGCCATTTTTGGAGAGAAGAAGTAAGATTCTTTGGACATGTGGTGTCCAAAGAGGGGATAGCTGTGGACCCTACAAAGGTAGTTGCGGTGCAAGATTGGAAGGTCCCACGGAATGCAACCAAAGTCCGAAACTTTCTCGGGCTAGCAGGCTTTTACCAAAAGTTCATTAAAGATTTTGTGAATATCTCAGCTCCACTTACAAGGTTGACGAAGAAGAACCTAACTTTCACTTGGGATTTGGATTGCGATGTTGCTTTCCAACGTTTGAAAAGGGCTCTAACAACAGCCTCAGTCTGACATTGCCTGATGGGAGCAAGATGTTTACAGTATACACGGATGCATGCGGTACGGGACTAGGCGCTGTCTTGATGCAAGAAGGGAAGGTAGTAGCTTATTGTGGAAGACAGTTGAAAGTACATGAGAAAAACTACCCAACCCACGGTCTAGAGTTGGTTGCCATCGTTTTTGCGCTTAAGTCTTGGCGCCATTATCTCCTAGGTGAGAAGTTTGAGTTGTATACTGACCATAAATCATTGAAGTACCTTTTCTCGCAGAAAAATCTTAACTTGACGCAACAAAGGTGGATGGAGTTCTTAGAATCCTACGATTTTGAGATTTCCTATACCCTTGGAAAGGGCAATGTAGTAGCAGACGTCTTGAGTAGAAATAAGCTGACGTTAAGTCCTCTTTTTGTAGAAAGGCAGAGCTTGGAGTACATAGCCAATTTTGACTTTAAACCCTCTGTCGATTATGTGAATGGTTTGTTAGCATCACTAGAGGTGCGGCCTACTCTTTTGGACTCAGTAGGAACCACACAACGTGAAGACCCTTAGCTAGTTGATGTGATGGATAAGCTAATTAGGTGAGATTTCTAGTCACCTCAATAGACACTCCATCAATGATAAGGGTTGGTTGAGGCGGGATGGAAGACTATGCATCCCACAAGCAAGGGATTTGTTGAAGAAGGTTCTCGAAGAGACACACCATTCTAAGTTTACCATACACCTAGGTGGAGATAAAATGCATTAAGATATAAAAAGGGTTTTCTTTTCGAATGACATGAAGAGGGATGTAGCTGAGTTCGTCTCTAAGTGCTTGATATGCCAGCAAGTCAAGGCGGAGCAAAATAATCCTGGTGGTTTGCTTCATCCTCTAGAGGTCCCACAGTGGAAATGGGATAGCATTTCGATGGACTTTATTGATGGGTTGCCTAGGTCAAGAAGGGGAAATACCAGTGTTTGGAGTGGACAGGCTCACAAAAAGCGCTCACTTTATACCCGTCAAGAGTAGGAGGACTGCCTCATCATTAGCATCCATTTATCTTAAAGAGATAGTTCGACTCCATGGGATACCCTCCAGCATAGTGAGTGATCGAGATCCTATCTTTACGAGCGAGTTTTGGAGGAGCTTGCAAGAGGCTGTAAGCACACAGCTATGTTTAAGCACGACCTATCACCCCCAAACCGATGGTCAGACGGAAAGGGTGAACAGAGTATTATAAGACCTCTTGAGATTGTGTATTCTTGATTTTGGAGGGACATGGGAGGATCATCTTCCTTTGGTGGAATTCGCTTACAACAATAGCTACCAAGCCACCATAGGCATGGCACCCTTCGAAGCTTTATATAGAAGACCATGCCGATCACCAACTTGTTGGTGGGAGTCTGCAAACAAGCTCATACTTGGACCAGACATGATCAGAGAAACTTCAGAAAAAGTGGACTTGATACGAAGACGAATGAAGACCGCACAAGATAGACAGAAGTCCTACGCAGATAACACTACACCAGAAAAGCTGTTTTGCCATGGCTTTGGGTCGTGGCTAATTTATTTTGCCACAGCTTTGGACTATAGCAAAATAGGGTGTGGCAGTTTTTTTTGCCACGGCTCTAAATTCATATTTTGCCACGGTCGGTCCATAACCGTGGCAGATTAACATTTTGCCATGGCTTTTGCCCGTGGCAATATATTATATTGCCATGGCTTTGAGCCGTGGCAATACATAATTGTAACGTTCTATGCAATTTAGCCATGGTTTTCGACCGTGGCTAAATTCAATTGAAGAAACTGCATGCACACTACCCTCTACCTAAGCCATAAAACTCTTATTTAAACAAAATACAAGCATATTACACCCACCAATATAAATTTATGAACATATCCATCAATACAAATTGTAGTCTTCAAAGTTCAACTTAATTGTTCATACTTCATAGTTTGCAAACTACATATCCAAATTAAAAACTACATAGTTCAAGTTCAATTCATAATTTGCATCAACAATTCAAATTAAAACCCTTACTTCAAAGTTCATATTACATACTCTTACTTCAATGTTCAAATTACGGACCCTTACTTCACATGATAAAACCATCCAAAGCTCCATTGAAAACCTCCATCATTGCGTTGCATGTTCACCCAACAACACAAAAAAAAAAGTTGTTACTAAACAGTAAGAATATCTTGCAGGTTATAAGGTGTGCTATTCAAAGCGAAATTTCTAATTCTTTTGTAGAAACCATTATAACCATAGAAAATCAAATGGGCAATGGCAATAAAGTTCTTTAGTCAAAAGATGAAATTTCAAATGAATATATGTGCAATAGGGCAGATCATTGTGGTACTACTATAATAGCTTCAAAATATGCATACACCGATACATGTGCGTTGGTTAGCTAGGACATGATAGATGAGACGTGAGATACTTAAATATGAATGTATAGTATTTATACCATTGCAGCCTTGATAAGATATGAGATACTCAAAATATGAATGCACAGTGTTCATACCATTCCACAGTAAAATATGGCTGAAACTAACTTCTTTGACAATCAATATCATACCATGAGCTCTTGTAATTCAACTTTCTTTGAAATTTTGGATTCTTGATCCATATAAAAATAATATTGAAAGCTGTATGCTTTTGTATGTATAGCCTAGCCTACACCTATCCAAAAGTCTTTGATTTTATTTCTTTTACGCTAAAAGAGCTTACTGAAGTTGTTGAACTTAATTTATGCCGCCAAACATAGAAATTTTCTGACAAGTTCCTGGCAGGTTGGAAGTGATAGAGATATACACTCAAGTCCACAGTAGTTGTTTTAGCAATGCAAATAAACATATGAAGTTGCATGTGCATACAATACATTGACCCCCCTCCCTCCCCCCCCCCCCCCTCCCCCTAATATTTACACATATATATTATGTAGTGTATGTAAGTATATTTGATATTGATGAAAATAACTGCAGCGTGAATAGCAAATTAAAATGCCTATGGCTGGTCATTTGTCTGACAAAATTTTGAGTTCAAAAGAGTTAGACAAAATCTCAGTTAGTTTAATGATTGATTACATGGTGACATTCTTATCTACTTATTTAACCTAGATAATTGGCTGATTAAAGTAAACGTATAAAGATCTATGGAGTGAAAGATAAATATTCATATGTCAAGATAAGATAAATTATCCATGGTGTCAGGGTGCTAATTCATAGTAAAAAATTATAGGAATCCTAAGAACAAATTATTGGAGCATTAAGTTAATTAACAAAGGGTTTTGTCACATGAATGATGGGATTTAAGTCAGCATCAAATCATATTAACAAGTAACAACTCTACAAAATCTCCAAGCTGGCATTGATACCGAATGAACTAATATTTATTAACTTCTATAACAATATGAGCAACAATACAGATTTTAAATACTTAATTAAATGCATGTGTTATCCAGCTGCTATCTTTGGTTTGGACTCCATAATAGGAGTGAGCGTTTGGTTAGTTCGGTTTATCCGATTATGGAAATTGTCAAACCAAACTAAAACCGATAAAAGTGAAAACTAATCCAAACCAACCAAATTAAGATTAGTTGGTTCGGTTGGTTATCCGATTTAACCGAACTAAAAATATTTTAGATTTTGTGTTCATAATATTAACTATAGTTTAAATTAAATTATAAATATATGATTAAAATATTATTATTTACGATTCTTACGCTTTCCAAAAGTAATTACGATATATATGTGATAATTAAATTTACTTAGATAATCAAATTAACCTAAAATATTTACTATAATATAGATAATTTTTAAAATATAATAAAAGTTCGGTTAATTTGGTTAAACCGATAACCAAACTAAATATTTTTTCGAATCGATTACAAACCAATTTAATTTCAAAACCAAACCAAACCGACCAAACTAAATTAGTTCGGTTGGTTTATTTGGTTTAACCAAATAGTGCTCACCCCTACTCCATAATTCCACATCTACATCTTCTGATCTAACTTTTTACAAAAATAATTTTTGCTTAATATTGAATGTGTATATTAATTGATATTATTTTAATGGGGGTATGCTCGGCCCTTCTAACAAGGTAGATGGTAGACTGCACATGGGCCAGTTAATGTTACCGAACTGGTTATAATCGAAGCCTGATCCAAGTCTGCTATGTTGATGGATGTGGGTTTCGCTTTAGCTACCTAAGTCGGACCTAGGCCCAATAAGGTAATATGAGAATTGCCTACATTTTATTAAAATCTGGTCTAGTTTGGACTCCATTAAATTATTTAGTTTTCTGTAGCCTCAAAATATGAATATTTAGTTATTTGTTCGAATCTTATTTGTTTACATATAGATATGTTGGAAATAAACTTTGCTAAAAAATTTATTTGGTTTCCAAGACTTCATTTTCCTATGGAGTAAAAGATTTCCTTTTCCACTAGCTATCACATCTTACTCTGAATAATTATCCTTTCAGTTCAGTTTTTATTTACAAGAACATATTTCTTTCTTTCTAAACCGAAGTAAAGCAAGTCCAAAATTAAAATTGTAACAAAGCATTAAATATTACACATTAAATCTTAATTACTATGATCCTACTACTCGCTGCATTATATATTCTTTAGCTTGTAACCCTTAATTTATCTATCAATTTCTATTTCTCCCATTACCTTCTTCAGTCTCCTTTGTCTGGGCTACGCATTTCAACATCATCTGCATAATCATACACTAGCCATTTTCCGATTATGAATAACCAGTTGTGCTACTTCGACGATAATCTTTGGGACGATGCCAATGGTCTGCCCAGTGGGTTTGATCATGGTCAACTAGCTTTCAGGTAAATCTAGCATTTGTATTAATAATGCATTCGATAATGTTACATTACTGATTTAATGATATTTGAATTTAGTGAAGGACCGTCCAATGGTTTGAACAATGTAGTATCATACATAGATGAAATAATCAATTCCATTCCCATTACAACCCGTCCTTCAGATCCTAGTTTAGATTCTCTCACCCTTTTTGAAGGTATATTCATGGCTATGTTCAACATATGAACTGGTTCTTTGTTTTCAAGATCATGCTTTGATTGCTTGTATGAATATGACAGAGTTCAACGTCATCTTCAACGACTTGAGTTATGAGATAGAGAAGTCCAGGTTGAGCAACGTTGGGACATCTACTGATGATCAGCATAAGGAATCGAGAGATGAAAAAAGAAATAAGAGAAATTTACAGATGAACAGAGGAAAAACGGTCTTAACGTTTGAACAAGTATCAAAGCACTTTTACTTGCCAATAAGGCAAGCAGCGAGGGAACTAGACGTAGGTCTAACTCTTTTGAAGAAGAAGTACAGAGAGTTGGGAATTCCTCAGTGGCCTCATCGTCAAATGTGTTATTCATATAGAAACCCTAATTTAGAAATTGGGTTAACAGAAAACCATACCGTTTTGTATTCCGGTTGCAAGTGTGATTGCGAAAGAGTCCAGCACTTTGCTGTTCCCTTAAAATAGATTTGCTCCCCCTACGGCGCGTTTGGGTTGAAATGAGCAACTGTTTCCCAAGGTGAAACGGAATTTGGTTCGAAAGGCTGCGCTGGCGATGCGAACGGCGACGAACTCAAGAGAAGAATTTAAGAACAGTATGTGTGAGGAAGAAGATGGTCAGAGAATCAGATTTTCGGTAAGTAATACAATTCTGCCTCCATATATTTATATATGTTGCAGGTGACGATTCAAACAGACGTTTCGTTTGGAAAGGTAGCGACCCATTTCTAAACATTGCGACCTATTTGAATTCGTATCCGTTCGTTGCAAAAGATGACACCCGTTAAGCCCAGCAAAATATAGTTTTGGCCCGCTAATGCACAATGCACAGTGCACATTGCAAAGTGCTAAGTGCCTACAAGACGCCTCAAACGCCCATTCGCACACGCGTACGGGAGCGGGCACGGGCTCGGGTTCGGGTGCAGGTGCGGGTGCGGGGTGGTGCGTTGCACCACCCCTTATGGACCCCATTATTGATCCATAGCACTCTCTTAGGAATTTATAATAGTCTCAATACTTTTGTATATGTACCATTATAATTACTTGTACCCTACAATGTGAGACTATTCCTACATTGTGGGATACACTTCCCTACACCTTCATTATTCATTTATTCCAACAATCCCCCACATGAATGAATAATTCTTTAATTTGTTCTTAACTTAGTGAAATTATGTTGTATCGGTTAAAGTAGCACAATGGCCTTGAACTTTCCTAGTGTTTATCTATTTGATCTACTAGCGAATCAATAGACTTGTGAATGTCCTTGAACTGTAAGCTTTTTGTATAGGTCAAGATAGTAGATAACACACAACATGATTTCTAAACTTCCTTGGTTCTCTGTTTGTGTTCGCTTTTGCCATGAACACCTGCTTGGTCTCATGAGTGTTTAAAGAATTCGACCTTACAATTCTTTTTGAAGCGGCGCCTTCACACTCACGTAGAAGATTCTATAAAGAGTATCCCGTAATATTCCACTTGGGTCTTTTATAACACCACAGTATAGACATCATTAAAAGTTATGCTTATCCTATTCTCCGATGGTTATTGCACTGACTTATCATAGGAATGATTTGAATTTTAACAGTGCCATCAAGTTTATCTTAAACTTAGTTGTCCCTTTGAACCTAGATCTTGGGATCTCCAGTCAACTAGGTGGGGTTTCCGTTTTAGAAACTTTTAATTTATAGGTCTTAAACCCATTCCCATCGATAAGGTTTGAATTTTCTCTCTTGGCAAGCCTTTGGTTAGTGGATCCGCTATGTTATCCTTTGACCTTACATAGTCTATAGTGATAACTCCATTAGAGAGAATTTGTCTTATGGTTTTATGTCTACGACGAATATGTCGAGACTTACCATTATATAATGTACTATTTGCCCTTCCTATAGCAGATTGGCTGTCACAATGTATACATATTGGAGGTATAGGTTTTTCCCAATTTGGAATATCTTCCAGAAAACTCCTAAGCCAGTCTGCTTCTTCTGCGGCTTTATCTTGAGCAATGAACTCTGATTCCATTGTCGACCTTGCTATGCAAGTCTGTTTGGATGATTTCCATGAGATTGCTCCATTTCCTAATGTAAACACATATCCACTTGTGGATTTTGTGTCATTTGAGCCAGTTATCCAATTTGCATCGCTGTATCCTTCTACCATGGAAGAATAATTTGTATAATGCAAACCAAAGTTATGTGTATACTTTAGATATCCAAGAACTCTTATTATCGCTTTCCAATGATGTTTACCAGGATTGCTAGTAAATCTACTCAGCTTACTTACAACATATGCGATATCTGGCCTTGTGCAATTCATTACATACATGATACTTCCTAATATGTGAGAATATTCAAGCTGATATATACTGTCACCAGTGTTCTTAACCCAATTTTGTTCATATCTACTGGCAATTTTGCAATAGTTATATTGTATTGCTTGAATTTTTCAAGTATCTTAGCTATGTAATGTGTTTGGGATAATACATATCCCTTAGGCATTCCTACAATTTTTACACCCAATATTACATCAGCCAATCCTAGATCTTTCATGTCAAATCTGGAGGATAACATATCTTTTGTTGATGTTATTATGGCCTTATTATTGCCTAGGATTAATAAGTCATCAACATATAGACATACAATGACATATCCAATATGTGTGTATTTTATATAAACACATTTATCTGATTCATTTATATTGAATCCATTTGATAACATAGTCTCATAAATTTCTCATGCCTTTGTTTTGGTGCTTGTTTAAGACCATAAAGTGATTTCACCAACTTACACACTTTGTTTTCATTTCCTAGGCTTACAAACCCTTCAGGTTGCAGCATGTATATTTCTTCCTCTAACTCACCATTCAAAAATGCTGTCTTTACATCCATTTGATGTATTTCCAAATTTAGTATAGACGCAATTGCAATAAGCATCCTAATGGATGTTATTCTAGTTACTGGTGAGTAGGTGTCAAAATAATCCAGATCTTCTTTCTATTTGAATCCTTTGACTACTATTCGAGCCTTATACTTATCTATTGAGCCGTCAGCCTTGAGTTTTTTCTTAAATATCCATTTATATCCTAGTGGTTTTGATCCTTTAGGTAGATCCACTAGTTCCCATGTATGGTTTTGCAAAATGGATTCTATTTCATTGTTGACAGCTTCCTTCCAGTAAGGAGCATCTGGAGATGACATTGCTTGTTGATAGGTTAGAGGTTCATTTTCGATCATATATGCATAGAAATCGGGTCCAAAGTTTTTAGAGACCCGTTGTCGTTTGCTCCTTCTAGGTTCCTCTTCCTCTATTTCAACATTTCTTTTATGTGTTCTTTGATCAGTATTATCCTCGTTAGTATCTCTGGATTTTTCTTGAACAACAGTTTCAATAGAGGATTTCAGAGGATAAATATGTTCAAAGAATCTATCATTTCAAGATTTTATAATGGTGTTTTCATGTATATCATCGATTTCAGATTTGTATACCAAAAACCGATAAGCAGCAATATTATGAGCATATCCTATAAATATGCAATCTATAGTCTTTGGTCCAATTTTGACCTTCTTTGGTTTCGGTATTTCAACTTTGGCAAGACACCCCCACACTCTCAAGTATTTGTAGGTTGGTGGTCTGCCTTTCCACAATTCATGCGGTGATTTAGAAGTCTTCTTTCGAGGCACTTTATTAAGGATGTGATTAGCAAAAAGTATAGCTTCTCCCCAGAAGTTATCTGGTAAACCAGAGCTAATGAGTAGAGCATTCATCATTTCTTTTAGTGTACGGTTTTTACGTTCTGCTATTCCATTTGATTGAGGGGAATATGGTGCCGTTGTCTGGTGTATAATACCATGTTCGGCACAGAATTCCTCAAAAGAAAATTCATACTCTCCTCCTCTATCACTTCTTAGTGATTTTATTTTTTTATTAAGTTGATTTTCAACTTCTGCTTTGTATTGTTTAAATACGTTGAATGCCTCGTCCTTGCTTCTAAGGAGATATACGTGACAGTATCTCATGCTGTCGTCAATAAAGGTAATAAAATATCGTTTTCCTCCTCTAGTTTGACACATTTTTAAATCGCACACATCTGTGTGAATTAAATCTAGAGGTTGCGTATTCCTTTCAACTTGATGAAAAGAAGTTCTAGTTAGCTTTGATTCGGCACATGTTTGACATTTGTAATTCGAGTCTATGGCAAACTTAGGTATAAATTCTAAGTTTATCATTTTTCGCAAAGTATCAAAGTTAACATGCCCTAATCTATTATGCCATATATTAAATGACTCAGCGATATAGATAGAAGGTTCCACTGTATTCATATCTTTTGGTACAATAGTCATTACATTCATTTTGAACAGACCATCACTCACACACCCTTTACCCACATACACTCCATTTTTAGACAGTACAAAACTATCAGAAACAAAGACCAACTTGAATCCATTCTTGCTCAGTAGTGATCCCGAGACCAAGTTCTTCCGAATATCGGGAACGTGGAGCACGTCATTCAAAGTGAGTTCTTTTCCAGAAGTCATTTTGAGAACCACTTTTCCCTTGCCTTCAACCTTTGACGTGCTCTTCTTGTGTCGTAGGCTTGTAGTTGGAGAACATCCACTTGTTAGCGCAAATATGTTTTGTGGCACCAGTATCCACAAACCATTCCTTTGTGTTGCCAACCAAGTTGCATTCGGAGATTACAGCAGATAAGTTCATTTCTGAAACATCATCCGAGAGCCTATCACATTCAGTAACATTGGCTTCGTCTTTCTTCTTCTTTGGTCCTCGACACTCAACTGCTTTGTGACCTTTCTTTCCACAATTATGGCAATTTCCTTTGAACTTCTTAGCCTTTTTTGCATTTGGATTGTGCTCCCTTTTTCTTTTGTTGTTCTTGTCGGACTCCACCACATTTGCTTTGGCCACCATGGTGTTTGTTGCCTTCCTTTCAGACTTTCTGTTGTCTTCCTCAATTCTGAGACGAACAACCAGATCCTCCATGGACATCTCCTTGCGCTTATGCTTCAAGTAGTTTTTGAATTCCTTCCATGATGGAGGTAACTTTTCTATTGCTGCAGCGACTTAGACAGATTCACTCAATGCCATCTTTTCATCATGAATTTCATAGATAATGACTTGAAGTTCCTGAATTTGGCTGACAACTGTCTTAGAGTCGACCATTTTGTAATCCAGAAATCTTCCGACTATGAATTTCTTCATGCCGTCGTCTTCAGTCTTATATTTCTTTTCTAGTGCCTGCCAGAGGATCTTTGCGGTTTGAACAGTACAATATACATTGTACAGGCTGTTGTTAAGGCCATTTAGTATATAATTCTTGCAAATGAAGTCTGAACCCTTCCAGGCAGTGAGCGCTTCGACTTTTGTGGCGTCAGGCTCGAGTTCATCTACTTTCGGAGGGTCCTCTTCAAGGTACTTGGCCAGTCCAAGTGTGGTCAAGTAAAAGAGCATTTTCTGTTGCCAGCGCTTGAAATCCACACCAGTGAATTTCTCTGGCCGTTCCCCATGTGAGAAAGGTACAGCCTGAGGAAAAGTTCCGGGCTGAGCGAGAGGAACAGTGGGTGGTACAGGCTTCTTGTTTGCCGAATTGTTAGTGTCTTGAGCCATCATCTGCAAGCAGTAACACAGTTATGCAAAAGCGCAAAATCTGTTTTAAGGTTGTTATTCGTACAGAAACCCTAATTTAGAAATTGGGTTAATAGAAAACCGTACCTTTTTGTATTCCGGTTGCAAGTGTGATTGCGAAATCTGAGTCCAGCACTCTGCTGTTCCCTTAAAACAGATTTGCTCCCCCTACGGCGCGTTTGGGTTGAAATGAGCAACTGTTTCCCAAGGTGAAACGGAATCTGGTTCGCAAGGCTGCGTTGGCGATGCGAACGGCGACGAACTCAAGAGAAGAATTTAAGAACAGTATGTGTGAGGTAGAAGATGGTCAGAGAATCAGATTTTCGGTAAGTAAAACAATTCTGCCTCCATATATTTATATCTGTTGCAAGTGACGATTCAAACGGACGTTTCGTTTGGAAAGGTAGCGACCCGTTTCTAAATGTTGCGACCTGTTTGAATTCGTATCCGTTCGTTGTAAAAGATGACACCCATTAAGTCCAGCAAAATATAGTTTCGGCCCGCTAATGCACAATGCAATGCCCAACAAAAATATAGTTTGGGCCCGCTAATGCACAATGCATAGTGCACATTGCAAAGTGCTAAGTGCCTACAAGACGCCTCAAACGCCCATTCGCACACGCGTACGAGAGCGGGCACGGGCACGAGCACGGGCTCAGGTGCGGGTGCGGGGTGGTGCGTTGCACCATCCCTTATGGACCCCATTGTTGATCCATAGCACTCTCTTAGGAATTTATAATAGTCTCAATACTTTTGTATATGTACCATTATAATTACTTATACCCTATAATGTGGGACTATTCCTACATTGTGGGATACACTACTCTACACCTTCATTATTCATTTATTCCAACAAAATGAAAAGCACGCAGAATCTCATAGAGAATATTTAGGTTATACTTATTTTAAGTTCAATATTGTTGTGCTTTAACTATTATTTTTTTCCAGTTTGGCGCACATATCAGGGTAAGTCTATATATAACTGCTGCACGTAAATTTGCTGACTTGTGTTATGTAATCTAATTAACGTAAATAGCAATTTAACATAATTGTATTTGGGTAACTAAGGGTTTCAAAATTCAATCGTGGAATACACTTGTTGAAGATAATGAATGGACTTTAGACGTTAAGTATTATCAGTCAACCAAAGAATTAATACACAGAGAACTGTCTAATGCCTGTTAGGAAAGGTGTATACTTATATGGTTAAATAGTCATTATATGATGTAATTGGGTATGCACAAGAGCTAGAGAGACGGGATGGAGAAGAAGGAGAAAACAAATGAAAAACACTATAGAAATATTGGGGCAGGAGAAGAAATTGATGGAGAAGGAACAAGGAATCAAAATGAAGGAGAAAACGAAGAGATTGAGGCAAGCATGTTTCAAGGCAAAATTTAAGAAAAGAAAATTGCAGAATCAGCTTGTATCAATCGGCTCTTCTGATCATATGCAGCATTGCCTTAGAGCTTATTTAGATGTCAGCAATTACATATACGATAGCGCTAATCAGGGTTCTTATTAATACCCATCAAATCAATGAACTGTTGTTGCACGCCAAAGGATAATCAAGTTAATAGGTGTTTTAAGTTGTGTTTCACTAATCTATGTAATCATTGTCTTTAAAATTTTCGAATTAGGTATAAAAAATTGTTTAATGGTAGAATTTAAGTAATTACCATTTATACATCAACATGCACACATGTATGCATGTATCTATCTATCAAATCAGATAATTATAATCAGAAGATTTTCTTGTTTTCTGGTTGATTCTAGAGATTATCTAAACTCTTCTTCATTTTCTTTATAAAAAAAAATCATTTCCAAACTGCATAAGTGGATTTTAAGTTAAAGTAATTTTATATGTAGTTTTGGAAATACAATCGCAATTAAGTCTAACCATGATGAGTTAAGATTTAAGGTTTCAATGGTTCAACCGGTTAAATCATCCTAGCTTAATTTTTATTTTGAAAATTTTAAATGTTTTGCTACAAGTTATATGTAAAAATATTGCAATATTAATGTTACGTGCACAAGCTATTGATTATCTTCGAAGTTTGCAATCAAAGTTGTATATGATGTAGTTCACAACTGCATCAACATAACTACAAATGTGTGCACTAAAACTTTCACGAAACAACAAACCTATGGCAACGAAAAACAAGCATTAATATGGAAAACATAGTCGAGCAAGTGATATATGTAAATACATACATACCTGGCTTATGCGTCTACAAATAATGAATCATGTTTTTTGGATGACACACATATCCACTAATTCCAACTTCGCCAAATGTCAAAGCAAGAGGATGATTTGGTTTACTTGTTCTCTCTTGCGGTAGCAGTATATTGTCCACAACCAATTTCTCGTATCCTAGATGTACAATTTTCCCATGTATAATGGATACGGTCGAATCTCTGCATACGGAGGCTATTGCAATGATCTCTAAGTCAATACTCATAATTTTGCATTTCTGATTCGACAAACCGGGCGGATTCAATGAATTGGGAAAATTATTATTCGGCATTCTTCCAACACTATCGTGAGGTGTACCACTTCCTCCTTCATTTGCAGTAGTGTCTGATATATGATTTTGTTGACCCCCGTATCGTCCCGTCGTCAAGTCAAAGATCAAATTCAACTTCCCTTCCATATTATCCATCCTTGAATTCAAGTTTTCCGGGCCTCCTTGAGACTTTTTAAGTTGTTTTCACGCAATATTAGATGCTTTAACTTGTGTCCTTGATATTTTGGCTCCAATACTTCGAGTGTGACTTTTTTATCCTTGCCAAACACGTGTGATATGATATCTTCATCCAATGTCAAATCTTCTTCATCACCATCACTGACTAACTCCTTTGCCTTTGCAATTTTTTCCTAAATAACAATAATACTTGAGATGTTATTTATTATAAAAACTTTACTGAATAGATGAATTATTATTTGTTTAACTTACAAAGTATACAAAAGCCGAATCTAATATAGTACCATCCTTTTTTGTGTGAGATCTCTCTCATACTTCACGACGTGTGATTTCTTTATTCGGATTTTCACTTGCCTGCACATTTAATAAACCTTACATATAAGACAGGAATGCATATCATTAAAACATACAATAGCAAAAGAAAATGCTTCAATAATTTTGATCGTAGATTGCAAAGGGATTATGACATTGCCTCGACTATATGAATATCTTTGTTAATAAATTAACAATAATAATTAATGGATAATCTAGAAAAGGCACATACCATTTCATGTTCTATAGCGGCATGACTTGTGCGTCCAGTATGATGGCCATAACTGTAAAGTGATCGGTTTTTTTTGCCTTTATCTCTTCTTTACTTTGACTAGGTGTTGCTTCATTTTTCAAAAACATATCCCAATCTTCTTGTTTGATGGTCGGTGGATAGTTCTTCAATCTATCTTCATCATTATCATATTTATCATAATAGCGTGTCCTCAAATCGCTTTTGTGTTTCCTAAATGACTCGGACGTTTTTTTAAAAATCAAGTCTTTTGAATCTGGATCTAGATCGAAGAATGTCTGTGAAAATAATAGTAATAGTTAAATTAATAGTGACTAAAATAAGAATAGTTATTCAACTAAAATAAGAAAACACACTAAGGCATCCATACACACACACATACACACACACACACACACACACACATATATATATATATATATATAAAAGAATAACTAAGAATAAACAAAAGTTACCAACTCTACATAATGGAGCTGTAGAATAGTATATGTAAGTTAATGCAATTCATTCTAATCAATTTAAAATAATATCCATTTATACACCATACAGTTATCCATACTAAAGTTATAATACTAAAGTAAGCACTTTATGTATATTACCACTTATTATTATTGTTAATACTGCAGACTAACGTGTGTGTGATGAGACTGAAGAAACTATGTCTTTAGAAAATGAAGTAGCAGTCACTGGTTATAGCAAATAATTTTTTTCCCATTATTAGCACAGTATGTTTTTAGAAAATGAAGTAGCACTCACTAGTTATAGCAAATAATTTTTCCCATTATTAGCTTAGTTTCATGCTGATTTTACGTTTATTGCAAAGAATACTACGCGAGGATACTGTTCCTAGTTTCACTAAACATGCTACCATTTCTGCATAATGCATTAATAGATAACAAATTCCTTTATATGCTTCCATATTATCTTTGTAATAATAGACTATTGTAACACATATCTGGCTTCCATATTAAAATATTGTTATCTTTTTTTTTGTTCATATGTATGCTTATGATGCTCATAATTAGGTACAAATCCTTTTATGTATAATTAAATATTTTTAATATCAGACAAAAGAACAGTGATAAAATCCAGGAGTACATGAATAAAACAATATTGACACAAAGTTATATTTCCTTGAAAATGAGAACTTGCAATGGCTTAAATGCTTGATCTATAGAAAAGAACATGGTATTTTTGAAAATCGTATACAAAAATAAGGATGAAAATAAAAAAGCACTATAGAAATAAAAACTTGTAGTTGATCTGGATAAAAGAAGCAACAGACGGAGATTAATTCCAAAGAAACCTAAAAGAACAGAGTTAAAAAAATAGAAATATCAGCCAGTTTAAAATATTTATCTGATTATTTCCAAAAGATGGAGATAACTTTACCAAATAAAAAATATACAGCTTTCTCTTTGCTTTCTGTAACACAGGACTCTAATTTTAGGAGGTAAATCAAAAGTAGATCACTGACGGGCGAGCAAAAAAGGATTGTCGGAGGGGACCCCACTTGTAACGAACAGGTTTTCAGCGACTTTAGTTATCGACATAACTCAACGATGACTAACCAAACATCGAAAAATACCGGTAGTTAATTAAAGAAGTTAGAGGGTGAGAATAGATAAGATAAAAACTTAGAATAGAAGAAGAAGAAAGAAGATACAACATCAGAGTAACACGAAACTCACAGCGGAACGAACAACATATAATAGATAACATATCCTTGAAATAAAATCAGTATATGTATACAGTAACATTTATCAGAGTACAACACTTACAACACAGCGGAAATAACTATAGCTATATAATGTTGAAGCCTCCTGCTCCAAGCTCTCCAAGTATATCTGTAAAATCCCGACTACTTGACTACCCGTATAAAATTGGGCACCCAAGAGTTTAGGGAAAACAAAACAAAATAAACTTCGGGTCGGTCATGGGACTGGTATGAGTAAAACAGTTTAAAACAGTTTGAGCCATTAAACGATATCTCATAAGACCACGCCATATAACGGAACGGGTTTTTCCCTTATGAGATCCAAAATAATCTTTATATCAAAACTCACTGATATTATAACAGTGTCTATCAACCACAATATAATAATCATCTAGCAGAAACGCTTTCATCTCACGTTCTACATATATAGTATACAATCAAAACCGCAAGCACGTATTGGGTAATGGATTTCCAACTATGACAAGGTATAGAACCACCTTTCGCTAGTGTACCTCTAGAGAGGAATACACTGGGTTCAACAACAACATCTTGCAACCCGACCACACATGACCGACCACTCATTTTGCTTGAGTGTATCGAATGTATATCACCAACGGTTGGGATCAGCAACCGTTTCCCAAATGGGACAGAAATTACAATAGATTTTTAGAAGTAAATGAAACTCTAGATCAGGTGATTATACACCCTAATAGGTGCGACCTACATAGACATGTTGCATGCCCGATTTTTGTCGTTTCTGGATGTGAGGCTAGAGGCCACGCTTATCTCTGACAGATTAAACGTTTATTCACTTTGAATGTCACATCGTCATACCCGCCAAATCACAAATTGATTTCCCCAAAAATACCACGGGTATACAGCTAAGAGAAACGAATTCCTCCGCCACCAAACGTAAATAGTTTGAAGAGATCATCTTACGCGGTCTATTAAATATACTCTGTCAGACATTCTTCCATACAGGTCGTCCTGGGACTGGATAAACCAAAGGCACTATTCAGTACAACCATCTTAGGCAATCTTTACCTAAGATTTATACAACAGCCCTTGCATTTTACTCTGTCTTCAATTATCTTTGGCATATATGATTCGCAACGCTTATGCCAATATGGAGTGGTTCTTCAGATAATAATCCAACCGGTCTATCCATATTAACAACGTTAAAATGGTCAAAACTTCGATAGTCGGTAAGTTAACTATCAAAGAAAAACACGTGTGCAAACAACGATATTATTTCCAAATGGAAATTATATCGATCAATCATCATTGAACATTTATCTCTTTAGTTCATTTATTTACTTATCTCCCATTTCCATATCTTCTAAATTCTTATTTTCTATTACCAGAAAACATTTCTGATTCTTATTTGGAAAACATTTCCAAAACTCCTTTACTGGATTTAAACTGATGTTTAAATCAAACATCGCCATGCCTGTAACACCCCACCTCCGCTAGGGTCAATCACAAAGGGAATGCACTAGTTTTGGAGGAGCATTATCGAGGTAAACAATCACAAAATTATTACAAGACAGAACATAAATAAAACAGCGGAAGATTCAAAAGCTAAATTTCATTACTTTCAAAAAGAGTCAAAACCTTTTACATCAAATAGCCAAGGTCATTATTTTCCATTACAATAAATTCTGTCTTGCATAAATAAAGAAGCATACAGTTGAAACAACAAAAAGAGCTTAATACCCAAAAGGTAGCAGAAATGCAGCCATAGCATAGCTCAAGATCAAACCGTACATGAGCTGAACCGAAAGCAAGTGAAATCCAAGCTAAGTGCTAGAGTTTCCTCCCTGAGAATCTGGGGGGAATGGAAGAAAAAGAGGCGAAAGAAAACGGGTCAGTCGTAAAGACGGGTAAGTCCAAGTGACTTTCAGCATAAAAACAGATAATGGTAACATGACATGTATAAACTGAAAGTAAACATAAGAATGTTGTCAAGATGGGCAAGATAGACTAAGATAACATGATAAATCAAGTATAAATCAATTATAACATCACATATTCAAGGTTCGCTGCATCAACTGTACTAGTATCCCAAACCCATGTCTTATATAAATCATGAAATAATCCCTTGGCCCAATATCATGAAATGACCCATTTCTAGGTCCAACGAAACGATCCACTAGTCGATCGGCTCCCTACAAGTTCTAGCTCGTCATATGTCTGTGTCATACGGCCCAATCACGAATGTAGTCACCTGTGCTAGGTCCACCATAGGGTGTGTCAAGCCCTATGGTGCCAACCACCGACACGAATCAAGCATGCACAGATAAACCTACTGATGCCCGATGCCTGCTTTTTCAACTTCGGACCACGTGCACGACCATAGCTCGCCTGAACCTACACTGACGCACCAACACAGCCGTCGTTCTGGTCGCTTACAATCAGCCCAGTAATCGTGCCCCACCCTGCCTAGTTCCAGGGTACCATGATACATCTAGTGGGTTACTGCTGAAATGGACCGCGTAACTAGGGTTTTCGTCCAATAGGTTAAGTGTTGTCATTTAAATTCGTGACTTAACCCTTATCAGTCTAGCATGTCAAGTTGGTTAAGTGTTGTCATTCAAGTTCGTGACTTAACCCGCCTATGAATCATGTATCAAGTTGGTCAAGTGTTATCTTTCATGTTCATGACTTAACCCTATCATGGGCATTAATTCATTAATGCACCCCAACCTCTCACATCAGACCTGTTGTTGTGGTCACTGGATATGCCGGGCGGTTACGGGCAAAATTACACCACAACTCAGTCTGACCTCGGGTTTTCAAGTGCGATATGACCAACTACCCACATTGGATCCTATTGTTTGCAGTAACTGGATTTTCCAGGTGGTTCTGGGCAGAATTACGCTGCAAACTCAACCCAACCTCGAGTTGGCCATTTTCAAGTTCATTCTAGTATCATGCCCATGTTCAAGTTTCATGTCATGTTCGTGTCAAGTTTCAAGGCAAGTTTCATGCCCACATCCAGATTCAAGTTATAACAATGTTCATGTCAAGTTTCATGGCGAGTTTCATACCAAGTTTCCTATAATTACCAATTTTTCCCAATGTTACCCCGTCTAAATATTAGGCTAACAATCTTAGCCTAATTTTCCGTTCGCATGATTTGGCATAATATTAGGCTAAAAACTTAGCATAATTTAACGTACACAAAATTTGCATAAAGAAATTCATTAACATGACATAGGTGTAAACTTGGCATTCTTGGCATAGTCAATATGAACACCATAGATGTGTACTTGCAAAAAAATCAACATGAATATCATAGGTGTGAACTTGCAACGTAGACTAAACCAACATACATATATGTGAATTTGTAACATAGACTAAATCAACTTACATATATGTGAACTTGCAAATCAATCACGAACATATGAATAAGTGTGAACTTGAAATATGACATAGGTCTAACATATACACATAAACATGTAGATCTAACATTTGGTCACATATGTGATATGATTTCACAACCTGAAACTTGCATAACATGATAAACTACACAACTTGACATCAGGGTTATACTCCAAGTTCATATACATGTGAATGGACTTATTCATTAATTCCCAATTCAACATGATGATAAAATAGAACCACAGGCATAGATCAACACAATAAACATTGCTCTATTATCAATATATTTCCAAGGCATGACCTAACTGAATAAATTGATTAAAACATCGCAGGCATAACATTATGAACATGAAAATGGTTTGAATAATAATCTAGATTCAAGAACACGGATAGATCTAACTTAAATAGAAAAATCCCCAAAATCAAGACAAAAAAAAAGAAAATAGGTGTGAATAGAAAATCAAGCTTAGATCCAATTTCATAGACATAATCCTAGGCAATAACCTCATAGGTGATTAGCCACAATTGTCCTTGTCATAGTTATAGGCAATAGTCTTATATTCACAGTCATAGGCATAGGCATAGTCTTATGTTCACCGTCATAGTCATAGTCTTATGTTCACCGTCATAGTCATAGGCATAGGCATAGTCTTATGTTCACAGTCATAGGCATAGTCATGGTCTTATGTTCACAGTCATAGGCGTAGTCATAGTCTTATGTTCACAGTCATAGGCAAAGTCATAGTCTTATGTTCATAGTCATAGGCATAGTCATAGTCTTATGCCATTAACAATAGTTTCAACGTCGTAGACAATATTCCCAATAGTCAAGATCCAAGAAGAAAACAAGAATAGATATGAATCATACATAAATCTATTCCAATTTAACATGCCCATTTTAGATTTATAGTTTTTATCTAAAAGTAACTGGAACTTACAGATCGTGGTCTAAGAAATTTAGATGAAGAAGTCAAGTCTAGAAATTGGTCGTTGAATTGCTGAATCGTTGAATCTTGATTTGATTGTAGAAGCAAATCACCAAATATGCAATTCCTAGCAATAGTCTACAAGGAATAATCTTCGCGTTTTAATTTAATTTAAAGGAAGAAGAAGAAGCCATGATCATTAAGAGTTTTGAGCAGCATAAGGTTAGAGAAGAATGGTGTAAAGAGAATGAGGCTAGGAGGCTGTTTATATAGGGTTTCAAACTAATTATAGCCGTCGATGAAGCTAGAGTTAATCAAGGCCATCCATCTCAAGAGAAGCCAATCAGAAAGTGACAAGTCAGCCCTACTAACACATCAGAGCTATGAAATTCGACCAGAACCCGACCAGGCCAGCCAGGGCTTGACCAAGCAGGTTTTTTGCTCGGCCTGGGCGCACTTGCTAAGTGCGCTAGTGCAACTTTGCATGGGCGCACTTCCCAAGTGCGCCAGTGCAATTTTGTTCTGGCGTACTTCCCAAGTGCGCCAGTGCATTCTGGCCCGTTTCTGGTTTTTCTGCCTAACTTCATTCGTCCATATCTTCTTTGTACGGTATACGTTTTACGCAAACTCGGGCTCTATTTCAAGCAGAATTCCGAGACGAACGCAATGGCGTAACCCGTTTTCCTTCATTCTTATTTTAAAATTTAATTCTGCCTTGATTTATGGTTTTAACATGTTATAAAAATTCGGGTTGTTACATTCTTCCCTCCTTAAAGGATTTCGTCCCCGAAATCTTCAAGTTAAGAAGAATGCATCTTATCATCCAATCAACCATCTACTCAACCATCATCCACAAGCAACCATTGTCCTTAAAAGATTTCTAATGCTATATGAACGTATGCAGAAAGTGTGTGTATATGTTCCTTATCTAATGCAAATGATCAGGCCTGATTAATCCTCTTAATGCAAAATATGTTCAGTGCCATGAATCCAACATGTATGCAAATAGTACTAGTCACATAAGCACTATATGTGTGCACAAACATCCATCCATATGCAACATCCACATGATAACACATTCAATTTCATCCATAAACAAGTATAAACACTCATGCATATGCAATATGAAAATGTGTCTGAGCCGATCTAGTGCCTAATGTGTGTTATGCAACCACGAGCAACCACTTGCAACCATTTGCAAACATCAACCATAACATGTTTCAATCACATGTTTACATCCAAAAGGGTTCTACCTAAGGTTCTCAAGATAGGATTGAGAAGATAAGTAAGATAAAACAAAGCATCTAGGAGAAGACGTTAAAGATGTACCCCCAGAAGGTCCCGCTTACGGGGCTTGACCTTGCTTCTTAGGGCAGTTCTTGCTGATATGTCCAATATCAGCACACTGAAAGCATGTTCCCATCTTCATCTTCTTCTTTCTACAATCCTGGACTATATGCCCCTCAATACCGCAGAAGTGGCATTTTCTTTTTTCACGTGTCTTGTTATCATTATTGTTGTTGTTATTCTTGCCTCCTTCCTTGGAGCCTACCTTCTTGTTTTGAGACTCATTCGCCTTGACCTCCTTCTTGCCATTCTTGTCTTCTTCATTTAAGAGCGCCATGTCTACTAACTTTTCGTAAGTAACCCCCATAGGTACGTGGGTCATGGCCAAGCTGTGAAGTGGCTCATTCAATCCTTTGACAAAACGGAGAGCCTTCTTATGAGGGGTATTTACTAAGTCTAGTCCAAACCGAGCCAGCTGATTGAATTGATTGATGTACTACTTAACCCTCATACTTCCTTGCTTAAGAGATAAGAATTTTTCCAGCTGTAAACTTCGTTCAGCCTGCGAGAGGAATTTCATCTCAAACCTTGTCCGAAAGTCCATCCATGTGTCAACAGGTCTTTTAGCGTTAGTGTCTTCCCACTAATAGGAAGCTTCGTCTTTGAGCAACCATACCGCCAACTGTACTTTCTGCCTATCGTCCACCTCGAAGACAACGAACAGATCCTCAGTTTCTTTGAGCCAGTTCCTCGCTTCTACGAATGATTCAGTTCCCTTGACATCCTTTCCACCCATGGCCCTAAAATCTTTACAGATCTTTGAGAAAACAATCGCACGAGGAGGGGGTGGAAGAGGAGGAATCGCTGCAGCTGGAGGAGGAATATCTGCTGGGCCTGCATCGTTGGCCCTAGCCTCTAAGTACCTCCTGAACCAGCCAGGTATTGGCACGCCCTCTGGAAAGTTAAGATTCCCAGACATACTGAAATGGAAAAGAAGAGATTCAAACGAGGAAACAAAGGATAGTGCTAATGGCTTTTGGGGAATAGCCTTTAAATAAAACAAGACTTTTCTTGAAAAATGCTTCTTTGTAAACGGTTTTGAAAATAGTTTTAGAAGGTTTTAACAACTTTTGCCCAGTCTTGTAACTGTGAAAACCCGTAACTTCCCCGTAAAGGAAAGCGTCGGATAGTTCGAGAACAAACCACAACAGAACACATACAGAAGAACGTTTCATTGTATATTACAACAATGCATCAGATTACAAGAATATACAGAGTAAAAATGAATATTACACAGAAATATCAGAGATTTAAATTACATAGCTGCGGAAAATAATACAATACACAACTAGAAGTAGATATATGGATACAAAGCTTTCCGGATATCGTTCCAGCTGTAAACCAGGATCCTGTGAATATAAATCTGCAAAACCAAAACTACTAGCTGCCCGTGTCAAAATAGGGGCACCCAGAGTTTAGGTTAAAACAATAAACTCCAGGTCAGTCATGGGACTGGTGTGAGAACTAAAACAGTTATTAATCTTTATTTTTAAAGTTTGGTAAATCAAGGGACCACGCCGTATAACACGGAACGGGTTTCCTCCCAAGAATACCAGTGCATAAAACAAACAGCGCAATGCTAAATAAAGAAAAATGAAGCTGTTATAAGACCCAGGTCCTATCACACAATGCAACGCAAGCCGGGGGATAAGGTTTTCCCTTATAACAGCCAAAGAATGCTTGATACGTTTAAAACAAATCATTTGATACTATTATAAGTGCATAGTGTATAAAACAACTTCACATCATAAGTATCAATCATAGGCGGCATGGGTACCATATATCATGTCGCCATACTAGTTTTACAATTAAAAACGCAAATGTCACGTATTTGGAAATTGGATTTCCGTCTATGAACCGAGGCAAAAGATAGTCCTCAACCGATTCGAGACGCTCTAGCCCGTGTCTCAGGATCAGAGCTCGAGTGACCCTTGGAGCGACAGGGCCAGTCCACCGATGTGGATTAAAATGCCTGAACACTGCGTTTCCCCACCCTTTGGGGTGTCAATGAGCCAACAAATGACTCCATCGGTTCGAGAACGACCGATCAATCCGAGGCGCCTCGCAACAGCAACAACCACATAAGTCAAACTCGTCAGGGCGTGTAAAACCACTGACGCCACTTTTTAGCTAGAAGGAAACGCATGCCCTCCCTGAGGTCCGTCTCCCGTTTTTGGTTCATACCGGGTGTGAAACACGCGAAGTAAACGTTACACAAAGCTACGCCACAAAGGCCTTGCTTTGATCATCACCACAAGACTTTGCTTTTCAACAGAAGCCTCGATCAATTGCCACTTAGGCATGCCACACAGGCAATTCACTCCATGCGTTTGATATCCATCAATATATAACCCCTGAGCTCGTACGTCTCAGAGAAGGGCGTTAAGCAAGAGAATAAATTCTCCGCCGCCAAACAGATATATATATTTAATAGAGATCAATCACACGGACTGAAATCCAATGTCAGACACACAGTCCATTTACAAGTCCGTTCTGGGTCTGAACGAAACCGGAGGCACCTAGTACCCCGCATATCCATCGATCTCCAAGTACGTCTGGACGATCACTAACTGTTTCCATCTTCTTGGGTGTACAGCCCAATCAAGATCATCAGTAACCACCCAAACGACGTGAAGACCTCCGGTCTCCGACCATCGTCTTCATCTTCGACTTATCGTCGTATCAGTTATTCAGAATGGGATAAACCCGGTCTTTCCGAATAACTCGCGTATATCTTAAGTAAGTGTTACACAAACACAACATACGCCTCATTCCAATTCATTAGTCACTAACCGTAAATAAATCAAGAGAATAATTCCCCAAATATTAACCCCGAAGGCCGAAACCAACATTAGATCAATACCCAGAAAACCATTCTGCTTGGCCAACCGACAGTTAGTTTCTAAATTTCACATTCATAGGGAAAGGTTCCCATTAATTTTATCCAAGATAAATTTCTTGAATTTATTCTCTAATCTTCTTTTGAATTTCGATTCAACTAGTCGGGATTAACGAAACTTACCGAAGTAATCATTTGTTTTAATTTCCCAATCCCAACCTATTTATCCCATGAAGTAAAACTGGTAATACTTCATATCTAACACCACAGTGTTATCGGTAAATTCAATTACCATTTCACGTTCAAATCTAATTAAAGATTTAACTATCGCCTGGAGCAAAACTGGTGATACTCCATTTTCGATCATTTCAATCTAATTAAAGATTCATTAAAACTCCACTTAGTTTTAATCTTCGACTGGGTTAAAGAATCAGTGTCCTTTTAAAACACGGTTCACGATAAACCCAAAATCACGTTCATTAATTATTGGGTTAAAGAACGAGTGTTATTTAAAAACACTGTTCACGATAAACCCAAAAATCAATATCGATTCAATTCCATTTAAATATTATTTAATTGGTACACTTCATAAAATCTAAATAAAAAGATTTAATCTTTTCTCAACTGGGTTCAAGAACAGTGTTAGTAAAGACACCATTCACGACAAACCCAAATCACATTTGATATTCAATACAAGACTCTGAATAGAAAATATATCGGCTTATATTCAATATCAAATTCTACGACTAACAAATGTCGTATTGGAAATAACGATATAAATATATATCTTTCAAATTTCCATAACAACATCTGTATAATCACGAATTCCAACATCGAAATATTCCGACGACAATTTCGATTCAAATCCACTCCAATGCAATCATTGGAAATTTTGGTTATTTTTAAAACCCTTTTCAAATTCAATTTATTTATTTAAAAAAAAAAATAGAATTATAATTCTAGTTCAAAACTAGTTCATTTCGGTAAAAAATCTATTTTTATCCTTTCAAATATGGAGTTTTTCATCCCAATTCTTTCTAAATCATTTCTTATGATTTTACATAAATTATTACTATTTTTAATAATTTTATCAAGGCCCGTACAGTCGATTTCCATCAATGGCCATCGAACTGCACTTACAGCGACCTTTTTCGAATTTGATTTGGACATAACTCCAAATCCAACCGTTAGATTTCAAATTTCTAATATTCGTTAGAAAGCTCTTTTCGATACGAACCCAACGGTTCCGGTTTTAGGAGAATCCGACGGTCGGATCTCCCGTAATGTCCGTTTGAAATAAATGGTCGAAATTTACGAACTGCCGCGGCGCGGCGCGTTCTATTCAGGCCATTATATTATATATATAATATATATTTCGTCGATTTCTATTTAAAACGAATTATATAAATAGTTTTAAATTCGTTTCCAAAAGCAATTTCAACTTCCATTTCAATTCAAAGCAAAATTGAATTCTTCTTTATAAATTCGTTTTAAAATTCATTTCTATTCAATTCAAATTTCAATTCAATTTGAATTCATTTCAATTCGCTTTCAATTCAATTCGAATTCGTTTTCAATTCAATTCATTTCGAAATCGTTTTCAATTCAATTCATTTCGAAATCGTTTTCAATTAAATTTATTTCGAAATCGTTTTCAATTCAATTTATTTCGAAATCGTTTTCAATTCAATTCATTTCGAAATCGTTTTCAATTCAATTCATTTCGAAATCGTTTTCAATTCAATTCATTTCGAAATCGTTAAAATCGATATAAATATCGTTCACGTCAAAATGGCGTCAATCTAATCAACACGGCTTCATAAATTGCTATTTTCAAATATTCTATTTCAAATATTTCTTTTTCAAAATAGTTGTTATTATCAAAATATTTCGTTCAACACATGACCAATCTCAATGGATGAGTACTGTCAACACATGAACCTTTATTTTATATTGATAAAGATGTAAATTTTATTACTAAAATATTTCGTCCAACACATGACCAATCTCAATGGATGAAACTGTCAACACATGAACCTTTATTTTATATTTTTCAAATTTTTCAAATTGGAATGAGGCCCAATCAGTCACCATATAAAATTAATTATATGGATTTTCATACAACACATGTATAAAATAGCATTGAAAAATAATCAACCATCAACCAAAGTGCACTACGCTGTATAAGCATCAAATATAGATATCCAACGCTTATAACAGCCTGTCAATCAATCGATCGACATATTTAATCAATCAGGATGAGTGAACTTCAAATTTCATCCCAACACCCGTGTGGGGTTTCAAACAATCAAACGCATATCTTATTTGTGCAGTTGGGCGATGTGTAAAATTTATCGACCCAATCAATGTCCTTCAAATAAGTGTACATAAACAAACCGTCTGGTTCGTAAATGAATATTTATTTATTCACATTCACGTTAAAAATTATATTTTTAACGATAAAACATTTTATTCCAACATATGAATTTCTATTCAGTTCATTCTTTAAATAAAATGATATTTTTATTTTTCTAACATATTTTAGAAAATTTCGGCGGCATAACGGCACGATACTAGAAACGGGACAAGGCCTAGCCTTATCCCCGGTCTAGTGAAGGCCCACGCCATTCACACATCAATCATATCAATTTCATTTCACCAAACAATTCAAATCAACTCAAACAATCTAACTAACAACACAGCCAAACAAACAAGTCCATGGTCTGTGGACGATTGTGTCGGGTGCTACTAAGCACCGTCTGCATCCTAGTATATATATATAACTAGAAAAATAAATTGAAAGGTGAGAAATTCTCACAAATAGCTATCCTAGCTCCACGGCACTTCATTGATATAAATCTTCTTCGTTCTCGCCCCTTTGTCATCTTCGTTGTCCGCTTTCACTACCTATGTAAAAATCGAATTTTTACTTCGCTATTCCATATATAAAAATCATATTTTTATTTCGAAGTTCAATATATAAAAATCATATTTTTATTTCGAAGTTCAATATATAAAAATCATATTTTTATTTCGAAGTTCAATATATAAAAATCATATTTTTATTTCGAAGTTCAATATATAAAAATCATATTTTTATTTCGAAGTTCAATATATAAAAATCATATTTTTATTTCACTATTTTCTATATAAAGATCTCGCCTTTTTACATAAAAAGATTTTAGCTTTTCAAATATAAAGATTGAACTTTTTCATATACATCATTATAAAAATCACATTTTTATTTTTCTACACATATAAAGATGCTATTTTTAACATTGCTATCATGTAAAAATTATATTCCTAATTCTCTATATAAACGAAAATCATATTTTTACATCATCAATATAGTAAAGACTATATTTTTAATACTTTAAAAATATAAAGATCATATTTTTATCTTGCCACACGTATAAAAGTTATATTTTTATTACTTTAAAAATATAAAAATCATATTTTTCACTTACTACCATATAAAAGATTACATTTTTATAACTTTACAACATAAATAAAATTCAGTTTATATAATAAATAAATTTCAGTTTATATAATAAATAAAATTCAGTTTCGAAATCTTTAAAAAAATCAGTTTAAAATTCTAAAAAATCAGTTTTACTTTTCCACTTATATAAAATAAAAATAAAACAAATAAATTAAAAAAAAACGACTTACAGAGGGGGGGACTGTGCTGGTGGCGGCAGCAGGGTAGTGGGGGTCTTCTCCGTTCGTCAGTGGCTGAGGGAGGGGGGGTTGCGGGCTTCAGGGTCTGGGTTCGGGTGAGAGAAGGGCGCGAGGCTGAGGGACATCGGAGGGGAGGGTTGCGGAGGAGGTTGGCCGGCGGCAGGGTGCTCCGGCGTGGGCGGATCGGAGGAGCGACGGGCGAGGTGTCGAGGTTTTTTTCTTTTCTTTTTATGTTGAAATCGATTGAATCAGATATGAAGGGGGGGCCAACCTGAAGAAGATAAGGGGAGGAGGGAGATTTAATTAATTAAATTTTTTTATTTATTTTATCCCAAGGAGTTGACTTTTTAATCGACTTCGAAACGAGGCCCACCGACTGTCGCCCATAGCGTTTCACCCCCATTCCGAACACAATGGGATATGTATCGTAAGCTGATTCGGCTGTTACAATCAGTTTTCGTTAAATTTACATTTAAATCACTATATTGAATTTTAAACGTACATTTCAAATTACCGGGGTCGCATACGAACTCTAAAAATTCTCGAAAAATATTTCCTAGCTTCGTATTGACGATACGGTCCTAACAAAACTAGTTTCGTCGAATTCTGAGACCGTTTGAAAAATGGCCAATTTCCAGTCGATTAAAATCAACTAAAACCGGTCAAACGCGTTTTCCTTCGCCACGCTCACATATTGATTCGAAAAATTATGAAATTTGAAACCTAGCAATAATTTGACATCACGGACCCAATAAAACTGGTTTCGTCGAAATCCGAGGTCATTTGCAAAATGTCCATTTTTAAGGGCCTGAATTCCATAGCGACTATTCAGAATTTTCAACTGGACATATCTTTTGATTCCTGCTACGAAATTTGGATTTTTCGGATTCGATAGAAAGATATTATCAATTAGATCCTATCATTTTTGGTTTCACTAAAATCCGGATTGTTTTGCACCCGGTACATTCAATTGAATTTGAAATCGAATTATCGAACTACCGCGCCATTTTCAATTCTATTTATAATTATATATAAATATTTATATTCTAACGACGACGCGTATAAATATATACGTTCAAATTATATTCAAAATAAATTTCTCGTCGATTTTATTTAAAATAATCTATTTTAAATGTTCAAAATTCGCTAAAATTGCCAAAATAAAAATTTTAAACTGGCCCAGATTTTCGGGTTATTACAATCTCCCCCACTTAAAACTTTTCGTCCCCGAAAAGGAACAAAGTCGAAAGTGGTTTGATTAATCAACTCTACGTTCGATCCGGCTTCCATTCTCCAACTCTTTAGTTTCTGAGAATTTTCAAAATTTCAAAAATTTGGCTAACACCCTAAATTTTCGAAAAATTTCGCCATAACCTCCCCTGCACCGGGAGCATCGGGGAATTTCAAATAGCTTCCCCGGTCCTTCAGATCTCAAAAAGAAAAAGAAAAAGCCAAGCGGCTAGCCAATAGGCTCATAAAATCATCATCACCCAAACAAAACAGTAAATTATGTAGTAAACATGTACCTATTTGTCGGGCAAACAAATTTTATTCTCTGCTCTAGCCTCCTTGCTATGACCTGTTCAATGATATATATGTATATGCAAACAAATGCGACCAATTTTCAATACAATTCAATATTTGATTCAATTAGGCTAAATGGTTCAAAATTATCAAACAAATAAACAAACAACACAAACATCAATCAATTGGTGAATTAGAGTTTCAAATTGATAATTTTGATACATAGTCAAAAATCAGATTCTTGATGCCAAATCACAACAATAGGCCCTATCTAATTTTGGTTCTCACACCAGTCAATAGGAAATATATAGATATCACACCTTCGAAACACGAACATAATTATTGATGATGCCATGGTCATTATCAACATCATCTCCGGGCGACTAGAGTGTAATTCTATATCTATCCAGTATATTAAAACTTTGAATACACGCGGATCAGACGTATACGCAAAATCTATATATACTGGATTGTCCAAATTCATTAAAATAAATAATCAAATACGAATAGTTGATTTAAATTTTCAAAACAAAATTTGTTTTCATTTTCAAAAATATACTCTTCACGCTCGTTCTAGGATACTACTGATCCTATCTCTAACGAGTCATTCTCGTTGGATATTACTAATCCAATTCTGATGAATTCTTTCGTACGGTTCTAATGTGCCTTATTCTCTGAGCTTTGTAAACCAAAGCTCTGATACCAACTGTGAAAACCCGTAACTTCCCCGTAAAGGAAAGCGTCGGATAGTTCGAGAACAAACCACAACAGAACACATACAGAAGAACGTTTCATTGTATATTACAACAATGCATCAGATTACAAGAATATACAGAGTAAAAATGAATATTACACAGAAATATCAGAGATTTAAATTACATAGCAGCGGAAAATAATACAATACACAACTAGAAGTAGATATACGGATGCAAAGCTTTCCGGATATCGTTCCAGCTGTAAACCAGGATCCTGTGAATATAAATCTGCAAAACCAAAACTACTAGCTGCCCGTGTCAAAATAGGGGCACCCAGAGTTTAGGTTAAAACAATAAACTCCAGGTCAGTCATGGGACTGGTGTGAGAACTAAAACAGTTATTAATCTTTATTTTTAAAGTTTGGTAAATCAAGGGACCACGCCGTATAACACGGAACGGGTTTCCTCCCAAAAATACCAGTGCATAAAACAAACAGCGCAAGGCTAAATAAAGAAAAATGAAGTTGTTATAAGACCCAGGTCCTATCACACAATGCAACGCAAGCCGGGGGATAGGGTTTTCCCTTATAACAGCCAAAGAATGCTTGATACGTTTAAAACAAATCATTTGATACTATTATAAGTGCATAGTGTATAAAACAACTTCACATCATAAGTATCAATCATAGGCGGCATGGGTACCATATATCATGTCGCCATACTAGTTTTACAATTAAAACCGCAAATGTCACGTATTTGGAAATTGGATTTCCGTCTATGAACCGAGGCAAAAGATAGTCCTCAACCGATTCGAGACGCTCTAGCCCGTGTCTCAGGATCAGAGCTCGAGTGACCCTTGGAGCGACAGGGCCGGTCCACCGATGTGGATTAAAATGCCTGAACACTGCGTTTCCCCACCCTTTGGGGTGTCAATGAGCCAACAAATGACTCCATCGGTTCGAGAACGACCGATCAATCCGAGGCGCCTCGCAACAGCAACAACCACATAAGTCAAACTCGTCAGGGCGTGTAAAACCACTGACGCCACTTTTTAGCTAGAAGGAAACGCATGCCCTCCCTGAGGTCCGTCTCCCGTTTTTGGTTCATACCGGGTGTGAAACACGCGAAGTAAACGTTACACAAAGCTACGCCACAAAGGCCTTGTTTGATCATCACCACAAGACTTTGCTTTTCAATAGAAGCCTCGATCAATTGCCACTTAGGCATGCCACACAGGCAATTCACTCCATGCGTTTGATATCCATCAATATATAACCCCTGAGCTCGTACGTCTCAGAGAAGGGCGTTAAGCAAGAGAATAAATTCTCCGCTGCCAAACAGATATATATATTTAATAGAGATCAATCACACGGACTGAAATCCAATGTCAGACACACAGTCCATTTACAAGTCCGTTCCGGGTCTGAACGAAACCGGAGGCACCTAGTACCCCGCATATCCATCGATCTCCAAGTACGTCTGGACGATCACTAACTGTTTCCATCTTCTTGGGTGTACAGCCCAATCAAGATCATCAGTAACCACCCAAACGACGTGAAGACCTCCGGTCTTCGACCATCGTCTTCATCTTCGACTTATCGTCGTATCAGTTATTCAGAATGGGATAAACCCGGTCTTTCCGAATAACTCGCGTATATCTTAAGTAAGTGTTACACAAACACAACATACGCCTCATTCCAATTCATTAGTCACTAACCGTAAATAAATCAAGAGAATAATTCCCCAAATATTAACCCCGAAGGCCGAAACCAACATCAGATCAATACCCAGAAAACCATTCTGCTTGGCCAACCGACAGTTAGTTTCTAAATTTCACATTCATAGGGAAAGGTTCCCATTAATTTTATCCAAGATAAATTTCTTGAATTTATTCTCTAATCTTCTTTTGAATTTTGATTCAACTAGTCGGGATTAACGAAACTTACCGAAGTAATCATTTGTTTTAATTTCCCAATCCCAACCTATTTATCCCATGAAGTAAAACTGGTAATACTTCATATCTAACACCACAGTGTTATCGGTAAATTCAATTACCATTTCACGTTCAAATCTAATTAAAGATTTAACTATCGCCTGGAGAAAAACTGGTGATACTCCATTTTCGATCATTTCAATCTAATTAAAGATTCATTAAAACTCCACTTAGTTTTAATCTTCGACTGGGTTAAAGAATCAGTGTCCTTTTAAAACACGGTTCACGATAAACCCAAAATCACGTTCATTAATTATTGGGTTAAAGAACGAGTGTTATTTAAAAACACTGTTCACGATAAACCCAAAAATCAATATCGATTCAATTCCAATTAAATATTATTTAATTGGTACACTTCATTAAATCTAAATAAGAAGATTTAATCTTTTCTCAACTGGGTTCAAGAACAGTGTTAGTAAAGACACCATTCACGACAAACCCAAATCACATTTGATATTCAATACAAGGCTCTGAATAGAAAATATATCGGCTTATATTCAATATCAAATTCTACGACTAACAAATGTCGTATTGGAAATAACGATATAAATATATATCTTTCAAATTTCCATAACAACATCTGTATAATCACGAATTCCAACATCGAAATATTCCGACGACAATTTCGATTCAAATCCACTCCAATGCAATCATTGGAAATTTTGGTTATTTTTAAAACCCTTTTCAAATTCAATTTATTTATTTAAAAAAAATAAATAGAATTATAATTCTAGTTCAAAACTAGTTCATTTCGGTAAAAAATCTATTTTTATCCTTTCAAATATGGAGTTTTTCATCCCAATTCTTTCTAAATCATTTCTTATGATTTTACATAAATTATTACTATTTTTAATAATTTTATCAAGGCCCGTACAGTCGATTTCCATCAATGGCCATCGAACTGCACTTACAGCGACCTTTTTCGAATTTGATTTGGACATAACTCCAAATCCAACCGTTAGATTTCAAATTTCTAATATTCGTTAGAAAGCTCTTTTCGATACGAACCCAACGGTTCCAGTTTTAGGAGAATCCGACGGTCGGATCTCCCGTAATGTCCGTTTGAAATAAATGGTCGAAATTTACGAACTGCCGCGGCGCGGCGCGTTCTATTCAGGCCATTATATTATATATATAATATATATAATATATATTTCGTCGATTTCTATTTAAAACGAATTATATAAATAGTTTTAAATTCGTTTCCAAAAGCAATTTCAACTTCCATTTCAATTCAAAGCAAAATTGAATTCTTCTTTATAAATTCGTTTTAAAATTCATTTCTATTCAATTCAAATTTCAATTTAATTTGAATTCATTTCAATTCGCTTTCAATTCAATTCGAATTCGTTTTCAATTCAATTCATTTCGAAATCGTTTTCAATTCAATTCATTTCGAAATCGTTTTCAATTCAATTTATTTCGAAATCGTTTTCAATTCAATTTATTTCGAAATCGTTTTCAATTCAATTCATTTCGAAATCGTTTTCAATTCAATTCATTTCGAAATCGTTTTCAATTCAATTCATTTCGAAATCGTTAAAATCGATATAAATATCGTTCACGTCAAAATGGCGTCAATCTAATCAACACGGCTTCATAAATTGCTATTTTCAAATATTCTATTTCAAATATTTCTTTTTCAAAATAGTTGTTATTATCAAAATATTTCGTTCAACACATGACCAATCTCAATGGATGAGTACTGTCAACACATGAACCTTTATTTTATATTGATAAAGATGTAAATTTTATTACTAAAATATTTCGTCCAACACATGACCAATCTCAATGGATGAAACTGTCAACACAAGAACCTTTATTTTATATTTTTCAAATTTTTCAAATTGGAATGAGGCCCAATCAGTCACCATATAAAATTAATTATATGGATTTTCATACAACACATGTATAAAATAGCATTGAAAAATAATCAACCATCAACCAAAGTGCACTACGCTGTATAAGCATCAAATATAGATATCCAACGCTTATAACAGCCTGTCAATCAATCGATCGACATATTTAATCAATCAGGATGAGTGAACTTCAAATTTCATCCCAACACCCGTGTGGGGTTTCAAACAATCAAACGCATATCTTATTTGTGCAGTTGGGCGATGTGTAAAATTTATCGACCCAATCAATGTCCTTCAAATAAGTGTACATAAACAAACCGTCTGGTTCGTAAATGAATATTTATTTATTCACATTCATGTTAAAAATTGTATTTTTAACGATAAAACATTTTATTCCAACATATGAATTTCTATTCAGTTCATTCTTTAAATAAAATGATATTTTTATTTTTCTAACATATTTTAGAAAATTTCGGCGGCATAACGGCACGATACTAGAAACGGGACAAGGCCTAGCCTTATCCCCGGTCTAGTGAAGGCCCACGCCATTCACACATCAATCATATCAATTTCATTTCACCAAACAATTCAAATCAACTCAAACAATCTAACTAACAACACAGCCAAACAAACAAGTCCATGGTCTGTGGACGATTATGTCGGGTGCTACTAAGCACCGTCTGCATCCTAGTATATATATATATATATATATATATAACTAGAAAAATAAATTGAAAGGTGAGAAATTCTCACAAATAGCTATCCTAGCTCCACGGCACTTCATTGATATAAATCTTCTTCGTTCTCGCCCCTTTGTCATCTTCGTTGTCCGCTTTCACTACCTATGTAAAAATCGAATTTTTACTTCGCTATTCCATATATAAAAATCATATTTTTATTTCGAAGTTCAATATATAAAAATCATATTTTTATTTCGAAGTTCAATATATAAAAATCATATTTTTATTTCGAAGTTCAATATATAAAAATCATATTTTTATTTCGAAGTTCAATATATAAAAATCATATTTTTATTTCGAAGTTCAATATATAAAAATCATATTTTTATTTCACTATTTTCTATATAAAGATCTCGCCTTTTTACATAAAAAGATTTTAGCTTTTCAAATATAAAGATTGAACTTTTTCATATACATCATTATAAAAATCACATTTTTATTTTTCTACACATATAAAGATGCTATTTTTAATATTGCTATCATGTAAAAATTATATTCCTAATTCTCTATATAAACGAAAATCATATTTTTACATCATCAATATAGTAAAGACTATATTTTTAATACTTTAAAAATATAAAGATCATATTTTTATCTTGCCACACGTATAAAAGTTATATTTTTATTACTTTAAAAATATAAAAATCATATTTTTCACTTACTACCATATAAAAGATTACATTTTTATAACTTTACAACATAAATAAAATTCAGTTTATATAATAAATAAATTTCAGTTTATATAATAAATAAAATTCAGTTTCGAAATCTTTAAAAAAATCAGTTTAAAATTATAAAAAATCAGTTTTACTTTTCCACTTATATAAAATAAAAATAAAACAAATAAATTAAAAAAAACGACTTACAGAGGGGGGGGACTGTGCTGGTGGCGGCAGCAGGGTAGTGGGGGTCTTCTCCGTTCGTCAGTGGCTGAGGGAGGGGGGGTTGCGGGCTTCAGGGTCTGGGTTCGGGTGAGAGAAGGGCGCGAGGCTGAGGGACATCGGAGGGGAGGGTTGCGGAGGAGGTTGGCCGGCGGCAGGGTGCTCCGGCGTGGGCGGATCGGAGGAGCGACGGGCGAGGTGTCGAGGGTTTTTTTTTTATGTTGAAATCGATTGAATCAGATATGAAGGGGGGGGCCAACCTGAAGAAGATAAGGGGAGGAGGGAGATTTAATTAATTAATTTTTTTTATTTATTTTATCCCAAGGAGTTGACTTTTTAATCGACTTCGAAACGAGGCCCACCGACTGTCGCCCATAGCATTTCACCCCCATTCCGAACACAATGGGATATGTATCGTAAGCTGATTCGGCTGTTACAATCAGTTTTCGTTAAATTTACATTTAAATCACTATATTGAATTTTAAACGTACATTTCAAATTACCGGGGTCGCATACGAACTCTAAAAATTCTCGAAAAATATTTCCTAGCTTCGTATTGACGATACGGTCCTAACAAAACTAGTTTCGTCGAATACTGAGACCGTTTGAAAAATGGCCAATTTCCAGTCGATTAAAATCAACTGAAACCGGTCAAACGCGTTATCCTTCGCCACGCTCACATATTGATTCGAAAAATTATGAAATTTGAAACCTAGCAATAATTTGACATCACGGACCCAATAAAACTGGTTTTGTCGAAATCCGAGGTCATTTGCAAAATGTCCATTTTTAAGGGCCTGAATTCCATAGCGACTATTCAGAATTTTCAACTGGACATATCTTTTGATTCCCGCTACGAAATTTTGATTTTTCGGATTCGATAGAAAGATATTATCAATTAGATCCTATCATTTTTGGTTTCACTAAAATCCGGATTGTTTTGCACCTGGTACATTCAATTGAAGTTTGAAATCGAATTATCGAACGACCACGCCATTTTCAATTCTATTTATAATTATATATAAATATTTATATTCTAACGACGACGCGTATAAATATATACGTTCAAATTATATTCAAAATAAATTTCTCGTCGATTTTATTTAAAATAATCTATTTTAAATGTTCAAAATTCGCTAAAATTGCCAAAATAAAAATTTTAAACTAGCCCAGATTTTCGGGTTATTACAGTAACCTTCTGCTCTGATACCAAATGTAACACCCCACCTCCGCTAGGGTCACTCACAAAGGGAATGCACTAGTTTTGGAGGAGCGTTATCGAGGTAAACAATCATAGAATTATTACAAGACAGAACATAAATAAAACAGCGGAAGATTCAAAAGCTTAATTTCATTACTTTCTAAAAGAGTCAAAACCTTTTACATCAAATAGCCAAGGTTATTATTTTCCATTACAATAAACTCTGTCCTGCATAAATAAAGAAGCATACACTTGAAACAACAAAAGGAGCTTAATTCCCCAAAGGTAGCAGAAATGCAGCCATAGCATAGCTCAAGATCAAACCGTACATGGGCTGAACCGAAAGCAAGTGAAATCCAAGCTAAAAGCTAGAGTTTCCTTCCTGAGAACCTGGGGGAACGGAAGAAAAAGAGGCGAAAGAAAATGGGTCAGTCATAAAGACTGGTAAGCCCAAGTGACTTTCAGCATAAAAACAGATAAAGGTAACATGACATTTATAAACTGAAAGTAAACATAAGGATGCTGTCAGGATGGGCAAGATAGACTAAGATAACATGATAAATCAAGTATAGCACCACATATTCAAGGTTCGCTGCGTCAACTGTACTAGCATCCTAAACACATGTCTTACATAAATCACGAAATAATCCCTTGGCCCAATATCAAGAAATGCCCATTTCTAGGTCCAACGAAACGATCCACTAGTCGATCGGCGCTCTACAAGTACTAGCTCGTCATGTGTTTGTGTCATATGGCCCTATCACGAATGTAGTTACCTGTGCTAGGTCCACCATAGGGTGTATCAAGCCCTATGGTGCCAACCATCGACACGAATCAAGCATGCACAGATAAACCTACTGATGCCCAATGCCTGCTTTTTCAACTTCGGACCACGTGCACGACCATAGCCTGCCTGAACCTACGATGGCGCACCAACACAGCCGTCGTTCTGGTCGCTTACAATCAGCCCAGTAATCGTGCCCCACCCTGCCTAGTTCCAGGGTACCATGATACATCTAGTGGGTTACTGCTGAAATGGACCGCGTAACTAGGGTTTTCGTCCAATAGGTTAAGTGTTGTCATTTAAATTCGTGACTTAACTCTTATCAGTCTAGCATGTCAAGTTAGTTAAGTGTTGTCATTCAAGTTTGTGACTTAACCCGCCTACGAATCATGTATCAAGTTGGTCAAGTGTTGTCTTTCATGTTCATGACTTAACCCTACCATGGGCATTAATTCATTAATGCACCCCAACCTCTCACATCAGACCTGTTGTTGTGGTCACTGGATATGTCGGGCGGTTCCGGGCAAAATTACACCATAACTCAGTCTGACCTCGGGTTTTCAAGTGCGATATGACCAACTACCCACATTGGATCCTGTTGTTTGCAGTAACTGGATTTGCCGGGCGGTTCTGGGAAGAATTACGCTGCAAACTCAACCCAAACTTGAGTTGGCCATTTTCAAGTTCATTCTAGTGTCATGCCCATGTTCAAGTTTCAAGTCATGTTCGTGTCAAGTTTCAAGGCAAGTTTCATGCCCACATCCAGATTCAAGTTATAACAATTTTCAAGTCAAGTTTCATGGCGAGTTTCATACCAAGTTTCCTATAATTACCAATTTTTCCCAACGTTATCCCGTCTAAATATTAGGCTAACAATCTTAGCCTAATATTCCGTCCGCATGATTTTTGGCATAATATTAGGCTAAAAACTTAGCATAATTTAACATACACAAAATTTGCATAAAGAAATTCATTAACATGACATAGGTGTAAACTTGGCATTCTTGGCATAGTCAATATGAACACCATAGGCGTGTACTTGCAAAACAATCAACATGAATATCATAGGTGTGAACTTGCAACGTAGACTAAACTAACATACATATATGTGAATTTGTAACATAGACTAAATCAACTTACATATATGTGAACTTGCAAATCAATCACGAATATATGAATAAGTGTGAACTTGAAATATGACAGAGGTTTAACATATACACATAAACATGTAGATCTAACATTTGGTCACATATGTGATATGATTTCACAATCTAAAACTTGCATAACATGATAAACTACACAACTTGTCATCACGGGTTATACTCCAAGTTCATATACATATGAATGGACTTATTCATTAATTCCCAATTCAACATGATGATAAAATAGAACCACAGGCATAGATCAACATAATAAACATTGCTCTATTATCAATATATTTCCAAGGCATGACCTAACTGAATAAATTGATTAAAACATCGCAGGCATAACATTATGAACATGAAAAAGGTTTGAATAATAATCTAGATTCAAGAACACGGATAGATCTAACTTAAACAGAAAAATCCCCAAAATCAAGACAAATAAAGAAAATAGGTGTGCATAGAAAATCAAGCTTAGATCCAATTTCATAGTCATAATTCTAGGCAATAACCTCATAGGTGATTAGCCACAATTGTCCTTGTCATAGTTACAGGCAATAGTCTTATATTCACAGTCATAGGCATAGTCTTATGTTCACCATCATAGTCATAGGCACAGTCTTATGTTCACCGTCATAGTCATAGGCATATGCATAGTCTGATGTTCATAGTCATAGGCATAGTCATGGTCATATGTTCACAGTCATAGGCGTAGTCATAGTCTTATGTTCACAGTCATAGGCAAAGTCATAGTCTTATGTTCATAGTCATAGGCGTAGTCATAGTCTTATGCCATTAACAACAGTTTCAACGTCATAGACAATATTCCCAATATTCAAGATCCAAGAAGAAAACAAGAATAGATATGAATCATACATAAATCAATTCCAATTTAACATGCCCATATTAGATTTATAGTTTTTATCTAAAAGTAATTGGAACTTACAGATCGTGGTCTAAGAAATTTAGATGAAGAAGTCAAGTCTAGAAATTGGTCGTTGAATTGCTGAATCATTGAATCTTGATTTGATTGTAGAAGCAAATCCCCAAATATGCAATTCCTATCTGTAGTCTTCAAGGAATAATCTTCGCGTTTTAATTTAATTTAGAGGAAGAAGAAGAAGCCATGATCATCAAGAGTTTTGAGCAGCATACGGTTAGAGAAGAATGGTGTAAAGAGAATGAGGCTAGGAGGCTGTTTATATAGGGTTTCAAACTAATTAGAATCGTCAATGAAGCTAGAGTTAATCAAGGCCATCCATCTCAAGAGAAGCCAATCAGAAAGTGACAAGTCAGCCCTAGTGACACACCAGAGCTCATAAATTCGACCAGAACCTGACCAGGCCAGCCAGGGCCTGACCAAGCAGGTTTTCTGCTCGGCCTGGGCGCACATGCCAAGTGCGCCAGTGCAACTTTGCATGGGCGCACTTCCCAAGTGTGCCAGTGCAATTTTGTTCTGGCACACTTCCCAAGTGCGCCAGTGCATTCTGGCTCATTTCTGGTTTTTCTGCCTAACTTCGTTCGTCCATATCTTCTTCGCTCAGTATCCGTTTTACGCAAACTCGGGCTCTATCTCAAACAGAAATCCGAGACGAACGCAATCGCGTAACCCGTTTCCCTTGATTCTTATTTTAAAATTTAATTCTGCCTTGATTTATGGTTTTAACATGTTATAAAAATTCGGGTTGTTACATTCTTCCCTCCTTAAAGGATTTCGTCCCCGAAATCTTCAAGTCAAGAAGAATGCATCCTATCATCCAATCAACCATCTACTCAACCACCATCCACAAGCAACCATTGTCCTTAAAAGATTTCTAATGCTATATGAACGTATGCAGAAATTGTGTGTATATGTTCCTTATCTAATGCAAATGATCAGGACTGGTTAGTCCTCTTAATGCTAAATATTTTTAGTGCCGTGAATCCAACATGTATGCAAATAGCCCTAGTCACATAAACACTTTATGTGTGCACAAACATCCATCCATATGCAACATCCACATGATAACACATTCAATTTCATCCATAAACAAGTATAAACACTCATGCATATGCAATATGAAAATGTGTCTGAGCCGATCTAGTGCCTAATGTGTGTTATGCAACCACGAGCAACCACTTGCGACCACTTGCAACCATTTGCAAACATCAACCATAACATGTTTCAATCACATGTTTACATCCAAAAGGGTTCTACCTAAGGTTCTCAAGATAGGATTGATAAGATAAGCAAGATAAAACAAAGCATCTAGGAGAAGAAGTTAAAGATGTACCCCCAGAAGGTCCCGCTTGCGGGGCTTGCCCTTGCTTCTTAGGGCAGTTCTTGCTGATATGTCCAATATCAGCACACTGAAAGCATGCTCCCATCTTCATCTTCTTCTTTCTACAATCCTGGACTATATGCCCCTCAATACCGCAGAAGTGGCATTTTCTTTTTTCACATGTCTTGTTATCATTATTGTTGTTGTTGTTGTTCTTGCCTCCTTTCTCGGAGCCTACCTTCTTGTATTGAGACTCATTCGCCTTGACCTCCTTCTTGCCATTCTTGTCTTCTTCATTTAAGAGCGCCATGTCTACTAACTTTTCGTAAGTAGCCCCCATAGGTATGTGGGTCATGGCTAAGCTGTGAAGTGGGTCATTCAATCCTTTGACAAAACGGAGAGCCTTCTTATGAGGGGTATTTACTAAGTCCAGTCCAAACCGAGCCAGCTGATTGAATTGATTGATGTACTACTTGACCGTCATACTTTCTTGCTTAAGAGATAAGAATTTTTCCAGCTGTAAACTTCGTTCAGCCTGCGGGAGGAATTTCATCTCAAACCTTGTCCGGAAGTCCATCCATGTGTTAACAGGTCTTTCAGCGTTAGTGACTTCCCACTAATAGGAAGCTTCGTCTTTGAGCAACCATACCGCCAACTGTACTTTCTGCCTATCGTCCACCTCGAAGACAACGAATAGATCCTCTGTTTCTTTGAGCCAATTCCTCGCTTCTACGAATGATTCAGTTCCCTTGAAATCCTTTCCACCCATGGCCCTAAAATCTTTACAGATCTTTGAGAAAGCAATCGCACGAGGAGGGGGTGGAGGAATCGCTGCAACTGGAGGAGGAATATCTGCTGGGCCTGCATCGTTGGCCCTAGCCTCTAAGTACCTCCTGAACCAGCCAGGTATTGGCACGCCCTCTGGAAAGTTAAGATTCCTAGACATACTGAAATGGAAAAGAAGAGATTCAAACGAGGAAACAAAGGATAGTGCTAATGGCTTTTGGGGAATAGCCTTTAAATAAAACAAGACTTTTCTTGAAAAATGCTTCTTTGTAAACGGTTTTGAAAATAGTTTTAGAAGGTTTTAAAAAGTTTTGCCCAGTCTGGTAACCTTATGCTCTTATACCAAATGTAACACCCCACCTCCGCTAGGGTCACTCACAAAGGGAATGCACTAGTTTTGGAGGAGCGTTATCGAGGTAAACAATCACAGAATTAGTACAAGACAGAACATAAATAAAACAGCGGAAGATTCAAAAGCTAAATTTCATTACTTTCAAAAAGAGTCAAAACCTTTTACATCAAATAGCCAAGTTCATTATTTTCCATTACAATAAATTTTTTCTTGCATAAATAAAGAAGCATACACTTGAAACAACAAAAGGAGCTTAATTCCCCAAAGGTAGCAGAAATGCAGCCATAGCATAGCTCAAGATCAAACCGTACATGAGCTGAACCGAAAGCAAGTGAAATCCAAGCTAAGTGCTAGAGTTTCCCACCTGAGAACCTGGGAGGAACGGAAGAAAAAGAGGCGAAAGAAAACGGGTCAGTCGTAAAGACGGGTAAGTCCAAGTGACTTTCAGCATAAAAACAGATAATGGTAACATGACATGTATAAACTGAAAGTAAACATAAGGATGGTGTCAAGATGGGCAAGATAGACTAAGATAACATGATAAATCAAGTATAAATCAAGTATAGCATCACATATTCAAGGTTCACTGCATCAACTGTACTAGCATCCCAAACCCATGTCTTATATAAATCATAAAATAATCCCTTGGCCCAATATCACGAAATGACCCATTTCTAGGTCCAACGAAACGATCCACTAGTCAATCGGCTCCCTACAAGTTCTAGCACGTCATGTGTTTGTGTCATACGGCCCTATCACGAATGTAGTCACCTGTGCTAGGTCCACCATAGGGTGTATCAAGCCCTATGGTGCCAACCACCAACACGAATCAAGCATGCACAGATAAACCTACTGATGCTCAATGCCTGCTTTTTCAACTTCGGACCACGTGCACGACCATAGCCCGCCTGAACCTACGCTGGCGCACCAACACAGCCGTCGTTCTGGTCGCTTACAATCAGCCCAGTAATCATGCCCCACCCCGCCTAGTTCCAGGGTACCATGATACATCTTGTGGGTTACTGCTGAAATGGACTGCGTAATTAGGGTTTTCGTCCAATAGGTTAAGTGTTGTCATTTAAATTCGTGACTTAACCCTTATCAGTCTAGCATGTCAAGTTGGTTAAGTGTTGTCATTCAAGTTCGTGACTTAACCCGCCTACAAATCATGTATCAAGTTGGTTAAGTGTTGTCTTTCATGTTCATGACTTAACCCTATCATGTGGCATTAATTCATTAATGCACCCCAACCTCTCACATCAGACCTGTTGTTGTGGTCACTGGATATGCCGGGCGGTTCCGAGCAGAATTAAGCCACAACTCAGTTTGACCTCGGGTTTTCAAGTGCGATATGACCAACTACCCCCATTGGATCCTATTGTTTGCAGTAACTGGATTTGTCGGGCGGTTCTAGGCAGAATTACACTGCAAACTCAACCCATCCTCGAGTTGGCCATTTTCAAGTTCATTCTAGTGTCATGCCCATGTTCAAGTTTCATGTCATGTTCGTGTCAAGTTTCAAGGCAAGTTTCATGCCCACATCCAGATTCAAGTTATAACAATGTGCATGTCAAGTTTCATACCAAGTTTCCTATAATTTCCAATTTTTCCCAACGTTACCCCGTCTAAATATTAGGCTAACAATCTTAGCCTAATTTTCCGTTCGCATGATTTTTGGCATAATATTAGGCTAAAAACTTAGCATAATTTAACGTACACAAAATTTGCATAAAGAAATTCATTAACAAGACATAGATGTAAACTTGGCATTCTTGGCATAGTCAATATGAACACCATAGGTGTGTACTTGGAAAACAATCAACATGAATATCATAGGTGTGAACTTGCAACGTAGACTAAACCAACATACATATATGTGAATTTGTAACATAGACTAAATCAACTTACATATATGTGAACTTGCAAATCAATCACGAACATATGAATAAGTGTGAACTTGAAATATGATATAGGTTTAACATATACACATAAACATGTAGATCTAACATTTGGTCACATATGTGATATGATTTCACAACCTGAAACTTGCATAACATGATAAACTACACAACTTGACATCAGGGTTATACTCCAAGTTCATATACATGTGAATGGACTTATTCATTAATTCCCAATTCAACATGATGATAAAATAGAACCACAGGAATAGATCAACATAATAAACATTGATTTATTTTCAATATATTTCCAAGGCATGACCTAACTGAATAAATTGATTTAAACATCGCAGGCATAACATTATGAACACGAAAAAGGTTTGAATAATAATCTAGATTCAAGAACATGGATAGATCTAACTTAAATAGAAAAATCCCCAAAAACAAGACAAATAAAGAAAATAGGTCTGAATAGAAAATCAAGCTTAGATCCATTTCATAGTCATAATCCTAGGCAATAACCTCATAGGTGATTAGCCACAATTGTCCTCGTCATAGTTATAGGCAATAGTCTTATATTCACAGTCATAGGCATAGGCATAGTCTTATGTTCACCGTCATAGTCATAGGCATAGTCTTATGTTCACCGTCATAGTCATAGGCATATGCATAGTCTTATGTTCACAGTCATAGGCATAGTCATGGTCTTATGTTCACAGTCATAGGCGTAGTCATAGTCTTATGTTCACAGTCATAGGCATAGTCATAGTCTTATGTTCACAGTCATAGGCGTAGTCATAGTCTTATGCCATTAACAATAGTTTCAATGTCGTAGACAATATTCCCAATAGTCAAGATCCAAGAAGAAAACAAGAATAGATATGAATCATACATAAATCAATTCCAATTTAACATGCCTATATTAGATTTATAGTTTTTATCTAAAAGTAACTGTAACTTACAGATCGTGGTCTAAGAAATTTAGATGCAGAAGTCAAGTCTAGAAATTGGTCGTTGAATTGCTGAATCGTTGAATCTTGATTTGATTTTAGAAGCAAATCCCCAAATATGCAATTTCTAGCCGTAGTCTTCAAGGAATAATCTTCGCGTTTTAATTTAATTTAGAGGAAGAAGAAGAAGCCATGATCATCAAGAGTTTTGAGCAGCATAAGGTTAGAGAAGAATGGTGTAAAGAGAATGAGGCTAGGAGGCTGTTTATATAGGGTTTCAAACTAATTAGAGCCGTCAATGAAGCTAGAGTTAATCGAGGCCATCCATCTCAAGAGAAGCCAATCAGAAAGTGACAAGTCAGCCCTAGTGACACACCAGAGCTCAGCAATTCGACCAGAACCCGACCAGGCCAGCCAGGGCCTGACCAAGCAGGTTTTCTGCTCGGCCTGGGCGCACTTGCCAAGTGCGCCAGTGCAACTTTGCATGGGAGCACTTCCCAAGTGCGCTAGTGCAATTTTGTTCTGGCACACTTCCTAAGTGCGCTAGTGCATTCTAGCCCGTTTCTGGTTTTTCTGCCTAACTTCTTTCGTCCATATCTTCTTCGTACGGTATCCGTTTTACGCAAACTCGGGCTCTATTTCAAGAAGAATTCCGAGACGAGTGCAATGGCATAACCCGTTTCCCTTGATTCTTATTTTAAAATTTAATTCTGCCTTAATTTATGGTTTTAACATGTTATAAAAATTCGGGATGTTACAATGCCAACTCAAACCATTTCACTCATTAACTAAATTCTCTTAACCATCCTTCACTATCAAACCTTACCATTCCTTAGTTAAGAAGGAAGTCAATCAAGTTGGGGTATAATTACCTCTTAGACCTTAACCGAACAACGTTTTAACTTCGGAATAGTCAAGGTTTAACTTTTAAACCTTTAACAAACTTCCTTACGTAACTCTCGGATTCTATTTACATATCCACTTCTTTTATAGAAACATTGGTTATAACGATAACATTATAATCCCTACTTTCGAAATATCGAACTTCAATTATAACTTTTATTCTTTAATTTGGATAATTAACCTACTCTAATTTATTTATAAGTAAATAATTCCTAATTTTAAAAACCAAAAAGTAAATAATACTTTCCCGAATTCGATATATTCGAATTCGACGTATAACTCCCTTTCGAGTAATCTCTATTTGATTAACTCTTCTTCGAATAACCTATATTCGATTTATCTCTCTTCGAATAACTTATATTCGATTAACTCACTTCGAATAACTTATATTCGATTAACTCGCTTCGAATAACTTATATTCGATCTCTTTCTTTCGAATACGCTATATTCGATAATCTCATTAACTCACTTCGAATAACTTATATTCGATTAACTCACTTCGAATAACTTATATTCGATCTCTTTCTTTCGAATACGCTATATTCGATAATCTCCTTTCTTTCGAATACACTATATTCGATAACTCCTTTCGAATAAACTAACATCGATTAACTCCTTTTGGATTAAACTAACATCGATAACTCCTTTTCGATTTAACTAAAATCGATAAACTCTTTTTGATTAACTAAAATCGATTAACTCCTTTTCGATTTAACTAAAATTGATAAACTCCTTTCGATTAACTAAAATCGATTAACTCCTTTAATTGTATTCGAATAAACTATATTTGATTCACTCCTTTTTCTGTTCGAATAAACTATATTCGATTTACTCCTTTCAAATAACTAGATTCGATAACTCCTTTCGAATAAATTATATTCGATGACTCTTCTCAAATGAACTATATTCGATTACTCTTCCCGAATAAATTATATTCAATTACTCTTCTCGAATAAACTATATTCGATAACTCTTTTTTTCGAATACTCTATATTCGATAACTCTACTTCGAATAAGTGATATTCGATAACTCTACTTCAAATAAGTGATATTCGATAACTCTACTTAGATTTACTCCATATGAATAACTCTAACTAGTTAACTCTAACTGGTTAACTCTAACCGGTTAACTCTAACTCTAAATCTAACTGGTTAACTCTAACTCTAACTGGTTAACTCTAACTGATTAATTCTAACTAATTAATTCTAACTGATTAATTCTAACTGATTAACTCTAACTGGTTAATTCTAACTGATTAACTCTATCTAATTTACTCTATTCGATTAACTCTAACCGAATAACTAATATTCGATTAACTTATTTCGATTAACTCTTTTAAATTAACTCCTTTGATTTATTCCATTGAATTATTTCTTTGAATTATTCCCTTGAATTATTCCTTTTCTATTTGTTTACTTAACAAATAACTATTCTCTTTTCAAATGTTATTTATTTAACAAATAAATATTTCTTTTATCTTTCATATTTATTTAACAAATAAATATTTCCTTTATCTTTTCTATTTATTTAACAAATAAATATTTCCTTTATCTTTTCTATTTATTTAACAAATAAATATTTCCTTTTACATTTGTTTTACAAATATTTTCTTTTATATTTGTTTTACAAATATATTCCTTTATATTTGTTTTCACAAATATTTCCAATTCAATTGTATTTGTTTTACAAATATAATTTTTTTTCAATATACACTTTGACAAATCCCTTTGTATATTCCAGTATTTCTTATGGTGTTTCAAATACCATATATCACTGCTCAGTATCACCCAAACACACACAATCAACAACAGATTGTATATCACATAATATATCACAATATACGAAAACAGTAAAAAAAAATGTTGAGGAATCCCGTTGGATTCCTCCGACCTGTTTCCCTGCATCACAGATGTTAAACAATATAATTAACATCGATTTCATTTCAATATGAAATATTCTGCTAAACAGAATCAATATTTGATTAACGATTTATATCTATATCGTTATCTATAATTTCAACCAATACATAAGCAATTCAACCAAACAGTTAACACACATCAATCAAAGATAATTATCATTTCTAAGAATACGTTATAAAAATATAACTGTTCAGAGTTGGTGAGTTTTACTCACATTGGCAGTTCATCGTTAAAGAACGATAAGCTGTTTGTTTGATTTGAATCAAACAATTTATTTCGCCATAAATTCAAACGAGCTCCTATCCACTCCCAGTCAGTCCCATTGGGTAACCACCGTCCATACGATCATGAGGATCTGGTTTCGTCCAATTCTGATACGTATGATAAAGTTATGAATTTTTAAAGTTAATGCACTGTTTATTAAACTATACTTGAATTTATTTATTTCACTTGGGCTTTACCTATTAATCCGACCCATATCCATCACCCAACCCGATTCCTTACTTCTTCCTCCTTCCAGCAAACAGACTTCCGCTCCTCACGAAATAACACCACCATAGCCGCATCTTTCTTCAATCCAACTCCTCCCATCTCCTAACTAAAACTTAAACAAAGATCACCACCCTTTCTCTCTTCAAAAACTCTTCACTCTCATACTTAAAATGCCAAACTTGAACTCCTCACAAAGAGGACAACGTCACCTGAAAGCCATCGGCTCCAGTACAGGTCGCGACACTTCTTATCACCGAAGACACCAAAGAAAATCCCAAACTCTTTGATTTCTCACCCTGAATCCCAATCTAACCTCCATACATTTAATTGGTGCTTGTATTCCTGGATTTCTTGAACCTAGGTTGCGGTTGTGAAACGCAGTGAATACATATGATGTTCGACCCCCACATGAATCACATAGAAGTGAAGTGCTTTACTCCAGGATCTCGCATTTATATGTATTAGGATTTTAGGATTTTTCTATGATTTGATTTTGATTTTCAAACTTAGGTTTTGCTTCACGTTTTTTAGAACTGAATGTGGTGGCTTAGGAGAACTGTTTTATAAAGGGACGGGAATTTTTGTGAGGCTGAAACGAATAAGATGTGGCTTGGTTTTGATCAGAAATTTAGTTAAGATATTTTATTTATGATTATTTTATTCATCGTTGTTTATATTAACTGTTTAAAAATGCGTACCGTCACATAACATACCTATCATGAAACTGGACATGCAATAACAGTTCGACATTACAGTCCCAATGAAACTGGTTTCTTCGAATTCCGACTTCGTATGCTCACACAGCGTATTTTTAACCGTTGAAATACTGACTGTTTTTCACATTAAAAATCAGGACGGCCACATACTGACTTCAAAAATCATGGAAATTGAAATCTAGCAATCATTTAATATTGTGGATCCAACCAAATTGGTTTCATCGAATTATGAGGTCGTTTGCAAAACTGGCTATTTTTAAGGCTCTAAATAACCCTTTTAAATATATAAATATATTTAAAAATAATTAAATTTAATATTTATAAATTGTATATATTCACAACAGAATATCATACAGCTCTAGAATATTCCTATATGAATTTCTAACTTGATATTTCAAATCCCGATTAAATCGATATTCGATTTATAATGAAATTCCTTATATATATATCATTATAAATTAATAAGGAATTCCACAGCGACTTTTCTAAAATTTGATTTGGACATACATCAAAATCTACATGACGAAATCCATATTTTTCTCTTCCATTAGAAAAATATACTTCACCAGCTCCTAACGTTTCTTGTTTCATAGAAATCCGATTTAAAACGGCTTCTGTATTCCCAATTGAAGTTCAAATCGCCAAATTGCGAACTGCCGCGCCATTTCGAGCTCGATTTTAATTATAATATAACTTTTACCTTCAACTAACGATTTTAAATATATTCGTTAATATAATTCAATATAAACTGAAATATATATTTTAAATTGTCCAATTCACACCATATCATGGATTCTGTTATTTCCGATTATTCCGAAAATATTTTTTTTCTATTATTTATATTAATTAAATATAAATATTATTTAATTCGAGTTATCGGTATCGTTAAATCGATATTTAATAATTAAATTAATTAATTATTCAATAATAAAAATGCGGGTCATTACACCACTTATGATTTTTTTTCAATTTAGAGTTTCCTAAACAATTTGAAAATGAGGAATCTTGATAGGAAACAGCACGTTTGTGAGACTCGATGTAGAAAATAAAAATTATAAATGATGACTGTATCAAAAACTATAATGTTGGCTGGAATCAAATTGAAAAAGGAATTAATGGTGAATACTTACTGTTATGATAAGAAGGGAGGAAAGATAGACCTGCTAAAGAAATGTTCCTACGTGGAACGGGACGAAGAAATAAGCAAGACTCTTGGTTTCTAAAATATCAGATATTGAATATAAACAACAGTAGAAAGACACATGTGTTTTATATAGAATGGTGATGTGAGCAATGTAAAAAGGCAGTTACACATGTAAACCAAAATAAACAAAACTCAAAATACTAAATGCAAGAAAACAAATAAAACCGTATAGAGTTTTATCTGAATTCTTCACCCCATTTCGCTTTATCACGTCAATTCCTATGCCATTCAATCAAAATACTTTGAAATTTGGAGAAAAACTGACAATAAAAGGAATATACGTTTCGCTGATCAAATAACATAAGTGCTTAAGGATGATCGGGTAGATTGAAAAGCCATGTTATTTACTGCCAAATTTGATGCATTCACATAAATGCACAGATATTACCACAATGAGACAATTAGTTCTAAAAGGTGCAACTGAAAGCAAGAATTAGCCATTACAGCTTCAATTATATGAAGAATACCTTCCACAAAAATTCATTTTGCCTCTTGAAAATAACAAAGAATTGTAAAGAATACATAATCCTCCATGTACCATTAATGGCTTTGAATCGTGAAAATGACATCATCATGGGAATAAAACCTTAGTCTGACTCGAGATGATGCGATAAAATATAACATCGAGTTAGGCTAAAATTTTAGCTTTGAGTATAGTCGAACAAAAAAGAAAAGTAGATGTGTCATGTTTAGTTTTATGGGCATAATAGTTACACTAAAGGTCACTCACACCATACAAATCCTATCCCCAATCCATTTCTGTAAAATGGTTCTAGCGCACATGTCATGGCTTTACTCGATATAATATACATAGTTGCAACCATAATCAATGAATCTCACATCCTATCCATATTTACATATAACCTGAAGTGTGTTGTATCATATTTTAGCATTAGAGCCAAACATCAGTCAAGACTGAAAAGAATTTGTATAAGTCATGATTTAGAACACATTTGACTATATAAGAGTTAGACTTTAGGTTTTGCCCAATCAGTGTGACTTAAGCGAAACCGGAAATGACTCGGATAGGTGATATATATAAGTTCTGGCAAGTGTTCCAAAGGGAGAACACTGGGATATTATTTAAATTTATAATCATAATATATATATATATATATATAATTTTTAGTAAAAAAAATTAAATTGTAATATACCATCTAAATAGGGAAACAGTTTCGGACTACGTTCTACCACTTAAAAAAAGTCACGCTCGAATAGCAAATTTTTGTAGCACGAGGAAAGAATTCGAAGCAGAGATTTTGACCGTTGTTGGATTTTTTTTCACATTGATGGCTAGAGATGCTCTTTGCACTAATTTGAATGCAAAAAAGTAATGAAGAAGTAAAGAAATATTGAAAAATCTTAACAAAAGTTACTAGAGGAACAAATCGAGAGCGTAACTAGTAAATAAGCAATGAAAATATACAAAATATGTTTGTAATTTTATGGCTGAATGAATTAATATAATTTTAAATACTAATCATTACTTCATCTTACAACGTGCAATTACAAAAAGGAAATCTGGTATACTTCATTTTACAGCATGCAATTACAAAAAGGAAAGCTTACTTCATCACTTTGATTCAAATAATTATACATTTGTTTTCATAACGTCTAAATCTAAAGCTGATGGAGGATTTCAAGATTTTAGTTTTAGATGTCTAAAACTAAAATAAATTATATATTGAATTGTTTTAATGCTCACTAATATAAATTATATGTGATATCATCCAACACTGTCATATTGAGGATTCAGTCATTGATTTTCTTTGTAGTGCTAAGGATATTCCCTTGGGAAGATTATGTAATATTTTACATATATCTAACACAATAACCAATCATGTTCGAGATAAAAGATATTTTATTTTTATTATATACTTAATGTAATGTGTTAAATTAATTAATTAAAATTATTTTGAGGGGACAAAACAAAATTGCAATATAGAACTAAATATACACAAAAAAGATTTAGCTTATCAACAGTTCTTTTCAAACGTCCATCTTATATTTGTCAAGTACATTAACCCAATTTTTGTATGAAATATGCACATGGATTCGCACCAATTTACCAATTCGACTGCTTATTTTTCCAGCGTTTTTTGAAACAGGAACACCTAATGTGTTTATCTCCACTTTTTCAGGTTGTGTAGAGGATGATTGTGTAATTGAATGGTTTGATGGGTCTGGATGTTCTGACATTGTTACTATCTTCTTGGTTGTAATCCAGTCTACCTAGACCACCTACAACAAACAAACAATCCAAATTTCAATGAGATATGACAAACTAGTTAATTTCATGTAAAAAAGAGGTAACAAAATAAAGCATTTCAACTATCCTCGTTGGTACGATCGTTTTAGTCAATGCTATTATAATCTACAAGTGTACAACAGCAAAAACATAATAGAAAATCGAATAGAAACAAATTATAATATTTAACCAAAATCTCATCATTAGCTTAGGCAAAATGGGTAGTGGTGTGATTTACAGTTCATTAATCTCAGTCAAGCACATCAGTAGTTCACGAAAATGCTATACGTTAAATATTGGAGCAAAACAGTATCATCAAACTAGATAGAATGTATACAATCATTCAAAGAAGCAGTTTTGATATATTCATTCACTCATACTTGTTTATATGTGTACATGGTACAATGTGCAAGGTCAAAGAGCATGGTGCACCATCTTAAATGAAGCAAGAGCATATAATATTAACATATGCATTTAAATTTTCTGATGAAGCTACAACTTTGGCTACTTCAATTGCACATTCAACTTGAGCAAAATATAAATTCAATACAATTAAATTAATAAATTCTAAACTCAGTCACACTTGAAATTCTAAATTCAATCACACTTGAAATTCAGTACAATTCAATTAAGAAATACAACTCATATTAACATATGCATTTGGTAAGATTTTCTAATTTTTTGTTGTCTTCAAAAGCTGATTGATAAACTGTAGGAAACTCAATGTCATCCACAGTTGTAGTCAACCGTTTCGGTGTGTGTAAAACCACAAACAAACCGTTACTTTTTAAATCTTTTGAGTAGAACACTTGACTCGCTTCTGATGCAAGAATGAATGGTTCATCATTTACTCTATCTTTGGTTTTTAATTTCTCTAAGTTAACCATAATCAAATTTGAAACAAGATCTGTCTTGCAACCATTGACTTTATCTTCGACCTTTACCCAATCACAATAAAAAACCATTTGTTTGAAGTCGGTGTAATCTAATTCAATTATCTGCTGAATAACTCCTTAATACATTGTTTCCGCTTCCTTGTAATTTTTATCTTTTTCGCTCGCTCTAAATTTTGTAATTTCTCTCATGCAAACACCACTACCTTGTGTTACCATTCTTTCTTCATAACTTTTTGGGGAAAATACGAATCCATTCACTTGGTACTTCATATTACTACGTGCCTTGAACTTCGGCCCGTTCACCAACCTCCAAAGAGTTGAATCATCATCACTAGTCTTCGCCAGCTAAAAAACAATAAATGAAAAGCATGACCACGATAGTGTATGATCCACTTAAATACACTTGAATATATAAGACGATGTAATACCTCATCACGTAACCATAGAATAAGACTTTTACAAGTTTCCACGGATGTAACGCTACTTCGAGATTGAGATTTAGTATTTTTCACATAAATGGTATATTTCCTGCGATAAACATTTCAAAATGAATATAAGAGTAAATTTACAATAATGATAACCTAGGATAGACTAGTGAACTTACTTCTCCCATTCATCCAATCCATCGTGCTTATTAAGGACTCATCTACGAACTTGTTCAAACTGCACTTGGGTTAAGATTATATCTTTATCATTATCTAGAGGCATCTCATCAGCAAACTCGTCATCTTCATCTAAAAACGCTTCACGGGTATGTTTATGAGTGTCAACACCTCCTTTTGGCATATACTCCACGCAGTAATAACTAGCTTCTTGTACAATATATCCTTCTGCAATACACCCTTCAATATATCTTTTGTTGCGCACATATCCTTTATATGTTTTCATCAACCTATGTAGGTAATCAATTGTAAATAACTTGTATCCATTTAAATCGAACTATGGAGAATATAACTAAAATTAGTAATTTACCTTTCAAAAGGATACATCCATCTATATCTAACAGGACCGCAAACCAATGTTCCATCGGCTAAATGAACCATAAGATGGATACTGATATCAAAAAATGCAGGGGGAAATACTTTTCAAACACACACATTGCTTCTACTAAACTAGCTTTTGCTTGCAAAAGATGTTCTCTGTTAATCTCTTTTGAGCACAAAATGTTGAAGAACAGACCCATACGGTGTACAGCATTACGCAAATCATTATGTTGTGGATATGAGTGTTGAAGCAATACCGCAAGTAATTGTTGCATTATAACGTGATAATCATGCGACTTCATATTTGTTAGTTCAAGCTGATTGATGCTCACATTGTTGTGGAAATTAGAAGAGAATTTGCTAGGTACTTTCAGGTTTTTCAAAATGGTGCAAAACCGTATCTTTTCTTCTTTGCTCAAAGTGAAAGTTGCCTCTGGTATAGTTATTTTATTTGTTTCATGGTCTTCCCTCACCCACAATTTTTGTTTTATACCCATGGTTCTCAAGTTCTTGCATGCGTTTATGCCATCTTTTGACTTCTCCTTGTGACTCATAATCGTGCTGATGAGATGCTCAGTGACATTCTTCTCTGTATGCATCACATCAACATTATGTCGGATCAAATTTTCTTTCCAATATGGAAGATCAAAGAAAATGGACCTCCTATACCATGCAGGAATATTGTTAAGGTCTTCATCATCGGTTTTCTTTTTTCGTTTTCGACTGATTTCTGGTTTTTTTACCAACTTTCATCTTGATATTAGCTACTTTTTCTTCAAGTTGATAACCATTCAATGGCCATGGAGGACGACGATATTCTTGTTCGTTATTGAAGTTTTCCTTATCGTCTCGAAACTTGTGTTTGGTAGGAAGAAATCTTCGATGTCCCATATAACACATCTTCTTATTTCAGGAAGATAATAAGAATAAGTACCTTCCCCACAAATAGGACATGCAAAATAACCATGAGTTGTGCATCCCGTTAAAGTCCCGAATGCAGGATGATTACGAATCGCCCACAACATCCTAGCCCTCAATGTGAACTCTGAATTATTAAATGAGTCAAATGCAATGACTCCTTCCCATAACTGCTTTAACTCATCTATCAGTGGTTGTAAATAAACATCGATATCCTTTCCTGGTTGTTTTGGTCCGGAAATCAACAATGTCAACATTGAGAACTCTCTTTTTATGCACATGGATGGAGGAAGATTATATGGTACTATAATTACGGGCCAACAACTATAACGGCTAGATAGAGATTTATATGGACTGAAACCATCTGTTGTTATTCCAAGCATGACATTTCGTGATTCAACAACAAATGTTTGATCAAATGAATCTACAGCTTTCCATTGGGATGTATCACGTGGATGATGCATTATATTTGAATCAGACTTGGCACGAGTATGCCAAGTCATAGCATATGCTATCCACGGTATGGTATACAGTCTCCTCAATCTAGAAATTAAAGGAAAACGTCCCAACGTCTTTTGAGCTATTTTGGTAGCTCTTTTGTCGTCGTTGAATGATGTCCTATATCTTGGTTCGTTGCAAATTCTACAAGAAACTTTGTTTGCATCATCTTCCAATATAAAATGCAGTCATTAATGCATGCATCATAAGTTGTGTAATCCATTCCAACTTGTTTAATCACCTTCTTCATTTCAGAGTATTTTGTCGGTGGTGTGTTACCTTCAGGGAGTAACTCCCTTATAAATTCGAGAAGTGCAGTTACACCGTTGTCGGAAAAACTGCATTGAGTTTTCAAGCTGTTCAGTTTCACAATGGCATATAATTTTATTATCCCTTTAGGACATGAAGGGTAAAATTGCTCTTTTGCACTATCAAAAAGCGATTTACACTTTCCACTTTGATTGGCCGACCAATCGACATCAACTGTAGACCGTTCCTCAATGTTATCGTGCGACGAACCGAAAGTGTGAAGATGATGAAATCTATCTGCATCATTGACCAAGTCTTCCATCCTAGGATGTTCAGGCTCATCAATGCTTATGGCTTGACTAGCAGATTGTTTTTGCTTCTCTGGCGACTCTTCTCCATGAAAATGCCAAACGGTATATGATTGGAGAATTCCATGTCTGAGCAGATGATAATGAATGTCTTCTAATTTAATCTTCAATTTCATATTTTTGCACTGTGTGCAAGGACAAGAATAGACTTCCTCATTACCACCATTTTCTACAACGAAATCAATAAACTTCTGAACTCCTTCTATGTAATAACCCGTATTTTTAAATAACATGTTATAACATAAATCAAGGCAGAATTAAATGATAAAATCTGAATCAAGGGAAACGGGCTGTGCCATTGCGTTTGTCTCGGAAAAATACGCGAAATAGAGTCCGAGTTTTCGAAAATCAGAGCCCGTATGACCCAGTTATGGCCCATAGAAGTTTTCAGAAAATTTCACGTTCAAATTTGAATTCAGAATTCAAATTCAGCTGAACAGGATAGGCGGGAAAAGTTCCCGCCACCCCCCCCCCAAGTCGACTGGGGAGTCGACTTGGGAGTCAACACACCCCAGGCTGTGTCGACTGCCCAGTCGACACTCCTGTCGACTTGGGTGGTCGGCCAGTCTGGCCTGGGTGCACCTGACTTGTTTCTCAAGACATGCTTTAGGGCTGGTGACGGATTTTAATGGCTCAGATCTGAATTAGGGTTAATCCTATGGTCTAAACTAACCTAAACTTCTATAAAAGGACCCTAATACCTAGCCTAAACCATCATAAATCAATCCTACAACTAGATTATGCCAAAATGTTTAATCATGGCCTCCACCCTCTTGTCATAGTCTCCATCTTCATTCATATGAGAGTTCCTAAGCTTGTTTGAGAGTTTCTAAGTTTGATTCAAGGCCAAAGTTTAATCTTTCTTCATCAAAGCAAGGACCTTCTTCTTATTTCTCAAGGGTTTTCATTGGAGCTTGCTATTTGGGGGTTTTTAGAGTTGCTAGTGGCTTCGTCTCAATCTTATTTTTATTTTATAAGTCTTCATAGCATTGTAAGCCCTATACTACTCTTAGATTCTAACTATGAAGTTAAATATGACATGTTGCAAGTTTGAGTTTGGGCCTAAGCATGATTTGTGCTTTGATTTTATCATGTTATGCATAGATTTATTCTATGCATGTTTGTAAAGCTATCACCTTGACTTTGTGCATAAAAAGCTATGAGCTTTGATTTGAAGTGTTGCACAAAGCAACATAGAAACTCTCATAAACCTTATGTTATCTTGCATATGATGTTATATGCGAATCACTTGCTATCATCCTATGTCATTTATGACCATGTTTCATCTATTTTGCTAAAGTTGATATCATGCATGTTTTGAGGCCTATAATGTAATATGCAAGTTTATGAACACATTTGCCTCATATGCCACCATGTTTAACTTGTGGCCCAAACCTTATTAATTATGTCATGCTCCTAAGTACCCTCTTTGAGATCTATTTGCGTTTATGCGAACTTACATGCGATGGGGTTACGTTATGGGTAAACTAAAATGACATAAAAACATGACTTGAAAAGATGACATGAAATATGACATGTGATTATGCTTGAAACATGAACATGAACTTGGACATGACTTCTAGAAAACATGAGAATGACCAACTCGAGGTTGGGTTGAGTTTGTAGCATAAATCTACCCGGACCCGACCGGCTTAACTAGTGGCTACAAGCAATAGGACCCAATGTGAGTAGTTGGTCATGTCGCACTTGAAACCCGAGGTTAGACTAAGTTGTGGTGTAAAGCTACCCGGACCCGCCCGACTTAACTAGTAACCACAACAAGGTCTAATGTGAGAGGTTGGGTGCATTAAATTAATTAATGCCACATGATAGGGTTAAGTCATGGACCACTTGAATACTTAACCAATTAAACGCGATGGGTTGATGGGGTTAAATCATGAACCTTGGGTACACTTAACCAACTTGATACTTGATTGGATAGGGTTAACCACATTTAACCCGTTAGAAACCCTAGTTACGTGGTCCTTTTCACCAGTAACCCTCTTGATTGTATCATGATACCCTAGGGACTAGGCTAGGGTGGGGCACGATTACTGGGCTGACATGTAAGCGACCAAAACGACGGTTGAGTAGGTGCGCCGGTGTAGGTTCAGGCGGACTATGGTCGTGCACATAGTCCGGAGTTGAAAAAGCAGACACGGGCACCAGTAGGTTTAGACTGTGCGTGCTTGATTTGTGTCTGTGGTTGGCACACTAGGGCTTGATACACCCTAGGGTGGACCTAGCACAGTTTGACTACACTTCGTGATTGGGCCGTATGACACCGACACTTGACGAGTTAGGCTTTAGGGAGCCGATCGATTAGACCGTGTTGTGGGACCTTGATTTAGGTCATCTCGTGATATTGGGCCCAGGTTGGGCTAAGGGATCACTTCTTGTTTATACTTGACATGAGTTGGAATGCTAGTACACTTGGTGCAGAAATTTAACCTTGTATATGCGATGCCACACTTGATCTATCCTGTTAACTTTTCACCTTGCCAGTTATCACCCTATGTTTTATCACTGTTTTACATGTCCAGTTAACTTTATTAGTTTTTATACTAATAGTAGACAGGACTTACCAGTCTTTTGACTGACCCATTTTCTTTTGCCTCTTTTCTTTCGTTTCCCCCCCAGCTTTACAGGGTGGGAACACTAGCACCTAGCTTGGATCTTTAGCTGCTTTTCTGGATAGCTCATGTACGGTTTGGACTTGAGCATGCTATGGCTTTATCCTACCTTGGGGATAGTTACTTTATGATTTTCTTTCCAGTTTTCAGTTTATGTTCCTAGACTTTGTTTTGTGGAAAATAATGACCAAGTACTTTGATGTAACTTGACTATGGTTTTGAAATGTTAGTTTTTACCCGCTGCTTTATTTACTCTATTTTTACTTCTATATGTTCTGTCTTGTGATATCTGCATGCATGTTTACCTTGTTTAACGCCCCTCCAAAGCTAGTGTGCTTGCAAGAGTGGCATTGGCGGAGGTGGGGTGTTACATTTGGTATCAGAGCATAAGGTTTACAAGATTTGAGCAAAAGGGTTTTTAAAACTTACCTTTTGAAAAACTATTTTCAAAACCAATTAAGTATTTTCCAAGAAAAGTCTAGTTTATTTTAAAAAGGCTATTCCCCAAAAGCCATTAGCACTATCCTTTGTTTCCTCGTTCTAATTCTATCTTTTCCTTTTTTTCCAGCATGGCCGATCTTAACCTTCCCGAGGGAGTAACCATTCCCGGATGGTTTCGGAGGTACTTGGAAGCTAGGGCCAACGATGCGGGCCCAGCAAACACTCCCACCGTAACTGAGGTTCCTCCTCCTCCTCCCCCTCCTCAGCATCCACAAGCAGATTTCGCTAAGGTTTGCAAAGACTTTGAGGCGATGGGGGGCAAGAATTTTATTGGGACGGAGACTTTTGTGGAGGCGAGAAATTGGTTGAAAGAAACTAAAGATCTCTTCGCCATCTTTGATGTGGAAGACCGTAGAAAAGTTCTGTTGGCAGCATGGCTATTGAAAGAAGAAGCTGCTTATTGGTGGGAGGTCACCAATGCTACTAGGCCTATAGAGACTTGGGCCGACTTTAAGACGAGGTTTGGGCTTAAGTTTCTATCATCTGCTGAGGCAAATCTACAATTGGAGAAGTTTATATCTTTGAACCAAGGGGACATGACTGTGAGGGAGTATGTGAATAAGTTTAACCAGCTTGCTCGATTTGGTTTGGACATGGTTAATACTCCCCAGAAGAAGGCTCTACGCTTTGCACGAGGGTTGAATGAGCCATTGCAAGGTTTAGCCCTATATCATATACCCATGGGGGCCACTTTTGAAAGCCTAGTGGATATGGCATTGCTTCAAGGAGACGATAAGAATAACAAGAAAGAAGTCAAGCCTAATGAGACTCAAACCAAGAAGGCAGACTCCAAGTGGGGAGGGAATCAGAGCAATCAGAACAACAAGAACAACAAGGGCAATAAGGCCAACAACAACAAGATAAAGGACCCAAGAAAATGCAACTTCTGTGGGATTGTTGGGCACATAGCCAAAGATTGTAGAAAGAAGAAGAGGAAGTTGGGCGAATGCTTTCATTGTGGAGAGGCTGGACACCTTAGCAAGGATTGCCCCAAGAAGCAAGGACAAGGGCAAGGGCAGACTCAGCGTGCAGGACCTTCTGGAGGGCAAGTGCATGCTCTCAACACTGTTCCAGTTCAGGACCGAGGTAGTATTTCTGTAGAAAGCCTTGTTTACATTTCTGATTTTCCTGTTCACACCTTATTTGATTCTGGCGCATCGCATACTTTTATTTCTTCTGACATTGTTGAAAGTTTGCACCTAAGTACTAGTCTAGTTGAGGATCCCGTTAGTGTTTCAAATCCAATTGGGGGTTCCTCCCATTTATCTATGATTTGTATGGATTTGAGGATTTCTATCTTGACCGTAGAATTCACGTGTAATGCTTATGTTCTCTGGGTTCACGGGATACGGGTTGATTTTGGGCATGGATTGGTTGTCCAGTTATGGAGCCATTCTTGATTGTGAGCATAGGGTGGTGAGGCTCATGACTCGCCTCGGTAATACCCTAGAGATTTCTTGTAACCTTAGAGATCCCGACATGTTATGTTATCTTGAATCTCTTGACTCGTCCATCGATGATCTGCAATCTGTAAGGGTGGTTCGAGAATATCCTGATGTCTTTGAAGAGGTTAAGGGGTCACCCCCCTAAACAAGAGATAGATTTCCGCATTTATCTTGTTGATAATGCCAAGCCAGTTTCATTGCCCGTTAGGCACATGGCCCCACGAGAAAGAAGAGAGCTCAGTAAGCAAATCAAGGAGTTGCTTGAGAAAAATTTTATTAGGCGAAGCATTTCTGAATGGGGTGCTCCTGTGGTGTTCGCTACTAAGGCGGATGGTTCGCTTCGTCTATGTGTTGATTATCGAGAATTGAACAAGCTGACAAAGAAGAATAGGCACCCATTACCGAGGATTGATGACCTCTTTGACCAGCTTGTTGGTGCTTCTGTTTTCTCTCAGCTCGATCTAGCCACCGGATTCCATCAGCTTAGAGTGGCTGAGGATAGTATTGATAAGACTGCGTTTAGGACTCCAGATGGATTCTTTGAATGGCTTGTCATGCCATTCGGTTTGACTAATGCACCCGCCTACTTCGTAGATTTGGTGAGTAGGGTGTTCAGGGAGTTCCTTAACAAGTTTGTGGTTGTCTTCGTGGATGATATTCTGATCTTCTCAAAGGATGAGGAAGAACATGCTAGATACCTCAAGGAAGTGATGGATACGCTTAGAGCTCATCAGTTGAAAGCCAAGTTCTCCAAATGCCATTTTTTGAGAAGGGAAGTTCGGTTTCTTGGACATATAGTTTCTAAGCAAGGCATAGCGGTGGATCCCGCGAAAGTGGTTGCAGTTCAAGACTGGAAGACTCCTAGGAATGCAACCGAAGTAAGAAGCTTTCTAGGTCTGGCGGGCTACTATAGGAAGTTCATCAGGGACTTCGCTAAGATTTCAGCCCCTCTTACTAAGTTGACGAAGAAGAACTTAATCTTTGCATGGGACTTAGAGTGTGAGCTTGCTTTTCAAAGGCTCAAGAGGGCCCTTACTACAGCTCCAGTTTTGGCATTACCCGATGGCGGTAAGATGTTTACCGTATACACCGATGCATGTGGCATGGGGTTAGGTGATGTTCTGATGCAAGAAGGAAGAGTGATATGTTATAGGGGTAGGAAACTTAAAGTTCATGAGAAAAACTACCCCACTCATGATTTGGAGTTGGCGGCGATCGTCTTTGCACTCAAATCCTGGCGCCACTATCTCCTAGGCGAAAGGTTTGAGTTATACACTGATCACAAGTCGCTCAAGTACCTCTTCTCGCAGAAAGATCTAAATCTAAGGCAGTAAAGGTGGATGGAATTCTTGGCATCTTATGACTTCGAGATAGCTTATACCCCTGGCAAGGGTAATGTTGTGGCAGATGCACTAAGCAGAAGTAGGTTGACTTTGAGTCCCTTGTTTGTTGAGATGAGGACCCTAGAGTTCTTGGCAACCTTTGATTTCACAACAGCTGTTGAGTCGATGACGGGTTCGTTAGCATCTCTTGAGCTTAGACCTATACTTCTTGATCAAGTAGGGACTTCGCAGAAGGAAGATCCGCAGATAGTCGAGATCATGGACAAGTTGATTCGTGGTGAGACGTCTAGTCACCTTGCTAGATATACTATTGATGACAAGGGTTGGCTAAGGCGTGATGGAAGGCTATGCATTCCACAAGTGGGAGACTTGGTGCATAAAGTTCTCGAAGAAGCGCATCACTTGAAGATGACTATACATCCTGGAGGAGATAAGATGTATAGGGACATGAAGCGCATTTTCTTTTGGACTGGAATGAAGAAAGATGTGGCAGAGTATGTTTCAAAGTGCATGGTGTGCCAACAAGTGAAAGCCGAGTCGAAGAAACCCGGTGGGCTATTACATCCATTGGAGGTCCCGCAATGGAAGTGGGAAAGTATCTCTATGGATTTTGTGGATGGATTGCCTAGGTCAAGGAAAGGGAATACGAGCATATGGGTCATAGTTGATAGACTTACGAAGAGTGCTCATTTCATTCCAGTGAAGAGCAAGAGGACCGCATCAAGGCTAGCATCTGTTTATCTTCGAGAGATAGTGCGATTGCATGGAGTTCCTTTTAGCATAGTTAGCGATCGTGACCCAATCTTCACTAGCCAGTTCTGGAGTAGTTTGCAAGAAGCGATGGGTACGCAAATGAATCTAAGTACAGCCTATCACCCCCAGACAGATGGCCAAACCGAAAGGGTGAATAGAGTACTAGAAGATCTCTTGAGGCTTTGTGTTCTTGACTTTGGTGGTATTTGGGAAGACCACCTCCCTCATGTAGAGTTTGCTTATAATAATAGCTATCAAGCTAGCATAGGGATGGCACCATTTGAAGCTTTGTATGGGAGGCCATGTAGGTCACCATCTTGTTGGTGGGAGACAACGGATAGGCTTATACTTGGGCCCGATATGATACGGGACACATCCGAGAAAGTTGGATTGGTAAGAAGATGGATGAAAGCGGCCCAAGACAGACAGAAATCCTATGCTAACAAGCGAAGGACAGATTTGGAATTCGAAGTTGGAGATATGGTTTTCGTGAAGGTTTCTCCTTTGCGTAATGTGGTTCGTTTTGGAGCAGTTGGGAAGCTGGCACCAAGGTTCGTAGGACCCTTCCCTATCATAGAAAGAATTGGGAAGATGGCTTATAAGGTGGAATTGCCCGAGAAGCTGGTCGGAGTGCATAATGTCTTTCATGTCTCGCATCTCCGAAAGTGCCTACATGAGTCCACTGAGGTGGTTGAACCTAGCATTCTTGAAGACGTGGAGGTAGAGAAAGAGGCAACCTTGAGGAGAGCTCCGATTCGTATCTTGGAACGGAGATCAAGAAGCTAAGAAATCGAGAAGTCAAATTGGTGAAAGTTCAGGTGAGTGAAGCCGAAGAGGATGCAACTTGGGAAACCAAGGAGAAGATGTGTGGGCTTTATCTATTTCTTTTTGAGGGTACATTCTCGATCTCTTTTCTTTAGCATATCTTACTTTTGCTATCCATGTTTATCTTGTTATCTCGTTAACCTTGTCATGAGAACCTTAGGTAGAAACCCTTTGGATGAAACATGTATTTGAAACATGTTATGCTTAATGTTTGCAAGTGGTTGCAAGTGTTTGCAAGTGGATACTCGTGGATGCATGATACACGTTAGGCACTAAGATCGGCACACACACTTTCATATTGCATATGCATGAGTGCTTATACTTATTCATGGATGAAACTTGTTATGCTATCACGTGGATGTTGCATATGGATGAATGTTATGTGCACTCATATAGAGATTATGAATTATGTTAGGAATTTGCATACATATGGACTCATTTCACTAACATATTTTGCATTAAGGGGGTTTACTGAATCAGTAACCGCCTGATTTTCGCATTAGATAAGTACATATACACACACCTTTCGCATATGATCATACAACATTTAGAATTTTTTAAGGACAATGACTGCTCGTGGATGATGTTTTGAGTAGATGGATGATGGATGGTAGGATACGTTCTTCCTAACTTGGAGATTTTGGGGACGAAATCCTTTAAGGAGGGGATAATGTAATAACCCGTATTTTTAAATAACATGTTATAAAATAAATCAAGGCAGAATTAAATGATAAAATCTGAATCAAGGGAAACGGGCTGTGCCATTGCGTTCGTCTCGGAAAAATACGCGAAAAGAGTTCGAGTTTTCGAAAATCGGAGCCCGTATGACCCAGTTATGGCCCATAGAAGTTTTCAGAAAATTTCAAGTTCAAATTTGAATTCAGAATTCAAATTCAGCTGAACAGGATAGGCGGGAAAAGTTCCCGCCACCCCCCCCCCCCCTCCCCCAAGTCGACCGGGGAGTCGACACACCCCAGGCTGTGTCAACTGCCCAGTCGACACCCCTGTCGACTTGGGTGGTCGGCTAGTCTGGCCTGGGTGCACCTGACTTGTTTCTCAAGACATGCTTTAGGGCTGGTGACGGATTTTAATGGCTCAGATCTGAATTAGGGTTAATCCTATGGCCTAAACTAACCTAAACTTCTATAAAAGGACCCTAATACCTAGCCTAAACCATCATAAATCAATCCTACAACTAGATTATGCCAAAATGTTTAATCATGGCCTCCACCCTCTTGTCATAGTCTCCATCTTCATTCATATGAGAGTTCCTAAGCTTATTTGAGAGTTTCTAAGTTTGATTCAAGGCCAAAGTTTAATCTTTCTTCATCAAAGCAAGGATCTTCTTCTTATTTCTCAAGGGTTTTCATTGGAGCTTGCTATTTGGGGGTTTTTAGAGTTGCTAGTGGCTTCGTCTCAATCTTATTTTTATTTTATAAGTCTTCATAGCATTGTAAGCCCTATACTACTCGTAGATTCTAAGTATGAAGTTAAATATGACATGTTGCAAGTTTGAGTTTGGGCCTAAGCATGATTTGTGCTTTGATTTTATCATGTTATGCATAGATTTATTCTATGCATGTTTGTAAAGCTATCACCTTGACTTTGTGCATAAAAATCTATGAGCTTTGATTTGAAGTGTTGCACAAAGCAACATAGAAACTCTCATAAACCTTATGTTATCTTGCATATGATGTTATATGCGAATCACTTGCTATCATCCTATGTCATTTATGACCATGTTTCATCTATTTTGCTAAAGTTGATATCATGCATGTTTTGAGGCCTATAATGTAATATGCAAGTTTATGAACACATTTGCCTCATATGCCACCATGTTTAACTTGTGGCCCAAACCTTATTAATTATGTCATGCTCCTAAGTTCCCTCTTTGAGATCTATTTGCGTTTATGCGAACTTACATGCGATGGGGTTACGTTATGGGTAAACTAAAATGACATAAAAACATGACTTGAAAAGATGACATGAAATATGACATGTGATTATGCTTGAAACATGAACATGAACTTGGACATGACTTCTAGAAAACATGAGAATGGCCAACTCGAGGTTGGGTTGAGTTTGTAGCATAAATCTACCCGGACCCGACCGGCTTAACTAGTGGCTACAAGCAATAGGACCCAATGTGAGTAGTTGGTCATGTCGCACTTGAAACCCGAAGTTAGACTAAGTTGTGGTGTAAAGCTACCCGGACCCGCCCGGCTTAACTAGTAACCACAACAAGGTCTAATGTGAGAGCTTGGGTGCATTAAATTAATTAATGCCACATGATAGGGTTAAGTCATGGACCACTTGAATACTTAACCAATTAAACGCGATGGGTTGATGGGGTTAAGTCATGAACCTTGGGTACACTTAACCAACTTGATACTTGATTGGATAGGGTTAACCACGTTTAACCCGTTAGAAACCCTAGTTACGTGGTCCTTTTCACCAGTAACCCTCTTGATTGTATCATGATACCCTAGGGACTAGGCTAGGGTGGGGCACGATTACTGGGCTGACATGTAAGCGACCAAAACGACGGCTGAGTACGTGCTCCGGTGTAGGTTCAGGCGGACTATGGTCGTGCACATAGTCCGGAGTTGAAAAAGCAGACACGGGCACCAGTAGGTTTAGACTGTGCGTGCTTGATTTTTGTCCGTGGTTGGCACCCTAGGGCTTGATACACCCTAGGGTGGACCTAGCACAGTTTGACTACACTTCGTGATTGGGCCGTATGACACCGACACTTGACGAGTTAGGCTTTAGGGAGCCGATCGATTAGACCGTGTTGTGGGACCTTGATTTAGGTCATCTCGTGATATTGGGCCAAGGGATCACTTCTTATTTATACTTGACATGAGTTGGAATGCTAGTACACTTGGTGCAGAAACTTAACCTTGTATATGCGATGCCACACTTGATCTATCATGTTAACTTTTCACCATGCCAGTTATCACCCTATGTTTTATCTCTGTTTTACATGTCCAGTTAACTTTATTAGTTTTTATACTAATAGTAGACAGGACTTACCAGTCTTTTGACTGACCCATTTTCTTTTGCCTCTTTTCTTTCGTTTCCCCCCCAGGTTTACAGGGTGGGAACACTAGCACCTAGCTTGGATCTTTAGCTGCTTTTCTGGATAGCTCATGTACGGTTTGGACTTGAGCATGCTATGGCTTTATCCTACCTTGGGGATAGTTACTTTATGATTTTCTTTCCAGTTTTCAGTTTATGTTCCTAGACTTTGTTTTGTGGAAAATAACGATCAAGTACTTTGATGTAACTTGAGTATGGTTTTGAAATGTTAGTTTTTACCCGCTGCTTTATTTACTCTATTTTTACTTCTATATGTTCTGTCTTGTGATATCTGCATGCATGTTTACCTTGTTTAACGCCCCTCCAAAGCTAGTGTGCTTGCAAGAGTGGCATTGGCGGAGGTGGGGTGTTACATGCTATATACCGTGGGGTTCTTCGACTCGATTCTTGCATCCATTGTTTGTTTATACTTGAAGACATATTGTCCTGCTATATCATACAGTCGAACACATATGAACATGAATAGTAGTTCAACAGAATGTGCATGTGCAACTATACGCACAATTGGCATGCTACTAGTATATGAGGATAAAATTTATGCGGCTGTGACTGATATTTGCAAAATGCAATGTCTGATTGCTTGAAGGTATAAACAAAAATTTGATTCCAATTAACTGACGATGATTCTGTAAGGAAATGAAACTGTTTTTGGTGTTCCAAATCCCCACCAACAGATTTTATTCCTCAAAGTCCCCATCACTAGCCTTATATAAATACAGTGACGTTGGAAAGGGACAGTTAAGTCACTAGCTCATAAAGATAAATGTTTGGCACCAAGGAATACACCATTTTATATACACGACTTATACTAATAAATAAATCGAAGGAGATGAGGTTATGAGAGCAAACATGAACAATATGCTTAAACTAATGACATGTGTAGGAGTGTTTTTCTGCATGCTAATATCATGGGAGCTCGCATTATCAAGACAATGCGTGAAACAAAATTGTAATTGATTATGTCAAATATGTTCTTTATACACCAGCTAACCCAAAATGTAACAGCTTTCAGTTCTCTTTAAAGCCCAATCCCATAATGCATGTATATCAATCGAGTTGTGTTATAATTTGTAGTTTTCAAATTGTATTATTGGGTGTGCTCCTCCCTCTTTCAATGTGTTATATATAATGTATATGCATATGCTCTGTGTTATAATTAGTATAAATGGTTCAATGCATATGCATTTTATACCCTACCTACACTTACAGTCACTCACACATTTAGAACTAAAGCTTATATTGGAAACTAACATATGCTCAAAAGTCTACATATGGAAAACCCAAATTCTCATGTTCAAAATTGTACACATAAGGTTTCATATTCGAAACCTGATATACAAAAATTCATTTTTTTTGAATTCTTTATTACTAGTATTACCGCAAACGGTGGGGAAAACCGACCGTATAAGTGTGTCAATGTAGATAATTTTGAATAAAAAAAATTGTGTCCATGGTATTTTTAACCTTGAGTCATATACTTTTTTGGTGTAATATTGATTATTAAGATGATAAGTGGACTGATACTTCAATGATTCAGCTAAAAGGCTAAAAGAATGATAATGTTGCTCAAATATTACTCCTACGCACAAAAATTAGTTTATATTATAATTGATATATTTTAATCGAGATATGAAACTGTAAATGAAATATTAAACAAATTATGCTTTTAAATTGGACCAATCCCACCTTTACCAATTTTATTTGCTAGATCAAAGTTATGTGTTGCAGCCTTTTATTTGCCACAAATTTAAGTACCCAAACATTATCTCTAAGCCCCTCGGTCAAAAAAAGAACAAGGAAAAATGTTTTAATATTTTCAAATTTGAAACTTTAAAGTCATTTGTTATACTTGTCTATTTTTTTTTTTTTTTTTGCTTCTCCACCGAAGTCCAAGATAGACAAAAAATACAATAAACACAGTTACACAACACAAGAAATAATGACAGCCACTGTACTGCCAATTGATAACTTAAATTTTCCAGTATATGGACTAAAATCTACAGTAACATAATCAAGAAAAAAATAACAACACAACAATCATATGCATTAATCATCAACTGCAACCATATAATTAATGTATTAGGAAATAATAGTGGTATTTCACATTTTCTATGAAGATATGCTGAGATCAGTTCTTATGTAATTTTGTTCGAACTCAAGTCAATCACCAAGATAAATTCTTTTAACAATTAAAAAGGATCTTTAGAAAAAGAAAAAAAGAGAAACATGTTTCCAACCAACAGTTAATTCATGGCACAGTTAGCATATTGGATTCTTTCCTATGCATATCGTACATTGAAAGATAGCCCATGTGTCAAAGAAAAGTTCAGCTAAGACATCACTCCTAACATGCTCATTTTGGATCACCACATCAGTAGTATGATTTGATCATCCATTACTCCTTTCCTTCTAGCATCAATAACATGTTTCAATAACTAAGCACAAATTCATTACTTAATGGATGTATCCACTTTGAGAAAGTATAATGGTTATCTAATTGTCTGATGTTTGCTCACTTATTGCCTTTTAGTATTGATGTTCAACATTTTCCTTTTAGTCTTCATGTACTCCTCGTTTATAATTTTCTAGTTGCACATGGATATTTGAAGATCCGTGGGTTATATTTGATATTATTGTATTCGTTCATCAGCATAAAGAGCTTGACAACGCACTGTTAACTAATTCTTTTACGTTTCAACCAAAAATGCATTGCTGACAAAAATACACAATAAAAACATTTTTTCCCCGCAACTGTCTTACAGAACAATATTTTCTCAAAGCTAATTATTAAATCCATACGATGCACCAAAGAACTATCAATACATTATTTAGACCTAATATTTCACCTAATCGGAACCTAGTTGAATTTTACCTAAATATAATCAATAAAATTTCCTAGTAAAATAAAATAAACAAAAACGAAATTCAAGACGTGATGAAGAGGTAAACAAATAGAAAATAAAACATATATAAGGAAGACATAAGAAACCTAAATCAAAGTTCGGTTTTGTTATATTCCATACAGTACTATTATTAAATTCCTGTCATTAAAAATGGGCAGGAACTATTATTACAATGAACAAATCTAAAATACACTAAACTGAAATTAAAGAAACAAAACTTGTACTATGTGGCAAATACCTAATGCATATATTAAAATGGCACATGAAACACATGATCATCAACGCATTTTGTACTTCAACTTACCTCTCTCTAAACAAAAACAAAAAAAACTATTGACAGTTTTTTAAGGTATTTTATATGAATACAAAATATTTTAGATCTATTCATTTCATATTCAAAAAGCATGTTTTTAGTCAATTATCTTTTCCTCTCTTGAATATTCATGCTATTTTTTGCTTTTCGAACTGTACCAATTTAAAGTTTGATTCTTCATTTGTAATGGAGGAAGTTTGGCAAAAGTGATACTTGGATCATTTATTTCCTAATCTAACAAGAGAAAGAAATTGGAATAAGCCATACAAATTTGAATGGATTCTTTTTTAATTTTTTTTTGATGAAATAAAATTAGTTATCCTGTAACAATCTTCAAATTTTGGAGTAATCTAAGCAGCGATTTGAATTAAGGAAAAATTAAATAAAACATATATTTAGACTGAAACTAAATTCCACAGAGAAACAAAATTGTTTTTTAAACTGGCCTTCTAAAGCTCAGGTGATTCAAAAGAATGCGCGCCTAGTTGATTTCGCTTGTCGAAATTTACAAATTTTTCTTGTCCAAACGAAAGAACGTGTGCCCTATAGTTGGCCGGAAGGAAAGAACAAGTAGCCGACGAAAACAAAAATGCACGATATAAAAATTAGAGCTAAATGCTGCATGCTGAGATTTTAAATTTGAATCGCAATATTCATTTTTTGCAATGAAGAAATTGTCGAAAGATCTGATTTGGAACGAAGAAATTGAATCATCATTAGTGGAAGAATCAGACAAGTGTTGATTTGCAGGAAGAACAGCATAGAGGAACACCGAGGAAAATGTCGGCAAAATTAGTTTTTTAGCCAAATTCTATTTGCACGGACAAATTTATTTTGGTAGGGGAACCTCCCTAACGGTCGGTTTGATTAAAACTCTCAATTTCAAAGAAACATTATATTCTTTTAGGCATTTTATGTATTGAAACTTACATACATATATGAAATATCTTACATTAGAAAGTCATAAATGAAACCTCATTTCCAAATCACATTTGTTTTAAATGTTTACTTCCAAAATCATATGCTCATCACTAAATAAAATTAACGGGGACATTATCCCTAAGCAATATCATCAGATTTGCCACCAATATCAACCCTAAAGTTGCTGGTTTTATTTTATTTTAATAACGATCAAAATATAGCAAATTACCTTTTAACATCAACGTAAAAGAAACAACAAAACAGTCTGCTTGAAGGAAGGAATAACAGCAAAAAAAAGTCTCGAAGGGATATTTGTCAATACACGCTCCTTTTACCAAGTAGATATACCCTGCATCACCACCATAGAAATGATAACTTAACATTCAGAGACTGAGTTCAAGCCGACCAAAACATTCCCAATTTTCAGGCATAAAGTACATGTAAATTACAAGGAAAAAGTGCTAAAAAGCATCCGGTCCTTCATCAATATCCCATTTCTTCACCTCGACCTCGATCAATGTAGCAATAGCTACATCAAGTTCTCTTCCAACCACATAATTCTTTCCATTCTCATCATCGCCAGCAAATGCACAGGGGAACTTTAGTAGCTTGGGTATTCCACTTCCTTTCACTTGCAACTATGAGTCCGTCATATGGTCGTGCACCTTCACATTTGTGTTGCTGGTCTTATTAGGCATAAAAAGATTAGACCCCAATGTTACGGCTGAGCCTGTCCAGCCCCTACTCATCCCCTTAGGCATGTTCTCCCATCTGTTCAGTTCAGTATTATAGATGCTGCCACCGAATATAGTTTCAAAAGGCCACTTCCACCCTTCTGTTACATATACCTTCTTTCCTATAATAGCCGCATCGTAGTTGCTAAAGTTCCCAAAATATACAATAATATCGTTAGTATATACATACACAATGCGATATGCCTCCACAAACTCGTTACATGCATCCTGTCAGAAGCCCATTCACTTATTCAAACCAATACAAAGGCTCAAATCTACTTAGTTCCATACTGTTCAGTCCAAACTCATTACATGCATCCACCTTCCCAAAGAAACAGTGACCAACTCCCTTAAACCAACCCAACTCACCCATCAGAAGCCCGAACTCCTCAAGTTTGTCACACTGTCGCATCCACAAATCAATACCAAGTTCAACATCAGTTCATCAATCAAAACCAGAGGTCGAACTGCCCATTATCCCTAAGCACAAATAATTAGTGAGTCCCATATCTCTAATGCAACAACCATCGCGAACTCATCCTGTCCCTGTCAAATCGAACCACCCAGTTCGCACAAGTGCCAACGTCAGCTTCTCTCACCACTGGCGTGCTCAGACTCCAAAACCCCCCTTCGCCTTTTATGTCGTTGTCATCATTACACAATCATTTGTAATAGCAAATTTCACAATGACACTAACCAAACTAATACTAAACTTCATGATCAATCAGTTATATGTGAACTAGGCAGAAGCACACAATCATTATAAGAAGGAGAAAAAAAATACCAACCATTTTGATGAATTTGGAGCATACTGTAGCAATCTATTGTAAGCAAAATGCTTCAGTAAGATATTATTACTAAAATTGTATGCAAGATTTTAGCTATTGAATTGTTTCTCAAGCATTTCCCGTATTAATAAGAGCCGGTGAATGAGATTTTAAAATTTAAAATTTCAAATGGTTTGGCTGTACAGGGATAAAGTCATCTCAAATTTCGTGTTGCCAAATAAGCGTTAATTATACGATGTTAGGGCATCCACAGCTAATTCGGCCTGAATATTCATGAACGTCAAAATCTTTTATGTTCCAGAATTTTTCAATACAAAACCCCTTTATCATCCTCTCCTAAAAATCTCAACTTCATTTTCATCCAAGTCTCTTTATTTTACTTTTATGTATAAATAAACTGCCCCTTAATGGTATGACCTTAGTAAAGTATCAATCATGATCTATGAATAAAATCCATCCAATCTCCCTACCACATACAAGGAACAATATTCATTTTATGAATAGATGGATGGACTGGGCTTGATTATGTGCCAAAGTATTAATAATAGGAATTTTATGATAAAACCTAATTGAACTATGAATAAAACGTAAGTTTTTAACAACTGAGACACAAAATCATCACTTTATTCACAATCATCCAATGAAAATAAAATACAACGCATGTAATAAGAAACCTAAAGATAGATATTGTGAGGATTTAACTTACCTTAACTCCTTAATTCGATAGCTGAAACAATACGACCAATTCCTCAAAACTGCAAAATAATACGACCGTTCACATCATCAACCTTTTTTCGATAGAGAAAACAATACGACGCACGAACATTAATCGTCTTACCTGAAAACAAATGGATCGGAATTTCGATTGAGAGCGGTTTCGATCTAAAATTTAACGCAATTTTTTAAAAATCGATTCATCGTAAGAAATAGATCTGAAGGGGACGTTGTATTTGGGGAATGTTTGTGTTTTGTTCTGAGAGCATGAGATAATGGGACACAGGGTCACGGGGTAACATACGGGAGTTAAAAAAAACCCATTAGCATTAGAACGGGTATAGCCCGTTCCAAACCTACCACGGCCTATGAGCATGCTAATTCGACTTGCCATGGCTTTTACCCGTTCCGAAATTGCCACGGGCTAAAACCGTGGCAAATGCTCCGCTTTAGGGTGTGGCAAATCTGGCATTCTGGTGTAGTGTAAAAGAAGGACCGACCTTGAATTTGAGGTTGGAGACAGGGTTTTCCTTAAAGTATCTCCTTCAAAGAATGTCGTTCGCTTTGGATCAGCAAGAAAGTTGGCACCAAGATTTGTAGGGTCGTTTCCTATCATTGAGAAGATTGGGAATTGGCTTATAGAATAGAGTTGCCTAAAAGATTGGATGAAGTTCATAATGTCTTTCATGTTTCTCACCTATGGAAGTGCTTACATGAGTCTACGGAAGTAGTGGAACCAAGCATACTAGAGGAAGTAGAAGTAGATCGAGAAGCAACTATGAGGAGAGTTCCAACTCGTATCTTGGGAACAGTAGTCAAAAAGCTACGCAACCGTGAAGTCAAGCTGGTTAAAGTTCAATGGAGCGACGCCGAGGAAGACGCGACTTGGGAGACTAAGGACAAGATACGTGCAACCTACCTTTATCATTTTTAGGGTACATCCTTGATCTCTTTTTCCATAAGTTTATGCATGTATCTACCTTTCTAGTATATCTCCTCGGTCCTATCCTTTATCCTTTGGTAGAAACCAATGGATGTAAACATGTATTTGAAACATGTTATGATTGATGGCTGCAAATGGTTGCTAGTGGTTGCTCATGGATGCATATACACACACATTAGGTGTTAGATCGGCTCAGTCACTTTCATATTGCATATGCATATATGTATTTGTATATGGATTGAAACTTGATGTGTTATCATATGGATGTCACACTTGTATGAATGATTGTGCACTCATGTAGAATTATGAGTAAGAAAAATTGCATACATAATGGACTCACGACACTGACATAATTTGCATTAAGGAGGTCAACTGAATAGTAGACCGCCTGATTTTGCATTAGATAAGGACATGTACACACACTATGCATACATTCATGGAAGCATTAGAAGTCTTTTTAAGGACAATGGACGCCTGTGTTTGATGATTGAGTAGATGGACGATTGGATGGTAGGATATACGTTCTTCTGGACTTGAAGATTTCGGGGACGAAATCCTTTAAGGAGGGGAGAATGTAATACCTCGTATTTTCTGTAATCATTAAAGTAACGAATTAAGAATACTTAATTTCAAATGTGAGAATTAAGGAAAACGGGTTACGCCATTGCGTTCGTCTCGGAATTCTGCTTGAGATAGAGTTCAAGTTTGTGTGAATTGGACTCCGTATGAAGAAGTTATGGCCTTCAGAATTTTCAGGAACTTAAATAAATAAAAACAACTCAGATTTAATTCAAAAATTCGAATTCAAACTCAGAAGCGGGCTGGGCAGGAAAGGCCAGGTCGACCAGGGGGTCGACCTCCCCTATACAGGTCGACCTGGGGGTTGACCTACCCCCTCCTCCTTCCCCCGGGCAGATCTGAAATGTGACGATTCTGACTCTTTGCTGAGTAATTAGGGCTTATGTGGTTGTTTTGGATAACTCTATCTTGTATGGATGGTCTTGATTTGCTCCTAGGTTGATCTAACGGCTTACAATCGTTTAAAACTCTATAAAAGCAACCCCAACCCTAAATCACACAAAAATTCATTCCTAGAGCCGTCATGCTGTCCATGGTCAACCTAGAATAGCCGCCGTTCTCCTTTACCTAGAAAGCAAGATAGAAGCAACGAATCAAATCAAATCAAATCTAAATTAGAAGAACAATTAGACTACATCAAAGGATAGCTATTCAGTTTCAGAAAACAGATCCGAGAAAGAAAGATTTTCCTTTTGTTGGTAAGTCTAGTTATCTTTGGATGTGAACAAATTAAAGACATGATTTTTAATAAAATGAAAACTAGAATTATACCAAGTTGTATGATAACAGTGATGCCGAGTCATGTCCATTCGTGTGGTAATTCTATCATATATGCCTGTGATACTATTGCGGTTTATTGAACCTATCATGTTGTATAAAATTTGGGTGAATGAACCATTATATTGTATAGGAATTTGGGAATGAAAACTATCATGTTATATGTAAGTTTGGTGATTCTATCATGTTATGTTACATGCAAGTTTATATGCTAAGTGTAACACCCCACCTCCGCTAGGGTCACTCACAAAGGGAATGCACTAGGTTTGGTGAAGTATTATCGAGGTAAACATGCACAGAAATATTACAAGACAGAACATATATAAAACAGCAGAAGTAAAACAAATTTCATTACCTTATAAAATAAGGTCTAAAGCCTTTTACATCAGAATACATCAAAAACCTGTCTTGCAATAGTAAAGAAGCATATAATCTTTCCATAAATTATTCCCCAAAATAAAGCGGTGAAGCAGCCATAGCCAAGAGGAGACCAAGTTATACATGATGACCTCCAAGCATAAGAAGTCCGAACTAAACAACATCATTTCCTCCCTGAAAACCGGGGGGGGGAAACGGAAGACAAAGAGGCGAAAGAAAACAGGGTCAGTCATAAAGACTGGTAAGTCCTATCTACTTCCAGTATAAAAACAGGTAAAGGTAACATGACATGCATAAACTGAAAGTAAACAAAAGGATGACTACAAGATAGATAAGCTAAACCAAGATAACAGACTGAACTACTGTATCCAGATAAACTAAGGTATCATGATAGTCTACGGTGCCAAGATAAATCAAGGTATCACATTGTCAGGTTTCTATCAAGTATATTATCCCAAGGTATCTATCATGTATAACATCCCACGGTATCTGTCATGCATAACATCCCAAGGTATTTATCATGTATATTTGCTCTGCACTTCTCGTACTAGTATCCCAACCTGCGTCATGTGTTAACTATGAATGTCCCTTGCCCAATGTCATGTAATGGTCCATGTCAACCTAATATATATAGCATATGTAGGTTTTCCCAACTCGTATGTTTCTTTCTATGTATAAGTTCAGTTCTTTGCCGTAGGCCGTACGGGCTTTCCCATGTAAATCTATACCACGTACCATTTTATCCTTGAAGTTGTTTTGGACTGCTACCCTTGATCTGATTATGTTTTCTTACCATGAACTATCGTGTGTTCACTTAGGATTTATGCCACCTAGGACCACTAGGGATTATGCTACCTAATGAACGTTTTCGTGTCTCGGTTTGGGTTCAAGCCACCTAGGACCACTAGGGATTATGCCACCCGTCAACCACGCCCTTTGTCCCACGTATAAATCGTGAATCGTTTTCATGTCTAGACGCACATGTATCTCAATGTGTCATCCGAGTTCCGTGCCAGGGCAAATCGAGAAATACGGAACTCGGTCGGGAGCTTTAAGTCGTCTGCTGATGCAGATATCAAGGTCTATTTTTGTATCCGTGGCTATGGTCCCACGTGACCCCTCCCTCAACTACTGAAAGGCAACCTAAGAAAAATCATGTATGAGAACAACATCCCGGCCCCACTATGCCCCACTTTCCTATTGGCCAACCTCACCCATGACTCGATAGCAAGAACATGGTCTGTTGGGATTTCTCTGCCTTTCCGTTCGTACACGATTGACTAAAGATGGTAGGTAGTCGGCGACGTGCTATCCAGGGCAAAAACAAATATCGTTGACTCCACGCTAATCCATCCCAGTCTTTAGGTCGCTCGCATAGCAACCAAGGCATACTCTTGGCTCTTCTACCGCAGACCTTAACCTCTGTGAGGCCAGGTTTCATGGACCATCTGCCACCTCACAGAGGGATACCAAGAGTACCCTCACGTCCCCCGAAGCTACCGCTTCGTCACCCAGCTCGCTGGAGCTTTTTATCCAAGTTAGATAAGTTGCTCCTCCTCGTATACTAAGCGATGACCTACCGTATCAGGTTACTCATCTATTTATGAACTAGTCCCATGTCCTTGGTTAAGAATTATTACTTAGTTATTCTGAACTAAAGTTTACCACTTAGCTTCTTTTCCCGTTATCCTTGATTAACTACGATTTTCTACCTAGTTCTTCTAACTAGGGTTTTGTCTATTGGGTTAAGTGTTGTTATTCAGGTTCATGACTTAACCCGCCTACGAATCATGTCAAGATTGGCTAAGTATTTAAGTTCAAGGCTTAGCCCTACAAGTTGGTTAAGTATACCAAGAAGCGCATGACTTAACCCTATCAAGTCAAATTGGTTAAGTATTTGTTTGTCTTAACCCTGTCAGATTATCGTGTTAGATTGATTAAGCATAGATTATCTTAATCCCATCAGATCATCGAGTCGGATTGGTTAAGTATGGGTTAGCTTAACCTCATCCACTAATCGTATTACAATGGTTAAGTATATTCAAAAGGTCTTGTGACTTAACTCTATCAGGTCCGCATGTTCGATTTGTTAGGTATAGGTTACTTAACCTCATCAAATCATCATGTATAATTGGTTAATTATAAGTTACTTAACCCCATTAAATTATCATGTTAAGTTGGTTAAGTATTGGTTACTTAACCCCATCGAATTACCGAGTTTAGATTGGTTAAGTGTTTAACTTAACCCCATCGAATTACCGTGTTTAGATTAGTTAAGTGTAGGTTACTTAACCCCATCTAATTACCGTGTTTAGATTAGTTAAGTCTAAGTTACTTAACCCCATCTAATTACCAAGTCGGATTAGTTAAGTGTAGGTTACTTAACCCCATCCCCTAATTACCTTATATGGTTAAGTGTCATTAAGAAATCAAGTCCGGTTTAACTTAACCTACCCATTCGTGTCATATCGGTTAAGTGTCATTAGTCAAAATTACTTAACCTTTTCATGTGGCATTAATTAGATTAATGCACCACAACCTCTCACATTAGACTTTGTTGTGGTTACTGGTTAAGCCGGGCGGGTCCGGGTAGCTTTACACCACAACCTAGTCTAACCTCGGGTCTTAAGTGCTATATGAGCAACTACTCACATTGGGTCCTATTGTTTGTAGCCACTTGTTAAGCCGGGCGGGTCCGGGTAGATTTATGCTACAAACTCAACCCAACCTCGAGTTGGCCACTTTCATGTTTGGTCTAGTGTCATATTACACTTACAATCCATACACGTCTAGTTTCAAGTCCCATGTTTACCCCACATGTCATGTCCACATTTAGGTGTATCATGAGTGTCATATTTTCATGAAATCCCATGTCAAATTATCACGTCATAATCACGCTCGTCTAACCTACCCCAAATCGTGTTTCCAACCCAAGTAAAAGAGATTCAACATAGTAAGGATACTATGCTACATATTGGCCTCAAAACATGCACGATATCAAAAAGGGATTGGCCACAAACATGCATGGTATCATAAGGGGTTTGGCCTCAAAATATGCATAGCATCATAAGGGGTTTTTGGCCTCAAACATGCATAATGTCGCAACGGGATTAGCCACAAACATGCATAGTATAATAAGAGAATTTGGCCACAAACATGCATAGTATCATAAGGGAATTTTGCCCCAAACATGCATGATAACATAAGGGGGTTGGGTTCATTTACATGCATAAGCCCCAAAATCAAGTTTTTGCCAATATTTCACAAGTCAAATGGTTCCCAAAGGTTCATGCTAACATTCCATAGATAAAGATTCAAACTTGCAAGATAAACTAGGTGAAACATAACATGAGTGGCATGATTAAGTCGCTAAAACTTAGCCCAAGGTCATAGATCATAGAAAAGGGGCAAAATTAAGTTCACATAGGCTAGCGTACTTATGTTTCATCGCACTTTATTCCATGTCACATTAGAAACACCGTTAGAATCTACAAGTAGCTAGAACTTACATAGCGAGGCTTAGGGAATGATCATGCATCGTCTTGACGAAGAAAGGTGGCTCCTTTGTTGAAGAATCGTCATGAAATTGGCCTAGCAACGTTGATCCACTCCCTCGATTTGATGTAGGAAGCTTGCACCTTTTGATTTGAATCCAATTTGAATGCATAAGCCCTTGGAGTTGGAGATGGAGGCCATGATCAAGATAGATTTTGGCAGCACTTAGTTGTAGGATTGATTTTTAGTGATTTAGGTTAGGTCCTAGGGTGTTTTTATAGAGATTAGGAGTAGTTTAGGCCCTTAGATTAACCCTAGGATAGATCTGAGCCCTCAAAATCCGTCACAGGCCTCCAAACATGTCTTGAAGAACAAGTCAGGTGCACCCAGGCCAAACTGGCCGACCACCCAAGTCGACAGGGCTGTCGACTGGGAAGTCGACACCACCTGGGGTGTGTCGACTCCCAAGTCAACTCCCCAGTCGACTTGGGGGTGGCGGGAATTTTCCTGCCTCTCCTGCTTGGTTGAATTTGAATTCTGAATTCAAATTTGAACTGTTTTTGAACTTGAAATTTTCTAAAAACTTTGACGGGGCATAACTTGGTCATACGGACTCCGATTTTTGAAAACTCGGACTCTATTTCGCGTATTTTTCCGAGACGAACGCAATGGCACAGCCCGTTTCTCCTGATTCAGATTTTATAATTAAATTCTGCCTTGATTCTTATCTTAGCATGTTGTAAAAATCCGGGTTGTCACACTCTCCCCAACTTAAAGGATTTCGTCCCCGAAATCTCCAAGTTAGGAAGAACGTATCCTACCATCCATCATCCATCTACTCAAAACATCATCCACAGGCAACCATGGTCCTTAAAAGACTCCTAATGCTTTATGAACACATGCAGAAAGTGTGTGTATATGTTCCTTAGCTAATGCTAATGATCAGGCCTGAATGATCTTTCTAATGCAAAATATGTTTAGTGCCATGAATCCAACATGTATGCAAGTAGTCCTAGTCATATAAACACTATATGTGTGCACAACCATTCATCCACATGCAACATCCACATGGTAACATATTCAATTTCATCCATAAACAAGTACAAATACTCGTGCATATGCAACATGAAACGTGACCGCGTCAATCTAGTATCTAATGTGTATTCGCGTATCCACGAGCAACCACTTGCAACCATTTGCAACCATATCAATCATAACATGTTACAAATACATGTTTACATCCATAGAATTCTATCTAAGGTTCCTAAGATAAGATCGAGGAGATAAACAGGACAAACTCCTTACGGGGTTTGTAACAGAAACAGGACCGAGAGGATATCCACCAAGCGATAGCATGCGAGTAAGCTCTACAGGTGAACCAGGGATCAACGATATACTCTTAAAAAAGAGACGTGATGCGCACGTCTAAGCCGCATTTCCATGAGCTTAATTCCATTGTGCCTTGACCGCCTTTGACTTCATGATTTCGTAGCTCCTTGATTCCTATTTCCAAGGTATGAGTTGGAACTCATTTCACCATCGCCTCTCGTTCCACTTTCACTTATTCTTTCCCTAGTATACTTGGCTCAACCAAATCTGCGTACTCATGCAAGCTCTCCAAAATTCACTAGTGAATTCTGGATCTCATTTACCGATGCCAATCCATGTTACCACGTGCACTTACTAGGGTGATTCCTATAACCCATGCTCAAGCGGAATGAACCATCCATCTTATTGGCGGACGTTACTCGATTGGATCAGAGATTTCCGATAAATGCATCAAGAGATTCTAGGTAACTAACCATGACAAAACCCAAAAGGTTATACGAGACTTCGAGGGTATTACCAAGGCAAGTTAAGAGTTTAACTTCCCTCCTTTCAAAACCGAGAATGGCATCCCTTACTGGATAACCACTTCATCCCTAGAATCCATCCATAGCTCAACAATAGAAGCATTGCTTCTAATCTCAACACTTGGCATAGACATTCTCAAATCCAAACAAGTCATGAATAAATGGACCGACTCTCCAACCGGATTTTGGGACTAAAGTGGGATCTTCTACCATGCTAGTACTAAGGTGCAGAGACTAAACTATCGAGGCAGACTTAAATGATGCGATGATCAAAACAAAGTCTAGACGGGACGATAGAAAAGAAAGGCTAAGCCTTTAACAGAAACGGTACCATTCCTCTTGGGTACGCTAGAAATGTGAGCATACAATTTCCCCCTTGCTGATCTTGTCCTTATCTTCCTTTATGGATCAAGCCATACCAACAAGTTGCTTATCCTTAAGCTCGTGTCCTTTATCCTTGCTCTTATTAACCCTTCTTATAACTTCAGTAACAGGTATCTCGAGAACTTCCTCCATCGCACGAGAAACACTTACGTAGCTAGACAAGGATTAGTCGCAGTTAAAACTACTGTGACTACAGATGGAGGAAAGAAAGGAAAAGAGGTTCAATCAAGGAAACAAAGGATAGTGCTAATGGCTTTTGGGGAATAGCCATTTTAAAAAAACTTTTCTTGAAAAATGCTTCTTTGTAAACGGTTTCTCAAATAGTTTTCAGAAGGTTTTAAAAACTTTTGCCCAGTCTGGTAATCCTTCTGCTCTGATACCAAATGTAACACCCCACCTCCGCTAGGGTCACTCACAAAGGGAATCCACTAGGTTTGGTGAAGTATTATCGACGTAAACATGCACAGAAATATTACAAGACAGAACATATATAAAACAACGGAAGTAAAACAAATTTCATTACCTTATAAAATAAGGTCTAAAGCCTTTTACATCAGAATACATCAAAAACCTGTCTTGCAATAGTAAAGAAGCATAAAACCTTTCCATAAATTATTCCCCAAAATAAAGCGGTGAAGCAGCCATAGCCAAGAGGAGACCAAGCTATACATGATGACCTCCAAGCATAAGAGGTCCGAACTAAACAACATCACCTGGGGAGGGGGGAAACGGAAGACAAAGAGGCGAAAGAAAACGGGGTCAGTCATAAAGACTGGTAAGTCCTATCTACTTCCAGTATAAAAACAGGTAAAGGTAACATGACATGCATAAACTGAAAATAAACATAAGGATGACTACAAGATAGATAAGCTAAACCAAGATAACAGACTGAACTACTGTATCCAGATAAACTAAGGTATCATTATAGTCTACGGTGCCAAGATAAATCAAGGTATCACATTGTCAGGTTTCTATCAAGTATATTATCCCAAGGTATTTATCATGTATAACATCCCACGGTATCTGTCATGCATAACATCCCAAGGTATTTATCATGTATATTTGCTCTGCACCTCTCGTACTAGTATCCCAACCTGCGTCATGTGTTAACTATGAATGTCCCTTGCCCAATGTCATGTAATGGTCCATGTCAACCTAATATATATAGCATATGTAGGTTTTCCCAACTCGTATGTTTCTTTCCATGTATAAGTTCAGTTCTTTACCGTAGGCCGTACGGGCTTTCCCATGTAAATCTATACCACGTACCATTTTATCCTTGAAGTTGTTTTAGACTGCTACCCTTGATCTGATTATGTTTTCTTACCATGAACTATCGTGTGTTCACTTAGGATTTATGCCACCTAGGACCACTAGGGATTATGCTACCTAATGAACGTTTTCGTGTCTCGGTTTGGGTTCAAGCCACCTAGGACCACTAGGGATTATGCCACCCGTCAACCACGCACTTTGTCCCACGTATAAATCGTGAATCGTTTCCATGTCTAGACGCACATGTATCTCAATGTGCCATCCGAGTTCCGTGCCAGGGCAAATCGAGAAATACGGAACTAGGTCGGGAGCTTTAAGTCGTCTGCTGATGCAGATATCAAGGTCTATTTTTGTATCCGTGGCTATGGTCCCACGTGACCTCTCCCTCAGCTACTGAAAGGCAACCCAAGAAAAATCATGTATGAGAACTACATCCCGGCCCCACTATGCCCCACTTTCCTATTGGCCAACCTCACCCATGACTCGATAGCAAGAACATGGTCTGTTGGGAGTTCTCTGCCTTTCCATTCGTACACGATTGACTAAAGATGGTAGGTAGTCGGCGACGTGCTATCCAGGGCAAAAACAAGTATCGTCGACTCCACGCTAATCCATCTCAGTCTTTAGGTCGCTCGCATAGCAACCAAGGCATACTCTTGGCTCTTCTACCACAGACCTTAACCTCTGTGAGGCCAGGTTTCATGGACCATCTGCCACCTCACAGAGGGATACCAAGAGTACCCTCACGTCCTCCGAAGCTACCGCTTCGTCACCCGGCTCGCTGGAGCTTTTTATCCAAGTCAGATAAGTTGCTCCTCCTCGTATACTAAGCGATGACCTACCGTATCAGGTTACTCATCTATTTATGAACTAGTCCCATGTCCTTGGTTAAGAATTATTACTTAGTTATTCTGAACTAAAGTTTACCACTTAGCTTCTTTTCCCGTTATCCTTGATTAACTACGATTTTCTACCTAGTTCTTCTAACTAGGGTTTTGTCTATTGGGTTAAGTGTTGTTATTCAGGTTCATGACTTAACCCGCCTACGAATCATGTCAAGATTGGCTAAGTATTTAAGTTCAAGGTTTAGCCCTACAAGTTGGTTAAGTATACCAAGAAGCGCATGACTTAACCCTATCAAGTCAAATTGGTTAAGTATTTGTTTGTCTTAACCCTGTCAGATTATCGTGTTAGATTGATTAAGCATAGATTATCTTAATCCCATCAGATCATCGAGTCAGATTGGTTAAGTATGGGTTAGCTTAACCTCATCCACTAATCGTATTACAATGGTTAAGTATATTCAAAAGGTCTTATGAATTAACTCTATCAGGTCCGCATGTTAGATTGGTTAGGTATAGGTTACTTAACCTCATCAAATCATCATGTATAATTGGTTAATTATAAGTTACTTAACCCCATTAAATTATCATGTTAAGTTGGTTAAGTATTGGTTACTTAACCTCATTGAATTACCAAGTTTAGATTGGTTAAGTGTTTAACTTAACCCCATCGAATTACCGTGTTTAGATTAGTTAAGTGTAGGTTACTTAACCCCATCTAATTACCGTGTTTAGATTAGTTAAGTCTAAGTTACTTAACCCCATCTAATTACCAAGTCGGATTAGTTAAGTGTAGGTTACTTAACCCCATCCCCTAATTACCTTATATGGTTAAGTGTCATTAAGAAATCAAGTCTGGTTTAACTTAACCTACCCATTCGTGTCATATCGGTTAAGTGTCATTAGTCAAAATTACTTAACCTTTTCATGTGGCATTAATTAGATTAATGCACACAATCTCTCACATTAGACTTTGTTGTGGTTACTAGTTAAGCCGGGCGGGTCCGGGTAGCTTTACACCACAACCTAGTCTAACCTCGGGTCTTAAGTGCTATATGACCAACTACTCACATTGGGTCCTATTGTTTGTAGCCACTAGTTAAGCCGGGCGGGTCCGGGTAGATTTATGCTACAAACTCAACCCAACCTCGAGTTGGCCACTTTCATGTTTAGTCTAGTGTCATATTACACTTACAACCCATACACGTCTAGTTTCAAGTCCCATGTTTACCCCACATGTCATGTCCACATTTAGGTGTATCATGAGTGTCATATTTTCATGAAATCCCATGTCAAATTATCACGTCATAATCACGCTCGTCTAACCTACCCCAAATCGTGTTTCCAACCCAAGTAAAAGCGAGTCAACATAGTAAGGATACTATGCTACATATTGGCCTCAAAACATGCACGATATCAAAAAGGGATTGGCCACAAACATGCATGGTATCATAAGGGGTTTGGCCTAAAAATATGCATAGCATCATAAGGGGTTTTTGGCCTCAAACATGCATAATGTCACAACGGGATTAGCCACAAACATGCATAGTATCATAAGGGAATTTGGCCACAAACATACATAGTATCATAAGGGAATTTTGCCACAAACATGCATGATAACATAAGGGGGTTGGGTTCATTTACATGCATAAGCCCCAAAATCAAGCCTTTGCCAATATTTCACAAGTCAAATGGTTCCCAAAGGTTCATGCTAACATTCCATAGATAAAGATTCAAACTTGCAAGATAAACTAGGTGAAACATAACATGAGTGGCATGATTAAGTCGCTAAAACTTAGCCCTAGGTCATAGATCATAGAAAAGGGGCAAAATTAAGTTCACATAGGCTAGCATACTTATGTTTCATTGCACTTTATTCCATGTCACATTAGAACCACCGTTAGAATCTACAAGTAGCTAGAACTTACATAGCGAGGCTTAGGGAAGGATCATGCATCGTCTTGACGAAGAAAGGTGGCTCCTTTGTTGAAGAATCGTCATGAAATTGGCCTAGCAATGTTGACCCACTCCCTCGATTTGATGTAGGAAGCTTGCACCTTTTGATTTGAACCTGATTTGAATGCATAAGCCCTTGGAGTTGGAGATGGAGGCCATGATCAAGATAGATTTTGGCAGCACTTAGTTGTAGGATTGATTTTTAGTGATTTAGGTTAGGTCCTAGGGTGTTTTTATAGAGATTAGGAGTAGTTTAGGCCCTTAGATTAACCCTAGGATAGATCTGAGCCCTCAAAATCCGTCATAGGCCTCCAAACATGTCTTGAAGAACAAGTCAGGTGCACCCAGGCCAAACTGGCCGACCACCCAAGTCGACAGGGGTGTCGACTGGGCAGTCGACACCACCTGGGGTGTGTCGACTCCCCAGTCGACTTGGGGGTGGCAGGAATTTTCCCGCCTCTCCTGGTTGGCTGAATTTGAATTCTGAATTCAAATTTGAACTGATTTTGAACTTGAAATTTTCTGAAAACTTTGACGGGGCATAACTTGGTCATACGGACTCCGATTTTTGAAAACTCGGACTCTATTTCGCGTATTTTTCCGAGACGAACGCAATGGCACAGCCCGTTTCTCCTGATTCAGATTTTATAATTAAATTCTGCCTTGATTCTTATCTTAGCATGTTGTAAAAATTCGGGTTGTCACACTCTCCCCAACTTAAAGGATTTCGTCCCCGAAATCTCCAAGTTAGGAAGAACGTATCCTACCATCCATCATCCATCTACTCAAAACATCATCCACAGGCAACCATGGTCCTTAAAAGACTCCTAATGCTTTATGAACACATGCAGAAAGTGTGTGTTTATGTTCCTTAGCTAATGCTAATGATCAAGCCTGAATGATCTTTCTAATGCAAAATATGTTTAGTGCCATAAGTCCAACATGTATGCAAGTAGTCCTAGTCATATAAACACTATATGTGTGCACAACCATTCATCCACATGCAACATCCACATGGTAACATATTCAATTTCATCCATAAACAAGTACAAATACTCGTGCATATGCAACATGAAACGTGACCGCGTCAATCTAGTATCTAATGTGTATTCGCGTATCCACGAGCAACCACTTGCAACCATTTGCAACCATATCAATCATAACATGTTTCAAATACATGTTTACATCCATAGAATTCTATCTAAGGTTCCCAAGATAAGATCGAGGAGATAAACAGGACAAACTCCTTACGGGGTTTGTAACAGAAACAGGACCGAGAGGATATCCACCAAGCGATAGCATGCGAGTAAGCTCTACAGGTGAACCAGGGATCAACGATATACTCTTAAAAAAGAGACGTGATGCGCGCGTCTAAGCCGCATTTCCATGAGCTTAATTCCATTGTGCCTTGACCGCCTTTGACTTCATGATTTCGTAGCTCCTTGATTCCTATTTCCAAGGTATGAGTTGGAACTCATTTCACCATCGCCTCTCATTCCACTTTCACTTATTCTTTCCCTAGTATACTTGGCTCAACCAAATCTGCGTACTCATGCAAGCTCTCCAAAATTCACTAGTGAATTCTGGATCTCGTTTACCGATGCCAATCCATGTTACCACGTGCACTTACTAGGGTGATTCCTATAACCCATGCTCAAGCGGAATGAACCATCCGTCTTATTGGCGGACGTTACTCGATTGGATCAGAGATTTCCGATAAATGCATCAAGAGATTCTAGGTAACTAACCATGACAAAACCCAAAATGTTATACGAGACTTCGAGGGTATTACCAAGGCAAGTTAAGAGTTTAACTTCCCTCCTTTCAAAACCGAGAATGGCATCCCTTACTGGATAACCACTTCATCCCTAGAATCCATCCATAACTCAACAATAGAAGCATTGCTTCTAATCTCAACACTTGGCATAGACATTCTCAAATCCAAACAAGTCATGAATAAATGGACCGACTCTCCAACCAGATTTTGGGACTAAAGTGGGATCTTCTACCATGCTAGTACTAAGGTGCAGAGACTAAACTATCGAGGCAGACTTAAATGATGCGATGATCAAAACAAAGTCTAGACGGGACGATAGAAAAGAAAGGCTAAGCCTTTAACAGAAACGGTACCATTCCTCTTGGGTACGCTAGAAATGTGAGCATACAATTTCCCCCTTGCTGATCTTGTCCTTATCTTCCTTTATGGATCAAGCCATACCAACAAGTTGCTTATCCTTAAGCTCGTTTCCTTTATCCTTGCTCTTATTAACCCTTCTTATAACTTCAGTAACAGGTCTCTCGAGAACTTCCTCCATCGCACGAGAAAACACTTACGTAGCTAGACAAGGATTAGTCGCAGTTAAAACTACTGTGACTACAGATGGAGGAAAGAAAGGAAAAGAGGTTCAATCAAGGAAATAAAGGATAGTGCTAATGGCTTTTGGGGAATAGCCTTTTTAAAAAAACTTTTCTTGAAAAATGCTTCTTTGTAAACGGTTTCTCAAATAGTTTTCAGAAGGTTTTAAAAACTTTTGCCCAGTCTGGTAATCCTTCTGCTCTGATACCAAATGTAACACCCCACCTCCGCTAGGGTCACTCACAAAGGGAATGCACTAGGTTTGGTGAAGTATTATCGAGGTAAACATGCACAGAAATATTACAAGACAGAACATATATAAAACAACGGAAGTAAAACAAATTTCATTACCTTATAAAATAAGGTCTAAAGCCTTTTACATCAGAATACATCAAAAACCTGTCTTGCAATAGTAAAGAAGCATAAAACCTTTCCATAAATTATTCCCCAAAATAAAGCGGTGAAGCAGCCATAGCCAAGAGGAGACCAAGCTATACATGATGACCTCCAAGCATAAGAGGTCTGAACTAAACAACATCACCTGGGGAGGGGGGAAACGGAAGACAAAGAGGCGAAAGAAAACGGGGTCAGTCATAAAGACTGGTAAGTCCTATCTACTTCCAGTATAAAAACAGGTAAAGGTAACATGACATGCATAAATTGAAAGTAAACATAAGGATGACTACAAGATAGATAAGCTAAACCAAGATAACAGACTGAACTACTGTATCCAGATAAACTAAGGTATCATGATAGTCTACGGTGCCAAGATAAATCAAGGTATCACATTGTCAGGTTTCTATCAAGTATATTATCCCAAGGTATTTATCATGTATAACATCCCACGGTATCTATCATGCATAACATCGCAAGGTATTTATCATGTATATTTGCTCTGCACCTCTCGTACTAGTATCCCAACCCGCGTCATGTGTTAACTATGAATGTCCCTTGCCGAATATCATGTAATGGTCCATGTCAACCTAATATATATAGCATATGTAGGTTTTCCCAACTCGTATGTTTCTTTCCATGTATAAGTTCAGTTCTTTGCCGTAGGCCGTACGGGCTTTCCCATGTAAATCTATACCACGTACCATTTTATCCTTGAAGTTGTTTTAGACTGCTACCCTTGATCTGATTATGTTTTCTTACCATGAACTATCGTGTGTTCACTTAGGATTTATGCCACCTAGGACCACTAGGGATTATGCTACCTAATGAACGTTTTCGTGTCTCAGTTTGGGTTCAAGCCACCTAGGACCACTAGGGATTATGCCACCCGTCAACCACGCACTTTGTCCCATGTATAAATCGTGAATCGTTTCCATGTCTAGACGTACATGTATCTCAATGTGCCATCCGAGTTCCGTGCTAGGGCAAATCGAGAAATACGGAACTCGGTCGGGAGCTTTAAGTCGTCTGCTGATGCAGATATCAAGGTCTATTTTTGTATCCGTGGCTATGGTCCCACGTGACCTCTCCCTCAACTACTGAAAGGCAACCCAAGAAAAATCATGTATGAGAACTACATCCCGACCCCACTATGCCCAACTTTCCTATTGGCCAACCTCACCCATGACTCGATAGCAAGAACATGGTCTGTTGGGAGTTCTCTGCCTTTCCATTCGTACACGATTGACTAAAGATGGTAGGTAGTCAGCGACGTGCTATCCAGGGCAAAAACAAGTATCGTCGACTCCACGCTAATCCATCCCAGTCTTTAGGTCGCTCGCATAGCAACCAAGGCATACTATTGGCTCTTCTACCGCAGACCTTAACCTCTGTGAGGCCAGGTTTCATGGACCATCTGCCACCTCACAGAGGGATACCAAGAGTACCCTCACGTCCCCCGAAGCTACCGCTTCGTCACCCAACTCGCTGGAGCTTTTTATCCAAGTCAGATAAGTTGCTCCTCCTCGTATACTAAGCGATGACCTACCGTATCAGGTTACTCATCTATTTATGAACTAGTCCCATGTCCTTGGTTAAGAATTATTACTTAGTTATTCTGAACTAAAGTTTACCACTTAGCTTCTTTTCCCGTTATCCTTGATTAACTACGATTTTCTACCTAGTTCTTCTAACTAGGGTTTTGTCTATTGGGTTAAGTGTTGTTATTCAGGTTCATGACTTAACCCGCCTACGAATCATGTCAAGATTGGCTAAGTATTTAAGTTCAAGGTTTAGCCCTACAAGTTGGTTAAGTATACCAAGAAGCGCATGACTTAACCCTATCAAGTCAAATTGGTTAAGTATTTGTTTGTCTTAACCCTGTCAGATTATCGTGTTAGATTGATTAAGCATAGATTATCTTAATCCCATCAGATCATCGAGTCGGATTGGTTAAGTATGGGTTAGTTTAACCTCATCCACTAATCGTATTACAATGGTTAAGTATATTCAAAAGGTCTTGTGACTTAACTCTATCAGGTCCGCATGTTAGATTGGTTAGGTAAAGGTTACTTAACCTCATCAAATCATCATGTATAATTGGTTAATTATAAGTTACTTAACCCCATTAAATTATCATGTTAAGTTGGTTAAGTATTGGTTACTTAACCTCATTGAATTACCAAGTTTAGATTGGTTAAGTGTTTAACTTAACCCCATCGAATTACCGTGTTTAGATTAGTTAAGTGTAGGTTACTTAACCCCATCTAATTACCGTGTTTAGATTAGTTAAGTCTAAGTTACTTAACCCCATCTAATTACCAAGTCGGATTAGTTAAGTGTAGGTTACTTAACCCCATCCCCTAATTACCTTATATGGTTAAGTGTCATTAAGAAATCAAGTCCGGTTTAACTTAACCTACCCATTCGTGTCATATCGGTTAAGTGTCATTAGTCAAAATTACTTAACCTTTTCATGTGGCATTAATTAGATTAATGCACACAATCTCTCACATTAGACTTTGTTGTGGTTACTAGTTAAGCCGGGCGGGTCCGGGTAGCATTACACCACAACCTAGTCTAACCTCGGGTCTTAAGTGCTATATGACCAACTACTCACATTGGGTCCTATTGTTTGTAGCCACTAGTTAAGCCAGGCGGGTCCGGGTAGATTTATGCTACAAACTCAACCCAACCTCGAGTTGGCCACTTTCATGTTTAGTCTAGTGTCATATTAAACTTACAACCCATACACGTCTAGTTTCAAGTCCCATGTTTACCCCACATGTCATGTCCAAATTTAGGTGTATCATGAGTGTCATATTTTCATGAAATCCCATGTCAAATTATCACGTCATAATCACGCTCGTCTAACCTACCCCAAATCGTGTTTCCAACCCAAGTAAAAGCGAGTCATCATAGTAAGGATACTATGCTACATATTGGCCTCAAAACATGCACGATATCAAAAAGGGATTGGCCACAAACATGCATGGTATCATAAGGGGTTTGGCCTCAAAATATGCATAGCATCATAAGGGGTTTTTGGCCTCAAACATGCATAATGTCACAACGGGATTAGCCACAAACATGCATAGTATCATAAGGGAATTTGGCCACAAACATGCATAGTATCATAAGGGAATTTTGCCACAAACATGCATGATAACATAAGGGGTTTGGGTTCATTTACATGCATAAGCCCCAAAATCAAGTCTTTGCCAATATTTCACAAGTCAAATGGTTCCCAAAGGTTCATGCTAACATTCCATAGATAAAGATTCAAACTTGCAAGATAAACTAGGTGAAACATAACATGAGTGGCATGATTAAGTCGCTAAAACTTAGCCCTAGGTCATAGATCATAGAAAAGGGGCAAAATTAAGTTCACATAGGCTAGCATACTTATGTTTCATTGCACTTTATTCCATGTCACATTAGAACCACCGTTAGAATCTACAAGTAGCTAGAACTTACATAGCGAGGCTTAGGGAAGGATCATGCATCGTCTTGACGAAGAAAGGTGGCTCCTTTGTTGAAGAATCGTCATGAAATTGGCCTAGCAACGTTGATCCACTCCCTCGATTTGATGTAGGAAGCTTGCACCTTTTGATTTGAACCCGATTTGAATGCATAAGCCCTTGGAGTTGGAGATGGAGGCCATGATCAAGATAGATTTTGGCAGCACTTAGTTGTAGGATTGATTTTTAGTGATTTAGGTTAGGTCCTAGGGTGTTTTTATAGAGATTAGGAGTAGTTTAGGCCCTTAGATTAACCCTAGGATAGATCAGAGCCCTCAAAATCCGTTACAGGCCTCCAAACATGTCTTGAAGAACAAGTCAGGTGCACCCAGGCCAAACTGGCCGACCACCCAAGTCGACAGGGGTGTCGACTGGGCAGTCGACACCACCTAGGGTGTGTCGACTCCCAAGTCGACTCCCCAGTCGACTTGGGGGTGGCGGGAATTTTCCCGCCTCTCCTGGTTGGCTGAATTTGAATTCTGAATTCAAATTTGAACTGTTTTTGAACTTGAAATTTTCTGAAAATTTTGACGGGGCATAACTTGGTCATACGGACTCCGATTTTCGAAAACTTGGACTCTATTTCGCGTATTTTTCCGAGACGAACGCAATGGCACAGTCCGTTTCTCCTGATTCAGATTTTATAATTAAATTCTGCCTTGATTCTTATCTTAGCATGTTGTAAAAATCCGGGTTGTCACACTAAGTCATGATCATGTAAGCCTATATGTTTAGATCTACAACCTTATATGTTTAGATCCATGTTAACTAGATCAAATTCAATGCAAGTTCACCTTTACATGACTAACTGGAATTGTGTAGTTCTATGTAAACTCCCATTTATATGCTTATCGTTCATGTTGATTAGGTTCAAAACTGCAAGTTCATAATTAAACGTATATTGATTCTATGCCAAATTTAGGTGACATATGTTGGATCCATACTATGCTTGTTTTGTATGCTACATGTTTCTTCCTTTTCCCCGCTTGATTTTGAGTTAGGCTAAATTGCAAAGCCTAACATTCTTTGTGATTTATGCGAACGTTTAACGGGGGTAATGTTGGGTAAAACATGAAGTTACATGTTATTGGCATATTTTAAATGATTAGTGGCATTGAAAATGGTATAATTTATATACCTAAAATTATGAACATGATTTAGAGAGAAATTGGGCATGACTTGAATGACAATAATTTACATATAAACATAAAAGGTAAATATGTAAATTTAGAAAAAGACGAATATGCCTACCCGAGGTTAGATTGAGTTACTGTATAAGACTGCCCGGAACCGCTCGGCAAATCTAGCAACCGTAACAATATAGATCTAATGTGAGAGGTTAGCGCATTGAGGCCAAAAGAACCCAAGGTTAGACTGAGTTGCGATGTAAAACTGGCTGGACCCGACAGGCATATCCAGTGACCGCAACAATACCTGTCTAATGTAAGTGGTTGCTGCTTTAATGAATGAATTAAAGCTAAGACAGGAATGGTAGGGTTAAGTTAATTAAGGTAACACTTAACCAATGCAACATGTTAACTAAACCGATGGGTGTGGTTAGGTTAATTTGGACACTTAACCAATTTAACATGTTGATTAGGAAACCCTAGTAACGAGGACCCATTTCAGCAGTAACCCACATAGATGTATCATGGTACCATGAACTAGGCAGGGTAGGGCACGATTACTGGGCTGATTATAAGCGGTAAAACAACGGCGTGGTGCGTCAGTGTAGGTTCCGACGGAGTACGGGCGTGCACGTACTCCAGAGTGAAAAAAGCAGGCACTGGGCATCAGTAATTATACACTGCATCTTGAATCGTGTCGGGTTGCCACCATAGGATTTGATACACTCTATGGTGGGGCCAGCACAGGTATCTACAATCAAGCGGGGGCCGAATGACACAAGTATAAAACGTACACGAGTAGGAGCCGATCGATAAAGGAGATCACTTTGACATGAACACATGGTGCTAGTTGGAACAAGTATAAATAGGTGCAGAGAAATAGAAATGGGTGCGATAGTATATTCAGTTTAACCTGCCTTATCTTGGTTTTAGTTATCTTGTTATTCTGTTATTGTCCTATTTTTGGTTTATTCCTGTCATGGTCCTTTTCTTGTTCATATACTGAAAAATCACTGGACTTACCAGACTCATGTTTGACCCATTTTTCTTTCGTCTTCTTTTCTTCCGTCCCCCCCCCCCCCCCAACTCCACACCCCCCCCCCCCCCCAGGTCCACAGGGAGGGAACACTCCAGCTTAGTTTAGACCTTTTGCAAGCTTGATGAGAGTAGATGTATTGCTTGGATTCTCTTCTCTTGGGCTATGGTTTTGGATACACTCTCAATGGGGATTTATGCTATTTTATTTTTGTTCTAGGCTTCTTTATGTTTTTAATCAAGACAGAGATTTTGATGTAATGATTTGGAAGTTGTTTTGAGATAGTTTGCTGAAATGTTTTTGTTATGAACCACGTATGAAATAAATTTCATTTTTCCGCTGTTTATATGTCTATCTTGTAAATTATCTATATCTTTTACCTATAATGCTCCATCGAAGTTAAGACATTCCCTTTGTGAGTGACCTTAACGGAGGTGGGGTGTTTCAATACCTGAATTCCTAATAATGCTAAAGCATTGTTATCATATCTTGAACACTGTTATACAGAATTCTAATTTTTTTTATGATCTGAAAAGCTTATGAAATTTCATACAACTTTGTTGTTTTAGGTTTTTTCTAATTCATTTTGGAAAGACTTGAAAAACTACACTCATTACAACACACTATGAGTGTTTCAGTTTTGATAATTTCATTGGTTTTTGACGAGCTTGACATTTTTTTATTGAAAATCTTTGGCACGAATTATTGTGTTGCACTTTGAAACACCCTTTTCAAATCATGATCATTTGACTTGGATAGCCGATTTTTGAAATCATTTGAAATTTGTTGATATTTTGAATCTAACACATTTCTTGGATTAATATTCTTGTGTGATTGACTTTTAAACCTTGAAAATTACACATCTCTTCAAGTGATTTCAAATGAACTACTTTTAATCTTTGATCATGAATCATCTCTTGTGCTTATTGTAAATAGTCTGAAAAATCCTTTTGTATGCTTGTTCTGAAACTGATTGTTCTACTGCTCTGATAGATGGATTGAATTGATAGGTTTGTTGGCTTAGGATTGATTTATTCAGAAAAATCTGTGTAATGTTTTTTCAATGACTTCTATGGGCAATTTAAGAGCTCCAAGTGGTATCTGGCTTAGAAGTCTTATTCAATTGATTGATTTGTTTTAAAGTGTTTTTCAAACTGTGTAGATTTTTCAAAATCCCTCTTGTAATTGATTCTTTTCAATTTTAAAATCATTTTTGATTATTTATTCAAAAATTGAAATTATTGACCAAATTGAACTATATTCGGAACTCATCAAATTTATTATCAAAATTTTGAAATTGTGATGTGTTTTGACTATAGTATACTTCACAACAAAAGAAGAATTTATTTAAATTATCATGATGTTTGAACATATTTTATAATATCTTTGAATTGACGTTTATTTCACGACCATCTTCTTTTTCTATCATCATTCTGTCATCCATCATGGTTTTATTTAATGTGGAGAGTTCAATATTTAAAAAAAAAATCATTAACGAATATACAGTTTCAAAATTTGTAATGGAAACGTGACTATATTATTTTTCAGAATAAGAGATAATTGAAAATTTTCAAAAATCCTAGTACGATTGAGCATATTTCATAATATGATTAATTTAGAAATTTATTTCACAACAATCTTTGTACCTACCATATTTCTATCATCTATTTAGGTTTTATATACTGAGGAGATTTTGTATATAATAAGTGTTTCTCTAACCTCATTTTAAAAAACCTAGATATGGTGATGCATGGTTAGAGATAACATATAATTTAAGTTGCGACTGGCCCCATTTAAATGTCCTAATAGGCCATGCGTGGTTAATGTGCTCTTAAAGTCAAAAGAAAAGAAAATAAATAAAAATATACATATTGAATCCTCCTTGTTATGTAAAAGGCAGCCTATCGATCCATTTTCTAATTTGTGAAATATGTTAATATTTTATGATATATTATAAGTTTTTGATTGGTAGTCATTGGGATTTGAGATTA